>CM062297.1:694624890-695224890 GCA_031216915.1 Pictodentalium vernedei
ATTCCGCAAGCAATTCTGATTTGTCTGTCGAAATTAATTCGAGAACGCGATTGTTCACAAAAATCATTCACAGAATGAGTGAGAATCCTCTTCGTGTACGGACTAGTACTGACTGGGAACGTTGTTGCTTTTGCCAGCAAGACAGTTCCAAGAAATTGATGCGTCCGTATAGAGAATCTCGTTTTCATGACGCCTATAAAGCTATTGAGGAAGACATAACGCGCTTCCTAGATAATGGCGTTGAGCTTCCATATAATTTGACCATTGATTGTTTGATGAGAGAGAGTGATGAGTGTATGTCGATGTCACTGTTGACGAATAAGGCAATATATCATAAGACATGCCGTGACAGTATTCGGACTCACATCGTACAGCGCGTGCTACACAAGCGAGAGCGAAATGAGGCAGTGGCATCCTGCTCCACGCTGAGTCCTAAAAGAACACGGACAAGTTTTGAATCTGGCTGTGACAGGAAACTGCCCCAGTGTGTTTATTGTCACAAACGCGAAGGTGACAGCAGTGAGCCTATTTGCAGATCAATGTCTGATAACAATAAACTCAAAATTATGGCAAAGGAAGCCGAGAACTGGGTTGTTTTTTCTCGGGTCAATGCAGCATTTGATTCCGCTGCTAGTGATCTTTACTATCACAAAACCTGTTATTGTAAGCTTGCCAATGAAGCACGAGCGGCTAAATCTAAAAAGTCGAAGAACGCCGAACATTCCGCGTCAGGCCTGCCCTATGACCCTCTCGTTATGGCAGAGCTCATAACATTTGTTGAACACAACGATTCCGCGATGAAGCTTGTCGATCTCAAGAATCTGTACAGTCGGAGGTTGAAGCAAGTCGGTTCTGATTGGCTTAGTGAAGAAATACATTCCACTCGATTCAAAGAACATTTGTTGCAGAAATTGGGCGATGGCTGGGACGCCTTCACACAGGGTAGAGATGTGTTTATTTCAAGTAGGTTTCGAGTTGGCTCCTTGTTGTCCGAATCTTTAACTCGTATAGTGTCTGAGGAAGAGGCAAAAAAGATAGTTGATGTGGGTCTTCTTCTGCGTAAACACATACTCATATCTCAAGCTCCTTTCACGGGATCATTTTCATCTTATTGCTTGAGCGAGCCTGTACCCAACTCACTCCTGACTCTTCTTAGAGTTCTACTTGAGGGCACATGTAGTATACAGAACTTAGGCGATGATGAGACTGTTAATGCCAAGACTCGAGTGGCTTGTACTATTTCACAGATGTTGATCAGCAATTCAGCGAAACGCTCCGAACATGCACAAAATGTTCACCAGAGACGTGACAGAGAAACTCCAATGCCTCTTTATGTGGGTTTGAAGTTGCATGCCCATGATCGTATGAAAAATCTTATCAGAGATTTTCATCAAATGGGACTCTCTGTCTCTTATGATCGCGTAATGGATGTTCGCAGGAGTTTCGCGAGAGCTGTTTCACTGCGGTTCAAGAACGAAGGTGTTGTAGTCCCAGCTAACTGCAAACGTAATGTTTTCTCGATAGGAACCACTGATAACATTGATGTATCTGGTAGATCTGATATGCATGGTACGTCCATCACACTCATTGGTCAACTGAGCAGGGACAATGTGGGTACTGATCCCCCACCACTGAGTTTAGATGTTCCAGAAGACACACAAATTGAACTCCCAGACGACTATGCATTTGTTCCTTTCGTTGAAGACTTTGGTGGGGACATCAGGCTTGAATCTCCAGATGAATGTAATGTACGGCCCAATGAATATGCAGATTTGAACGTGGGAGAGAATGACTGGTTGTCTCATGTGTCACAGATCAGCAATAAAGGGAAGGTTGATGGCAGCTGGCAGCTTGATGAAGTCCCTGTGACCTTTTCAGGCTTCTTTTCAAAACATGAAGATCAAGACAATGTCAAACCTCGTGCAGTTATTGGGGTATTCCCTGTTTTCAGTGAGCAGAAAGCGGACTCACTCAGTATGCAGAAGCATGCTATGTATGTGGTCAGGGAAGCTACTGCTTTCGTAAACCCCGGCCAGATACCTGTCATTGAAGGTGACTGTCCGTTGTATGCCAGGCAGAAAAAATGTCAATGGCTGTTCCCAGAGGAGATAGGTGAGGATCGAATGGTGTGTATGATTGGATTCCTGCATCTTGAAATGTGCACCCAAGAAGCTGGTGGTAAGCTTATGGGTGGTTCTGGTTGGGAGCGAATGTTTCACCTCGCAAAGATATTCACACCCGGTGTAGCATCATCCCTACTTGGTGGGAAACATGTCAAGAGGACGCGACAGGCATATCTTCTCACTCTAGCTTGGCTTGAGATCCTCAGAAAGAATGCTTATGAGATTTACTGTCAGCAGACTGGGCCCCATGAGTCATTTGAAATGTGGGAACAGAGGATTCTTTCACAATCTCCAACTGCGCGCTATTGGGGTGAAATCGTTCGGAACTTTCTCTTGACAAGCTGTCAATTCGTTCGGAACCAACGAATCGGTAACTGGCCTGGTACACTGTGTTCTATCGATGAGTTGTGCAGTTACTTTTTTGCCCTAGGACATACAAATTATTGTCGGTGGGTCCCCGTATTTCTGAGAGACATGTCTCAGCTACCCAGGCGGCATCCTTCAATCCACAACAAATTCATGGAAGGCCATTTTGTGGTCCAGCGTAGTGAGAGGAAGTTCAGTATGATGGGTTTAGATCAGAGCCAAGAACATAGTATCCAACTACTCAAAGAAGACAGTGGTCCAAAAGGTCTCTATGGCCAGGCTGAAGAGAAAGTCGTTATTGAGCTTTCAAGGTCAGAAGTTCTGCGTGTTATAGATGAGTATGAATATGCAAGTTTCCACACAACATCATCAGATAACACGGAACACCCGGAAAGTTCGGTATCAGAGCAGAAAAAATTTCTGAATCAATTGAAATCTCTCCTCGATCTGGTGAATCAGGGACTCATTATCAACCCTTATGATGAAACTAGTGGTCAGCTGGTGACATTAGATACTGGTGAATATATGGACCCCGAAGTTAGTAAGAGTTTACGGTCATTACCCGAAAGGGGCAAGCATTTATATTCCACTTTCTTGAAGGAAAGGCTTGTGGAATGCACCGTACCCCTGAATGATGTTATTCCCAAGGCAAATATATATACCTTCCTTAACCCACCCCCAGCCAACCTGGACAAAGGCCGAGACAAACTCATGTCAAGTAAAGCAACTGCCGCAATAGTTACCCAGATGTTCGTTTCACTGCAAGCCCGGCCTGATTCAAACATGGATGAGTTTTTCATGCACGAGAATGCACGTGATCCGCCAGCATTATCCGATAGAGGTAAGCTACGGAGTGGGACAAAATCTCAAATTCTCAATTGTTTACCAGCTATTCCTGCACAAGGGAAGAATTCAGCAGCTAGACAAGCTTCAGTTGTCATCTTGGATATGCCTGCTGTAGTCCATGTAATCAAACCACAGAAAGCGGATCTGTTTGGAGAATATGCTCGATTGCAATTATTGCCATACATCGAATCTCTGATTAACACGAACACCACAAGGGTTGATGCGATCTATGACTGTTACCCCGACGGCAGTTTGAAGAATCAGACCGAGCAAAACGCCTCGGTGAGACAGCAGTTAGGTTGATACGGGTGTCCGAGAACGTCCCTTTACCTAAAGGGAAGAATTGGCAGGCATTCTTGAAAGTTAGTGAGAATAAAGACGAATTTTTCAAGTTCCTGTCTGCTGAACTGCTGAAATTAACATCAACATCCGAGTACCAGTTGTTAACGACATCAGGAGAATATGTACTATGCAATAAGGATGTTAGCTTATGTGACATATCTCCATCGAACCACGAGGAAGCAGACACGCGCATGATGCTTCATCTCAACCATGCAGTCTCACAAGGTCACAAAATAGCTTTTCTTCGCACGGTTGATTCTGATGTCGTCATTCTGTCTTTGCACCATTTCGCAACATTCCGTGACCTTGGACTCAGTGAGCTGTGGATTGGGTTTGGAATTGGAAAGGCATATAAAGATATGCCAATTCATGAGATAGCTTCACAACTTGGACCTGATTACTGTAAGGCCCTGACTTTCTTCCACGCCTTCACAGGTTGTGATGTAACATCCAGCATGCTCGGCATTGGGAAGAAGACAGGATGGAATGCATGGATGAATTTTCCCGCATCAACTGAAATGATGATAGAATTGACTGAGAATCCGCAAGTCTTTTCAGAGGATTCCCCTCATATGCAGCATATCGAAAAACTCACCATACAGATGTACAGTAACAGTTGTGTCAGTACACGTGTCAATGATGCGAGACGGCATATGTTCACACATGGCCTTAAGTCTATGGAAAACATCCCGCCCACCAAAGCAGCTCTGTATCAACATGTAAAAAGGGTAATTCTTGTGTCATCTTTCATTTGGCATCGTGCTCTGCAGAAACACTTATGTGTGCCAGACCCATCACAGTACGGATGGGAGTGGAATCCACGTCTCAATATTCTGGTCCCATTTTGGACTCACCTAGGAGACGCAAGTGCTGCATGTGCACTGATGCTCCACTGTAGTTGTGCCAAGGCCTGCAAGGGCAATTGCAAATGCTTGAAAGCTGGATTAAGGTGCACACCTTTGTGTAAGTGTGAAGGTGGCTGTTGTAACAATATTGAGTAGTATACTGTCATGTTAGGACCAGTCATCTCCTATTCTGGTATTTTTTTTTCCATTTTCGGCCAGTTAACACATGTCATGTTTCTAGTTGAGTTGATTTTGCTAACAAATGTTCATCCCATGTGGCTTGCTACATTGTCCGGGGTATAGGAATACAGTTTTAGATTTCGGAAAATAGTCTGTTATTTACTGCACAAGACGGTGTTAATTCATGCATAGCATGATACAATATCCCCAACTATTTTGCCTCTGTACAACAGTTGATACCTTCGTTCACCCGTGTGTTCATCTATGGTATCCTTGTCTTTCTCTGGCCATAGGCCACATGTGACTAGTCAGTTCCTACTCCATAGCAAATCAACTTGGAAATCCTTCATCTTGTAGCGCACTCATGTCTCAATGAATCCATACCTGAGTTGATCTAATAAATCTAACGTAAGGTATCAAATTGCCATACCGGATCATATTTCGATAAGTTATTCGCTAAAACATTTCGACCACTCATCGACATCAAAGGTCATGTTTTGGCTCCCAGTGGTGGCTATATCTCTATATCCCTGGTAAAGTAGCATACCATGAGGGATGGGCATTAAGTGTCGGCAACATTAATCCTGACTTGGAACACACCACATCTTAACTGGCCGAAAATGAAGAATACTACTTGTAGTCAAAAAATATTCCTGTACCTCGAATGACTGCAAACATACACTCACCCCTTCTAGTCCCATTTTGCCAATGTTCTATACTGGCAAGATAACATTGTATAATTAACAACGGGAACTAATGCATCCCGAGTTCATTCCAGCACTGCCCTTGCTGGCAGACGTGTCGCTATGGTGTTGAGATTGAACCAGAACTCCTCTAGAAATTTGATAGTTTTATTTTCTTAGAAAATAAATCTATCGAAAATGCCGGAAGTTGAGAATAGACTGTCACTTTAATTGGATTATCAAATGTCCAAGTATCCCCACTGCTGCATACTATCGAGTACCCTTGTTCATGTGTTGACAGGAATCTCTCATACCATGTTCATTTGACCATTGCATTCCCGAGAAACATTCAACACTAATTTATCTACGGACGGACGATCATACTGACAGTCAGACACACAGACGCACACATCGACGGAAATTCTGATCCCATTATCCATTAATCTTCCCCCCAACTTGTTCCAAGGGCTTCACTCCATCATTCACATCAATTACAGCACATGTATGGTGTTAGGTTTGGAGCTTCAGTTGTGCGATCGGCGAAAATAGCTTTTTTTCGATCCGCTTGGCGGCCATTTTGGATTTCGCTGCTAGTGGTGGCTAGAGGATGGTGCCAACTTGTAGCCGATCGATTTTGAAATCTCTGATGCCTACCCTTACATCATGCCAAATTTCAGGAAGGTATCACCAAGTGCACAATTCTAGCGAATTCCTCCCCCGCTATCGGGGTTAAGTGCCTTGCTCAAGGACACAACGCGGGAGTCCGAATCGATCACTCAGACGGTCACCCGTCCAAGGACTAACCGAGCTCGGGTGTTCCAGCTTGAATGTGCGAGTGAATAAGATACAAAAGCAGAAAGGCAATCTGGTTCCATAATTTAATGATTATACTTTTGAGATTTGTTTTTTTTTCTCTTTTCACATATAGAAACGTACAAAATCGTTTTTGATTTGATTTTAGAAAATTCTGTTGTCAATCTCTTTACGTATAACATTGAAAAAGGTAACCTTCCCTAACTGGAATGTAAAGACATCACGAACAGCAACAAAGTGCATAGTCTTCTAAAAATATAGTTTTGCATGCAGGCCATCATACCACACTATACTACTTGCAAACGTGCACCAAACCAGTGCCGAAAATACAAAAAACAATTCGCATTTGTATGCGGTTGAGAAAACATACCGGGATACTGTCTGCTGTGTTCGATTGCTTAACACTGGCAGCTTCCATTCAAAGTCAAAATGAAACAATTTAAATGAACTACTCCCACCCAACCCATGTTTATTTATTTATTTATTTATTTAATAATTTATTTATTTATTGGGGTTTAACGGCACTTTCGACAGCCAGGGTCACCTCGTGTCGGACAGTTTTACGGGTGGAGGAAGCCGGAGTACCCGGAGAGAACCACCGAGCAACGGCGGGCAACTGTCAGAAACACACCCAACCCATACATAACGGGATAAAGCGTGTTGAAAACACTGCTTAGAGAAAACAAAAACGGGTCGTCAAGTCTCAAACTACTTCGGTGCTCGTGAGCTCGTCACCTGCGTTCCAATGTGTTCTATGTGCCAACTGTCAGAAACACACCCAACCCATACAGAACGGGATAAAGCGTGTTGAACACACTGCTTAGAGAGAACAAAAACGGGTCGTCAAGTCTCAAACTATTTCGGTGCTCGTGAGCTCGCCCCTTGAGTTCCAATGTGTTTTATGTGCCTGCTGGCACATAGAACACATTGGAACTCAGGGGACGAACTGTTTTATTACCGACTAAATTTATTTTGGGAGCCGACACAGTGTATAATATTTCAGAAGACGTCACAATTTACAAGTCGTTTCTCAGGTGGAACAAGGCGTCAGTGGCAATGTTAAGCACTGCCATTGGCGCCTTATTCCATTCAAGGGTTGAATACTTTATGAAGCACTTTCTGTTGTTTGTCTTTGATTTTACAAACAACAGAAAACTTTGGCAGCTGATACTTAAAAAAAGTCCATCTTTACAATGTATGCTCTCATTTAAAAAAAAGGTTTCTGGCGCATATTTCATTATTTTTCCGTTTAAGTTACCCGAATAAAGTCTATCCCGTTAATAAAAAAAAGAAAATATATATTCCTCAGTCATCCACATCTTACTTCTCAAATCAAAAGGCCGTAAGCCACATTAGAGATAGCACTGGATGTTAATCATACAATATATATCTCCCTTTCTTCATTAGAATAGTTAGTACAAGTTAAAACATCACCCGCTTATGCTGATTAACTGGTTCAGCGCTGCATTGTTTTTTTCAAAAATGATTTGTAACATGAGTATTTTTTCAAATGTACCATGCTATCAGTAACGAAGTCCAAGTTTGTCGAAACTTTGATTATAAATAAATGTTTTGTTTTGATTAATTTATGGTAGAGTGCCTGATGAACTCTTATACAATTTTATTTAAGTATAATTTTCTACTGCACTGCGAACAGCAAGCTAATGCATACAGTGTATTGCCACCAATATGGCTTTCCATTTTATCCATTCGCTTTTAACGACTTGCATGTTAAACAGGCGCTTATTTGTATATTTGCTACCGGATTCATCTAAAATGGACGTTTTCGTTTTTCAGTTTTCAACATAGGACTTTTCCATTACAACGCTGTAGTGGTAACATATCCTAGAATGGTTTTCGAAGCGCGCCAGTGTATATATTTGTATGTTTCATATAATCAGGATCATAAACCTGAAATATTCTACCAACTGGTGTGAGTTGAGAGGGCCTTTTGCGCGCATGTGTGTGTATGTATGACTGTGATGTCTCTTTAAGTAAAACAAAATAACACATACAGATTACGATGAAATGCATAATGCTTATATAACTGGAAATGCTATGCAACGTAAATTGAATTCCGAATCAATACTAAGTTAACCCTTTACTTAACGAATCGGCGGCATCCGACCGAGCAATTTGCAAATCGCGCAGTTGAACAAATATACTTTTCAAAAAATATTCAACAAAACCATAGCATGTAACACCTCATTGGAACGAACTCGACGAGCTCGTTCCATTAAGGGCTCACATGATAGGGTTTTGTTGAAAAATTTGAAAATACGATAATTTAAATAATAAATGTTGGTACCCTGTTCGCTGGGTAAAGGGTTAAATAGAGGTGTATTTTCAAAACGTTCCTGCTCATCTCAGACTTTCTTAATATATACTACCTTGTTGATGATGTTTATTTGGATTTTGTACAAAACTCATTTTTGCCTAATCTATGTATTTACCAGCTTGAACCATTTGCTATGAAGAAGACCACAAACAACGGCACGCGTTGGGTTGGTTTCTGTTTTGATATATTAAATGAACTTGCAGAACAACTTAATTTCCGGTGAGTTGCATTTGTCTACATTGTTGTTCGGCTCTATGGTTCCGCTCCATAGTTCTCACTAATGCACAGTGGTAAAGTTCTAAAAAAATAGGGCATATGGTGAAACTAATGCCATGTAAATTGGAGATATATTTTTAATATCAGATATATGATTACATTAGCTATTTGTTGGACACGAGAATATAAAATTTTGGTCCCAAAGTTGGAGTCTGATGCATTGGGGTAAATTGCTGGAATCGGTGGCTTTGAAAAATTGGCTATTTTTTTAAATGTCACTTTTACACGGGTTTGTTATCAGGCATGTAAATAAAAAATGAGATGGAAATAGGGATTTTTTTCACATTTTGGAAGCAGGGGTTTATATGCCCCAGGGTAAGGTGAGTGGGTATAGTGGATAAATTCTGCCTCTGAGGCTGCTTGGTGGCTGAAAATGGCTGGTATTGGCATTTTTTTCCTATTTTTCAGGTTGAAGTCTTGCCTTTGACAATAAATTATTTCACCCAAATTCAGACTGTTTATTTCTACTTAGTGAGATAGTGTTACATGTTTTTAGTGGATTTGTGAAATGAAATACATGTTATTGGTTAGATAACTAAGTTACAGAATATTTGCATTTGATGTGAGTGTATGGCATGTCATTTTTGGAAATGCCTGGAAAACTGTGAAGCGGAACCTAAGTTGGATACCAATTGCATTTTATCAACATCAACGTCATGAATAGCCATTTACCTGGCGATTGGGCAGCACCCGCTTGCGTAATTTGCAAGTAAGCAGTAGACAAAAAAGTATATTTTAAACAAAATTTCCTTGGAACCACATCATGTGACCTATCATTGGAACGAGCTCCACGAGCTCGTTCCAATGGTGGGGTCATATGATATGGTCCTATTGAACTTTTTTGAAAATTTAAAGAAAAATCCATACGCAAAATAATAAAGTTGTTCTCCTCTGCGCTGGGTAAAGGGTTGTCGCACATGACAACTTACAGAGTCATTTTTCATTTAAGACCAATTTGATCTCACTAATTTTGAATATTACTGCCATAAAATTAGCAGATAAATAGAGAATATCTAATCTAATGTTTTCTTGTGAATACCGGGATTTATCTCATGAGTGAGTGAGAGAATTCGTATTTTCACGAGCAGCTTGCTGCGAGTCAAAATACAAATTCTCTCACTCACGAATGAGATTAATCCCTGTATTCACAAGAAAACATTACATTTTCTTTTTATTATACCCCCTTTCATTTGAAGCTTCAACTGAAACGATCCAAACCGACACCCATACCACGCAAGAAATCTGTTTACACTATCAGCTGATCACTGTTTCCGCTGACACAGATCACATTGGATGTTGTGTATGTCCATACAAAATAGTTTTCGGGATTGTTGGCGAAATGACGTAATTATGACGTCTTGTTATACTCACTAGTGGAGAGAGAACAACTTTTATTTTGCGCTTGTAAAATTCATTTGTAAATTTCAAGTTCACACGAAATGTTAATCACCGAGGTGTTTGATCTCACTAGTGAGGGGAGAACGCAATTTAATTTTTACCGATTCCTATTATAATTAGACGTTAGGGGTGTAATAAAACAATATATCTTAGTATAGATATAGTCAGTGTTGCCTCAATACCAAAACACTGTAATATTTTCAGCAAACAGTAAATAAGTAATAATTTTAACCATTTCTTTCAGTCACGTGGAAAATTTATCTCAAATGCAGTCGAAATAATATCGCGTTCAGCAGCAGATTATCTGAAATTTGAAGTTCGAGTTTGAGCTCGATTTTGTCAACAACAACGCGAATAAACCGGCGGTGAAATTGATTTCGACTGATGGAGAAATCTATTTCATTCCCGTCGAAAGCATTTCACTGCAGTAAAATGAATTTATCTCAGTTCCATAAATAATTAATTTTACCGCAGGCGAAACCATGTACACGGCCGTAGGAATCAACTTAAATGTTCGTAATGATAATGTTCCATCCTTAATAAAATTATAAAAGCATTTTATCCCATAAATGGACGTGTATTCCTACATTTAAAGTCTTGGATAAATTTTTGCTTTATTCACATAATAGCAGCTGGGATAAACAAAATAAACGTATAGTGTTTTCAAGTAAAACATTTATTCTACTCGTAGGATTAAGAGGCCAGAGGCTCGTCGGTTTCATTCTTAATCCTACTCGTAGAATAAGTTTTTTTGTTACTTGAAAACACTATACATTTATTCTAAATTCATCGTTGACTAGCAGGGTTACCCGGCGTTGTTCGGGCTGAGTTGGTGCCCCTAACTTTTGGTGCCCCCCTACACCCCCACCCCCACCCCACACACTTTTTTGAACCTCACGATGACCTACGCCATGAAAACTTACTCCTAGTAGACCCATTTTGGATACTCGGGGTGGCCCCATATTCATTTCTATAGCGGACAGACAGACAGACAGACAGACAGACAGACAGACAGACAGACAGACAGACAGACAGACAGACATTCTAAAATATAGTATAGAGATATCAGCTTCAGTGCTCTATCGGGTTATTATTTGTTCTTTGGATCACAAATCCTGTTTTTCCACTCCTGGTTAATTATAACCCACAATTCCAACAGGAAATGGTTTGTCAATGAAGGTGTGGGGTACATAAATCAATATTTTCAATTTTTCGTTGAAAATATTAATTGATCTGTCATCCAAAAATGATTATGTACTCTTCCAAATGATATCACTGAACTGGTATGAAAGATACCATGAGAGTCCAAAGGATTAATTCTTTTCTTCGGTGACATTACAGAAAGGTAGTTTTTATATTCGTTCAGTGACCTTTCAAAGTTTTGGCCGAATCCTTACTAACCTGATATGGTGGATCAAGTGGTACATTAAACTTTAGGCATTATGGCTGCAGGTTTAAAATATTAATTAGTGTATTGTACAAAATGGCGGCGAGTCACTCAATAGATTAAAATTGAAATCTCTGGTGGAGTTCGGCACTGAAGAGTGTGATTTTGTAGATTGGCGGTTGTTATGGAGAACGAGTTCAATGATGAAATGTTTTGCCATACGTTTATGAAGTACAACAAAGGAATGTAATTGTGGAAGCGGTTTTGTCACCAGCATTACACCTGGAAACAGTTTATGCAAAGTGAAATTCACCCATGCCGCCATTCATATTCAGTATTAGCCTGTATAAGTTGTTCGTTGAACTAACAACGGCTCGAATCGAAAGAAGCAATAACAGCACATCACTTATCATAATAACTTTTCAACTTTAATCTACAGTCCTGCTGAGGAAAGGAAGGAAGCCATCTTGACCTAACACCTTCTGTTCACCCAGCATTTCCTTCTTTAATGCAACACTTTGTATAAACAACGTTGAGTTTGGAATATAGAAGCACTGCAAGTTATAGGATTTGAATTAGTTACAGTACGTGGAGAGTGTATTATCACTAAATCACTCGCAGAGTGGATATTCCACCCAGGCAATAATTGCAAATTTGTTGCAAAGCATAACCAGCACAAGCAAAGTTTCTGCCAATGGACCTCCGGGTTAAACCCGGAGGTCCATTGGCTGAAACATTGCCTGTGTTTTTTGTCGATATGTGCAGAATTGGAAAGTTATAGCTTGGGTGATAACTTCAATCCGCGGGTGATTTAGTTACAATGCACTCTCCACGTACTGTACTTGGAAGATTCACCTGTCTGTCACAGAATGCGCCAACAATCAGGGTAGTGGGACAAATTCCCTGTGATATTATGCTTATTGAGCAGAATGTTCTTATGTTCTTAAAGTCCTTCCAAGAATCTCCTTTTGGCCCCTTCCTCTATCATCAGGTCACCTGTACAGACGTTCAAGGTGATTCTGCTTCCGAAACTACTTTGATTTATTTCTGCAATATTCAGCCTTTTGATTGACTTGCCTAAACAGACGATCCCTGTGAATTTGAAACTTAGCTGGAATCGAATCAGGAATAAAATTTCGAATCGAATCGAATCGAATCTCACGCCTCTTCAAGTTGGACGCATTGCACCTTCTTTTCTTCCGTACAAGTATAATGGATGTTTATACAATAAATATTTGAGGGAATTATGGTTCATCTTTTGTTTTCATTTCGCGATCCAAACCCGAACGGCTTTTATGAATGAGACAACTGACTCGGAGTTCAAGCGCAGATTATAACAAAATGTGTGCTTTCTTTGTAGCGCTTTTGTTCGTAACACGATCTCAAAAACACGTTACCTCCTCATCGTTGATATCGACTGCGGTACATCATTAAGTCTCAGTGTTTTTTTTTCCAGACAAATTGGCTAAAAACGTAGATGTGCAGAAAACGGTGGATGGACAGATGTAAAAATTACACTTAAAACAAAAAAATACAAACGTCTCAAGTTCAGAAAATTTACAGTAAAGAATTAGACAGGGAAAAGTGAACAACCATTTTTTGAGACAACTATGATTCCTATCAGGGAGTAGAATGTTGCTGCTGAAATCAAAAGCGTAAACATAGTAACTGATGATGTTTGGGGGGCGCGGTGGCTCAGTTGGTAGAGGTGCAGGCTGCAAGCCGAGAGGTCCTCGGTTCGAATCCCACCTGCGGCAACCGCGTTGTGTCCTTGGGCAAGACACTTCGCCCCCATTGCCTACATGGGGGCACGATGACGCTGTGTACTGAGGCGTACTGCACGTCGCTGGTGCGCATGTCTTCAACCAATCTAACCCTGCCTGTGCTGCGGTGCAGAGTTCAGAGTTACGATGTTGGAGAGCTGACAGCTGCTCGTCGTTGCTCGGTGGTTCTCTCCGGGTACTCCGGCTTCCTCCACCCGAAAAACTGTCGCGGTCACGATTAGCCATTGTGCATAAGTATGTGACCTTAAAATCCAATAAATAAATAAATATACTGATGATGTTTATTAGAAACCCATGATGTGATGAACGTAAATGCAACCTAAAGTGAAGTGGTGTTCATTCTATTTCACGCGCATATCTTTCTTCGACAGACCTTTCAACGTCATCACAAACAAGATATGAGTTCCACTGTACGGTCGCGGTGGACCGGTCACTTTCCACGGATGAGCAATATTTTCACGGACGCAATAATAGTAGCTTCCAAACACCAATTACAGGAATAATCATCAAAAATTTAATTAATGAAGCACCGGGTATAACCCGGTGCTTCATTAATTAAAATTTTGCCGATAATGATTTTTATTACCTGATAAGCGCATACGTGGGCATCACTGCCCATGCGTGGATTAAGACGAGTCCACGGCGACTGTACTGTACAGTCATGTAATACTTCAAAGATTAAACAAGGTCCCGCTTGGGTTAAAGAAACCTGCCCTCAGGATAAATGGCGTTAATAGTTCAAGTCTAAAAATAATGTCATAAAAGCTGGATTTAACATTGATACACAACTACACCCAAGCAACAACATAAGCGAGCACGGTGGCTCAGTTTGTAGATGTGCTGGCTGCAAGCCGAGACGTCCTCGATTCGAATCCCACCGGCGGTAACCACATTGTGTCCTTGGGCAACACACTTCATCCCCATTGCCTACTTGGAGGCACAGTGGCGTCGTGTACTAAGGCGTACTGCACGTCGATAGTGCAGTTGTCTTCAACCAATTCTAACCCTGCTTTTGTGGAGTTAGTTTGTTGGGGAGTCTGACAGTTGCTCGCCGTTCCACGGTGGTTCTCTCCGGGTACTCTGGCTTCCTCCACTCGTGACATTGTCAGACACGAGATGACCCTGGCTGTCGAAAGTGACGTAAAGCCCCAATAAATAAATAAATAAATAAGCAACAACATCTTTAGGAGATTTTCTTCAAGCCAAGAGCCACCATGCAGGGGTAATAGTCGCAGTTATTGCAGTAGCACGACGGCGCTGAAAATGACTTTGCGGTACCATAAATTGACGAATGGTATCACATTGCTGCACACAGTTATTTCAATAAAATTTATATTTGTCTACTTGGTGTTTAAGGTCACATACTTATGCACAATGGCCACTCGTGATCGTGACAGTTTTACGGGTGGAGGAAGCCGGAGTACCCGGAGAGAACAACATAGCATCGACGAACAACTGTCAGCTCCTCGACATTCTAACTCTCTTCAACTTCCGCTCAAGCAGTGTTACAGCGGTTGAGGACATGCGCACCATCGACGTGCAGTACCCTTCAGTACACGGCGGCATGTATGCAACCGGGAAAAAGTGTCTTGCCCAAGAACACAACGCGGGTCGTCTACCACTGAGCCACCGCGCTCCCTGAATTTTCTCAGATACGCCATACTAGAGAATCCCATCGGTGTTCCAACGTTTACATGCCTATTTAGCAATCTGAATGTAGCGACCATCCACGAGTGGATGGTCAATACATTCAGATTGATTAACTGTTCAATACATTATCTAATATAAATGGCTTTACCAATAAATAACTTGGTTGTTGATAGTTCAACAGATATGGTCTGACTTACAGTGTGTTTTGAGACGTGTTTTTTTTACTCTGCAATGGGGTTGTTTTTTTACAGTACTCGTATTAGTTTGTATTACCAGGTTACAAAAACATAGTAATGCATGGGATACCTGAAAATATTTGAATTGTTCACCCTTGTTCCATGTGGTACAAAGATTCATGTTAACGCCAGTGCGGTTACATATATATATACTGAACACCAAAAGTAACACACCACTGTATTTGTGAATGACATTTACGATCTAAATTGTGGTCCGCATTATGAACGCGTACCGCATGTGCGTAAACTACCCTTCACACGGGTATGTATTTGACACACACTATGATTGACTTAAGCGTCAATTTGCGCATGTCTCCTTTGGCCTGACCATTGCTGCGACTGAATGGACTAAATATTTCGTGATGAAGGGTTGGACGAATCTGCTGGGAATGGTGAACTGGAAAAACACCATTCGAGCACAAATCTAAGCACAACCTATCACGAAAGGATTTGCAAGAATGGACAAGGCCTATGGTGCCATTCCTGTCTTGTCTGGCAGTTGTCGCCCTTGTGCTCAACGTGATGGCAGATGTGGGCACTTCCGCATCTCTTTAGCAACCTCAGTGTGGTAACGTGGCGACAATTCCTGGCCCGTGCTATTGTCCTGGTTGTCATGTTAGCATTACTATAGGTTACGGTACGAAACAGTTGACCATAATGTAACGCAGGCATGAGATTATGCCCGCTCCGCAAATTTGTTCAGTAGACTTTGAACGTTTGTGAGCTCGACAATGTCAAGAATACAAAAATGCACACATCCTTTTACTTTGCTTAAAATCAGGTGGTACATGTTAGAGTGATTCACAGCATCACATTTGTGTGTGTTTTCATGTCAAAACAGCCACTGTACAACTGGATCATAAATATATGAAACATACAGTGATACCTTTGGTGTCCCGTATATATCGATGTGTCCCTTCTCTGCAGCTATTTTGATCGGAACACGAACTGTGAAACACGTTACCTCCCCTTCATTGATATCGACTGCTGTACAGCATGAAGTCACAATGCTTTTTCCCCAAAACAAAGGCTAAGAACGTACATCTGCAGAAAATGGTGGTAGAACGGAAATAGAAATTGGACTGACCCCCCCCCCCCCCCCCACACACACACACACCCAAATGCAATCGACTTCAAGTGCGAAAAATGAGGTTATTGAATCAGACATGGAAAAATGAGACAATCGTTTCATTTTTGAGACGGTAAACAATACTATGTATTGTTAGTTAATTATTTTCTGTTAAGCTCATGATATACCCTTATTCGATATACGCTACGTGGAGGGTGGATTGTAACTAAAACACCCGGGGAGTGGAGTTATCACCCAAAGTATCACTTTTAAATTCTGTACATTTGGACAAAAAACACAAGCAATGTTTCAGCCAAGGGACCTCCGGGTATAACCCGGAGGTCCATTGGCTGGAACCTTGCTTGTACTTGTAATGCTT
Source organism: Pictodentalium vernedei (assembly GCA_031216915.1). NCBI lineage: Eukaryota > Metazoa > Mollusca > Scaphopoda > Dentaliida > Dentaliidae > Pictodentalium > Pictodentalium vernedei. Next base: position 694,641,606 of record CM062297.1, read on the forward strand.
TGCAACAAATTTGCAATTATTGCTTGGGTGGAATCTCTCCACTCTGTGGGTGATTTGGTGATAATACACTCTGCACGTACTGTATTGTTAGATAGAAGTTATCTATGTTTCCGATAATATTGTGCCAGCTGAAAACATTACTTGGACATTTTCGTTCAGGAACAAATTCAAAATCATTGAAAAGAAGGCATCGTGTTTTCACAAAAAGTACAAACGCATATACTATTCTCCAAAATAGTTATAAACGTTTAACAGTCTTGACCCCTGTTGAGCCCTAACACTATATCGTCCCTCTAGTGCAACAAGGAGCCATCTGCAATGCTAAAGCATTACAGATGGCGCCTTTTTGAACTCAAGAGACCCTGTTCTTCTTCTTTGTTGTTTTGCCGTGTAGTTTTTTTTTGAGAGCAGTGACTGCATCACGGATACCATGAAAACAACCTCAAACTTGTCAATGGCTGCATTAGAATTTTAAAATTTGTTCCATTACAGATACACAATTTCGGAGCCCAAGGATAATATGTGGGGAGCAGAAAATGAAGATGGGACGTGGAATGGTGTCGTAGGAGAAGTGAAGCGAGGAGTAAGTATTTGCTCAAGTATGGACTTCTTGATTATCTAAGTCAGCGGGACCAGGGTCACACCGGGCACCCCACCCCCCCTCCCCAAACACACACGCCCATACATACCCTCTCTCACACATACACATATAAACACATACATTGTTTCTAGATATGTGCACGATTAAACATCGATTTTTGGAATTTTAGATATTTTACAAATGTGTTAGCATAAATGACATTCATATAATATACAACTTACAAATATGAACAAATTTAGTGGTATTCTGTCAAAGCATTCCACCAGTGACAGGATGTTTTTCTTCTACTTAACCCTTTACCCAACGAAGACGATATCAAAATTTATTATTTTAATTACTATTTTTTTTAAATTTTCGAAGAAAATTCAACAAAACCATATCATGTGACCCCTCACTGGAGCGAGCTCGACGAGCTCGTTCCATTGAGGAGTCACATGATATGGTTTTGTTGAAATATTCGGGATTTTTTTTTTTCAACCGCTCAATTTGCAAATTCGGTCGATTCGGTAGTAAAGGGTTAAACCATCTTCCAACCTGAGGTCTAGCTGCTGAACGATGGTTTTAATTAAATGAAACGGCCGAAACTATGACATGGCAGAGCCCAACACACCTGAACAGGGAGACCCTCGCCTATATTAGCACATGTTCCGATGTGCAATTGTAATATGTGTCAGAACGCCAATGACGTAGTGTTTTAGCAGGACTCCTCCACCCCTCCGTACACAATCACGTTTAAGACATTTCGCTGAAGCCGCCAAGATCTGAAACTTAAGAAATAGTGTTCCCATTTTATCCTCCCCAGACGAACAATGGTCGGTTCGGTGCATCTTGGATAGTTGTGCTCCCCAATCTACCCCACATTCTGTGACGATCAAAGTTTGCCTTGCATTCGCCACAAAAACATTCTACAACTATGATACTCTTAATACTCTATTGTTGAGTCTGTGATTTGTTGTTTGTTTTCTCCATTTTTCTGTTGGCTGAACCTGTCGACAGATGCTGGTTGAAAGTCCTTTTTCATTTCATCGCGAAAATCATTTAATCTTTTATTTAACACGAGTTGAAAAGGAAAATTGAAAAACAAACATTTCTTGAATTATTTTTAAAAAAAGCATTTTTCACCTCTAAAACATGGGTTACGACACGTCATTGAAACGAACTCGGCGGCCTGTTTTTGTGAGATGGTATAAGCTATCTCTTGGAGGCAAAAACTGAAATAATGAAACTGTATGCGATTATATGGGAAAATCGCTTGCAGGATATAACCGTTATATGTTTGCTAAATGGTTAGAATTCGATTAGAACTATTACCTGAGAAGTCGAGAAAATGTGTCAACAAAAATAGAAAATATAGCTCTTACAATTTTGTTTTGGGAATTTGGCTACATAATCAATGAGAGGTACTCAGCTATGGCGTAAAAACAGAATAAAATGATATTTGTATGTTGTTCACAAAAATAGGACGGGCTGAGTCCTAAATTGCGTTAACCCTTCACCGAAATGAACATCAGACGACGCTCGCAGAATAATTTCGTGAATGACTATACACTTTCATTGTTTTGGTCTAAAACACATAGCTTATGACCCCATATTGAAACGAACTCATTGAGCTCGTTCCAATGAGGTGTCACAATGTATGTTTTGAGAGAAAACATGAAAAGATTATAAAATTTGAATGGCGACTTTTTTAATAGCGATGGTCGTATATCTCCTGATCTGTTAACCCTTTTACCTAACGTAACGGCCAAAACCGGCCAGCGCTATTCTCAAAAATCGCCAATTATTTTTCATTATCTTTTTCATTTTTTGTCTCAAAAACATAGGTTATGACCCCTCGTTGGAACGAGCTCGTCGAGCTCGTTCCAACGAGGGGTCATAACCTATGTTTTTGAGACAAAAAATGAAAAAAATTAGTTATTCAAGAATTATTTTTGCAAGTGTCGTCTGCTTTTCACGTTAGGTAAAGGGTTAATGTAGGTCACAATATAGCCCAGTGCATGACCTTTTGTATTGATGATCGGGCCAAGCTTTCTTGGAATACCACCTTTGACACCCATTCTTTTTGTTCAAGTACATGGTGTACTACCCCTATTTTCGGGAGTGCACATATTAGACTTCCGTTGATATTTTCCTCTGTTGTGGTTCTTCATTCTCGTAGTTCTCAATATGATGAAACATGGTGCCAAAGGGGGCGATTTCATGGACACAATGCTGGAAAGTGGACAGACTTGAATCACTTTATCTTTTAATGCTGTGCTTCAGAAAACAAGTCCATCAGAAATCTTTCAGCAATTGTGTCGGTGGCGGCATCAGCGATAACAGCGGGAAATATAAAGTTTCAGGCAGCTACTAAATAAATATATCCCTCAGTATCAAATTATGTTCCATACAGAAATATTATGGACGCCACTTTTAGATTTCGGTATAGCGAATAACTTGTGTGAAGACATGGCATTTATTGGATGGGATGGTCTTTATAAGGTGCCTGTATACATATTTCTGCACTTGTGTCCAAAATCATCAGATCTTTATACGCCTTCGTATCCATGAGTAAAAGATCGGAAACCGTTTTGTAATAATAATAACTCTTTGGCCAGCCGCTGATTTGTCGCGGTCCTCATAAGAGAAGGCCATCATTCCCCCTGCACCCCACCCCCTCTTCCCCTCCTCTCCTCCCAGCATTCACATATAAACTGCTTAATAGTGTCCCTCACTTCCTCTTTTTCAATTTCTTCAATAAGCATTCCTACCCTCTCCCTCGTGTCCCCCTTCAGCCATCTATCCTTTGTTTCTTCACCCCACTTCTGCATCATTCTTCCAGTAAATTTTATTCTATGAGGTATATACTGTGGGCATTCCAAGAGAAAATGTTCCAGGGTCTCCACTACTCCAGAGTGGCACATTTGGCATCCCTTATCCCCATCTCTCCCAATTTTTCCCCGAAGCTCCAGTGATCTTGATCTCAGTTTGAACAGCAGTGACCCTCCAAAGGTGCCATCTAGGTACTTCTCAAAAGCTGGCTTTTCTTTATATTGTAACCCCTGCAGCGATCTTTTCACGCTAACCCCTGCTCGCCTGTGGTACGATGTTCATGATCGGATCAACCAACAACTTTTCAGAAGTCTTATGAAAACAATACCACTTCTGATGGAAATTAATAACACCGCAAATTCTTTCTTTAATTTCTGTTCTGATTATTACACTACTGATTTGTTATTACATATTATTGCATTAGAGCAATACCGGTTAATATTCCATTACTGTTAGTTATTAAATAATTCATTGTTATCCTCTTGGCTAATTTATTTCGTCACCACTCTGTTTTCGGTGCAGATGAAACTATACAAAATACATATTTGAATGTACACTTTAGGAGCCCACGTCATCAAGCGTGATGTCCACGTGTAATATCAGAAACAATGATGCAAGTGTAATGGTTTGTTTTAACACTATATGCAGGTCACAATACAAAAGAGGAATATACAGCGTGTGGAAGTAACAATGCTCGGTTTACTGTCTACATATTTTCTCCCAAAATTTTTTACCACATTTGATCTACTAAAAATATATATGGAACCCTTAACAATTGAACGAATACACCCGGTGGCCCCAGATACAAGCTCGTGTTCATTTACGCCAATCAACCCTCATCGACAAACAAGTATTGTTTATTAAGTATCGCTGCGTTTCTGTGTCTGACAGGGAAAATGATAAAATAAATTTATTATATATATTATCTCATATGCTTTAATTTATGTCAAAGTCTCCATCTTGACAATACAGCATATAGTGGCTCATAATCCCGATTGCCAGGGTGAGCGTGGGGTAGCCTTACAACAGGGGTGCCATAGATGTGGTTTAACGAGAAAGACTGACAGAAAGAAAGTAAACATAGTTGGGCTGTGTTCATGCACCACTAAAAGACTACATTTGCAAAGGACAACTCTTGAATAAGTAACATTATTCATTTTTCTATTCAAAAACATATACTGTGACACCTCATTGGAACGATCTCGTTTCACTGAGGTGTCACCGTCTATGGTTTTGAGGCGAAAAATGAAAATTTCGTATTCAATTCCAAACTTATTATACTGCACCGTAAGCCACCAAAATGTTTCCTTTCTTTGCTATTTGAAGCGTAAAAATCTATTTCGTCAAGTATCACTCACCTCGCTGCCTGTCAGAGAATTTACTTGCCATTGCATAGCGTGTTTTGGGGGAAAACACCTGCCCATGATCCTCAGTTTCTGTTGTGAAGAGGCCTGATCCTCCGCATATGAAATATTTTTTAGGAAGTCGCCTTTGGCATCAGCTCCTTCACTATCACCTCTGCGAGAGAAAAAGTCATCGACTTTACAAAACCGTTTCTGGAAGATGGTGTCGGAATCATCATGAGGAGAACCAATGAAGATCCTGCCAAGATGTTCAAGATGTTTCAACCTTTTCAGTCCACTGTTTGGGCGTTTACAGCTGTTGCTATAATAAGTGTCGGTTTGGCTCTTTTCGTAACGAATAGATTTAGCCCTTTCACACTCTTAAACCACAAGGACGACAGTACTTCTGAAGATCAAAAAAGCCTCACTGGGAATTTGTGGTTGGTGTTTGGGACGTACATGGAGCAAGGTATGTATGACAGGTCTTACTTAAAAATGAGAGTTAAACAGACGCTACAATGTGAATATCCCCGTGTGTTTCGTGGAACTGTTAAGATGTAGATTATTGTACTAAGTGTCAGTGGCGTAGGGGATGGGCCCGCAGGGCCCGCATTGCGGGTGAGGGTGGGGCGGCTAGAAGGGGGGCCCCCGTCTTGAAGGAAGTCCCAACGCTGGAAGAAAGAGGGGAACGGAGAGAAAGAGCGAGACTGTGTACCAAATACACATAATTTCAAACTCTCACTTCCACACGACGTACTCTTTGTAGTCTATGCATTATTCTTTCAACCCTTTACCTAACGTAACGGCCAAAACCGGCCAGCGCTATTCTCAAAACTCGCCAAAATATTTTCACTATTTTTTTCATTTTTTGTCTCAAAAACATAGGTTATGCCCCTGGTTGGAACGAGCTCGTCGAGTCGTTCCACCGAGGGGTCATAACCTATGTTTTTGAGACAAAAAATGAAAAAAAAGTAGTTATTCAAGAATTATTTTTGCAAGTGTCGTCTGCTTTTCAGGTTAGGTAAAGGGTTAAGTGAACGCTACATCATTGTAACTGATAGGGGTGAGAAATGAACAATATACATACATGGTGCCTCTCAAGTCACACATGTTGGGCGTGCATGTGTGTATCGTGAGATGGTGGGGTGAAACTTAAAACATGTAATGAAAAAATCTGCAGCGTCGTACTTTTAGAATCGATCCTATAGGCCATACCTTCATTTAATGTATGGCGTATGTACTACGTGAAATCCTGTATGCTGTGCACGGTAACAACACTAAATTTGCTCCCGTTTTAAAGGCAAACACCATTATGAAAGGGCCCCCGCCTCTATCTCGCGGGGGGGGGGGGGCACAAGATTTTCCGCTACGCCACTGCTAAGTGCAGACATAGCATCTTGTTATCATAAATGATTTTGTGGTTCTAACACTTACTCTAGCGGCCGCGACTATAGTGACGTATTTTATTACAATGTTTTGCACGTCGTGCCATGTACAGATTTACACTATCATCCAATAAAATATTGAAAAGATCTCAGAGAGATCTTTTAAACAATTCATAAGATGATAGGGCATTCAATTGTATTAAATTTACTTACACACAGGCACAGATACGGGTGCACATTATTGGCAAACTTCGGCGTGGCAATATAAGAGTTAAGCCAGTTTGGTACCTTTGTACTGTGAATAAAAGCAGTTGATGCGCGCTTCGGAAATGGATATCAATTCTTACCGTTTGCTCATCTCATAGTCTCCATTCTTTGCTGAATATGCCAGCAACTTCATCGACAGAAATTAATTCTTAACCCACCGAGTATTTTCAAGATATTTTTCCTCAGACAAATATCTTGAAAAATTCATACCAATTAAACTCAAGTAATTGTAGTTGAAAAATCTATTCAGTTTACAAGGGAAAACTTTGGTTAAGTGTGCCCAAATTAAACATATTGCAGTGGCAGGATATCATGTCCTGGGAAGGAGTATTCGCCGGCAACGTGGAAGGAATTAAAACTAAGAAACCTGATTTAGTAGTGAACATTAAAAAAGGGGTCACATGATATGGTTTTGTTGAAATGTTTTGAAAAATAATATTTTTTTAAGGGCTGAATTTGCATATTACGCGGGCGGATACGGCCGATTCGTTGGGTAAAGGGTTAGCCAACGCCCGATAAAAATAATGCCTAAATGAATGGAGAAACGCATACAGCTTCCTCTAATTCCTCGAATTACGGTGTTAAATCAATATGTTTGGCAGTGTAAGCAGGCTAAATAATTCCCAGTTATGTTGATATCTGTAACCATTAACATTTGAGTGCTGGAAGCCTAAATGTGGGGTCTGCTGAGAAAGACCAGTACTGTAATTACATAGAGCTTGGTAGTATAACGTTTTTATCGTACGGTATTGGTATCACAGTGATACCAAGTTACGGTACTAAGTGAATACCGAAATCTCGGTAGTGAAAAATATTGAGCTATAAACTAAAAAAAAATACATCATAGAGAGTAATCGCTTGACTAGACTGGTTACGTGAAATAATCCATGAGAGGTGAGGGACATTGTACAAACACGAGTGCGCGAATACGCACGAGTGTTTTACAATATACTCCCTCGCCTCGAATGAATTATTTCACGTAACAAGTCCAGTAAAGCGATTACTCTGTTTATTACTTTTCATTATCAACGATAATTATATTATTTAAGCCTTTACCTAAAGTAACGGCCAAAACCGGCCAGCGCTATTCTCAAAAATCGGCAATTAATTTTCATTATTTTTTCATTTTTTTTGTCTTTAAAACATAGGTTATGACCCCTCATTGGAACGAGCTCGTCGAGCTCGTTCCAATGAGGGGTCATAACCTATGTTTTTGAGACAAAAAATGAAAAAATTATTTATTCAAGAATTGTTTTGCCAGTGTCGTCTGCTTTTCATGCTAGGTAAAGGGTTAAAAAATAAAAACAATGAAGTCCCCATTACACCCACAGCAAAGCGTCTTCGTTTGCGCGCACGGATACATGACACAATTGTTGATTGCATAATTCAATTGTGAAGTTATCGTTTATAATCAAACCCGGAAATCCCAGTAAATCACATTTTGGAAAGTAATAAAGAACAGTAATTACAAAATGGCGGAAGGGTGTTTTCTCACGGCTTGTTTATTACTTCAAATGATTGGTGCGTGTCTGTGATATTTCCAACGAAATGACCAATACTGCTTTCTTTATACCTTGCATCTGTTCTCGGCCATCATCCTCGTGAGTCAAAAGTTGAACATAGGCTTTCTGTGTCTCTGTTACAGAACGGTGATTCACAGCCGGGCAGCAACATTGAAAATATGGTTCAGTGTTGACACAGGTGTTGATATGTTGTCCGAGCCAAATACCGTACCGATTTCGAGGAAAATCCCCCAAACATGCCGATACGGAATTTGTAATGTCAATACCTCCCAGCTTTACAATTAAAAGAGATTTTGAAAATGCGTTTCATATTCAGTTGGAAGCAAAAATGTTCCATTTGCCAGAAACTGTTTTTCTTTCTATTTATTGGAGAGTTCCCATTGACACTTGTCAAGAGAAATTGCAACAAAACAACTTCGTATGAATAAATTTTGACCTTTGAAAATGATTTAACACTTTAACACTTTACTAGACTCTACCAGTAACAATAGAATTTTTGAAGCTAGTGTTCAAAACTGAAAAAACTATATTTTTTCGATACCAAGCGTATGAAATACAAACAAACAATCAGAGATCCGAGTTAAAGTTTCGACCCAAGACGAGACGTACGATTACCAGGTGCCACTTCCGGGATGTAATTTATTTATTTATTTATTTATTTATTTATTTATTTATTTATTTATTTATTTATTTATTTATTGGGGTTTAACAACACTTTCGACAACCAGGGTCACCTCGTGTCGGACCGTTTTACGGGTGGAGGAAGCCGGAGAGTACCCGGAAAGAACCATCGAGCAACTGCCAGGCTTCCCAACATACTAACTCAACACAAGCAAGGATAGCATTGGTTGAAGACAAGTGCACCATCGACGTACAGTACGCTTTAGTACACAACACCACCGTGCCCCCACGTGAGCAATAGGGGTGAAGTGTCTTGCCCAAGGACAAATTGCGGTTGCCGCAGGAGGGATGCGAACCGAGGACCTCTCGGCTTGCAGCCTGCATCTCTACTAACCGCACCCCCACCCCACCCCCGGATGTTATTTAATGATTGTTTATTACCGCCTTCAAAGTACTTCGTGTAATAGGTGTTCCTTATGATCTATATTAATGTTTCAGGAATCAAGTTTTTTAACTTTAATCCTTTGAAACCTTATGATATATGCCATGTTAGTTCAAAGCCACCCACTGGTAGAGTCTACATTCGTTACTTGGAGAAAAGCAACCAATAATTTTAACGTGCAGCTGCACGTTGAAAATCTTGATTGGCTTACCACACAAATTCACTGAGAAACTATCAACTTTATGGACTCAGGTCGTATCACGGTCTTGAGTCGGAAAAAGCGGCATTTCGTGGTCATAGGGTTAAAATGTGTTTCCTTTAATTCTGATTTTACAGAAACAAATTAATTGTTCGAACTTTATAGAACCTGAACAGTACATGCGTGTTCTGGTTCACTGGTTGACATGTCGTCCCTTGAGTTCCAGTGTGTTCTATGTGCCTACTGGCACATAGAACACATTGAAAGTCAGGGGGCGATGTGCTAGTATGCGAAGTAATGTTGATCTCTGAACACCACTAGCAAATACTGAAACAAACTCTTAAAATTACTATATGCCTATTAGGGTATCCCACATTTTTAAAATATTCAGAACCTAAAACTCGTCAATAGTTCCCGAAGATTGCATCCACGTTTTGTACAAGATCCGCCGTGTTGAATTGTTGTTGCATTCATCTGGTCCAAACGTTCATGTTCTTTCTTTATGGAATCCAGTGGGGTCGCATACAAACGTTTAATAATAATTTAAATTGCAGAAACTTTTTTCAAGTAACTCCCTGGCTACTTTGATCGGTCTTAGTCGATGCATATCAAAAATCTTTCAGCGTCTCAAAGAATAACCGGTCAAGGTAAAAATAATTGTTATGACAGTACCGGCAGATCTTGAACATGGCAAAGATGAAATGTGTGCTCTTTCCAGATTAAAACCCAAACGCGGTCTTTGGATGCTGAGCGGCTGGAGTCTGTTTGCATGAATCGGGGAGCACAAGAGTGGTCTTTCTGCACTTTGCACTCGTGCGAGTGGGGACTAGTTGCCTAGCATCCAAAGACGACTTTGATTATTACTGTTTTAAACTTATTAGACAGATTTCTTAATTACACCTACCCATGTAGAGGCCATGGACTTTATTACCTGCGCTTATCTCCATCAGTGTTGAAGGGGATTTAACCACCTATATTCTGACGGGCTGAGATCAACGAGCCCCGTCAGTCAGTGTGCGGGGGTTAGAATATTGCTCGTGCAGACGAGTGGGATTGTGGATCTGTGACCTTGACGTGTGGTGAAGTGTTCCAAAATGAAATCCTTGGTGCTTGTGGTGGACGGGATTTGATTTGATAACACATATTACCAATGGTTATTTTATCCCATTTACAACGTAAAACTGGCGTATTCGCAGGATAGAAAATGAAATATGTGTTGATATCATATCACACACACTATATATGTCAATTTGTATACATATAACACCATGTATGTGGTATATATATGATAGAATAAAGAAAGAAAGAAAGAAAGAATAAGTCAGTCCTTAAAACTAATTAATTATTGCACAGGTATTTGAAAGCGGAAGAGCGCACTGTGTTGAGATTATCTAAATGGCATCCTCGCGTTGTGTTCGCTGCTTCTTAAATGAAACATAAAGATTAAAGGTAGACTCTTTCATCTTTCACGAATGGGGATAAGTGTTGTCTTTCAATGACATTTAATATACGTTAACAGACATTGCGTTCCTGGCTTTTGTAATCCTTTATAATAATGTAAACCGTAAATGGTGGCGGTTACATTGGTTTTGTTGGAAGTGCCAGCAGTAGTCTAAACACCCTTGAAGCATGAGAAAATAAATCACTGTTGGCCGCGTCTGCTGGATGACTAATTATTAAGTCGTCTACTCATCAACTGCTATACTTCCTTTGGCAAAATGTTATGCATAACGCTTTCAAAATACGTTTAATATATGTTCCACTTTCGCCACGCAAGGCAGGTTAACCTACTAACTTTATCTGTTACAACATATATTATTGCGATCACAAAGGCGTTCTCTTTCCAAATAAGAGAGCGATACGATTAGGTCCTAGTCGAGACACAATTACACCGGTGATTGGCTTTCAAAAAAAAGTATTTACAAAATTAAGCTTTGATAATAAAATAACAAAGAAATATGGTATCTGAGATACATTGTTTTCGTATATTATATTTCATAAATAGGGACCCGGCTCATTGGTTAGAGGATTGGACTTTAACCCTTTAAACAGCGTAACGGGCTAACGGCCAAAACCGGCCAGCGCTATGATCAAAAATCGCCAATTAATTTTCATTATTTTTCCATTTTTTGTCTCAAAAACATAGGTTATGACCCCTCGTTGGAACTCGTTCCATTGAAGGGTCATAACATATGTTTTTGAGACAAAAAATGAAAATGAAAAAAATTAGTTATTCAAGAAGTTTTTTTGCAAGTGTCGTCTGCTTTTCATGTAAAGGGTTAAACCAACCCACACCATTAGTGCTGTGTCCTTTGGCAAAACACTTCATGCCGTCTGCTTTTCATGTTAGGTAAAGGGTTAAACCAACCCACACCATTAGTGCTGTGTCCTTTGGCAAAACACTTCATGCCCTGTGTGGGCGCGGTTGCGCTGGGTACTGAGGCGTACTACACGTCAATGGTGCACTTACATTCAACCGCTTACCTTATACGGCCCAGAGAAAACAATATTAGGTTCGGCTTCGCCTCACCTAATATTGTTTTCTCTTCGCCGTATATGACACTAAATCTGCCAACTAAACGCCCTGTAACTTATAATATTTGGTGTAATAAAAATGCTTGGAGAAAAAACGCCAGCATCGAGGCTGCACGTTGAAAATATTAATTGGTCTATCCCCCGCCCCTTTCCTAAGCCCCCCCCCCCCCCCAAAAAAAAAAAAATAAAATAATGAATACAGACTCTACCAATTGATGCCATTGAATTGACGCGGAATATACCACCAGCGTTTGATGGCTTAAATAAAGAGTGAGGTAACATGGTTGAAATAAGATAAAAGGTGTATTGTCTTGGTTCATCTGGATTTACGTACTTTGTGAACAAATACAATCAACAGTTCTTACGATACGTTAATACGAGTTATTGCTGACAATTCCGATTTATTACAGGTGGTGAACCAAGACCAAGTGCTGTATCCGGCAGAGTGGTTTTAGTCTTCTGGTGGCTTTTCACTCTACTGATGGCATCAACATATACGGCTAATTTGGCAGCTTTCCTTACAGTGACAATATCGAAGAAACCCATTAATAGTTTAATGGATCTAGCTACTCAAAGTGAAATTAAGCCAACTTCCATATACAGCTCCAACATATATGATGCGTTCAAGGTCAGTCAGGCACGATCTGTTGAAAAGAGAGTTGATGGAACATAATTCTTAAGTAGAATAATGCATAAATATCCCCGTAGGAACCCAGCAAAGTGAAGCAGTGCCTGCTTTCTGTAGTAGACAAGCTCTGTTTTTCTGGTAAAATAGGACCCAGTCACAAATGCTTGGGACAGAAGTCCTCTGAAATGAACAACATGAGTATAACCGATTTATTTATTTATTTGGCTTTATCTCCATGTTGCGGTTTTGATTGGCCATTGTGTAGAAACGCGTGACCTTAACCACCAATAAATAAATAAATAAATGTATGAAAAATCAAATCATTAACTTTGATAAGGTGTTGTCAGGTACAGGGCCTAAATGAAGTAGGGTACAAAAGGTTTTTCAGCTTCCAATGGCAGCAGAAAAATATTTTGTCCCCTCCACCTCATTTTCATGGCAGCAGAAAATTATTTTACCTCCACTTTGTTGGTTCAAGATCATATATCCCCAATATGTAGGGCCCTGCGAATCACCCATTTCCGATTCGGATCGAATCTCGAATCCAATCACGTATTTTATTCGAAATCAAATCGAACCTTGAATCGAGTCAGTGGCGTCTTGGTGATGACTAATGGGGGTTGGAGTATTATAAACCTGATTTGTTCAGACTGTGATGGCTCAAGTCCCGACTGATAAAATAATCCAACTACTTCATCAAAGCATGACTTCGTCGAGGGCATGTCTCGATGATTTAGTTGGAATATTACCCTGCACGGATTATAGTTCATCGTCGAAATTACCTGAATTCCTTAAATTTGTATTTAACAGTGGCATGGCCTGGTGATATTGGAATTAGCATGCCTGATGGCATGTGTGAAGATGTCATTTATGTCAATATGTCGAAGTTACACTCAGTCTTTTATTTCAACAATATTTATGTACGATTTCCATCTGAACTACACGTTTGTGAGACGACGAAGGCGCCTGATATGAAGCTATATTCCTATGAAAAAGATACGAGAGGAAACGAATCGGGAAGCCGATTTCGAATCGAACCGAATATCTATTTAAGATTTGAAATCGAATCGAATCTCGAAGCTTCGCAGTGCCCTACACTCTAAAATCAGTTGGGTTAAAAATCAACCCAAATCGACTGGGTTGAGTGAATATGAACCCAATTGGGTTCATATTCACTCAACCCAGTCGATTTGGGTTGATTTTTAACCCAACTGATTTTAGAGTGTATACCCATGGATGGATTACAGGGTCCTCTCTGGGAATAAACTATCTTTTCATGAGAATAGGAGTACCTTGAGTATGTTGTTAAGGCTTCAGTACCCAGAAAGTCAAGGCGAAACTTTTGCAAAATGACCCAAGCAATATCAGAGTGAGAGTATATGAACCAGTCTGGAGATTTCTGACCCTGGTAGATGTCCAAGTTAATACCTTCGTTTATTTACGTTCTTATGTAAAATATCAACAAGAGAAAAAATCGTGTTTTCACTGGTTAAAAAATGTGAGTTCATTATCACTGATGAAGACAGACGCAGCTCACCGAAACATTTTGGCATAATTTGATTATAGTAACACTTGTTATGGCTTTTCTCATGCAAAGCTGGGTCGACATGTTTTGCGTTTGTCTTCTATTGAAAGTTGATAGAATAAAACAACGACAGTTTGTGGCTCGAATTCAAAAGTAAGATAAACTTTGTTAATTCAATGATACTACTCAAAATACCATTGACGACACAATAAAAGCCATTAACCCACAATGAAGCCGCATAATCGTTTCGGCGTCATAGAGTTCATAAATGCTAAAGCGCCGAACATGATCCGAAAATGTTAACCCTTTACCCAACGTAACGGCCAAAACCGGCCAGCATTATTCACAAAAATTGCCATTCAATTTTCATTATTCTTTCATTTTGTGCCTCAAAAACATAGCTTATGACCCTTCATTGGAACGAGCTTGTTAAGCTCGTTCCAATGAGGGGTAATAAGTTATCTTTTTGAGGCAAAAATTTAAAAAAAATAGTTATTCAATAATGTTGTTTGCAAGTGGTATCTGCTTTTCATGTTGGGTAAAGCGTCAAAAGCGAATTTGTGTTTTGACGTGAGCATCAGTTCACAACCTTCGGGCATTTTTTTCCTGTAGATTTATTTATTTATTTATCAAGGTTTAGCGACACATTAACAGCCAAGGTCATATCGTGTCGGTGACAGTTTTACGGGTGGGGGAGCCGGAGTACCCGGGGAGAACCACCGAGCAACGACGAGCAGCTACCATATCACCAACATCGTAACTCCGCACTGCAGCACAGACAGAGTTAGATTGGTGGAAGACATGCGCACCATCGACGTGCAGTACGCCTCAGTACACGGCGTCATAGTGCACCCATGTGGACAATCGGGGTGAAGTGCCTTGCCCAAGGACACAACGCGGGAGTCCGAATCGATCGCTCAGACGGTCACCCATCCAAGGACTAACCGGACTCGACGTTGCGTAACTTCGGTGATCTGACGAAAACCGGTTACCACAACGCCACCGCGCCCCTTTCCTGCAGATTAGTATTGCAATACAGAAGCCTGCTTTTTACATTTTTTTTCCCATTCAGTTTGAAAGTTTGATCACTCTTGTCCGTCGAAACCCATTTAAAGTTTACACTTGGTGTTGGTGGGTGTGATACTGACATATTTATTGGTGTTTAAGGTCACATACTTATGCACAATTGCTAATCGTGATCATGACAGTTTTACGGGTGGAGGAAGCTGGAGTACTCTGAGAGAACCACCGAGCATCGACGAGCAACTGTCAGCTCCTCAACATTCTAACTCTGTTCAAGCTCCGCTCAAGCAGTGTTACAGCGGCTGAAGACCTGCTCACCATCGACGTGCAGTACGCCTTAGTGCATGGCGTCATCGTGCCCGCATGTAGGCAACCTGGATAAAGTGCCTTACCCAAGGACACAGCGCGGGTCGTACCGGACGGGGATCGTACTCGGGACCTCTAGCATAGAAAAGTCCAACAGTCTACCACCGAGCCACCACGCTCATGTGATACTGATAGATTTTCTAAATGATGAATTATCCGTGAACTGGTTGCTTCTAATTAACTTGCCACCAAAGCCAAGTTTAATTTTGATACTTTTTAAAAAAGAAAACAACAGAGAGACCTCTGAGCTGTCTGTTGTTTTCTTTTTAAAAAAGTAACAAAATTAAACTTGGCTTCTTTTCTGCTGATGTGGTTGGTGTTTACTCAAAAATTACTTGCTTCTTAATTGGTCTTTCCCTGCTCGTCTTATAATTACAAGGGAGATAACCTTATCGAGAGTCGATTTTCGGGACGATATAAGTCAGGGATGATACCCAATAGTTTTACCTGTCGATTATTCTAAAAATAACAGCGCACTATTCCCGTGCATAATACACGTTCTATAAAAGCCTTGGAATATTCTAGGATGCTTGACTCATGGATTTTTTTCTTCTGGAATTCTGTTTCGTTATTTCTAAGTTCAGAAATAAAAAAGCCTGTGTTGGGAAAGGTCCATGATAATAGGTAGTGATTTGGAATCAAGATGGCAAGGAAGATTCATCTTCGATTTGGTAGATATAATATAAAAAAGTATTGCACACATGCCATTGACTTCGCCAAAATAGTATTCCTCAAGGAAGAATAGTCCACTCGCCTCCGGCTCGTGGAATATTCTTCCCCGAGAACCACTCTTTTGGCGAAGTCAACTACAAGCCGGGCAATATTTAAAATATATTTACCCCGATGAACCCAGATTTCACAAAAAAATCGTGCAAAATCAAGACTGAATCAAGAACAACAAACGGAAACAGTATTTGCGAAGCAATGCCATTGCGTTTCCATTTAGACCAGCGGGATGCAACAGCGTTGTGAACTGAGAAGGACGAACAGATATGTTTTACCAAGATCCGGTAGAAATTCCTTATCCGTTTTTGTAATGAGAGGGATGTGCGTACATTTAGATGTAGTTTATAGGTTTTGCTTTAAAGTGCCGTATCAAGTGGAAAATGCAAGGACTTTTTAATAATCGTGGTGTCGACTACCAGTGGTTTAAAAGGAATGTCATCTTACGTTTAATAGTTTGTTTTCAACATGTCTCTGTACAATATGTAGTTTATTGTGTATATCTGTTTGTCAAACTGTGCTTTATTTATTGGATACCCATCCATGTGATTTCCCGGATAATATTCATGCCCGATTACAACATCATGTCAGTCAGTTTCGTCCTTACAAAATTTAGACCTGTACATTGGGTAAAACTATTCACCACAACTAACAATGCTTCAATATTCAAGGAAATTATGACAGGGAACCATTTCAAAACGGAGCTTTGTATGGAATATATTAGGAAGCCAATACAGATTAATGAACCTTATTGGATACATGACATATATGACTCTGTGTAGGTGCGAACAGTTGGTTAGCTTAAGTGTTAACTACTGATTAACCTTTTGTTGCGGATACTTTTCTAGGTTAAGTGTTAATGATTGGTTAAAGGTTACATGTACACGGTGGGTATGTTGAGGGGTTTGTTTTAAGCCAAGATGTTTCTCTATTCCAGTAAGTTAAAAGTTGTAAACACTATTGAAGCATTCCCACTTCCAAGAAATATTGCCATAATATTTGAATATCTACACGGAGGTTCCATTCCTAGTCGATCCATGATGACAATTTCGATTCTATTCATAAACTTTTATAATGAATCCGTTTTTAAGTTTCACATAACTAAATATATTCTTCGATGTCAACTACCAGTTCTCTCTTTTGTTGTTGCAGACCTCGGATAATGACGTATACCAAATGATTTGGAAATCGTTGTCTCAGTCCCCAATATCCTCTGAAACGGAGGATCATCTACGGCTTGTTAGAACTGGCCAATACGCTTTTCTGGATGACAGACTTTCTTTAGAATATACGGCACTCAGTGATTGTGAAACGTACACTCTAGCTGATGAAATTTTCAACACCGCGGGGTACGGCATATTGCTCCCAGAGGATGCATCATTCTTGGATGCTTTTAATTACAAGTAAGTCAGTTACTGAGTATGATAACTAGTGTCGGGTTCAGAAGGGGCGAGTCGGACGAGCTCCCCGTCAAAAATTTTAGATTAGTACCTGCATGTGTGTAATAGTCAAGTATTTTATTTATTCCTTTCAACAAACTGCATCATCGCATTACTATCTTGCCGTTACATATACCAAATACTCCCGAATGCACCTATTGTTCTGCGGTCACAAAGACAGTCTGAGTTTCAATAAGATCGCAATTCAGTCTCGACAAACACCAACTCAGATTCAGAGTTATCTCATTTCTTTTTCGACAAGTAAGATTCTACGATGTTAAGGGGGTAAAGCGGAAAGAGAATTTATACCGGTCACGATCCAGTCGCGATCCGATAGAAACTCTCTGTTCGCTTTTGTGGTGACCGTGCCGTAACCTCTTAAGTACTGAAATGACCATGGGTGCATAAGAGAGTCACTTAAAAGAAATATAATGGTACACCTTAAATTGAGTCATAGTGCGTGGGCGTACTAGGCTAATAGACCCGTACACTAGTATACTTCAAGCATAATGAGGTTATAATATAGAATCTAGGAAACTATCGGCCCTGAACGGATGACACTGTGTTCACAAAGCTCGACAAATAAGTTTACAAGAGTCTTTGCACAAAAGTGCCCATGTCTTTTACATTCCATAAGTGAGTCTCTTAATTACCTTTACAAATCTGCCACATTCATTTGAGCAATGTCTAGACATCGCCCTGTTAAACTAGACTATTCTATTTGCGCGATGCCCTTTGTCCTTTGCGATGACTACTTCTCCGGATCATTTCCATTACAATCTTATGTAGATGTTGGAGATGTTTTATTCATTACCTGAATAAAACTGCTTTGCACCTTTGGGTATTGATATTTTTAAGCAAAAACTCTTCTGGAGAGCTAGAAGGGTCTAACATCGGCATTCTGGTCTCTCTTGTGGTATAAGTGCATGTTTGCGCAAACAAAATTCCTAGTGCAATATGTGAGTCGACGCGGAAGGAGCATTTTATAGCCTCACACGAACTGTCAGTTTTCAAAAGCACTTCTTCTATTTTAACAGAATCTTTAATGTAGTATGCACGAGTTACTGAGAATAGATAACAATAAGAATGCCATTCACTCCTGAATTTCCTTCCAGAAGTATTAATTAATGTTTGGCATGGAACATCCTTTACCGTTGGAGTATCAAACTGGATGGGAAAATTTGATTGCTGACTTATGCGTTATTTGAAATGCCTCATATTTTAACAATGTGTTTCTTCTGTACCATTCACTATATCAAATGACAAAACGGTGGTTACAGCCAAGCCCTAGAATGTTTTTAGGAATCCATCGTATAGAGAAGTACACTAATCAATACGAAGCTAAACTATATTAAATCACGAAACACAATCATAGTCTAACGGTGGCCCAGTGGTGTGTGTGGTTTAGTACAGTTTCCCTTGGCGGTTGTTGCTGAAAACATTTCTAGGGCGGGATTCAAGCCCACGCCAAGTCATTTGTAAAATAATCAACGCCCTTTCCGTATTCTGCAGCACTTGAAAATTTTGAAAAGAGGTGTTCTTGATGATATTCAGGAAAGTGCAGAATCTGGAATGAAGTGATGTAATTTTCAATATAGTATTATTTTAATACTCCTCCAAAACAGTCAAAATTATTTCTGTTGGAGGTTTTCTCAAATTTGGGCTCTGGGCCTTAACCCTTTGCGTACCTCATAGATGGAGCCTCATATCTAAACGCGATTGCCACTTTGGAAACACCTACAGATTTCCTCCCCATTTTAGGGGCCAGACATTTTAATCTATCAAACAAACCATCTCCTATGCAAGACATTTACAAGTTTGGACAAATTAGACCTCTTGGACAAATGTTGAGGTGTCGTGTGGGCTCAACATTTTAACTAACACTGTCTGTAATGTGGGAACATTGACAAATTTCTTCTGACAAATCTCCCGTCCCATCGCTTTTATGTTTGCATGGAACATCTTTTCTGTAAATAGTCTAACCTTGTTCAGCTAAAGCTACGGGATCGTATCCAATTGGTGAATTGATCTTAGCGTATTGACGCTGTGGGTAATGGAGGAATATTTGCAAAAGACTTCTACTTCAAAGCCGCCTGGAATGACGATAAACAAGACTGTTCAAATAAAGTCTCTGGGTCAAATCTATGGATAGTTTTGGCATGTGTCTTGGTAAAAAGGGAAACTCAAAAAACCTTTTCAGTGACGAGTCTATCAAACATGTTTCTATTCGTGATTATTCGTCATACAAGATTATTGACATGATGGGTTGCAATTTTCTTCACATTATGATGGAGAGGGGATGCGGTAATCCAGACGCGAACACTGGAATAGTTGGAGAACTGTTTCAAAAAAGACCGCCTCCCCTTTTTCACAAATTGCTGATCATATCAAGCCCTTCATGTCATCTTGATGATTTAATTGGAGTTCTGTTTTTAACACATTTGAATACGAAAATGCTAAAATATTGCTTCAGTTGGCCTGACAGCTACTTTCTTCCACTACTACCGCCACTGCTGTTTCCTTCCTCTGCTAGTTCTTAAAATTATTAACACCTACCATTTGTAGAATCCAATAACATGGTCCTCTGAAATTGGTTCAAATCAACGTAAATGTGTATAAATGGGACGAGCGATCGTTTCCATTGTTTATCTCAAAAGACATAAAGCAACCGATTTTCCATTCGCGGGCACTTCTGAACCTTACGCAATGGCAGTACTATCAATAATAGGTGGGAAAGACATCGGCGTCGCGAAGATGACCGATTGGAGGGGGCGTAACTCTCAACTGGATGGTTCAAGTAAACTGCAAAAAATATAGGTTCTCTTTAGAACCAAAACTGGTTCTAATCTTGTCCCTGAGATGGAACCAGTTCTGTTTAAACAGTATTTATTTCAAATCAAATAAATTTATAAAGATTAACATTAAATATTAACAGAATTAAACATAAATTGAGGGGGTTTCAGCCGTAAGTTTAGAGCTTATACGAGGTTGTCTCAAATCATTATTAAGCAAAGGAGATATGAACAGTTGGCATATCGAACCAGTTTTGGTTCTTTCCAGAACCAAAACTGGTTCGATATGCCAACTGTTCATATCTCCTTTGTTTCAAAATGTTTGGCGACTGCGTTGAATAAGCTCCAAGTTTACTGCTGAATCTACTTCAGCTCATGTAATATTCTGTTAAAATTGAATGCTAATCTTGGTAAATTTATTTGATTTGAAATAAATACTGCTTAAACAGAACTGGTTCCATCTCAGGGACAAGATTAGAACCAGTTTTGGTTCTAAAGAGAACCTATATTTTTTGCAGTGTACCGACTGATGAAATATTTCAACTACATCATTAAGGCATGTTTTCGTCAAAGGTATGCCTTGTTGATGCGGTTGGGTTGTTAGTCAGTCGAGATTATAGTTTAAAGGAAACATCGGAGACGAGGATAAACGCGTGTAGTAGTCGAAGGCTCTCTAACATCCTAACTTCCTTTCTAATTAGCGCGTTCTGTAATCCACATTTGTCATGCTGGGTCTCGCACATTCCCAATCGGATGCCACAGACTTCTATTTGTGTGACCGACCGAGTGTGTTAGCAAAGTCCGCGTATCAAACCTTGTCCCATAAGAAAGTATATAATTATTAGCAAATTGATATCTAAGACTCCAATCCTGACGAGAATGTCCCCATTTGAAACATTATTGGGGTGTCACGCCCATTTAAACTCCCTTCACGCCACCCCTGTGTGACATTAAATATCAGTAGTAGGAGTAGTAATAGAACCATGTCCGTGGTGCTAATGACAGTGTCGGATTCACAACTGTCGATCGAACATCTGATGATACAATCCAAAATTAGTTGGGTACAAGTCAAACCAAATCAAATGGGCTGATTGAATATGAACCCAAATGGGTTAATATTTACTCAACTCGGTTGAGTTGGGTTGATTTTGAACCCAACTGATTCAAGAGTGTAAAAGGTTACCGAGTATCCGTTGATATGTCATGGTTTCAATGGGCAAGTTTTATTACATTTACTGACTGCTGATCGTTCTAACCTCATACATATGAACGAAAACTTACACCAATCTGATCAAACAGTCCGTTTCCCTATTCACCAGCTAATTCCCAACGCATCAAGATAAGGCCTTTGGCGTCACAGTAATGTCAACCCTTTCACGGAACTTCATATTTTCAACTCTTGCAGTAGACCTCCAATACGTATCCCTATAGACACATGGCCTTATATTGTTAATATGCTTGGAAAACAGTTTAGCTCAACATAATGTATCTGTAACTGGGTGAATGGCGTTCCCATTTCATTCCACCATTTCATTTCGCAAACTCGTGTTTCCTATGTGAGTTTAATACGGCAGTTACATTTGAACTGTGGAAAGTGAGGTGTGTATGGGTGCACTGGGATAAAACATCACGTGGTTCAGACAGAAAACTTTTTTAGATTTCTATACCCAACCCACCCATAACTTAATTCCAAACACCATGCGGTTCTTTGACAATAACTCCTTCAACTGCGACATAAATTGCGGTACATACACGATTTTGAAGGTGTTTATTGGATTCAAATTCAGATTTAATGCACAAATTGGGATGGTGGAAATGTATTTTTGGCGTTGTACATCCGTTGTCAAGAGCCACAAAATCATAATCGGAGTCGGTTTATGGAACCATGCTGCTTTTTATCGGTTGATCGAATGATAAGCAGAGCTTCTGCAAATTCAGTCGGCATAAGATTATAAAAGTACTGGTTGGGAACACAGTTTTTAGGAGAGTGGAGATTTCCAATCGAGAATTGACACCTCTGAAAAAATTGACTTCACCTTTACAGCTGGACTGATACGTTACTGATGCTGCAACCAGAGCTGCACGATATTCAAAACTGAATACAGGTGTCGGTATTCAAAAAATACCGCGATATACCGGTATATCGAAAACTGTTCAGATATATGAACACAAGTATCACAATCGACACTCGCACCACAGTCGGAACGAATTAGCATGCCTTGATGATGCGGTTCGAAAAACCTTTACCCAACGCAGACGATATCAAAATTTATAATTTTCAAAATTAGTTTATCAGATTTTCACCAGAGATTTCAACAAAATTATATCATGTCACCCCTCATTGGAACGAGCTCGTAGAGCTCGTTCCAATGAGGGGTCACATGATATAGTTTTGTTGAAATTTTTTTTAAATTATTTTCTCAACTGCTGAATTTGTATATTACGAGGGCACAAGCGGACGATTCCTTGTATAAAGGGATAATATTATTCATTCAGGGCTACAGTTAAAAAACTAAAGACATCTTGAAAATTAAATTGTGGGTAAATAAATAATGACGATAAATCGATATTTTTTATAATTACACCGGTATTCAATCGATATTGGTTTGAATACCGGTATACATCGGTTTATCGATATACCGTACAGCCCTAGCTGCAACATCTTCAGATGAAGACCCTTCTTTCTCTCAGTCCTTCTACTAATAATTTGTCAAAATTTGTGCCAACATAGATTCGAAGTCATTAGAGAACGTCAGCGGAGTTCCATTTCGAATACATGCTAAGATTTAAACCCATTCATGTTGCAGGTGGATATTTCTGCCCAACATAGGGTTTCTCTTGTCACTGAAATTAGTATAATTTGGGCATATATTATCAACATCTCTCCTGTAAATTAAATAGATTTTGTCTCTAATGATTTGTTTAGTTGAATTTAGATGACTTTTTCGTCAAATCTAGCCATGGCTGCTACACAGCAGCCAAGGCTAGATTTGTGTAGCAGCCTGGGCTTGATTTGAAAACAAATATCTTGAAAATACTCAGCGGATTAAGAGTTAAGTCGCGCCACGTAATGGACAAATAGTTTCCTTCGGATTATTTAAAACAGAATAAAAAGTGAACGCAGCCAAGTCTGAACATTTCATGTTCACAAAACTCCAATGCAGGAGTTTATTGAGTGGTGGCAAGGCATTCGGGCTGTTGCAAGTAAATCCTCTGGCGTCGATACACAAAAGAAAATGAGAATTAATTCCCTTTTGATCCTTGTCACAGGATACTTGAATAAAGTAATGTACAGAAACCTGTCTCGAATGCTGGCGATCAGAATTCGGATCGCAACATGACTGATGGGCAAAAATTTACCAAACAGCAATTCGACCTTTTCACTCAGATTTGCTGGGTTTATCTCAAGAGTCAAGAATTAACTTACTTAGTATGCAGGGACACCTCAAGGGGGGGGGGGGGAGTTGGTAACACCCCATAATAATTTTTCTGTCGGGACAATTTTTGTCTTGTTTAGAGTCTTAGATATCGATTCGTTCTTACCTGAAATCATATTCTTTCTTCCGAGACAAGATTTGCTTTTTTAGGCAGACAATTAAACCTTTCGTGTATATCGATCTTTTCCTAATCTCGAACATTTAATTCGGTTTGTACTTTCAGCATTATAAAGATGCAAGAAGCCGGGCTTATTGCGAAGTGGAAAAAGGAGTGGTGGCCAAAGTCAGACAGATGCTCAAGTAAAAGTACGAAAAGTGGAGCGGATATTCTTGACCTTGATAGCTTAGGCGGACTCTTTCTTATATACGGTGGTGTGTGTTTGTTCTCGCTGATCTGTTTAATTGTTGAAATATTCTGTCGATCATCTTGGAGAGAATCAATCACAAAAAGACTAAAATCGTGCTTTTTGAAGAAGACCGCCACAGTGACTACAACGGAAAATTAGAGGGCAGTCCACTAAAATGCATGCTCCGAAGTGCATATGAAAATTCTGTAAACTTTGGCCTGGACCACTGACCTCCCAAAACAAAAGTCTTTTTTTCAGATTTTACCATTACACTACCATGTTTGGTAACCAAAGTAGCCCTTGTGTGCTTCAAGTGTTCAAACACACAACATACACACTCCATCACACATGCACCCTTTCGCTCACCCTCACACACACACCTTAACCTTCACCCTCTATATACACAAATGCACAAACGATAGTGAAAGCCCTGGCCAGGTTCTGACCTCTGTCGAGATTGGTAAAAAAATCCTGATATGATGTGTTGATATTCCTCCAGTATTCCTTCACACACACACACACCCTCCCTCATCCTCAAACACAGACACACACAATCTTGTAATGTGTTGAAAGTGAGGACAATTGCTTTGAACTGCACAATTGGGGACATGGATGTATCATCGGAATTAAACTGTGCCATGTTAAATGTAAGATGCGAATACTGAATTAAATCATATTATGAGCAAATAAAGACTGAAAATGCAGAAATAAAATATTGTTTCTTGCATACAAACTGTGGACACACATGTGTTTTATTGGGGTTCTCGCTGTGTTACATTTGAGGACAACCCATATGTGTACCAATGGGGACCATTGTCCTGAGATACACAGGTGGAGCTACAGCAGATATTGCGCGGTTCTTGTGTTACATCTGGAGCTAACCCAGTTGTGAGTGTCGTCTGCTATTCATGTTAGGTAAGGGTCATGAATAATTCGATTTCCCTGCTATAATATGAATATCTTCATCATGACAAGATACTGTAATATAGTTCTTACAAAATGTATATAAAATATCGCAGTTATAAGCTTCTAATATCCACCGATCATGCACGCGCAACTGTGTTAGTTTTTAATCGAAAAAACGGGCACTTTGAGACACACGGTCATGTGCATGTAAAATTTACTAAAAATAGAACAACACACACGCGGTTATGAAATTTGCACAACTGGGGACATTTTCAGGTTTTCGACAAACATACATTCTGCCGACTCCAGTAGCATGTTAAAAGCAATTTTGTCAATTGTCCCCGGTTCATGAATTGAAAATCTCGTGTGTATGTCCAGTTGCATGCGATTACACACACCCACACACACCTACACACACACACGCACGCACGCACGCACGCACGCACGCACGCACGCACACCTACACACACACACGCGCGCTCGCACGCACGCATGCACGCACGCACGAACGCTCGCACGCGCGCACATTCATTCCCACCCTCTACATACTTTTTTTTGGGGGGGGGGGCGGGGGATTTAGGAGAAGTATAACATAGGATGATTCATGGGTCCAGCACTTTGATCGGGCGTCTAAACTGCAAAGCGAGCAGTGGAAGCACCTTGGTTCCCCGTTACCAGGGACTTTTAAAAAGGTGACATCAGTTGGCAAGGTGGTTGTTTCTGTATTCTTGGACAGCAAGGTTGCAAGGAAGATTTGCTATCTGAATAAAGGAGAAATCATAAATGGATAAAGTCAGTGCTCCCGCAACAGCGCAATGTGGCTTTGAAAACCACCACCCCCATCCCTTCCCCACAAACATCACCTTACTTGCTGGACCTGAACTCCTCTGACACCTGTCTTGTCCCCAAACTCAACTCTCTCATTACGGAGAGACGTTTTGTTTCTGATAATCAGATCATTAGTGCCGTGGAGGCCTTCTTGGGGGATCGGAATGACGACTTACATAAAGATGAGATTACTAATCTGAAGCATCTCTGTAATATGTGTATTAACCCTTTACCCAACGTAACGGTAAAAAACCGGCCAGCGCTATTCTCAAAAATCGCCAATTAATTTTCATTATTTTTTTCATTTTTTGTCTCAAAAACATAGGTTATGACACCTTGTTGGAACGAGCTCGAGGAGCTCGTTCCAAAAAGGGGTCATAACCTATGTTTTTGAGACAAAAAATGAGTTATTCAAGAATTCTTTTTAGAACTGTCGTCTGCTTTTCATGTTAGGTAAAGGGTTAAAGTCTGTGGGGTTATATTCAAACGTAATGTGAAAAATATTTTGTTTCGGAAGGACAATCTATATAAGGCCACAAACGTTTCGATACTTCCCCCTACCTTGAACTGTAGAAACAGTTCGGCGCCCTATGGAATATCAATAAAGTATTTAAAAGCGTACATTATTGTACGAAAATGTATCTTGACACGGCCAAAAGTCTGTCATTTTTACTATGTACAAAATAAACACCGGCCGATGACGCACTTTTCCAAAAACCGTCATTTGTATAGTCCTCGCGTAGAGGAAGGAGGGGTCGCGTGTTTTGGAGACAAACATAAGGCAGTAATTAAACAAGATAATCGACTAATCTAAATTTAATTATACGAACTGAAATGAATCATATGTAATATTATTGGTGTTGGAATGTGGGAGTTCAAGTCTAGTATGAAGTGCTAGGAAATTAAAACACCCACACCAAATTCAGAGTCGGATAAGACAACAAATAATTCATTTCAATTCATTGATTCTCATCGATGATATCTGATATACTTGCGTATGATTGGTCAAAGTAAGCTTCTCATAACTCGACGAATGTTTTTTCCTGTCATATGAATGTTTTTTGCTTTTTCCCGCCCAGTTGTCAATCCATTGTGGACGTGTTCAACGGCGCAATTACACCGTAATTGTTGCAAGGAGGCCGCAAGTCGTTCACTGAAATGCATGTCGGTGTTGAAACTGAGCAAGGCTACACTCATTATATTACTGATAAATTAATTTGCAAATTAATATTCGGGCGGGTTCTTCACGTTACTTTTGCTCTTGAATATTCGAGATGGCGTGTATCAGCCTATGTTGAAAATGATATAACTGTCGTCTGCACAAACGTTCATACGACAACAATAAATTAAATGCGGCGTACATGCTGTGCGCATACAAACAACCCATCTGAATATTTTTATTATTGTACACCGTGTTATAACAGCCACTGACACAAAAGGTAATCAGGGAACTGTTTAATATCAGGCCACTAGTCTAAAGATGGACTACTTTCGTGGAACTTCCCACACAGACGATCATTGATGAAATGTGATGTCCCTTTACTCACTAACATATTCAGATTTTCTTTCGTGCTCCAGTTATATATATTCTAATGAATAAGTATTCAATTCGCCTTGATACCATCAAGATATTAACACAATTTGTGGAACTACTTGACGTTTTTGTGATGATAAAACTGCGGCTGTGGTGTATCTTCCTTCTTGATGGTAATGTTATCAAAAATTTGGCCAAATTAAGTATCGACTGAGCAACAATTTTTCCATAGATTCAATCATCTGGAATATTTCATTTGTTCGGAAAAGCGAGCCGTTGGTTCTCTTTTCTGACCAACTGAAATATTTCAGACGAGTGAATCTAAGCACAGGCGGTGGACTATTTAATCGAATGGACTGCCGGTTTGAGTGCTTGGCCTTGAACATGACAATTATAGCTCCGGAAAACAGCACACCTAAATAATTTTAGGTGCACCTTTTTTACTCACCTTGTTTGAAAAGAAACAAAGCACTGACATAGGTTTTGCAGTCGGCACCATTATTTATGATTTCGAGAGATGATATAGAAGTTGAAGAACAAATGGCAAGTTGAACCCCAATTTGCGCGGGGTGGGGGAGGGGGTAAGTAATAAAATAATTAGGTCGTTATATTTTAGAGCCTATTTCATTAGATGACATCATTACAAATGAAAGTGCTGAACGGGCAACGTATTGTTCGTTTGTTTTGTTTGTTTGTTTTTTTTTTTTGGGGGGGGGGGGGGGTATTATCGACACTTTTGGGGGCCAGAGTCAACAATGTCTGGCAGGCAATGTTCACACTGGCCACAAACTGTTTGGTACCATTTTGTTACCCAGAATGGAAATTTGATAGCCTTAATACTTCACTCAACACAAACTGCACACAACTCTTTAACAATATTTTCTTAAATAACGAAACTGTTTCATTTGTTGCCCCTAAAACATAATTAGGACCAATCATAGGAACGAGAAAAATGTGTATATCACTGTCGTCATATGTAAGTAAGGCGTTTGTAGTGGGTAATCGGGAGATGTTCTGGTTCCTCATACCTCGGTGGTAAGTATACTCAATAACTATTCTTCTGAAATATCACATAACGACCTTCAAGAGGACATATTGAACCGAATAATACATACTAATGATCCCGGTCAGAGATCTCATCATTTATATTTTACAGCACAGGACTACAAGGGTCAGTTCGTCCTTTCTCATACGAGTTCTATGGGGAAATCCTTCAGTAAAGAGGACCCTCAAGGCGGTCTTGTTGTCGTCTGTGCCTGTGGTAAACACTTGATTTCTTTGCATACCTACATTGTACCGGTTTGTGGGGGTGATGTGGAGACTATCGTTTTAGTATTAGTATTAAAGATCATGTTGTTGTCGGTGGACTACCGTATCAAGAGCACTGCTTCTGCCAAAAGTTCACTGATACTAAGGTCTACTACTATGCCACGACTATTGTCTTCTTTGCTCGCCGTCCTACCAGCATGTATGACTACCACTTACGCTGGTCGGTAACCCAGGAAGTGACGCAGCGCCTGTTCACTGTGGTAAACAAGCTCTGCTTTACTGGTAAATTAGGGCCGACCAGATAACCAATGTCTGGGGTGGAAGTCCTATAAACATGGGTATAAACGATTGGCTAGAGTTTACTTCATATCCATGTTACGGTCACGGTTAACCATTGTGCTGTGAAATTAAACACCAATAAACATACATATCAAGACAGGGTGACCTCCCACTTACTTGGGTTTCGTGGGGTGAGACCTTCAAGGTTCGCCTTTCCTACCAACTTAAATATTCTACGGATTAAATTATCATAACCTTTTATTATTTTTTTTCTGTGAATCAACTCAAGAATTTTTTGGGGTTGGCCCTCGCAATGTCAGCTCGCTCTAAATAAACAATTATCTGAGTGCCCGCACACCAATTAATTTCTTCCGCACAATGAAGTTAGTTTGCGTTATAGTTTATTCTAGATTAGTTAATTATTTTCAGACTACAAGAGAACACAATAAACCTCAAAACATGTACGTCAGTAAAGTAAGTCAATATTAAATTTTTAATTGTCACCTCTCATTACATGATATAAAATTAAAATTAAAGTAATCACACAAAACAATGCAAAGAAATCCGGCCTGAAGGCTTACTAGACACAAACTCTCTCTCTCTCTCTCTCTCTCTCTCTCTCGCTCTCTCTCTCTCTCCGGTCCGAAGGCTTACTAGACACTCTCTCTGTCTCTGTCTCTCTCTGTCTCTCTGTCTCTCTCTCTCTCTCTCTCTCTCCTCACATGACCATTAAATTTAAAAACATTTAGATTCATAATAACATTGATTTATAAAATGCAATGTTCTGATGTTTGCAGACAATTCAACGGAGTAGTCGTTTCAAATTCTATAAGAGAAATGAATTCCGAACCATTTTGGCACTGTTGCCCCCAGGACTACCAGCCATGTGGAAAGCTGGCATTAAAAAATAACACGTTAAGTGCGGCACACCTAAATTCGGTTAGATTGATAGGCCTATAGAAACAGTTATTATGCAAGTACAAACAGGAGCAGGGGATGCGCCTCAAAGTACAAAATATCGTGATTTAGGCCAGGGTTTGGAGAATGAGAAATGAAGATTGTTGACTAAATTGACAATCGTTACTTATTCCCAGTTCCTTATTCGACATTTGTTAACAATCGATTTTAAGGAACTGGGAATTAGCTGTTTCTCTATTACATAACTTCGGCATATAAATGTTAAGGCTGTTTGTAAGTCATGAAAATTTTATATATATTTTTAATATGTGTTTCTTCTGCATATTTCTTGTCTGCATTTTTCCCTTCAAAGTGTAAATGATGAAAATATTATACGTTATATATTCTTTGTATATTTGATTTCGTCAGATCTGTCATCATGCTCGGAATTGCGAATAGTATTTCCTCTTATCTGTTAAGACCATTTTGTAAATTTCTTCTCTGTTTTTTTATGCAGTGTACTTCTTAGTTTGTTAAGTGAGACTTTTTGTATGAATAAATGAATCTGCTCGAATGAGCCAATGTGTCTGTACAGTACGTGAAGAGTGTAGTATCACAAAATCACCCGCAGAGTGGAGATTCCACCCATGCAATAATTGCAAATATCTTGCAAAGTATAACCAGCACAAGCAAAGTTTCAGCCAGTGGACCTCCGGGTTAAACCCGGAGGTCCATTGGCTGAAACATTGCTTGTGTTTTTGTCGATATATATAAAATTTGAAAGTTATAGCATGGGTGATAACTCCACTGCACGGGTGATTTAGTTACAATCCACTCTCCACGTACTCTATGATTACATTACTTTCAGACATGTTTGTTATAAATGAACATTCACATCAGCTATGATTTGATGATTACTTATTCTGATCATATCTTGATTTTTTGAGGGTGAATTAAATATTTATAGACTGGAATATCTATAACCGTAGCACGAAAGAATGACTGTATATCTTTGGGATTGAAAGGACACTACATTAGACCGACGGCAGTCTGTGCGCTAATTTTACGAAAAATAGTTACCAAAGCTATGATTTTATGATTATGGCGCGTAGCTCCACTAATTCTGTTAATACCTTGATGCCTTGAGGGCGAATTAAATATATTTATTATGCCTCACGTCTGTGACATCAGCCGTGATTGGGTAATTTGACACCTTCTAAAAGTCACAGTACTGGAGTTTTTGGACAAAACACGGGTACAATTGGAACGTTCTTCCATAAGAACAAAGATGCTAACCGGAGAGATTGGGAAGAATGGGGCAAGTGTTGTCATCAAGCAGTTCGTCTCCGAGTGTTGGGAGGAGAGGAGAAGCGTGGGAATGGGGAGGCAGTTGGGAGCACAGGGGTAATCAAGGCCTTCTCGTCCGAGAACCGCGACAAATCAGCTGCTGGTCAAAGTTTTATTATTATTATCTCGATTCGACTACATTGTTACAAGATTGATGGCATGTTGCAGTTAACGCTTAACAATGGAAGCTATTTTTTGTTTGGCATAATAAAATAATTAGAACGTTTCTTTTCATGTTCTATCGGTCGATAGTACCTGAGTGTGTGTGATTTCTGAAATAAAACCTGAAGCTGCTTCAGGTTTTATTTCAGAAATCACACAAACTCAGGTACTATCGACCAATAGAACATGAAATGAAACGTTCTAATATTATAATAGACTGGAATACCTATAACTGGAGTACAAAAAAATGACTATATATCACCACGAGCGAAGGGACATCACATTAGATCGACTGTAGTCTGCGCGCTAAGTTTACGAAAAGAGGTTACTAATGGCTTGAAAGCTGGATTACCAACATGAAGGGCGCCATCATGTCTATAGAGCAACAGGTCCATTGAAATAAATGTCACAATTTTGTTTATTCCAATGGCATGATGTTACCCAGATTACAGTTATACAATAGCCAAGACTAAGCATTGTTCAACAAAGTTAAACGTTGGATGTCAGGACCGGATTGTAAAGAATCAATCGGGATACGTTAACGGAGAGGGGGGGGGGAGGTTGCAAACATTTCGGACACGACGACGGATTATTTGGTGGATCAGATGTGTTCATGCATTGCAGTTTCCAGTTGACCTTTCTCAAACAAGGTCTCACATATTTTCAGCGTTTCCATTGAATATATCCCGTATAGTGCATGTGGCCAGTACGATCCAGTTTGGCAACAGGGTCGAAGTGTTTGTGGTATTAACAGACCCTTTATTCTTCAGCATCAAGATCAAATTGGGGGTAAATCTCAGATTTGAGAAATGAACGTTAATCAAAAATTCATACGCACAACCTACAGTATTTGTATTTGTGTACCAGCACAGCCGATGTGTCTAACTGGGTAGTAAGAATCGAGAGTGGGGGCACAGGGAACACGTCCCTTCCAACTTTCACTCTCTAGAAATAGTGACAAAGTGTACCACAGAGAAAGAGGCAGACTCTTTACTTTTAGGTTGTGACCAAAGATTTCCTCGTTTGATTTGTCTCTTCTACGGACTTTAACTCTTTACCCAACGTAACGGTCAAAATCAGCCAGCGTTATTCACGAAAATCATCATTCAATTTTCATTATTTTTTTCATTTTTCGTCTCAAAAACATAGCTTATGATCCCTCATTGGAACGAGCTCATTGAGGGGTCACAAGCTATGTTTCTGACGAAAAAAGTGAAAAATTTAGTTATTCAAGAATTTTATTTGCATGTGTCGTCTGCTTTTCGTTTTAGGTGAAGGGATTAGTAAAGAAAATGCCTATTTTGGAGCTCCACATAAACACATTTGTTAAACAAGGCGCCCGAAACGTGCATTTTTCTCAATGTTTCGTCACTTCCAAACAACAAAGCTTCGTGTATTGTATTCCTAAATTGCCACAAAGTCACATTGACCACCATAATAAATAGAAGATTTCCCGTAAGTTCCCAGTTTATATCGAAATTAACAAAACTATTTCAGTAAATTAGGTCTGGGCCGAGCATTAGCTAGATCTAGATCTAATTTACTGTCCGCAGTGTGTATGCGTCAGGAAGTAGTCCCTGATAAAGAATAGATTGCGAAGAATTTAATGGCACTAATTTAATGAAATAATTTTCAAATAAACATCAACTACGGTCACAGACAAAAATAGTTATCATCCGTCGATTCTTCTGAAACTACGATTATTTTCTGGCGCTTAATATTTATAAAACTCAACCCAAATCAAATGTGTTGAGTGAATATGAACACATCCCAGTTGATTTGGGTTGATGTTCAAGTGCACAAGTATTATGTAATTCTGAAGACTGTGTATTCAGTCTAGTGGCAGATATCTAGGAAATTGTCATAGAATGCATTGAGGAAATCCAGTTGGCAATCCTATCTTTGACTACTATATGAGTTAAGCTTTCCAGTAGAAGCTACACTAACCATCGATTTATGCATATTCACTCAACCCAGTTGCTTTGGGTTAATTTTTAACCCAACTGAGTTTACAGTGTGTTTTAAACAGGGGAGGTTCTTTTCTATAATACGGTATTCAAAAAGAGTAGGGGATATTTGATAAAAGTGAGATATATGAAGAAATATATTTAAAATTTCATCAAAAAGACAGTTGAAGCATTGCACTGTGACATCTGGTGAATGATTTCATCGATAGTTGGGTGTCTGACATGCAGACATTCCACGCACCGAGCTATAGAATACATGGGCGGTCAGTTAGAGAATTTACCAAATTCAGTCCAAGACCTCAATACCAGCTTGACTGATGTTATTCCCTTCTGCCTGCAGTGTAGGGGCAAGTTCCTGGGCATTTGTAGGGGGCTGTTGGCGTTGTCGTAGGCGCCTGCTCGATTGGTGAAAGGTCTGGACTTTGTACTGGCCAAGGCAGTAGTGATGTTCTGCTCCTGGAGGAACTCTGTAGCGACACGGTCCCTGTGTGCTCTTCCATTGTCATCTTGGAAAATGAATCGACGGCCGTGACGTCGCGCAATGGCACCACAGGAGCTTCTAACATGTTGTCACGGTAGCACTGATCTGTGACACGCCCTTTGATGGCATGTAATGCTGTTCTGCTTGTCATACTCACGCCTCCCCAGACCATAACCGATCAACCACCAAAACGATCGTGCTGCATATCGGTTATGTCAGGGTATCGTTCGTTCTTCCGCCTCCGTCACACTCTGTTTCGACTATCGTGGAAGTCGAGAGCGAACCTTGATTCATCGGAAAACATGATGTTGCTCCACCGACGATTGTCTCAGCGCTGTCGTGCTCCACACCAATTAGGCTTTGCTGCGATGTGACGTTCAGTCAAATGTGGCATTATTCGAGGTCGTCGAGCGAACAAATTCCAGCTGTGTAGGCGATTTCCGATAGTCCGACCACTGACTCGCACATCTGTCGCTCGGTGCAGTTGCTGCCCAATTTCTGAGGCACTTTGATGGCGGTTACGTAATGCTGTGGTTCGGATGAAACGATCCTGGTTAGCAGTTGTCGCCCTTGGAGACCTTCCGACGTTTGTATTCAACATTGCCTGTCTGACGGAAGCGTGACCACAACCTGCTCATCACCGATTGAGTAACGATGAGAATTTGAGCCACTGCAGTCTGCCTGTTGCCATCTTCCAATATGCCAACGGCACGTAAATGTTCGTCACGTGTCAGTCTTCGCATACATCAAAAGTTACGTTTCGACCAGAAACTATTGATGAACAAACCCGTCCAGTACAAATAAAAATTTCAAAACGTACCCCACAGACGTTAACGCGGCGGTCGTGCGAAAAACCTCCACGAAGTTTACGTGGGCCAGTAACATTCATGATCCACACTAAATTTGGTAACATATTCGTGTGTCCAATCACGCGTATCCAATACCATTTTCCTAAAATATGAACATCAGTTTGGATATCCCCTACTTTTTTTTAATAGTATATTACTTGATAATAAAGTATGGCTGAATAGCATACGTGCAGGTACACCTTATTAAGACTCTCAAGAAACTTATTTTAATGACTGATGGAGAGGTAGTCCTCAGAATCTGGGTGAGTAGTACAGAATGTTCTTTTATCACCATATTTGGGTGTGGGGGTGGTGTGAGGGGTGGATTGCATAATGTAATTAATTAAGGGGTCATGTAATTAAGTGGTTAGGGAAAGTAAATAATTAGTAATCAGGGTTAATTATAAGAATTAGTATATTAATTATGAATATTAATGAATTAGGGAATTAATTACGTAACAGATTATATAATAAATGAATTAATAATGCTTTTATCACCACATTTGGGTTTGATAGGGTGATGCGAGGGGTGGTGAGAGGGGTGGATTAAGCAATGTAATTAATTAAGGGGTTATGTAATTAAGGGGTTAGGTAATGTAAATAATTATTAAGGTTAATTACAATAATTAGTATATTAATTATGAATAATATTAATGAATTAGGGAATTAATTAATAATAAGTAACGGATTATATAATAAATGAATTAATAATGCTTACGTCGGTTAGCACATACGATCTATAATTTTTGAAGTAATAATTTGGGAGAGGTATTATTAGATAATAAATTATTTATTTTAATAAACGATTCGATAATACTGACCTTCGTATATTTCGCCGACCGTTGGATATATCCCTGAGTGATTTATTTGCGTCTTTGTTAAAAAATTATGACTCTACTTAAAGTTTGAGACGAATATTGGACATATGTAGCCCTATTGTATTATTTTAACGTCTCCAAAAATATGAATGATACCTTCTCTTTCAGCTGACACACACCTTAAACTGGACATGTGCGAATATAACGAATGCATTGCGTTGGTTTATATGGGTGTAATTAAACATCATTGAAATCTCGATAAAATGGTGAAGACACGCGACATATTGTTCGCGTGAGCAACGATTTTTGGACCCTTTGTTAAAAAATATTATTGCTCTAATTAGATCTAATAACTTGGTGTGCACCCAGATATTAATAAAATAAATCTATTCGTCTCTTTTTTATGGTGGTCGTAAAGCTCTCACTTGTATTACACCCATAAAAAATCACATGACAGTCACTCCATCCAAACTTTATCATTTGTTTTGCAAACGCGTTGTTGGTCAGTCGAGTTTCATTCCGTATCGTATCTGCTACGTTGTAAGTAATCAAAATGGAAAACAAAATGTTTGCTTGTGGAATCTGTCAGAAGACATTCTCATCCGCATATCACAGAAACCGCCATGAGACTACTGTACACGGTGGAGAGGCTGTACATGGCTGTACTCTCTGCCCCAAGGCTTTCAAGAGAAAGGATAAGTTAATGGATCATCTGAAAACCCAACAAGAAGGTACTTTGAACTGTCAATTTTGTGATGCGACCTTTGGTTCATTCCCACTCCGCCAACATTTTGAAATTAGCAAGTTGCATCTAGCCAACATTCTTGATTTCACACCTTCAGGAGATTTGCTTATGATCAGTTTCAGATTAACATTATTATCTTCAACTTACTCACACATAATATTTTAACTGTTTATAAAATATTTCAAAGTGGTCAACTGTTTAACACATTTATCAGTATTTTTATTAAATTGTTTTCAGTGAAAAAGTCTAGTGGCTTGGCCATTGGTCGTAAAAGCAGAGGTGCTCTTTGAACCTAGCCACTGTTTTAACAAAGATTTGATAAGGTTTTGATAGGTCTGAGATGACTTCAATACTTAAACATAAACTGTTGTTTTCATCTTTTATGATTAGAAGATTTTGTTTTTTCAATAAGCCCTTATAAGCAAAGTATCATGCAAAATAATCATAAATTAATCGTGGCTACAGCACAGACAGATGTTACTTTTTTAGAAAATGGTAGAGGTCGTGACTTTTATATCCATGCTGGCTATAAATTCTCTGTCAGAACAAGAAGAAATGAACGGTGTTATTGGAGATGTGTAATTCGCGATTGTAGAGCAACACTTGTTACTGTGGTCAACAATTCAATTCAATTCAATATCTATTTAGTAATAAATGTGCCTTAATAGCATACAATAAATTTGAAAGCATATGCGAGTTACAAATAGTGATACAAATTATAAACAATATGTATTGATTATGTGGTACAAAAATTACAAGGAGAGGGCATAGCCAGATTGGCTGTCTACCTGCCATCTCCTTAAAACAAGTCGGATTTATCTCTTGGAGATCTGCTGATCACAAAAAAATAATTTGTCTCTTTTAGTAAATATTACTACTTGTTCTATGAAATGTGGAATTGGCCAAATAAATTCACAATGTTCTGAATATCCATCGCTTTCTGTTTAGTTAATTTAAGGGGAAAAAGAGTCATCTTTTATGATTAGAAGATTTTGTTTTTTCAATAAGCCCTTATAAGCAAAGTATCATGCAAAATAATCATAAATTAATCGTGGCTACAGCACAGACAGATGTTACTTTTTTAGAAAATGGTAGAGGTCGTGACTTTTATATCCATGCTGGCTATAAATTCTCTGTCAGAACAAGAAGAAATGAACGGTGTTATTGGAGATGTGTAATTCGCGAGTGTAGAGCAACACTTGTTACTGTGGTCAACATTCCAGTGTCAATAGGACAAAATCACAATCATGATTGTGACAATATGGCCCTTGCAGCCAGTGTTTTTTTAAGTAAGGTAAAAAAGAGATGTCGTGGTGAGGTTTCTCCCATTCCAAGTATATACGACGAAGAACTTGGTAGCCTCAGAGATAATGAGTTTGATGAAGTGACTGGGGACGTCATCAAAAAAATTCCAACATTTGACAGTTGTAAATCTGCATTGTATAGAAATCGTGCAAAAGTGTTGCCCAAATTAGCAAAGACACAAAGAGAGATAGAGTTAAATAATACCTGGAAGGAAAGATTAGCTGGAGAAAGATTTTTATTGTGTGATAACACCAGCGAACAAGGTCATAGAATTTTAATTTTTTGCACTGATGACAATCTGAAACAAATGTGTGATTCACCAATCATATTCCGAGATGGAACATTTTATTCGTGTCCTGGCTTATTTTATCAGCTGTATATCCTTCATGGAAGTATTGATGGATCAGTATTTCCATTAGTGTTTGGCTTATTGCCTAAAAAAACTGAACATACTTACCGCCGTTTTTCTCGTTACTAAAAGACGCTGCCATTGAGCGAAATTTAACCCTATCGCCAGTGACACTTCTAATGGATTTTGAGGTAGCAGCAAGAAACGCAGTGGTCGCTGTCTATCCTTCAATTTCACAAAAAGGGTGTTATTTTCATTTTACACAATGCATATGGAGTAAAACAAAGGTCGTTGGGCTGGCTGCAAGATACAGAAAT
This sequence comes from Pictodentalium vernedei, assembly GCA_031216915.1. NCBI lineage: Eukaryota > Metazoa > Mollusca > Scaphopoda > Dentaliida > Dentaliidae > Pictodentalium > Pictodentalium vernedei. The sequence continues at coordinate 694,679,665 of CM062297.1, forward strand.
GATGAGAACATAAAACTGATAGTACGTCGAGCAGCAGTTCTTCCCTTAGTTCCAATCCACCAAGTTGAGGATGTGTGGTTCAATGCTGTGGAGAGCAATGAAGACAATAGCGCAGAAGTGGGTCATTTCACAGATTATGTAACCGAGACATGGGTTTAAGATTCACCCTTAGAGAGATGGAACCATTATGACAATGACGGTGCCCGTACGACAAACAACGTTGAAGAATGGCACAGCAAGATAAACAAATTGAGTCGGCATTCACATCCAAATATATTTTCTTTGTTGACTTTATTAAAACAAATCCAGGCAACAAATGGGGCCAACTTTATTCAGTTGCAAGCTTGGGGAATACCGCGCCCCAAGAAAAGAAAATACAGACAATTGGATTCTCGTCTTTCTTTGTTGAAAACCCGCCTTCAAATGGGAGAAATTAACATTATGCTGATAAGGCTTCGGGTTTAGTGCATTTAGACTAAAATTTGCGTTATACTTCACTTTCAGTGTTGTTGATAAAGGTGTAGAATTGGGAAGTCCACAATTTATTTAAAATATACCTGGTTTCCTCAGAATTTTCTATGAGAGAAATCTTAGAAGGCCGGGCAGGTATATTTAAAATAAATTGTAGAGTCCCCCATTCTACTTCACCTTCAGAGTTTCTGTGTGTCTTCTGCTGTTGATAAAGGTTTATTTATTTTAAATATACCTGGTCTCTTTCTATGAGAAATTTCTTAGGAGACCAGGTAAAAATGTGAAACAGTGTATAGCTTAATTGGGGATTAGCGCCTATTGTTCTCCATAACATCAATTCCCACTCAGCCAACATTTTTAATCTTACCTGATTACCCTAAAATTCAAAATGTTGGCTACGTGGGAAGACACCGACCTTCAAGAGCAACTTCAACAGGAAGAGACACGAAATTGGAAGACATAGCGATATGACAGGTGACATTGCAAAGAGATTCCCATGTGACAACTGCTCCAAATTTTACGCCTATAAAAAGATTTGGTGAAACACGCCGAAAAATGTAGGTCTTCCTATACCTGCAATACCTGTGGAGAAGAGTTTCAACAGCTCATTCACTTTAACCGTCATAATGCCACTAGTAGTAGTAGAGATGCATAACTCGATGTCGACTGACCAGAGGAGGCGCCGTTGGAGGAGCCGCTCCCCTCTGGCAAATGGCGTCAAAGGAGGTTAAGGGGACCCGGGAGGGGCAAAGGAGACAAGGTTGCGGTCATATTTTTAAAAATGAATTTTAATAATTTTAATTGCTACGACGTAGCCTCCCTAACAATTGAAAGGAGGTAGCAGATAATTTTAATTGCTATGATGCAATACCCCCCATCCCACCCCATCTTTTAAATTTTAATTGCTATGACGCAGTTCCCCTAACAATTGAAAGGAGGTAGCATATACTTTTAATTGCTATGATGTCATACCCCTACCCATCTTAATGTCGAACAGTGCTATCACGCAGTAACCCCATCCCTCCCCCCTTTTAAATTTTTTGTTTTAATAATTTTAATTGCTATGACGTAGTCCCTCAAATAAATAGAGTATGTTCATTTAATATAATATATTCTTAATTTTCGTTAAAGAATCTACAAAATCTACAATTAATTTTTATTCCACAAAACACTTCTTGAAAAACAAAATGGCGTGTTATTCATGGTGATCTGTCGCTTATCAAAACAGCCTGAGGCTAGACTGTTGTTGCAAACATTACCAACTGTGTTAAACAACGGACCGAACATGCTCAATTATATTATTCCAATGCGTTTAAAATTGACAGGATAGAGTTGATGTCCAGCCACTATCTTTATCAAATGTGATGACAATAATTGCTTTTAACTCAAGGTGATAACTCTGCGACTTGTTTGTTAATCATGAGAAATCATCGCTGCGGTACCGTGTTTTACTAGCCTATATCAAATGTTTTATTTTTGGATGTTTACTGAAGAATAACCCAGCCATCTCACGGTGGAAGTAAAACATGAAAGAGCTACCATTCTCTAAATGCCCATGTGGGGACGCGGTAGCATTGTGTACTAAGACGTACTGCACTTCCCTTCAACAAATGCTAACCCTGTGTGGAGCCTGACAGTTACTTGCCTTTGCTTGGTGGCTCTCTTTGGCTTCCCCTAACTGTCCAACACAAGGTGACCCTGACTGTCATAAGTGTCGTTAAAACCCCCAATAAATGAAAAAACTACCAGTCTGTTATCCAAAAATTTATCATAACAGGCCTAGCCCCCCCCCCCCCTCAAAGTACAAGTTTTGTGGGGGGAAATCAGCAGTACCCTCCTTTGCATATCCCTCTCACTGTAAAAGTGGTAAAAACTCCGTTACCTGATTAGCCACAAAAATGGGAAGATAATACGCGACTCTGTATTATCCATCCGAAAATGCGAGGTAGGTGTGAACTTGGGAAAAAATAACTTCCTGGAGCAACTTGAAAAGTTTCAGCGCACCAAAGGTACAGGCAATGTGGGATTTGAAATCCATTGGGACCTGAATAATTTAGGAATCGACGAGAGTTATTTGCTTCGAGAGTGCGCTTTGAGAGTGGGTTTCGGACCTCGAGCTGGAAGGGGACTGGGAATTGCGTACAACTACAAAAATTCCATGTTTCATTTATAAATGTGGGCATATTTATGGTAGTGCCAAAAATCGCAATTTGCTGGTTTTCCCCCAACATATTATCCAGTTTTAATAAGCTGTGATCCCGTGTTTCGGTTGACGAGTAGCCTTGTCCCACTTTAAGTAAATCACACCTTCTCACTGGGAAAAACACGAGTACATCGTGTACGTTTAATTATAAAATTCGATGTCGGGATGTAATAAATAGAGGATATGGAAGGAGTGTTTTTCTCATATAATATTTATGAAACGAGTCTAAGAATTTTCCGTTTTGGCGAGCCTCTGGCGAGCCCAAACGAAAAATTCGGACGAGTTTCATAAATATTATATGAGAAAAACACTCATTTCATATTCTATTTATCATATGACACACACACGTACAAATTAGTATGACTTTTTAACCCATCACCTAACTTGAGCTGCAGACGGCACTTGGAAAAAACATCCTCATTTCAATAAAAATTTTCATTTTTTGCTTCCAAAACATAGGTTATGACCCCTCATTGGAACGAGCTCGTCGAGCACGTTCCAATGAGGGGTTATAACCTATGTTTTGGAAGCAAAAAGTGAAAATATAAGAAAAATGAATGGCGTTTTTCTTGTAGGTAAAAGATTAATACAATATAACCCACCCTAAGTAGGACAGATAACGTAAATTCTCCCTACTGAAATTATGCAAATGTCACCCAGTTGTATTTTGTTTAGCCAATCAAATTGTCCAGTTTTGAAATTGACCAATGAAAGCACCCAACTCTATTTATGCAAATTATGAAATATGGCCTAGTTTTATTTTGTTCAGCCAATCAAATTGTCTAGTTTTGAAATTGACGGAAGGCTTTATTTATCACTGTTTAATATGAAAACAAAATATCAAATGTTTTAAAGTGAACAAACCGGACGAGTCATATGATAAAATAGCATATTTTCTGCAGATTTCATATCGAATAGTAATTTATTAGTAATCAATTTGATCTCTGGTTAGTATCGATTGTTAACCCTTAAGCCCCCATATAGCCCCAAACCGCCACTTTTATATTGCATTGAAGCAGGTGCTCCCTTGTGTAATCTTTTTTATTACTCTTGTGTGTAGACTGAATTTTCCCTGGCAGTGGTTTACATCACTGCTGGCTGCCTGTATAGGCAGCCAGCAATGATGTAGAACCACTGCCAAGTCATCAATAACTTTGTAAGCAGAAAAAGGCTATAAATACTTTAAAATTAATCTGAGGACTTAAGGGTTAAAAAATGCAATATATCTCAACATTTTGTCATTGTTTTATTTGTGGTGTCTCGTAAACAACAGAGTGCCTTTCTCTGCAATTCTCACATTCGCCTACTTCCAGAAATCTACGTAAATTACCGAATGTAACTTCGTGAATATTCGGCAATTATTCAGACCAAACACTACCCACTAATACTGTGATCCAATTAAAATTTGGCTGTTATTAAGCGGGTGCATTAATAATATTCGGGAATGCGATCCAATAAAAGTTGTGTTTTATCAACAAAAAGCAGGTACACACGGCGTTCTCGTGTATTATCTTGTTTTTATATAGGCATTTGCCACAGAAAGGTCTTGAGTTTTGTACAAAATAAGTGTTTACCTCTAAGTTACGCTATAGTCACAGCTGCTGATAGTAACACATAGGGACATGCTTAGAAAATGGCATTAGAGAATTAATTTTGACATGTGCTGTAGTATGGTTCAGAGTTCATTTCGACTTGTGCTGTGACGTGATGCAAAAAACAGTTTGAACGTGATGGATAGATAGATAGATAGATAAATTTATTTAACAATACACAAAGTTAAACAGTAATACAAAAGTGATTATTTTTTTTTACATAATACAAATATATTAAGTGCATTGTTAGGCAATGGCATAGCCGGTATGGCTGTCTTCCTGCCATCGCCTGGGATATCAAAAAATATTTTGAGAAAGGTTAAACAGGTAGACGTAGGCCGACGTGTATTTTAGTCATATCTTCGGGTAGAATCAACTTGAGATATTTAGAATATTGGCCTTGGTGTAAGTTTTATATTATTTTCGGTCTTAAGAAAAAGCGTGACTAAAAACTTTTTCCAAGCCAATAATTTGGGATGAGACGCCAGGAGTATCAAGCAAAGACATATAAGTAACTTGCATATATATTTATGTATACGGATGCACTCTTTAAACGGTGAAAAAAAAGTAACAACCCATATTTATACATTCATATACATATATATACATACATTTACACACATACACATATATATATAGGATATATACTCTGGGTTTATTGTTCGTGGTATTCAGGGCATCTATTGTACCTGCAAGAAAGAGAATTCTTATATTCGTTGAATATCGAATGTCTAATGGATTTGATAAAACATTTTCTCGTTGTTGTTATTTGGAAGTTCCCTGTTGTTTCGTTCCACATTTTGGGGAAATTATGCTTCGGGAGCTCAGCTGAAAATTTTGTCCCCGGCTTGCCGACTTGAAGCCGACCTGCTTCTGCTTGCCTGGTCAACATGTTAGCTGATGGTGTACAAGCAAAAAAGTTGTTAAACGAACCGGGAAGATTATGAGCATGCCAATCAAACATAAACTCATTTACATGCAGTTTATAAATATCTGTAAATTTAAGAATTTTGTTCTCTTTAGTTTCGACCCGTTCTGTACGATTGAGAGAGACGGAAAGCGGGTGGTGAGTGAAGGAAGCTAATGTGGTGGGAGTCCATTGAAGTGTTGTATGTTGATTTGTGATCATGGTGGGCAAAGCGTGGGTCGAGTGGGGTAGTTGGATCCGTTAAACATGCTAATCAGCGTGTCATAGAATCCCTCAGTGGCGTGGACAACAGGTGAAAATGTATGTCTACCAGTAACTATCAAATACCAGTGTTTACTCAATTGAAAACAAAATTATACAGGTTTGTAAATCAGCTGCGTCTACATGAATAAATCTGTGTCTGAATTTAACAGAATTTCTGTAGAATATATGCTATTTCATTTCACCCGGACATCAAATCTTGTGTGAATATTGACGAACTTGTGATGTTTTAAAATTAAACATACACAATTTACTCATGTTTTTGTCAGTGAGAAGGGATGGGTTACTGCGTGATAGCACTGTTCGACATTAAGAGGAGTGGGGTATGATGTCATAGCAATTAAAATCATATGCTACATCCTTTCAATTGTTAGGGGGACTACGTCATAGCAATTAAAAGTTAAAAGGGGGTGGGATATGGGGGTATTGCATCATAGCAATTAAAATTATCTGCTACCTCCTTTCAATTGTTAGGGAGGCTACGTCATAGTAATTAAAATTATTAAAATTATTAAAAGTCATTTTTAAAAATATGACCGCACCCTTGTTTCCTTCACCCTTCCCCATAACCTCTTTTGACTCCTCTTGCCGGAGGAGGAGTAGCTCCTCCACCAGCGCCTCCTCTGGTCAATTGACAAGGAGTTATGCATGCCTACTACTACTAACGGCATTATGACGGTTAAAGTGAATAAGCTGTTGAAACTCTTCTCCACAGGTATTGCAGGTGTAGAAAGACCTACATTTATCGGCGTGTTTCACCTAATATTTTTTATGGGACGTAAGATTTGGAGCAGTTGTCACACGGGAATCTCTTTGCAATGTCACCGGTCATATCGCTATGTCTTCCAATTTCGTGTCTCTTCCTGCTGAAGTTGCTCTTGAAGGTCGCATCACAAAGTACCTTCTTGATGGGTTTTCAGATGATCTGTTAACTTATCTTTTCTCTTGAAAGCCTTGGGGCAGTGAGTACAGCCATGTACAGCATCTCCACCGTGTACAGTAGTCTCATGGCGGTTTCTGTGATATGCGGATGAGAATGTCTCAGTCTGACAGATTCCACAAACAAACATTTTGTTTTCCATTTTGATTACTTACAACGTAGTAGATACGATACGGAATGAAACTCGACTTGCCAACAACGCGTTTGCAAAAGAAATGATAAATTTTGCACGGAGTGACTGTCATGTGATTTTTTATGGGTGTAATAAAAGTGGGAGCCTTACGACCGCCATAAAAAAGAGAAAAATAGATTTATTTTATTAATATCTGGGGCACACGCCAAGTTATTAGATCTAATTAGAGCAATAATATTTTTTTTAAAAAAGGGTCCAAAAATCGACGCTCGCGCGAAAAATCTGTCACGTGTCTTCACCATTTTAACGAGATTTCAACAATCTTTAATTACACCTATAAAAACCGACACAATGCAGTCGTTATGTTCGCATCGGTCCAGTTTAAGACGTGTGTCAGCTGATAGAGAAGGTGGCATTCATATTTTTGAAGACGCTAAAATAATACAAAAGGGCTACATAAGTCCAATATTCGTTTCAAAATTTAATTAGAGTTATAATTTTTTAACAAAGACGCAAATAAATCACTCAGAGATGTCTCCAACGGTCGACGAAATATACGAACATCAATATTATCGAATCATTTATTAAGTAAATAATTTATTATCCAATAATACCTCTCCCAAATTATTACTTCAAAAAATATGGGTCGTATGTACTAACCAACGTAAGTATTATTAATTCATTTATTATATAATCCGTTACTTAATTAATTCCCTAATTCATTAATATTCATAATTAATATATATATACTATTTTTATAACTAACCCTATTTACATTACCTAACCCCTTAATTACATAATCCCTTAATTAATTACATTATGTAATCCACCCCTCTCACCACCCCTCACACCACCCCACACCGAAATGTGGTGATAAAAGCATTGTTAATTCATTTATTATATAATCCGTTACTTAATTAATTCCCTAATTCATTAAAATTCATAATTAATATACTAATTATTATAATTAACCCTAATTACTAATTATTTACATTACCTAACTCCTTAATTAAATAACCCCTTAATTATCCACCCCTCCCCCCCCCCCCCCTCCCAACCCAAATGTGGTGACAAAAGCACATTCTCTGCTGCTTGGGTGGAAAATATATATCTTTTCATCTCTTCGGCAACAGGGGAGTCATGCTAATAATCACTCTTCAGTCGCGGTTTACTGAGAAGGCCTTCATCACAACCTGCGCCAACCTAGCAGTTCCCTCCCAATACCCTCTTAGTTCATTTTTCATCTTCCCATTCCATTTCTTCATTATAATGACAGTGAATCTGACTTTTTTGGACTTGTTTCATTGTATCCATTTATCACTAGGCACCTTATCTGTGAAATATTTGTTAATGTTCTTTACGAATGCCAGAGAACTACTTTTTAAGTTAATTACTCTTTCTGGCAAGGAGACGGTACTTAATAAGCCTTTGGCTTACTGCCGTATCCTGTTCATACATTTTAACTCAATATACTTAATTGTAACTTAGTAAGGATGTATACTAATGTATTATGTATTTTATTGCTCTGTACGAAGTGTTTCAATTATCTACTAATGTAACATCCAAGCTATTCTGATTAAATATTGTTTAAACTAAGTTAATTACAAGTTCGAAATACAATTAAAGTGAGTATGATCGGGTCTATAAAACAACTGCGCGATTAATGAATCGTTTGAATATTATAAAATCAATCATTCGTGTAAATCTTTATGGCTGATATACAGTACACCCGCCGTGGACTGGTCACTTTCTTCGGGTGGGCAATATTTCCAAGGACGCCAAAATATTAGATTCCAAACACAAATTACAGGAATAATTATCACAAAATTAATTAATGAAGCACCGGATAAAACCCAGTGCTTCATTAATTAAAATTTTGCTGATAATGATTTTTATCTGCTAAAAGCATGAGAGGACATCCCTGCCCACGCGTGGCTTACGATCAATCCACGGAGACTGTTCTGTACACGAGCCGGTGTAACAGGAATGGAAGTCCGTAGGAAAATTAGTCCCTCTGGACTATTATTCCGCGGAATTATAGTCCTAGGTCTAACATTTCTAGGAATAGTATTCCTAGAAATGTTTGACCTAGGACTATAATTCCGCGAAATAATAGTCCATAGGGACTAATTTTCCTACGGACTTCCATTCCTTTTACACCGGCACAAAGCGTGAACACGATTAATTGTTTGTTTGTCTATTGTGGTTTAATGCCACGTTCAACAGCCACGATCACATTGTGTTGGTCAGTTTCACGAGAGGAGGAAGAGTAGAGCCCCCCTTGAGAACCACCGAGCAACGGCAAGCAACTATTAGACAAATTACTAACTTTGAATAAACAGATTTAGCAGCGGTTGGAGGCAAGTGCACTATCGGTGTTCAGTTCGCCTCAGTATACAGCGCGATCCTGCTCCCAAATTTCGTCGCCTCAGGTCGTATGTCCATTTTGGCGCGAAAATGAGATATTGGTGTCGTAATCGGCTTTCGATTTTCTACCCATTTCTCTCATTTAATCTTACCTAATTCTATTCGTTTACACGTAAAACGTCGTGCAAAAAAGCCCTATCTCCAATATGGAAATGTCTTTCGAAATGTAATCAATGTCAATTTAACCATTCAAAGACGTGGATGTCAACAGTACATGTGGATGGTGATATTAACTCTCTGCACTCTGATGTCAAAATGCTAAAGTTTTTAGCAGCAAATTTTTCCCACAATACAACTGAGAATTTAAAAAATTATATCTTGTTTGACAGAGCTCAATGAGCTCTGTCAAACAAGATATAATTTGTTAAATTTTTCATGTTGCATGGGCAACATGGAGTCAATGACGAAAAGTTTGAAATACTACCAGAGTGCTAGGAGTTAATAATATTTTATGTGGCAGTTTTGACACAAAACATCCAGTTGATAAATGAGAAACCGCAATAAAATAATAATATGGATTTTTATTCACCACTACCTTTTGTACCCCATTCTCAAAGATACTGGATTGACTGCGTCCGTCCAAGATTGCTCCGTCCGTCCGCCTGTCCGTCCATCCGCTCTCACGGGCAGTACATTGTGTGTTTTTGTTTATTCCAAATGGGCACTTGTATGACTAATTCGACTTGTGTGACTCGTAACACTGTGTTAGGCACGTATAACATAACATCGTTGTGACTAAAAATGTTCTGTGTGGCTTTTTCTGTCGTTCGTCCATCCGCCCACATTGATATCGGCTGTCAGATAATGATGAAATTTGGTACGAGTCTTTATTACCATAAAGGCGTTCGAATAACCCACACTACGCGCTATGCCCCGGTGGGGGTCGACAAACCATCTTATGTCTATTAGGGAGCACGGTGGCCCTGTAGTTAGACGTGAGAGTGAAAGAACGACGGTTCAAACCCAATGTGGGCCATCCGCATTGTGCCCTTGGGCAAGATATTTGATCTCATTGTCTTCATAGGGGCACGGTGGTGCAGTGTACTATCACGTACGGCACGTTGATGGTACACGTGCCTTCAGCCTATGCTAACCCTGCTTCGGCCGGGTTAGTAAGTTGTTGTGTTTGATGATTACTCGCCACTGCTAGGCGGTTCTCTCTGAGTTCTCCTGCTTCCTCCCACGTCGTTTCTCATTTATTATTTTTCCAAGCCAGATAAAGATCAAGCCAAGTTTGGCAATGCATGCAATATCTTGTCACTGTATAAACGACAATAATAATGCCACGTCTTTATTACTTACACTTTCATAGATTTTGGTATTTGTAAAACATTTTTTCCAGAAGCTTTGGGAATACTTGATCTATCTGATGAAATAATCATTATCATTTTGAAACACTTGACATTGCATGAACTGCTATTTGGAGTAACAAAACGCTGTAAACAATTGCACAGATTAGTTAACGACACGTCAGTGTTATGGAGGATTTTCGAGTTTCCAGATGGACTTCCACTGAATTTATCACACCTGAAATTGGTTATGAGGCATGCAAAATCGTTTCGCAATTTTGAGAATGCAAACGCTGTAGTAAATGCAGCTGTGTACGAAATTGATTTATATTTTGTTCGGGGTTTTATTCAAGCTGAGAATCTCACTTCTCTGAATATTGCTGGTCTCAACATATCAACTCTATGGGGGACGAACTATTTCAGAGTGCGGAGGGGGTAAATGTTGGAGACATAAAGATACCAGGCTTATTCTTTGCGGACGACATGGTGTTAATGTCTAGAACTGAACAGGGGCTAGAGAAACTGCTGGAAATTGTTGGTAGATATGGGAACACTTGGCGGCTCGAACTAAATGAAAATAAAAGCAAGGTAATACCCGTTGGACGCAAGGTAGATATGACGAAGAGATGGAGAGTGGGGGAGTTCTCAATCCCCGAAGGGGAAAGCAAACAAATCACTGTAGGAGAAACGGGAGAGTATGAGTATCTAGGGGCAAGCATAAATATAACGGGAAGAGGGGTGTACAGAAATTACTCAGCCAAACTGATTCTGAAGGGGAAAAGAATTCTGAACCAACTAAAACTTTTAGGGAAAAATAGTTTCAATAAGGTCTTTGTGGGGAAAACACTGTGGGAGAGGGTGGGTTTACCAAGTATAACGTATGGCACGGACGTGATTCCATTAAACCAAACCGTTATTAAGAAGTTGGAAAATACTCAGAATGATGCCGGCAGATGGATAACAGGGTCGAGTAATGCTGCAGCTTTGGAAGCAGTAAGGGGGGAGCTTGGGTGGATGAAAATCAAGGACAGGGTAGATTTGGGAAAACTGTGTTACTTTAACTACTTGAGAAACCTGCCTGACAACCGGTGGTGTAAATTGATGCTCGATACCATTTGGAATTCTAATATAGAAACGGGGTGGTCAAAACATGTGAGGGAACTAATGGACAATTACTCTATAGAGGTCACAAACATAGAAGTAGGAATGAAAGAAGGCAAAAGGTTTGTCAAAGAGAGAGTCATGGAAGACTGCAATCGAAACTGGCGAGCAGGGGTTAGCGTGAAAAGATCACTGCAGGGGTTACAATATAAAGAAAAGCCAGCTTTTGAGAAGTACCTAGATGGCACCTTTGGAGGGTCACTGCTGTTCAAACTGAGATCAAGATCACTGGAGCTTCGGGGAAAAATTGGGAGAGATGGGGAAAAGGGATGCCTAATGTGCCACTCTGGAGTAGCGGAGACCCTGGAACATTTTCTCTTGGAATGCCCACAGTATATACCTCATAGAATAAAATTTACTGGAAGAATAATGCAGAAGTGGGGTGAAGAAACAAAGGATAGATGGCTGAAGGGGGACACGAGGGAGAGGGTAGGAATGCTTATTGAAGAAATTGAAAAAGAGGAAGTGAGGGACACTATTAAGCAGTTTATATCTGAATGCTGGGAGGAGAGGAGGGGAAGAGGGGGTGGGGTGCAGGGGGAATGATGGCCTTCTCTTATGAGGACCGCGACGAATCAGCGGCTGGCCAAAGAGTTATTATTATTATGTTTTCTGCCAGCATTACGCAATTTAGAATTTCTTGATTTATCGGAATGTAGGAACTTGTGTGATGAAAGTTTCGTGCTGTAACTACGTGTTCACAACTGCATTTTCTGTACATGTCATATGACCAATTGTCGCCATTTACTTTAGTTGACATTGCCAAGAGCTTAGATTTGCTTGAAGCGCTTGGTGTGTCTGGTATTTCTGTTGAACTGAACATTGTTTTATGTTAATGAATGAAATACATAAATCTGTATCATATGTCCAGTTGGTTTTGGGTCACGCTACAAGAGCTAAGCAGTTTATAGACTTAGTTGAACCAACTTACCCAAACTGTTGCTTCAAACTTGTTTAATATGGTTATGGACCAGGCGATACGTATGTTTGATGACTCAGAATCTGACGCTGATGACTCCCAAGATCAAATATTAAGCAGTGAACCATGCTTTTCGTTTTCAAGTTTTTTAAATTTTATTTAATCGGAATGAGAACATTCGTTCAAAAGTATACACAGAACATAAGATTATTTTTGTCAAATGAACAGCGTGGTTTGATCAAATGGATAGTTGGTATGTCTCCAGTTTTGCGTCTTCTTGTCCTTTTAACGCATCAAGTTTGTGTGTTTCGTTATTATTTTTTTCTTTGCTCGGGATAGCATTTTTATTTGCAAAAATAAATTTACTAACTATTCGTTTGTTTGACAGAGACAATTACTTTTATTGTTAATGAATAATTATTTACTATTGGCATTAAATTTGGTAGAGAAAACTACTTGAGTTAGAAATGTTTCGGTGTTTTTTTGGCATAATCAGATTTTAATGTGTGAATGGATCATTCACACAATAAAATTTGATTATATCAAACATTGCTACCGAAACCTTCATTTCCTTAATGTTCAAATTTAGTACAACCCTTTTCTTTAGAAATAGCATTCATTTGCGAAACTAAATTTCATGCTGGCATTTTTTTTGTTAAATTTGACTATTCATTTTTGTGACATTTTTAACGGAGTCGAGTAATCAGTTCTGTTCGGGAGATCAAATTACTATAAGAAAACCAAATCAGATTACGTTTTTAATGGTGTAGTGCATGGGCGCAGGTATTGCATTTTGAATCTAGGAAAAAAAATCACAGGAAAAAAAGTCACAGAAAATAAGTCACAGAAAAAAAGTCACAGGAAAAAAGTCACAAATTATAATAAAAGCCATGTTTAGATCCACACGTTTCAAAAATTATTTTTTAATAAAGTAGATGAAAACACTATTATATGGGCTGATTTCTTCAGTGAGTTTGTTGTTAGAAGTGATTATATTTGATCTATTATTCATGACCGCCTAATTAATCAGTGTATCTGTAGCTAAGTGAGTTGATGTTATGTTGTTCAAATTATCTGATTATCTATTTTGTTATACAAACATTTTGGGAACAAGTGTTTTCAAAAGAGTACAGCAGTTGTGAAAATCACTACATTCACCACATTATCTAATTGTCTTTTGATCTCTTTGATCCTTTGAGTTAGTAACCTTGAACCACTGATTGTTGTTCACTATTTTGTGATCATGTACATGGCTTCCAAGTGCAAGAATATATAAATTTCCTTCCTATGGACCATTTCACTAAACAACCTCAAAAGGATAATACGGCCAAACACCGGACGAATAAACAACCACATCAACCGCTGCAAAACCCCTGCGTAGTCGTCACAAGGGTTCCCACAAAGATCAATGATGGGGATATTGATGAAGCCCTGTCGGGATACTCGTGGGGGAGACTAATATCTAAGACTACAGGCAACCCTACGTGGAAAATTAAAGTAAAATGCCCCAATAGAGCCATAAAACTTAACTTCATTAACAAAGGTGTTTGTATAAACGGACAAAAATATGAGACTGAGGAGTATCGTGTTTTGCCTCAGCCCACACAATGTCATAAATGCCAGAAATTTGGCCATATGTCGAACAGATGCAAAGGAGAGTTGCGTTGCATGAAATGCGGCGAAAAACATATAACAAAGTCGTGCAAGGTTTCAACACTGAAATGCCCAAATTGTAACGGGCAACACCCAAGCAATTATCGGGGGTGTCCCCACTACAAAAAAGTGAAAACCGACATAGAACTCAAAGCTATTAATGTCAACAGCGTAGAAAACTCAGCCTCTCCACATTCGATGTGCAGCCTAATGGCTGGTTCAATTTTTAATATAATGAACAAACACTTCGACGTCAGTCTTTCCGACATATGTAAAGAAGTTGGGAAAACAGCATCCAAATTATATCGAACTCAAATTTCTTCCTCGCTAATAGAAGCCGCCATAAATAAAATATAAATCACACCCACAACACGTTAACTAGTAAAATTACGTCAGGTACTGAACACCTATGGATAAGTTGAAAATAATTCAGTGGAACGCTCGAAGCGTTAACTGCAAAAGCTCACAGATGTCCGATTACTTCACCAACTTAGATGTAATTGGTATCAGCGAAACATGGTTAAAGCCAAGTAAGACATTTTTGCTAAGTGGATTCAACATCATTAGACGAGACCGTCCCACACAACGTGGGGGCGGAGTCGCTCTACTCATAAGGCAGGACTTAAAATATAAAACGATATCAAGCGATCATCTCAACGCAGAGGTGATTGCCGCTGAGATTGAACTAGATCATAAAAAAGTTGCCGTAATCTCATATTATAATGAACCGAAAAAAACAGTTGACAGCAAAGTCTTTGAATTCTTTGTGAAAAATCACAAACACTGTATTTTCTTAGGTGATTTCAATGCCAAACATCAGGTTTTCGGATGCAATAAAACGGAGCCCAATGGCGACGCTCTCTTCAATATCATCGAACAATTTGATCTTTTTGTATTAAATAACGACCACGACATTACTCACGTCAGTAACAACACCCTCCACCAATCCGACATCCTTGACCTAATTATAACCAGTAAATCACTAACTAATCAAATGCAAGACATATATGTGGGGGACGATGATTTAGGTAGCGACCACCTGCCTGTTCATGCTACATTACACGGTTGCAGCGGACCCGCAAGATACCCCACAATGAGGAGGAGAAATCTATCCAAAATTGACTGGGACCTCTTCAGAAAAATAATTCAGGTTAAAATAAACAAAAACGACCCAATGAATACCTGCGAGCTCGAGCAAGCATGTACCAATCTCAGTGAAGTCATTAACAACACTCTTGATGAGATTTGTCCCAAACAGACAGTTAAACCGCGGGCCAACAGAATAACTGAAACCACACTCCAAATAATAAAACAAAAAAGAAAGGCCTTCCGTGCATACAAATCAGAAAAACTTCCAACTAAAAAGGTCGAACTTAAAGCCGTGTATAATCGCCTCCACGGCGAAGTTAAAAAAGCAATAGCAAACGACAATCGCGTGAGATGGAAAAAAGCAACGGAAAATCTAAATGGACTCAGGGAGACTAAAAAGTTTTGGGATACTTTTAAAACCCTTACTGGACAAAAACATAAAGACGCCAACAGTAAGGCACTAAAGATCAACGATGGAACTATGGCCCTGGATGACAAGGCGAAGTCTAGCGCCTTTGCGGAGCTCCTTAAGAAATATCATCGTCCACATGAGGGCGATAGGTTTGATGACGAGTTCAAAGAAAAAGTAAACAAATTTGTTCAAGACAACAAGACAACGTTTAACGATGCCAACTTCAGCCAAACGCCCGAGGACGGGGATGGCCATGAACTCACGGAACCGATAAGCAAAGAAGAAGTGGCTAACACAATTAAAAAATGTAAGTCTTCTTCTTCCCCAGGAGGGGACGAGGTCTCATACAAAATCCTGAAACAATGTCCCAACACTTTTTTCGGTAGACTCACTAACCTCCTAAACTGCTGTCTCTCTAGTGGATACTTCCCAAAATGTTGGAAAGTAGCTACAGGAGTCATGATACCCAAACCCGACAAGGATTTGAGCAACCCAGCTAATTACCGCCCAATCAGCCTACTCAGCTGTATTGGAAAAATTTTCGAACGGATTCTCACGACTAGACTCCGCAGCCATCTCGAATCAATCAGCTTTTTCAACAAGTGGCAAAGGGCATACAGGAGCCAAAGAGAGGGAATAGAGCATGTTTATAGACTGGTAGATTATATGAAAACGGCGTTCAGTCAAAATGAAATAGGAACCGCGCTATTACTCGACGTAGAAAAAGCGTTTGACTCTGTCTGGCACAATGGCATGAGATACAAACTAGCTAAAATGGGGCTACCTACCAAAATTCTAAGGATCATATCATCATTTTTATCTGATCGAAAAATCAAAGTGAGAGTCAACCGCGAAGTGTCAGCCGAGGTAAAACTCGAAGCGGGCACTCCACAGGGTTCGGTCCTCAGCCCGCTTCTATTTATAATATATGTGAATGACATTGACAAACTAGGGAAGAACCATGTTGAGCTATCTCAATTCTCAGACGACAAAGGAATGTGGACGGCCAGTAAGTCTGGAAACATAATACAAAACCGCCTGCAGGATACCATCCGCGACCTGCAAGACTGGTGCGCTCTGTGGCGCATCAAGCTAAATGCCACGAAAACACAAAGAATCACATTCTATAAAAAACAAAGGAAAAAGCCTGTCCCTAATATTGAGCTTAAGCTTTACGATCATAAACTTGAAGCTACTAATGAGGCAAAGTTTCTGGGATTCAACCTGGATAGCAGTCTCAATCTAAACAATCACATAAACTCAGTCACCGTCAAAGCCTCTAAACGCATCAATTTCCTGAAAATGATCAGAGGTAAAAATTGGGGAGCCAATAAAGAAATTCTCAATCTTTACAAATCATATATACGCCCAGTACTAGAGTATGGGGCCATAATAACAAGTGACCTGAATAAAACCAACATTGAAAAACTACAACGGGTCCAAAATCATGCCTTGCGCGTGGCTCTGTGCAAGCCCACGTGGACATCGATAAAACAACTTCACGAGATAGCAAAAATAGACACTATAGCAATGCGCTTAAAAGATCTTCAAAGCAAAGCTCTAAATAGACTTCAAGACAGCGAATTAATAATAGAACTCAATGCGCATCGCGTCCTCAATAGGAAAACTAAATAATCTGGGGCATGTCTATCGAAAGGGTTAAAGATTACATCATTGTGATGGGGTGAGCCAGTTATTCTGTGACCTAAATTTAGAACTGGCTGCGGGTGACACGATACGCACGAAAGCTTGCCTCTGTTACCAGTGGGAGTTGCAAACAGCGAGGAAAATCTCCACCTGCTGCCGGGTCTCCCCTCCTTGAGATATAAATCTCGGGGAAAAAATGCTGGCTTCCCCATCCAAAAGGACGGAAAAGGTGTAAATTAAAAACCGAATTGCTCTAATTTCCAGCTCTCTATCTTTTCTCCCTCCTCTATCTCATCAGACACACGACCAAACTGAATGACAGACTATGAGGGATTGGAACAACCTCAAGCAAAGATGTGCAGAAAACCTAACAAGACCAAGGCAAGGATTGAAACAATCTTGCCAGCAAACAGCCCTTTTAAGGGCTTTTTTTTTTTTTTTTTTTTTTTTGTTTTTTTTTTGTTTTTTTTTTGGTTTTTTTTTTTTTTTTGGGGGGGGGGGGAGGGGGGTGGAGGTCATTTGGAATTCCCGAAGGATAACCAGATACCTCAAATCACATACGGCATCCAATCTCCCAGAAGGCTTGATGGATGACTCCCGGTTTTTTTCAAACTAAACTGTTGGAGCTTTCTCCATTCCTTTTTTGTAACCGCTATGGTCATATACCGGGGACGCTACCAAACCGGCGTTGCTGTTTGGTTTTCTTTTTTCCTTTTCCCTTAAAATTGCCATAGCACAACATTATATTCTGGCTCGCCACCATGGTGGGACTCAAACCTCTACCATCGCCAAGCTGGAACCGAATAGAGCCCACTCTCCAATAGTCTTAATGGCTTTGAGGGTTTGGTCTTTGACAATCTATCACTCCAATGCAAACTGCCAGGAATTCTAACCGCGTGCATACCCCTTCAGACCCCATTTGAGGCAATAGGAAAGCTAGGCCTGTGTGATCCAAGATCCAAGTGAAATAAAATAAGGCTAACCGGGTCGCAAGGGATTTGTAAATCCCACATCGTCCCTGCGCGCCTTCGGCGCGCTAAAACCTTTCATTCATTCATTTCACTACACTACTGAGATGGAGGTTCTGCAGACAAACAGAGGAGGTCCGAAAATAGCCTTTGATGGCCATATGTATACAAAACATGCCACTCGTAAAACCAAAATGTGGTGGAAGTGCATCAAGAGATCCCGCATGTCTTGCAGAGGCAGCATTGTGACCGATCTGCATCGAGAAAATCCTGAGATCAGGGAGCCCCACAACCACCCTGCAGATAAAATGCAGGTCTCGTTAGCCAAGGTGCGACAGAAGATGAAGCAGCAGGCTGCTGACACCAGAGACAAGCCAAGTCAGATATTTGCACAGGTTATAGCAGATTGTGACAACGACATCCGAGCCATGGTTCCAAACCACGAGACCTGCAAGAGAACAATGAGAAACCAGCGACCCGTACCACCAGTGCCGGCCAATCTGAGTGGCCTTGGTTCCATCCCAGAAGAGTTCTCATCAACTGTGATGGGTGAGCCATTCCTCATCTACGATAATGGCGCCAACAATCCAAATAGAATCCTAGCATATGCCTCGACTGATTCACTTAGACACCTTGCAAAAGCTGAAACGATCTTCATGGACGGAACCTTCAAGACCGCGCCTACCATCTTCACTCAGATCTTCTGTATGAGAGTTCCATTCAGGGACACTGCCATCACAGCAGTCTATGCTCTGCTTCCCAACAAGAGCCGTACCTTCTATGAAGAATTGTTCCAAGCCGTAGTAGATAAGTGTGAACAACTTGGCCTTGACATGTTTGTCGAAAATGTAGTTACTGACTTTGAGGACAGTATTCTTCGCTCTGTGTTAGCTGTCTTTGGAAGAGATGTGACATCCAGGGGATGTTTTTACCACCTGACACAGTCAACCTGGCGACATGTGCAAACCTTAGGACTGGCACCCCACTACAAGCAAAACAGTGATTTCAGACTCTTCTGTGGTATGATTGATGCTCTAGCATTCCTTCCCCTGGCTGATATCCATGAAGGAATGGAATACCTGCACTCCATCAAACCTGAAGACCCGCCTGCAGTTGATGACCTGCTGACCTACTTTGATCGCACATATGTAAATGGGCACTACCGGCAACGCCATGGAGAAGGTCTGACCATCAGCATGAAAAAAGTTCCACCTATGTTCCCTCCTGAAGAGTGGAACGTTCACGACGCAGTCATCAACAATTCTCCCTGCACCAACAACATCTGCGAAGGATGGAATAACAAGTTCTTTAACCTTGTTGGCACCCACCACCCATCCATCTGGAGAGTAGTAGAATGGTTCAAGAAGGAAGAAGCAACGGTCCAGACGATAATTGCACAGGACGCCATTGGCAATCCTCCAGTAAAGAAAGTGAAGAAGAAGTTTGTTAAAATGCAGAAACAATTGAAAAACTTGTGCAGAGACCGTAGCAGTGGTGAGAAATCCATACCAGAATTTCTCAGAGGAGTCGGCTGGAACATTCGACTAAACAAGGAGTATTAGAAGTGCAAGTACTGTAAATATGTATTACCTGATATGCTTATGTTATTATGTTATTAAATGTATTTGTATTGCTATTATTATTATGTTATTACATGTATTTGTATTGATATTGATGTGCTGCAGATTTACTATAAACATATAATAAAATACTGTGACTATTAGAAAATATAATAAAATTCTGTGGAATTCTGTGAGTGCAAGTGGTGTAAATATATATTACCTGATGTGCTTATGTTATTATTATGTTATTACATGTATTTGTATTGCTGTTGATGTGAAATGCTGTGCTATTATTATTATGTTATTACATGTATTTGTATTGATATTGATGTGCTTCAGATTTACTATAAACATATAATAAAATACTGTGACTATTAGAAAATATATATATATATTACCTGATGTGCTTATGTTATTATTATGTATTATTATGTATTTGTATTGCCGTTGATGTGAAATGCTGTGACTATTAGAACATATAATAAAATACTGTGAAATACTGTGACTTTTTTTCCTGTGACTTTTTTTCCTATGTAAATTTGTGACTTTTTTCTGTGACTTTTTTTCCTGTGACTTTTTTTCCGCTCACCTGCATTTTAAGTTAATGTAAGAAAAACAGTGTTTGTTAATAAATTTTTAAGTTTTATTTTATTGCATTTCTATGTTGGTTTATTAAACCAGTTTTAATTAAGATAATGGTGATGGTCTTGCTACTGGAAACCTCAGGTTCCTCGAAATTGTTTTCAGTTTTATCCTTGAGACCCTAACCATTAAAATCACCAGACGTTTCTGCAGCTATGGTTAAGTGTGACCACAGCAAAGGGGTAAATTCAAGTTTTGCCAATCGCTTACCCCAAATGCTTCCAATTTTAGAAGACTTCCACCCCACGCATTGATTACAGGGTCCTATTTCACCAGTGAAACAGGCTTTGTTTTCCACAGTAAACAAGCACTGCTTCACTTCAAAGGGTTTCTACGATGGAATTTTGAGTATAACAAAAATTTTTTAAGATGTATGATGAAGCGTGTGTGTGTGTGTGTTAACCCTTTACCCAACGTAACGGCTAAAACTGGCCAGCGCTATTCACAAAAATCGCCAATTAATTTTCATTATATTTTTCACTTTTTGTCTCAAAAACATAGGTTATGACCCCTTTTTGGAACGAGCTAATATTTCGAAATAATGGTGTTTTATTTGGTTTTAACGAAATTAACGACATTATATTTCGGCATTTCCAACCCATCCTCCATATCTAAACAGCTTGAATACTGCGGTTGGATTTGCCGTTATTTTTGTACATCGTTTTTTTCTCTGTGTATTCGCTCGTTCTGTTCGATATTTGTGTCCCGTCATATTTTGTTCCGTGTGATGTTTTTTTATTTAGTTCACGGAGACAGCACGGTCGGCATTTATTGTTTTCATAACCTTTGGTAAACTGATAATGCGACAACGGAAGTCAAGAAGTATTACAATATATACAGTAATGCAGTCTATTTTTGTAATGGACCACTTCTTATAACAAACACGCAAATATTGAACAGCAAACTGTCCTTTAGGTTCTACGAGAGAAATCAATTGAAAAGATCTAAAGTCAATGCTGTTTGCGGAACCTTCTCGATGCAAAACTTGACCTTAACCTTTTCAGTCCCTTATTCCTGAAGTTTATCTCAAACTATAAGTATGTCCCGAAGTCAAAATTTACCCGCCTGCCTCTTAATGTCAATATACCAAAGTTTCAAATATCGGTTTGTTCTCATAATGTAACTAGAGCTTTACCCAATTCAACCGTGTTTGGCAGAGCTCGATTTGATTGGTTAAATCCCAAGTTACGTTATGGAATAAATTTGCAGCTATGAATTTTTGATATTGTGACATCGGTGAGCAGGTGGTTAACCTTTTACCTAACGAATCGTCCTATCCGCCCGTGTAATATGTAAATTGAGCAGTTGAAAAAATAAAATTTTTCAAAATATTTCAGCAAAACCATATCATGTGACCCCTCATTGGAACGCGCTCATTGAGCTCGTTCCAATGAGGCAGTCAGATGATATGGTTTTGTTGAATTTTTTTGAAAAATTTTAAAAAATTATATTTAAAATAATAAATTTTGATATCGTCTGCGTTGGGTAAAGGGTTACAGGAATACCTATCATGCACCGCAGATAAATATAGGTTATTACCACCATGTTGGTATCTGAGATGGTGTACAGTGTATTGAAGTCGACACCTCATCTTCTTCCATATATTGACTGGTCCGTTAGAACAATATATATGACCAAGAGGCCTGGTCGAGACTTAAATACAGACGATTCGTTTGGTAAAGGGTTAACAACAACTCGATCGTTGACTAGTACTCCAATAGGGGTTGACATGGCAGCCAAAAGCAAAACCAGGAAAGTGCCAGAGAGGACAACTACGTCACCGAGCCTCCTTCATCGTCCACTCCAAGCTCATAAAATTTGTCAATCCTATCCGCACCGGAGTCCGCCATGAGATACGGTTTGCGTTCGTCCGTATGGAAGAAGCAACGTACAGAGATATATCACCAGAAGATGTGAACCATTTCCATGGAAACGAATAACAGGAAGCCATTTTTTAGAAAAAGTAACCCGGTACGGGAGGTTTCAGATTCTGTAGTACACTCACCAACCCAAACTACGTCATAGTAATTAAAATTATTAAAATTATTAAAAGTCATTTTTAAAAATATGACCGCACCCTTGTTTCCTTCACCCTTCCCCATAACCTCTTTTGACTCCTCTTGCCGGAGGAGGAGTAGCTCCTCCACCAGCGCCTCCTCTGGTCAATTGACAAGGAGTTATGCATGCCTACTACTACTAACGGCATTATGACGGTTAAAGTGAATAAGCTGTTGAAACTCTTCTCCACAGGTATTGCAGGTGTAGAAAGACCTACATTTATCGGCGTGTTTCACCTAATATTTTTTATGGGACGTAAGATTTGGAGCAGTTGTCACACGGGAATCTCTTTGCAATGTCACCGGTCATATCGCTATGTCTTCCAATTTCGTGTCTCTTCCTGCTGAAGTTGCTCTTGAAGGTCGCATCACAAAGTACCTTCTTGATGGGTTTTCAGATGATCTGTTAACTTATCTTTTCTCTTGAAAGCCTTGGGGCAGTGAGTACAGCCATGTACAGCATCTCCACCGTGTACAGTAGTCTCATGGCGGTTTCTGTGATATGCGGATGAGAATGTCTCAGTCTGACAGATTCCACAAACAAACATTTTGTTTTCCATTTTGATTACTTACAACGTAGTAGATACGATACGGAATGAAACTCGACTTGCCAACAACGCGTTTGCAAAAGAAATGATAAATTTTGCACGGAGTGACTGTCATGTGATTTTTTATGGGTGTAATAAAAGTGGGAGCCTTACGACCGCCATAAAAAAGAGAAAAATAGATTTATTTTATTAATATCTGGGGCACACGCCAAGTTATTAGATCTAATTAGAGCAATAATATTTTTTTTAAAAAAGGGTCCAAAAATCGACGCTCGCGCGAAAAATCTGTCACGTGTCTTCACCATTTTAACGAGATTTCAACAATCTTTAATTACACCTATAAAAACCGACACAATGCAGTCGTTATGTTCGCATCGGTCCAGTTTAAGACGTGTGTCAGCTGATAGAGAAGGTGGCATTCATATTTTTGAAGACGCTAAAATAATACAAAAGGGCTACATAAGTCCAATATTCGTTTCAAAATTTAATTAGAGTTATAATTTTTTAACAAAGACGCAAATAAATCACTCAGAGATGTCTCCAACGGTCGACGAAATATACGAACATCAATATTATCGAATCATTTATTAAGTAAATAATTTATTATCCAATAATACCTCTCCCAAATTATTACTTCAAAAAATATGGGTCGTATGTACTAACCAACGTAAGTATTATTAATTCATTTATTATATAATCCGTTACTTAATTAATTCCCTAATTCATTAATATTCATAATTAATATATATATACTATTTTTATAACTAACCCTATTTACATTACCTAACCCCTTAATTACATAATCCCTTAATTAATTACATTATGTAATCCACCCCTCTCACCACCCCTCACACCACCCCACACCGAAATGTGGTGATAAAAGCATTGTTAATTCATTTATTATATAATCCGTTACTTAATTAATTCCCTAATTCATTAAAATTCATAATTAATATACTAATTATTATAATTAACCCTAATTACTAATTATTTACATTACCTAACTCCTTAATTAAATAACCCCTTAATTATCCACCCCTCCCCCCCCCCCTCCCAACCCAAATGTGGTGACAAAAGCACATTCTCTGCTGCTTGGGTGGAAAATATATATCTTTTCATCTCTTCGGCAACAGGGGAGTCATGCTAATAATCACTCTTCAGTCGCGGTTTACTGAGAAGGCCTTCATCACAACCTGCGCCAACCTAGCAGTTCCCTCCCAATACCCTCTTAGTTCATTTTTCATCTTCCCATTCCATTTCTTCATTATAATGACAGTGAATCTGACTTTTTTGGACTTGTTTCATTGTATCCATTTATCACTAGGCACCTTATCTGTGAAATATTTGTTAATGTTCTTTACGAATGCCAGAGAACTACTTTTTAAGTTAATTACTCTTTCTGGCAAGGAGACGGTACTTAATAAGCCTTTGGCTTACTGCCGTATCCTGTTCATACATTTTAACTCAATATACTTAATTGTAACTTAGTAAGGATGTATACTAATGTATTATGTATTTTATTGCTCTGTACGAAGTGTTTCAATTATCTACTAATGTAACATCCAAGCTATTCTGATTAAATATTGTTTAAACTAAGTTAATTACAAGTTCGAAATACAATTAAAGTGAGTATGATCGGGTCTATAAAACAACTGCGCGATTAATGAATCGTTTGAATATTATAAAATCAATCATTCGTGTAAATCTTTATGGCTGATATACAGTACACCCGCCGTGGACTGGTCACTTTCTTCGGGTGGGCAATATTTCCAAGGACGCCAAAATATTAGATTCCAAACACAAATTACAGGAATAATTATCACAAAATTAATTAATGAAGCACCGGATAAAACCCAGTGCTTCATTAATTAAAATTTTGCTGATAATGATTTTTATCTGCTAAAAGCATGAGAGGACATCCCTGCCCACGCGTGGCTTACGATCAATCCACGGAGACTGTTCTGTACACGAGCCGGTGTAACAGGAATGGAAGTCCGTAGGAAAATTAGTCCCTCTGGACTATTATTCCGCGGAATTATAGTCCTAGGTCTAACATTTCTAGGAATAGTATTCCTAGAAATGTTTGACCTAGGACTATAATTCCGCGGAATAATAGTCCATAGGGACTAATTTTCCTACGGACTTCCATTCCTTTTACACCGGCACAAAGCGTGAACACGATTAATTGTTTGTTTGTCTATTGTGGTTTAATGCCACGTTCAACAGCCACGATCACATTGTGTTGGTCAGTTTCACGAGAGGAGGAAGAGTAGAGCCCCCCTTGAGAACCACCGAGCAACGGCAAGCAACTATTAGACAAATTACTAACTTTGAATAAACAGATTTAGCAGCGGTTGGAGGCAAGTGCACTATCGGTGTTCAGTTCGCCTCAGTATACAGCGCGATCCTGCTCCCAAATTTCGTCGCCTCAGGTCGTATGTCCATTTTGGCGCGAAAATGAGATATTGGTGTCGTAATCGGCTTTCGATTTTCTACCCATTTCTCTCATTTAATCTTACCTAATTCTATTCGTTTACACGTAAAACGTCGTGCAAAAAAGCCCTATCTCCAATATGGAAATGTCTTTCGAAATGTAATCAATGTCAATTTAACCATTCAAAGACGTGGATGTCAACAGTACATGTGGCTGGTGATATTAACTCTCTGCACTCTGATGTCAAAATGCTAAAGTTTTTAGCAGCAAATTTTTCCCACAATACAACTGAGAATTTAAAAAATTATATCTTGTTTGACAGAGCTCAATGAGCTCTGTCAAACAAGATATAATTTGTTAAATTTTTCATGTTGCATGGGCAACATGGAGTCAATGACGAAAAGTTTGAAATACTACCAGAGTGCTAGGAGTTAATAATATTTTATGTGGCAGTTTTGACACAAAACATCCAGTTGATAAATGAGAAACCGCAATAAAATAATAATATGGATTTTTATTCACCACTACCTTTTGTACCCCATTCTCAAAGATACTGGATTGACTGCGTCCGTCCAAGATTGCTCCGTCCGTCCGCCTGTCCGTCCATCCGCTCTCACGGGCAGTACATTGTGTGTTTTTGTTTATTCCAAATGGGCACTTGTATGACTAATTCGACTTGTGTGACTCGTAACACTGTGTTAGGCACGTATAACATAACATCGTTGTGACTAAAAATGTTCTGTGTGGCTTTTTCTGTCGTTCGTCCATCCGCCCACATTGATATCGGCTGTCAGATAATGATGAAATTTGGTACGAGTCTTTATTACCATAAAGGCGTTCGAATAACCCACACTACGCGCTATGCCCCGGTGGGGGTCGACAAACCATCTTATGTCTATTAGGGAGCACGGTGGCCCTGTAGTTAGACGTGAGAGTGAAAGAACGACGGTTCAAACCCAATGTGGGCCATCCGCATTGTGCCCTTGGGCAAGATATTTGATCTCATTGTCTTCATAGGGGCACGGTGGTGCAGTGTACTATCACGTACGGCACGTTGATGGTACACGTGCCTTCAGCCTATGCTAACCCTGCTTCGGCCGGGTTAGTAAGTTGTTGTGTTTGATGATTACTCGCCACTGCTAGGCGGTTCTCTCTGAGTTCTCCTGCTTCCTCCCACGTCGTTTCTCATTTATTATTTTTCCAAGCCAGATAAAGATCAAGCCAAGTTTGGCAATGCATGCAATATCTTGTCACTGTATAAACGACAATAATAATGCCACGTCTTTATTACTTACACTTTCATAGATTTTGGTATTTGTAAAACATTTTTTCCAGAAGCTTTGGGAATACTTGATCTATCTGATGAAATAATCATTATCATTTTGAAACACTTGACATTGCATGAACTGCTATTTGGAGTAACAAAACGCTGTAAACAATTGCACAGATTAGTTAACGACACGTCAGTGTTATGGAGGATTTTCGAGTTTCCAGATGGACTTCCACTGAATTTATCACACCTGAAATTGGTTATGAGGCATGCAAAATCGTTTCGCAATTTTGAGAATGCAAACGCTGTAGTAAATGCAGCTGTGTACGAAATTGATTTATATTTTGTTCGGGGTTTTATTCAAGCTGAGAATCTCACTTCTCTGAATATTGCTGGTCTCAACATATCAACTCTATGGGGGACGAACTATTTCAGAGTGCGGAGGGGGTAAATGTTGGAGACATAAAGATACCAGGCTTATTCTTTGCGGACGACATGGTGTTAATGTCTAGAACTGAACAGGGGCTAGAGAAACTGCTGGAAATTGTTGGTAGATATGGGAACACTTGGCGGCTCGAACTAAATGAAAATAAAAGCAAGGTAATACCCGTTGGACGCAAGGTAGATATGACGAAGAGATGGAGAGTGGGGGAGTTCTCAATCCCCGAAGGGGAAAGCAAACAAATCACTGTAGGAGAAACGGGAGAGTATGAGTATCTAGGGGCAAGCATAAATATAACGGGAAGAGGGGTGTACAGAAATTACTCAGCCAAACTGATTCTGAAGGGGAAAAGAATTCTGAACCAACTAAAACTTTTAGGGAAAAATAGTTTCAATAAGGTCTTTGTGGGGAAAACACTGTGGGAGAGGGTGGGTTTACCAAGTATAACGTATGGCACGGACGTGATTCCATTAAACCAAACCGTTATTAAGAAGTTGGAAAATACTCAGAATGATGCCGGCAGATGGATAACAGGGTCGAGTAATGCTGCAGCTTTGGAAGCAGTAAGGGGGGAGCTTGGGTGGATGAAAATCAAGGACAGGGTAGATTTGGGAAAACTGTGTTACTTTAACTACTTGAGAAACCTGCCTGACAACCGGTGGTGTAAATTGATGCTCGATACCATTTGGAATTCTAATATAGAAACGGGGTGGTCAAAACATGTGAGGGAACTAATGGACAATTACTCTATAGAGGTCACAAACATAGAAGTAGGAATGAAAGAAGGCAAAAGGTTTGTCAAAGAGAGAGTCATGGAAGACTGCAATCGAAACTGGCGAGCAGGGGTTAGCGTGAAAAGATCACTGCAGGGGTTACAATATAAAGAAAAGCCAGCTTTTGAGAAGTACCTAGATGGCACCTTTGGAGGGTCACTGCTGTTCAAACTGAGATCAAGATCACTGGAGCTTCGGGGAAAAATTGGGAGAGATGGGGAAAAGGGATGCCTAATGTGCCACTCTGGAGTAGCGGAGACCCTGGAACATTTTCTCTTGGAATGCCCACAGTATATACCTCATAGAATAAAATTTACTGGAAGAATAATGCAGAAGTGGGGTGAAGAAACAAAGGATAGATGGCTGAAGGGGGACACGAGGGAGAGGGTAGGAATGCTTATTGAAGAAATTGAAAAAGAGGAAGTGAGGGACACTATTAAGCAGTTTATATCTGAATGCTGGGAGGAGAGGAGGGGAAGAGGGGGTGGGGTGCAGGGGGAATGATGGCCTTCTCTTATGAGGACCGCGACGAATCAGCGGCTGGCCAAAGAGTTATTATTATTATGTTTTCTGCCAGCATTACGCAATTTAGAATTTCTTGATTTATCGGAATGTAGGAACTTGTGTGATGAAAGTTTCGTGCTGTAACTACGTGTTCACAACTGCATTTTCTGTACATGTCATATGACCAATTGTCGCCATTTACTTTAGTTGACATTGCCAAGAGCTTAGATTTGCTTGAAGCGCTTGGTGTGTCTGGTATTTCTGTTGAACTGAACATTGTTTTATGTTAATGAATGAAATACATAAATCTGTATCATATGTCCAGTTGGTTTTGGGTCACGCTACAAGAGCTAAGCAGTTTATAGACTTAGTTGAACCAACTTACCCAAACTGTTGCTTCAAACTTGTTTAATATGGTTATGGACCAGGCGATACGTATGTTTGATGACTCAGAATCTGACGCTGATGACTCCCAAGATCAAATATTAAGCAGTGAACCATGCTTTTCGTTTTCAAGTTTTTTAAATTTTATTTAATCGGAATGAGAACATTCGTTCAAAAGTATACACAGAACATAAGATTATTTTTGTCAAATGAACAGCGTGGTTTGATCAAATGGATAGTTGGTATGTCTCCAGTTTTGCGTCTTCTTGTCCTTTTAACGCATCAAGTTTGTGTGTTTCGTTATTATTTTTTTCTTTGCTCGGGATAGCATTTTTATTTGCAAAAATAAATTTACTAACTATTCGTTTGTTTGACAGAGACAATTACTTTTATTGTTAATGAATAATTATTTACTATTGGCATTAAATTTGGTAGAGAAAACTACTTGAGTTAGAAATGTTTCGGTGTTTTTTTGGCATAATCAGATTTTAATGTGTGAATGGATCATTCACACAATAAAATTTGATTATATCAAACATTGCTACCGAAACCTTCATTTCCTTAATGTTCAAATTTAGTACAACCCTTTTCTTTAGAAATAGCATTCATTTGCGAAACTAAATTTCATGCTGGCATTTTTTTTGTTAAATTTGACTATTCATTTTTGTGACATTTTTAACGGAGTCGAGTAATCAGTTCTGTTCGGGAGATCAAATTACTATAAGAAAACCAAATCAGATTACGTTTTTAATGGTGTAGTGCATGGGCGCAGGTATTGCATTTTGAATCTAGGAAAAAAAATCACAGGAAAAAAAGTCACAGAAAATAAGTCACAGAAAAAAAGTCACAGGAAAAAAGTCACAAATTATAATAAAAGCCATGTTTAGATCCACACGTTTCAAAAATTATTTTTTAATAAAGTAGATGAAAACACTATTATATGGGCTGATTTCTTCAGTGAGTTTGTTGTTAGAAGTGATTATATTTGATCTATTATTCATGACCGCCTAATTAATCAGTGTATCTGTAGCTAAGTGAGTTGATGTTATGTTGTTCAAATTATCTGATTATCTATTTTGTTATACAAACATTTTGGGAACAAGTGTTTTCAAAAGAGTACAGCAGTTGTGAAAATCACTACATTCACCACATTATCTAATTGTCTTTTGATCTCTTTGATCCTTTGAGTTAGTAACCTTGAACCACTGATTGTTGTTCACTATTTTGTGATCATGTACATGGCTTCCAAGTGCAAGAATATATAAATTTCCTTCCTATGGACCATTTCACTAAACAACCTCAAAAGGATAATACGGCCAAACACCGGACGAATAAACAACCACATCAACCGCTGCAAAACCCCTGCGTAGTCGTCACAAGGGTTCCCACAAAGATCAATGATGGGGATATTGATGAAGCCCTGTCGGGATACTCGTGGGGGAGACTAATATCTAAGACTACAGGCAACCCTACGTGGAAAATTAAAGTAAAATGCCCCAATAGAGCCATAAAACTTAACTTCATTAACGAAGGTGTTTGTATAAACGGACAAAAATATGAGACTGAGGAGTATCGTGTTTTGCCTCAGCCCACACAATGTCATAAATGCCAGAAATTTGGCCATATGTCGAACAGATGCAAAGGAGAGTTGCGTTGCATGAAATGCGGCGAAAAACATATAACAAAGTCGTGCAAGGTTTCAACACTGAAATGCCCAAATTGTAACGGGCAACACCCAAGCAATTATCGGGGGTGTCCCCACTACAAAAAAGTTAAAACCGACATAGAACTCAAAGCTATTAATGTCAACAGCGTAGAAAACTCAGCCTCTCCACATTCGATGTGCAGCCTAATGGCTGGTTCAATTTTTAATATAATGAACAAACACTTCGACGTCAGTCTTTCCGACATATGTAAAGAAGTTGGGAAAACAGCATCCAAATTATATCGAACTCAAATTTCTTCCTCGCTAATAGAAGCCGCCATAAATAAAATATAAATCACACCCACAACACGTTAACTAGTAAAATTACGTCAGGTACTGAACACCTATGGATAAGTTGAAAATAATTCAGTGGAACGCTCGAAGCGTTAACTGCAAAAGCTCACAGATGTCCGATTACTTCACCAACTTAGATGTAATTGGTATCAGCGAAACATGGTTAAAGCCAAGTAAGACATTTTTGCTAAGTGGATTCAACATCATTAGACGAGACCGTCCCACACAACGTGGGGGCGGAGTCGCTCTACTCATAAGGCAGGACTTAAAATATAAAACGATATCAAGCGATCATCTCAACGCAGAGGTGATTGCCGCTGAGATTGAACTAGATCATAAAAAAGTTGCCGTAATCTCATATTATAATGAACCGAAAAAAACAGTTGACAGCAAAGTCTTTGAATTCTTTGTGAAAAATCACAAACACTGTATTTTCTTAGGTGATTTCAATGCCAAACATCAGGTTTTCGGATGCAATAAAACGGAGCCCAATGGCGACGCTCTCTTCAATATCATCGAACAATTTGATCTTTTTGTATTAAATAACGACCACGACATTACTCACGTCAGTAACAACACCCTCCACCAATCCGACATCCTTGACCTAATTATAACCAGTAAATCACTAACTAATCAAATGCAAGACATATATGTGGGGGACGATGATTTAGGTAGCGACCACCTGCCTGTTCATGCTACATTACACGGTTGCAGCGGACCCGCAAGATACCCCACAATGAGGAGGAGAAATCTATCCAAAATTGACTGGGACCTCTTCAGAAAAATAATTCAGGTTAAAATAAACAAAAACGACCCAATGAATACCTGCGAGCTCGAGCAAGCATGTACCAATCTCAGTGAAGTCATTAACAACACTCTTGATGAGATTTGTCCCAAACAGACAGTTAAACCGCGGGCCAACAGAATAACTGAAACCACACTCCAAATAATAAAACAAAAAAGAAAGGCCTTCCGTGCATACAAATCAGAAAAACTTCCAACTAAAAAGGTCGAACTTAAAGCCGTGTATAATCGCCTCCACGGCGAAGTTAAAAAAGCAATAGCAAACGACAATCGCGTGAGATGGAAAAAAGCAACGGAAAATCTAAATGGACTCAGGGAGACTAAAAAGTTTTGGGATACTTTTAAAACCCTTACTGGACAAAAACATAAAGACGCCAACAGTAAGGCACTAAAGATCAACGATGGAACTATGGCCCTGGATGACAAGGCGAAGTCTAGCGCCTTTGCGGAGCTCCTTAAGAAATATCATCGTCCACATGAGGGCGATAGGTTTGATGACGAGTTCAAAGAAAAAGTAAACAAATTTGTTCAAGACAACAAGACAACGTTTAACGATGCCAACTTCAGCCAAACGCCCGAGGACGGGGATGGCCATGAACTCACGGAACCGATAAGCAAAGAAGAAGTGGCTAACACAATTAAAAAATGTAAGTCTTCTTCTTCCCCAGGAGGGGACGAGGTCTCATACAAAATCCTGAAACAATGTCCCAACACTTTTTTCGGTAGACTCACTAACCTCCTAAACTGCTGTCTCTCTAGTGGATACTTCCCAAAATGTTGGAAAGTAGCTACAGGAGTCATGATACCCAAACCCGACAAGGATTTGAGCAACCCAGCTAATTACCGCCCAATCAGCCTACTCAGCTGTATTGGAAAAATTTTCGAACGGATTCTCACGACTAGACTCCGCAGCCATCTCGAATCAATCAGCTTTTTCAACAAGTGGCAAAGGGCATACAGGAGCCAAAGAGAGGGAATAGAGCATGTTTATAGACTGGTAGATTATATGAAAACGGCGTTCAGTCAAAATGAAATAGGAACCGCGCTATTACTCGACGTAGAAAAAGCGTTTGACTCTGTCTGGCACAATGGCATGAGATACAAACTAGCTAAAATGGGGCTACCTACCAAAATTCTAAGGATCATATCATCATTTTTATCTGATCGAAAAATCAAAGTGAGAGTCAACCGCGAAGTGTCAGCCGAGGTAAAACTCGAAGCGGGCACTCCACAGGGTTCGGTCCTCAGCCCGCTTCTATTTATAATATATGTGAATGACATTGACAAACTAGGGAAGAACCATGTTGAGCTATCTCAATTCTCAGACGACAAAGGAATGTGGACGGCCAGTAAGTCTGGAAACATAATACAAAACCGCCTGCAGGATACCATCCGCGACCTGCAAGACTGGTGCGCTCTGTGGCGCATCAAGCTAAATGCCACGAAAACACAAAGAATCACATTCTATAAAAAACAAAGGAAAAAGCCTGTCCCTAATATTGAGCTTAAGCTTTACGATCATAAACTTGAAGCTACTAATGAGGCAAAGTTTCTGGGATTCAACCTGGATAGCAGTCTCAATCTAAACAATCACATAAACTCAGTCACCGTCAAAGCCTCTAAACGCATCAATTTCCTGAAAATGATCAGAGGTAAAAATTGGGGAGCCAATAAAGAAATTCTCAATCTTTACAAATCATATATACGCCCAGTACTAGAGTATGGGGCCATAATAACAAGTGACCTGAATAAAACCAACATTGAAAAACTACAACGGGTCCAAAATCATGCCTTGCGCGTGGCTCTGTGCAAGCCCACGTGGACATCGATAAAACAACTTCACGAGATAGCAAAAATAGACACTATAGCAATGCGCTTAAAAGATCTTCAAAGCAAAGCTCTAAATAGACTTCAAGACAGCGAATTAATAATAGAACTCAATGCGCATCGCGTCCTCAATAGGAAAACTAAATAATCTGGGGCATGTCTATCGAAAGGGTTAAAGATTACATCATTGTGATGGGGTGAGCCAGTTATTCTGTGACCTAAATTTAGAACTGGCTGCGGGTGACACGATACGCACGAAAGCTTGCCTCTGTTACCAGTGGGAGTTGCAAACAGCGAGGAAAATCTCCACCTGCTGCCGGGTCTCCCCTCCTTGAGATATAAATCTCGGGGAAAAAATGCTGGCTTCCCCATCCAAAAGGACGGAAAAGGTGTAAATTAAAAACCGAATTGCTCTAATTTCCAGCTCTCTATCTTTTCTCCCTCCTCTATCTCATCAGACACACGACCAAACTGAATGACAGACTATGAGGGATTGGAACAACCTCAAGCAAAGATGTGCAGAAAACCTAACAAGACCAAGGCAAGGATTGAAACAATCTTGCCAGCAAACAGCCCTTTTAAGGGCTTTTTTTTTTTTTTTTTTTTTTTTGTTTTTTTTTTGTTTTTTTTTTGTTTTTTTTTTTTTTTGGGGGGGGGGGGGAGGGGGGTGGAGGTCATTTGGAATTCCCGAAGGATAACCAGATACCTCAAATCACATACGGCATCCAATCTCCCAGAAGGCTTGATGGATGACTCCCGGTTTTTTTCAAACTAAACTGTTGGAGCTTTCTCCATTCCTTTTTTGTAACCGCTATGGTCATATACCGGGGACGCTACCAAACCGGCGTTGCTGTTTGGTTTTCTTTTTTCCTTTTCCCTTAAAATTGCCATAGCACAACATTATATTCTGGCTCGCCACCATGGTGGGACTCAAACCTCTACCATCGCCAAGCTGGAACCGAATAGAGCCCACTCTCCAATAGTCTTAATGGCTTTGAGGGTTTGGTCTTTGACAATCTATCACTCCAATGCAAACTGCCAGGAATTCTAACCGCGTGCATACCCCTTCAGACCCCATTTGAGGCAATAGGAAAGCTAGGCCTGTGTGATCCAAGATCCAAGTGAAATAAAATAAGGCTAACCGGGTCGCAAGGGATTTGTAAATCCCACATCGTCCCTGCGCGCCTTCGGCGCGCTAAAACCTTTCATTCATTCATTTCACTACACTACTGAGATGGAGGTTCTGCAGACAAACAGAGGAGGTCCGAAAATAGCCTTTGATGGCCATATGTATACAAAACATGCCACTCGTAAAACCAAAATGTGGTGGAAGTGCATCAAGAGATCCCGCATGTCTTGCAGAGGCAGCATTGTGACCGATCTGCATCGAGAAAATCCTGAGATCAGGGAGCCCCACAACCACCCTGCAGATAAAATGCAGGTCTCGTTAGCCAAGGTGCGACAGAAGATGAAGCAGCAGGCTGCTGACACCAGAGACAAGCCAAGTCAGATATTTGCACAGGTTATAGCAGATTGTGACAACGACATCCGAGCCATGGTTCCAAACCACGAGACCTGCAAGAGAACAATGAGAAACCAGCGACCCGTACCACCAGTGCCGGCCAATCTGAGTGGCCTTGGTTCCATCCCAGAAGAGTTCTCATCAACTGTGATGGGTGAGCCATTCCTCATCTACGATAATGGCGCCAACAATCCAAATAGAATCCTAGCATATGCCTCGACTGATTCACTTAGACACCTTGCAAAAGCTGAAACGATCTTCATGGACGGAACCTTCAAGACCGCGCCTACCATCTTCACTCAGATCTTCTGTATGAGAGTTCCATTCAGGGACACTGCCATCACAGCAGTCTATGCTCTGCTTCCCAACAAGAGCCGTACCTTCTATGAAGAATTGTTCCAAGCCGTAGTAGATAAGTGTGAACAACTTGGCCTTGACATGTTTGTCGAAAATGTAGTTACTGACTTTGAGGACAGTATTCTTCGCTCTGTGTTAGCTGTCTTTGGAAGAGATGTGACATCCAGGGGATGTTTTTACCACCTGACACAGTCAACCTGGCGACATGTGCAAACCTTAGGACTGGCACCCCACTACAAGCAAAACAGTGATTTCAGACTCTTCTGTGGTATGATTGATGCTCTAGCATTCCTTCCCCTGGCTGATATCCATGAAGGAATGGAATACCTGCACTCCATCAAACCTGAAGACCCGCCTGCAGTTGATGACCTGCTGACCTACTTTGATCGCACATATGTAAATGGGCACTACCGGCAACGCCATGGAGAAGGTCTGACCATCAGCATGAAAAAAGTTCCACCTATGTTCCCTCCTGAAGAGTGGAACGTTCACGACGCAGTCATCAACAATTCTCCCTGCACCAACAACATCTGCGAAGGATGGAATAACAAGTTCTTTAACCTTGTTGGCACCCACCACCCATCCATCTGGAGAGTAGTAGAATGGTTCAAGAAGGAAGAAGCAACGGTCCAGACGATAATTGCACAGGACGCCATTGGCAATCCTCCAGTAAAGAAAGTGAAGAAGAAGTTTGTTAAAATGCAGAAACAATTGAAAAACTTGTGCAGAGACCGTAGCAGTGGTGAGAAATCCATACCAGAATTTCTCAGAGGAGTCGGCTGGAACATTCGACTAAACAAGGAGTATTAGAAGTGCAAGTACTGTAAATATGTATTACCTGATATGCTTATGTTATTATGTTATTAAATGTATTTGTATTGCTATTATTATTATGTTATTACATGTATTTGTATTGATATTGATGTGCTGCAGATTTACTATAAACATATAATAAAATACTGTGACTATTAGAAAATATAATAAAATTCTGTGGAATTCTGTGAGTGCAAGTGGTGTAAATATATATTACCTGATGTGCTTATGTTATTATTATGTTATTACATGTATTTGTATTGCTGTTGATGTGAAATGCTGTGCTATTATTATTATGTTATTACATGTATTTGTATTGATATTGATGTGCTTCAGATTTACTATAAACATATAATAAAATACTGTGACTATTAGAAAATATATATATATATTACCTGATGTGCTTATGTTATTATTATGTATTATTATGTATTTGTATTGCCGTTGATGTGAAATGCTGTGACTATTAGAACATATAATAAAATACTGTGAAATACTGTGACTTTTTTTCCTGTGACTTTTTTTCCTATGTAAATTTGTGACTTTTTTCTGTGACTTTTTTTCCTGTGACTTTTTTTCCGCTCACCTGCATTTTAAGTTAATGTAAGAAAAACAGTGTTTGTTAATAAATTTTTAAGTTTTATTTTATTGCATTTCTATGTTGGTTTATTAAACCAGTTTTAATTAAGATAATGGTGATGGTCTTGCTACTGGAAACCTCAGGTTCCTCGAAATTGTTTTCAGTTTTATCCTTGAGACCCTAACCATTAAAATCACCAGACGTTTCTGCAGCTATGGTTAAGTGTGACCACAGCAAAGGGGTAAATTCAAGTTTTGCCAATCGCTTACCCCAAATGCTTCCAATTTTAGAAGACTTCCACCCCACGCATTGATTACAGGGTCCTATTTCACCAGTGAAACAGGCTTTGTTTTCCACAGTAAACAAGCACTGCTTCACTTCAAAGGGTTTCTACGATGGAATTTTGAGTATAACAAAAATTTTTTAAGATGTATGATGAAGCGTGTGTGTGTGTGTGTTAACCCTTTACCCAACGTAACGGCTAAAACTGGCCAGCGCTATTCACAAAAATCGCCAATTAATTTTCATTATATTTTTCACTTTTTGTCTCAAAAACATAGGTTATGACCCCTTTTTGGAACGAGCTAATATTTCGAAATAATGGTGTTTTATTTGGTTTTAACGAAATTAACGACATTATATTTCGGCATTTCCAACCCATCCTCCATATCTAAACAGCTTGAATACTGCGGTTGGATTTGCCGTTATTTTTGTACATCGTTTTTTTCTCTGTGTATTCGCTCGTTCTGTTCGATATTTGTGTCCCGTCATATTTTGTTCCGTGTGATGTTTTTTTATTTAGTTCACGGAGACAGCACGGTCGGCATTTATTGTTTTCATAACCTTTGGTAAACTGATAATGCGACAACGGAAGTCAAGAAGTATTACAATATATACAGTAATGCAGTCTATTTTTGTAATGGACCACTTCTTATAACAAACACGCAAATATTGAACAGCAAACTGTCCTTTAGGTTCTACGAGAGAAATCAATTGAAAAGATCTAAAGTCAATGCTGTTTGCGGAACCTTCTCGATGCAAAACTTGACCTTAACCTTTTCAGTCCCTTATTCCTGAAGTTTATCTCAAACTATAAGTATGTCCCGAAGTCAAAATTTACCCGCCTGCCTCTTAATGTCAATATACCAAAGTTTCAAATATCGGTTTGTTCTCATAATGTAACTAGAGCTTTACCCAATTCAACCGTGTTTGGCAGAGCTCGATTTGATTGGTTAAATCCCAAGTTACGTTATGGAATAAATTTGCAGCTATGAATTTTTGATATTGTGACATCGGTGAGCAGGTGGTTAACCTTTTACCTAACGAATCGTCCTATCCGCCCGTGTAATATGTAAATTGAGCAGTTGAAAAAATAAAATTTTTCAAAATATTTCAGCAAAACCATATCATGTGACCCCTCATTGGAACGCGCTCATTGAGCTCGTTCCAATGAGGCAGTCAGATGATATGGTTTTGTTGAATTTTTTTGAAAAATTTTAAAAAATTATATTTAAAATAATAAATTTTGATATCGTCTGCGTTGGGTAAAGGGTTACAGGAATACCTATCATGCACCGCAGATAAATATAGGTTATTACCACCATGTTGGTATCTGAGATGGTGTACAGTGTATTGAAGTCGACACCTCATCTTCTTCCATATATTGACTGGTCCGTTAGAACAATATATATGACCAAGAGGCCTGGTCGAGACTTAAATACAGACGATTCGTTTGGTAAAGGGTTAACAACAACTCGATCGTTGACTAGTACTCCAATAGGGGTTGACATGGCAGCCAAAAGCAAAACCAGGAAAGTGCCAGAGAGGACAACTACGTCACCGAGCCTCCTTCATCGTCCACTCCAAGCTCATAAAATTTGTCAATCCTATCCGCACCGGAGTCCGCCATGAGATACGGTTTGCGTTCGTCCGTATGGAAGAAGCAACGTACAGAGATATATCACCAGAAGATGTGAACCATTTCCATGGAAACGAATAACAGGAAGCCATTTTTTAGAAAAAGTAACCCGGTACGGGAGGTTTCAGATTCTGTAGTACACTCACCAACCCAAACTGGGAGAGAAATGTTATGGAACCGGAAGTATCGAGTTATATCACCACAAGTGACGAAATTGATGAAATCAAGAGTAAATTACTAGAAATTCCATCCGAACTCATATACACAACCTCCTTCGGTGAAGGAAACTGAGAAACTTGTGAACCCGATGGGACCGTAATTCTTCACCTAACGCAACGGCCAAAACCGACAAGCGCTGTTCACAAAAATTACCATTCAGTTTTCCTTATTTGTCTCAAACACATAGCTTGTGACTCCTCATTGGAGCGAGCTCATCGCAATCGTTCCAATGTGGGTTCATAAGGTATGTTTTTGTGCAAAAAATGAACAAAATTAGTTATTCAAGAATTTTGTTTTCAAGTGTCGTCTGCCCTTCGTGTTAGGTAAAAGGTTAAATCAAGGCAGAGGAATGGAAGAACCTTTCGGGTAGGACACATTGATCTCAACTTTCAAGGTCGCTCTGAAATGGGTCAAGGGACAACATGCACCGCCGAAATCTTACCCACTCAGCATTGTTGCAGTACTGTGGTCACAAAGCAGAGTCTTTCTCGACCTTGTCACGATCTGGTCGCAATATGCTAGCTTCAGTTGGTCAAAACTTCCTACATAAAATGTTACGAAAGAACGACATGATCAGGAAAACCTAGAGGTCTGCTTAAGAATGCGAAGGAATCACCCGA
Source organism: Pictodentalium vernedei (assembly GCA_031216915.1). Classification (NCBI taxonomy): domain Eukaryota; kingdom Metazoa; phylum Mollusca; class Scaphopoda; order Dentaliida; family Dentaliidae; genus Pictodentalium; species Pictodentalium vernedei. The sequence continues at coordinate 694,719,033 of CM062297.1, forward strand.
AACCATCCAACGAAGCACGGCGTCCACCGATTTTTGTCACTTCAAGGGGAAAGTGTCGAGATCACGTGTCATTTAATTTCAGTCTTATATATTTTAAGGTTTCCCGGCACTCGGTCGGGATGAACATGATGATATTGAATATATAATATCAATATGAATACGAATGTAATGTTGAATAAATTCAATTATTTTGTTTTCCTTCATTTTTTCCCCAAAACAAATCATATTCCAACTCCAACTTGCCGAAAATGGTATTCCACTCCCAGCATCGTATTCCACTCTCAGCGATGACGGACTTTTTTTTCTTTGACATGTTTTGAAAGTAACCACGGAGTCAGTTATAAAGGGTTGTTGTGGGAATACAAACAAGGAGAAAATATAATAAATACAAATGTTCACTGCTCGGATTCGAGTACGATTTTATCCTCTCGTGAGCCGTGCGCCACAAGCCCTTTACCCAACGTAATTGCCAAAACCGGCCAGCGCTATTCTCAAAACTCGCCAATCAATTTTCATTATTTTTTCATTTTTTTGTCTCAAAAACACAGGTAATGACCCCTCCAACGAGGGCTTAAAACCTGTTTTTGAGACAAAAAATGAAAAAAAATTAGTTATTCAAGAATTTTGTTTGCAAGTGTCGTCTGCTTTTCGTGTTAGGTAAAGGGTTAAGTTAAAGGATAAAAATCGTGCTTGAATCCGAGCAGTGAATTATTGTCTATGTATTACTTTAGATGTATGTAAGATATGAAAGTCGAATCTCTTGTAAGTCCAGTAGATCTAGTCAAAAATATCCCCAACCTCAAACTAATTGCAACGCATAAGTTTCTTTTGATCTGAGGTGTGTATGGGTGTTCTCAACAAAATACGAAAATGCCCCAATTGATTGAGGTGGCCGAAAGGCTTCATATTCGGAGAAAAAGTGTCATTTTGGTAGAAAACTGGTGAAATCCGGAATCCGCTTATATTACAGTACGTGGAAAGTGTATTATCACTAAATCACCCGCAAAGTGGAGATTCCACCCAAACAATAATTGCAAATTTGTTGCAAATCATAACAAGCACAGGTAAAGTTTCAACCATTGGACCTCCGGGTTAAACCCGGAGGTCCATTGGCTGAAATATTGTTTGTGTTTTTTGTCCATATATATAAAATTTGAAAGTTATAGTTTGGGTGATAACTCAACTCCACGGGTGATTTAGTTACAATCCACTCTCCATGTACTGCAACCTATGAACACATACTAACAATCTAATTCACAACGTAAAAGTCCATGTGTATGTGCCCTTGATGACTAAGAAACTGAATCCAATACGTTTGAACCTAGGGTCCTCGCTTTTAGGATTAAAATAAGGAAAATTGAAGGAATGTTGCGACAATGGAATCTGAATGTCAAGCGATGCACATGACTACGATGCGTTTAATGAGTGATATTTATCGAAATCAGACATTTTGACTATTATAATCCGACAAATGATTAAAGTGGCCAGTCAATCACTGGTGAGAGACTGGCTTCGTTTTGGGGTCAAAACAAGTGATTCCATAAGAAAACTGGTGAATATTGGAATTTCGGCCATGCCTCATAAATATTCAGAGAGACACACAATTCTGTCGCTCAGCTGTAAAATGGATTTTGGTATTTTCTGGTGATTTCAATTTCTTGTATGAGATGGAATGTGAAACTTTTCCCTCAACCTTTAGGAACATCCTTCGGAAATATACGAGAACCGATTTTTGTCTGGCAGCTTCATAATCAAACTTGGCCCTTTGACCAGCAAAAACACTGAAAGTCAGTCAAAGTTGCTTTGGTAAGAAAGTAATATTCTATGAGGCTACTCAGATCTATTCTTCATGTGAGGTAGAATGCAAGATCGAATCACAAGAGATATTTTGATCCCTTTCCAAACATACTGCAGATCGATGTTAGGCAATATATCGTTTCGGTTCGGCTTATCACCCATATTCCTCACATCAGTTGATTGATTGTGTTACTACCCTGGCACCGCAGAACTTGGTATGTAAAAGTTGTTATATTCTGCAACACTTCCACTGGTGAAGGAAGTAGAACAAGTGGACGAAGGCTTAAGTTTGTTTGCTGCCTAACAAGCCATGCGTGAGCTCTTATACTGCATCAGGTTCTCTCTGAACAACTGTCCTAACTGAAGCTCGGGTAAAGAGAATTGTAACGGTGTTAAAATTACAATAAATAATAATAATATAACGATTCGGAACCATTATATTATTTAAAGCCATCCCCACGTCACACCTCTTGGCATAATCATATGCTATCATTTCGGCAACATTCATCCCAGAACTAAGACAAAATCTACCCACGCAATACACCCAGAGTGGAAACAGAAGGCGAACTTGAAAGCAGCGAGCCGCAGCCACTCCGTTCACCACTCACCCTTCACCCTTCATTTCCCGAACAGATGCCGACATGGATGTTGATGCTGTTAACGGTTGGAACCTGCCAATACCGACTCACTAGATTTGCACTACAATCGTGAATTATCTTCGACACCGTTTCCAGAACCGGCACAAACCCATTCAAGCAGTCAATCTAGAGTAGAAACGGAGAGGCTAAACGACGACAGGCTAAACGACGAGAGGCAGAAACTCTGCTGACCACTCCCTCGAACTGTTGTTGACATGGTGCTGAGTCTTCTCTCTGCTCCCCCAAGACTCCCCTTTTGGTTTGTCTCGTCCTGGCGGAGTCCACATTTTCCATCGACGCTCGACCGAGACCGACTGGGGCTGTTTTATGTATGTTAGAGCCTCGACTGGTGTAGATGGGTGGGGGTAGAACCTTTGGCAACCCTAATGGTCTATTATCTGGAGAGTTTTGCTTGCTGGATGTGTAAAAACAGAGTAGACTTGTCGATGAGTTGAAAAGGGTGACATTAACTTTCCTCATATAACGACGTTCAGTTACACCTTAAAACTAAATATCACAGAGAAAAAAACGTTTACCCTTTAATGTCCTAGCTCCTTGGAAAACACTTATTCCCAACGACTTGAGAACATTGGTAATCATAATCTTTGGTATATGCACAAAGAAAGGAAAATTGGGGAAATTACATACCAATTGTGGAATTGTACCGAATACATGGTCTCTTTCAGACACACAAGCTGCCACAACCCCAAACGAGATTTGCGAGATTTTCTCTTCTACAATAAAAATATCAAAAATACCGATAAAATTTTGTCTACAAAAAGTGGTGGTCAAAGAGCATTTTCTACATCAGGGACATAATTCTGACAATAACAACCTCCTTTCGTTCACTGACTTCTCCGAAAAATATAATATAATATTAAAACAGATCACAGTCATTAAGGGGCCGTCCAACATAACTTTGGACATCTTTTTGTACATTTTCACATTGCCCTAAACACGAATTGAAGCTGCGAGTAATGACCTATTATTTTCCAAAATAATGACAAAAGTTCACAGCCTGAATTTATCCAGCGTGACTTTTTCAAAAATGTTTTTTTTAATTTTTTGCTCTTGATGACAAAGAAAATGCCAACCACATAAGTAACCGACAGGAATAACAAGAATAGATCGATAATTCGAATGTCTGAGTAGTAAATAAAAGACTCCACACTCCATACTCGGAGAAAGCATATCTATCATTTCATCACCAAAGTGGTGAGAACGCTCAGAGGTAAATGGATGACCACAAACTATAGATTGTGTTCGGATGACATGTTTATTATGATCATGTGATTTTTTTTCGGGCAAAGCTGGAAAACGATTTGATTTCCCAATATCTGAAATCTTCAAACATCTCACTGCTGTTTTTGAATCACAGAGGCGATATAATGTATTCAACTGACAATATAATAATATAATAACACTTTGGCCAGCCGCTGTTTTGTCGCGGTTCTCGGACGAGAAGGCCATGGTTACCCCTGTGCTCCCAACTGCCTCCCTATTCCCACGCTTCTCCTCTCCTCCCAACACTCGGAGACGAACTGCTTGATGATATCCCTTGTCCCATTCTTCCCAATCTCTCCGATTAGCATATTAACCCTCTCCTTTGAGTCTCCCCCTAACCACATGTCCTTCATTCTCCCATCCCACTTCCCCATTATACTCCCAGTGAATCTCATTCTTTTAGGCTGATACTTTGGGCATTCAAGAAGAAAGTGTTCCAGGGTCTCCACCATGTCCAAGTTACACATCTGGCACTCCCTTTCACCGTCTTTCCCAATCTTTCCCCTCAGCTCCAGGGATCGCGACCTCAGCTTGAACAACAGTGACCCCCCAAAGGTGCCATCAAGGTACTCTTCAAAACCTGGCTTCTCTTTATCACGCAGGCCACCCAAAGACCTCTTTGATTTGACCCCCTCTCGCCAATTACGGTTACAATCTTCCATGACCCTTTCTCTGACGATTTTTTTACCCTGGTTTGCCCCAACGTCCAGGTCCGAGATCTCCAATGAGTAGTTCTCTACTAGCTCCCTCATTTGGACCATCCACCCCGTTTTGATATTTGAGTTGAAAATTCTCAGGAACATTACTTTACACCATCGGCTGTCGGGGAGATTTACCAAATAATTAAGATAACCGAGCTTCAACAGGTCTATCCCGTCCTTGATTCTCATCCACCCAAGCTCACCCCTGATTGCTTCTAGCGCTGCGGCATTACTCGACCCCGTTATCCATCGGCCTGCATCGTTCTGCAGGATTTCCAAGCTCTTTACGGCCGTCTGGTTTAGGGGTACCACTTCCGTACCGTATGTTATACTTGGCAGACCCACCATTTCCCAAATGGTTTTCCCCACGAAAACCTTATTGAAACTATTTCTCCCTATAAGTTTCATTTGCTTAAGGATTCGCTTCCCCTTCAGAATCAATTTATTTGTGTGGTTCCGGTAGATGCCTCTTCCTGTAATGTTTATATTTACCCCCAAATACTCGTAATCACCCGTCTCTCCCACACTGAGAAGTTTGCTGCTCCCTTCCGGAATGCAGAACTCACCCACTCTCCACCTTCGAGTGGGGTCCACTTTGCGGCCCACAGGTATAACTTTGCTCTTGCTTTCATTAAGTTCGAGTCTCCATTTGCTCCCATATTTCCCAACAATTCCCAGCATTTTCGTTAGCCCCTCTTCGCTCTCTGACACTAGAACCATATCGTCTGCAAAAAATAGCCCTGGGATCTTCACGTCACCAACTGCTACCCCCTCCTCGCTACGCAGGAGTTCATCTCCTAAGCCTTTGATGTACAATGCAAACAGGATCGGCGAAAGGATACAACCCTGTTTTAGGCCTATCTCCATAGGCACACGTTTCGTTGTAATGTTTCCCAGGTTAAGTTCACTCTGTACATCTTGATATAATGCTTTCATAATTCCAACAAACTCGCCTCCTAAGCCCATAGCCTCCAGCTTGCGCCACATACCTTCCCTCCATACTCTATCGTATGCCTTCTTGATATCCAAAAAGGCCATAAACATCTTTTTCTTTTTTGCTTTCGCGGATTCTATCATTTGGGATAGTGTGAAAAGATGGTCAGTAACTCTCCTTCCCTTCCTGAAGCCATTCTGGATTTCTCCCAAAAAACCCTTCTCCTCAATTACCTCCTCTAGTCTCCCATAAAGGACTTTACAGAAAACCTTTCCAATGTTGCTACTGACAGAGATACCTCGATAGTTATCCAAAACGTCTTTTTCCCCCTTTTTGTGAATAAATGTCACTTTGCTTTCCCTCCACTCCTTTGGGACCTCTTGTTTTTCTATGGCTAAATTGAATAGGGCAGTTAGGCTTTCCAAGAGTTCCTCTCCCCCTTTTTTGATAAACTCGTTAGGAATTTCGTCCACCCCTCCCGCTTTTCCATTCCTCAATTTTGAGATCACCCTTCTCACCTCCTCAGTTTTGATTTCGCTGCACACGAAGTCCGAGAGATTTTCCTCGACCTGGTTCGGACACTCCGGTGGGTTCCCCATGCCCCATCGCTTATCGTTTACCTTTTCCCAGTGCTTGACTAGTTCTAATGCGATTTGATCTCGCTCTTCTGTAACTCTGCCATCTACTTTAATGCTCTGTTGGTTATTCCCTTTGTTACGTTTGTTCACCCATTTCCAAAATACGCTCGAACTCGACCTCCCTGTCGTTCTTATCGTCCTAATAAGACTGCCATTTCGCACTCTCCGGTTGTCGTCTTTAATCTTGTTTACTTTATTTCGTGCTTGTTGGTATTCTTCCTTTGCTACCATGGCCTCATTGCTTTCCACACCCTTAAGTTTTCTACTTCTCCTGTATGCAGCACATTTAGCTTTTCTAACCTTTATGGCCCTTTTCAGTTCTTCGTTCACTCTGTACCCAAGTTCCCGTGTTGGCACCCTAATCTTTCCTACACTTTCCTTCCCTGCCTCCACTAGGCTCGCAACTATGGCGTCGGCCATCTTCTGGACACTACCCCCCTTGTGTACGGCTGCAAGCTTTGGTTTCAGTTTTTCTTCGAACTTCACCCAGTCGGCATCCTTTTTGAGTTCCCAAATATCCTTGAAGCTTCCTTTCCTTTTCTCTAGGTTTTTGGCCCTCATCGTCACTGTAATCAAGTTGTGATCACTATCCAACTCCATTTTGCCCTCATCATCCACTTCTACCCTTATCACCTCCCTCTATGAATTCATATCTATGAGAATGTAGTCAATTATTGATTTTCTGTCGTTTCTCTCCCAGGTCCATTTCCCCTTACATCTAGCGTCCCTGTTCAGAATCTTCAGACCGAGCTCATTTGTGAAGTTCAACAGCTTCCTTCCATTCCTGTTGACTTTCTTGTCCCCACCCTCTATGCCTTCTTCCTTGTCACCTATGTGTCCATTAAAGTCGCCCATCAGAATTATACCGAGCCCCCTGTTTTCTAGTTCAGTGATATTGGACCTTAGTGTTGAGTATATCGAGTCATTCCACTCGGGTTTACTTCCCTCCACCGCACAGTACACAATCCCAAGGGCAATACTTTTGTTTCTCAGACTGATCTTTACCCATCCAATTTCTTTTGACACATCAGCCGAGGTGATAATATCTTCCAGATCTGTAATCAGCGACGGTTTTAAATCCTCTTTAATGTACATGCCTACCCCTCCCCCCTTTTTCTGGCTTTCCGTTCGCCCTACACCTATCCACACACACCCGCTTACTTGGTCTACCCGTTCCTCGTGTCTTACCCACGTCTCGCTTAAGCCCATGACATCAAACTCCTCTGCCTCGATCAATTTCACTTACTTTCCGGTGGAGACCCTGGATGTTGCTATAACCCACTTTCAGGGTACCGAGGTTCATTGCCTTCCGCCTATTGGGCCCATTGTTTTCTGGTGCTAGTCTTGGTAAACTTATTCTGTCCCCCTCACTCTTGTTTACCCCACCTATGTCCACTCTCGTTATACTTGCCTCTGACCTCCCACCCCGCTCCTCTCCAAAAAAGGCTCTGCTACCCGTAGAATTTTATCCCCTAATACCCGTTTCCCCGCCCTGCTAAGATGCAGCCCGTCACGCCCGTACATGCTCGCATTGCCCCAAAACGTGTCCCAATGGTCGATAAAGGGAATTCCCAGATCAACACAGTAGTCCTCTAACTCTTCATTTAGCGCCAAAATCCTTGAGTTCCGTTCGTCCCCACCTCCAAGGACAGGAAGGACCCCGGATACGACTACCCTTGCATTCCTACTTAGCAGTTTGCCGACTAAGCCTCTATACGACTCCACCAAACTTACTGACCTTCTCTCCCTGATATTGTTGGTTCCCACATGGACCACCACTACCGGTTCCGGTCCTGACCCTGCCACAATGCCATCTACCCGGTCCCTGAGATCCTCCACCTTCGCCCCCGGAAAGCACAAGACTGTTCGATTGGAACTATCAGGACCACAAACTACATTGTCAATCCCACGCACAATGCTGCTCCCCGCTACCACTAATTTTCTTCTTCTGGCCCCAGTTCCTATATCATCTGCACCTCCTCTCGTTTTGCAAGCTCCTGGCCCCCTCTTTCTCTTGACCGCCCTCCTTACCCCGACTGGCCTATCATCATCAACAACCATCTCACTCCCCACACTTTCCCCCTCACTCTCGTCCCCAGGGGTATCAGAGTCTAAAACACTAAACCTGTTTTCTAAACACCGCCTAGCAACCTTGGCAGCCTTACGCCGACTCTGGCTTCCGGACTCGACGCAGCCCTGACCTGACGCCACCTTCCGAATTTTCCTACTAGAACCCCCCTCCTCAGTTACACCCCCCACATCAAGCATTAATCCCCCACGTTTCCTGCTTCCCAGTTTCCTCCTTGAGTCCACAACGACCTTCCACCCACCTTCCACCTCACCATCGTAGGTAACCTTCAATGGGGTAACTCCAGATACACCGGCCCTCCCCAACCTCCTCTCAGCTCTGCAATCTCCCGCTCGAATCCAACACACTTCTCTAACAACTGTAAAATATCCCTGCAATTCGCACATACCCCACTACTCTCCATTGACCGACCACCACCATACCTCATATTACACTGTCTGCATGCCTCCGAATCCTCACTCTCCCCCACCTGCACCCCTCGACTCACCTCCCTCAGACCTCCCTTAACACCCATACTTACCTCCGTCTGAACGCCCGTCGTACACTTACCACTCATGATTACAAATAATTACAAAGCCAAAATTACAAAGAGGAACTAAAAATTTGAGAAAGCGGTCGAAAAAGTAAACACAACAAAACAAAACACCGAAAATGACCCGCGCGAAGATAGGGAACACGCCACTAAAACCCGACAGAAAAACTAAACTAAACACTAATATAACTATCTTTTATTACAAATCACACCTATACAACACTAAAACACTATATCGATCAGCAAAAACACCTGGAAGAAAAGTATGAAATTATTAAAGCTAAATTTTGACAACTGAGATGGCTATACTCCCTGTTGGTTTCCGAGATGGACACCTACCATGACAATGTGATAATTGCGAGATACGGTACTTAGTAGCAATGTTGAGTTCAGAAACTGTAGAATGTTACGCAAGTGTAAGCAAGGGATTAATACGCCACCGATTCGAACTCCTATTATTTGGTTGGTGTCGATGATCAAAACATAAAAGTGAAAAATTATATTTGAAAACAAAAATATATTTACATCAACATACATTGCAGTCCTCACAATTGTATTCTTCGAAAAAATAATTTTATTTTACTGTCGCCGAACAATATTTGTGACGTACAGAAGGCTTGGTGAAGGCTGCTGGGAAAAAAGAAGACCAATGTCAAGGAGAATTTTCAGAAAGGTATTTTTCTTGTTCACCAAATATAGCGAAATTAAATACAATCGTAAATTTAAACTTCTACCCACCACAACCGCATTGTGTGAAAGATAGATCAACGTTGATTTTGATCTCTATTGGCATCAAAAGTTTGCAAACATCTATGTGTATTGACAATCTATTGACAGAAATAGCGTGAAGCAGCCTGGCGGTCAAAAATCTCACGAATTACCGAAATGAAAAAAAACAATGTCTCATACGTTTTTAGATAAAGGAATTGAATTTAATAACCAACAGATATCCGATACTGATCAGGCAGGTAACCCACTGCCTATAAAATTAGAATTGATAAGCAAATCAGTTATTTATGTTCTTAAATCTGACGAGTAACAGATTTAACAGCACTACAGAAGTGCCATAGTTTCAAAGCAAATGAAGCATAACAAATCATGTACACAAATAAATTAGAAGCCATGTTTTCTAACTTAACGAAGCTGATTGATGTAAGTATTCTGCACACAGGGCAGGTCATTCTTTGCTGTATTGGCCACACTTGAGCATTCAAATGGCAATCTTGCAACCCCAGAAATGGACACAGATAATACCAAATAAGGAAGTTTGGCAGTTTTCCCTTTTTTGACGTATCAATTTCATCTTCTTTTACCAATCTGACACAGATCTCATGCAAAATGGCACAGAATTGTGGAGGTATGGGCACAGCAGACTCACAAAAGCCACATTGGACATTCTTCATTTTACATGGATGCACTCTCTCATGACTCCATACTTGTTCTTATGAACTGTATGGATTTGACCCTTGGTGAACTTCATAAAAGGTAAACAAACTCAGGAATATGGCAGCCCTTTTTAAATTTAGACATCCTGAATTACAATTAGTCTTGCCGTCCATTCGTTGTAAGAATGAGAAAAAGATTGCTCCGAGTCTGTACTTGAGGTATTGCAGAATTTAACAATTCGGTAAATTTAAGGTATTTTATTGTATAAAATCTTGTCTCTTACTTATGCCATATCATACATTCATGCAGTGCTTTCTGCCACATGGTAAGGGTTCCATGGAAAATATCAGTTTTCACAAGATCTATGTTCCATTAAAAAAAAATTATATATAACTTAATGGGTGTATTCCTTTCTGACCTCCTCTGTACTTAGAGAAAATTACCTGAAGTTTGACCAAAGTCAGGTTGGACGTCCCCTTAATGCAGCTCCCAAAATTATGAATAAAACGTCTTGAAACAGAGCAAAAACATCTCTACACGTGAAAGCAGAAATCTAAAAAACTTACTATGTGACCAAAAACTGTGCAAAAATTTTTATTTAAATTTTGTTGAGATTTTTGCAGGACATTCCAAACAAAAGAAGACAAAATAGAATGACATTCTTATATCAGTTTACACCAAGTGATTGGGAAACAATTTATGCATTGCCTTTCTCTCTCACCGACGACTCTTACCTGCAGAGTATAAACTTCAAACTTCTACACAGAATGCTGTACACAAACTCTAGACTCATAAATGCAAGTTATCAGAAACAGAATGATGCACTTTCTGTGGCAACACAAAGAAGACCGAGTTGCATTTATTTCTCGAATGCCTCCAAAACAAATATATTTATAAAAGTTACGGATTTTTGTTTTGAACACACTGTATTTGTGTTGTGTCAGTGGATGTCTGCCCACTGAAGTAAAACTGCGTTTGTCCATGTCGCTATCTTCTGGGTGAATTGTTCGCAGTCCGTGCTATTCATGACTGCTGTTGTTATACAGTTCAGGTTGTTTTCTGGTCATTCGACTCTTGCCATTCCGCTGTCCAACAGTGTTTCTCCCTGATCTTTAATACCACCCACCCGCCAAACACGCCTTCTAACTGTCACATGGGCATGCAGTATGTTTTTGTTTTTGTGATAAATCTTTCAAATGTGTTATGGATGATTATTTTAGTGTTTGAATTTTGATGTTATTTCTTCTTTACGGATTAAATTTTGACGAGTTTTGTTGTCTAAAGGTGCTATATAAGTGTAGCGGTCGGGGAATAAAGGCCATTCACCCACTAGCCTGGTTGGTCCGGATCTCTTAGTCTCGTGGTAAATCAGTCGCTCCCGACCTACCTTCTCTATCTGTTACACTGGTGCCATGAGCAGCCCCGGCAATTGGCGGCATTGTGAGTGCTGTGGTGAAGCATGGTGGATGTATCGAACGTTCTGAGGTGGAAGCTAGGATGAGATTCACCATGGGTGAATCTTAAGGGGCTATATGTAAGTAATGGAATTTGGTTTATTTTGAAATTCTCACCTCTGATATTCCTTAAATGCAGATTAAATATACACTAATTATACATCAAAATGAAGGTTGGGATCTATAGAACACGAAACTCATATGTAATCAAATCATAGAGTTGACAGCAGGCACCACTGGTTCCTGGGAGTCTGCTATCGTATTCGTACCAGAACTGGTTATAAAATAATATTTCAGGCAAACAACTCGTGGCCAAATGTGCTTCAGATATCCAAGAACAAAGCTAGGACATCAAAATTTTCCAAAACGCAGCGATAGAGCTGCGTGGGGGTAAATTCCAAAACTGTCGGCTTTGTTTGCATTGTAGGTTCATTTCGATTTCCGGTCAAGGTCATTGGACGGAAAAAAACATCCACAATGCCATCTAAAATCAAATAATGATAAAGATCGCCTTAATACAGCATGCAATTATCATAGCCATATTATATCAAAAGAATCATGACACCTCGTGAAATTTCCTAGAATTACGATTTAGTTTCTCGATGGAAATTCTTGGTATCGAGTGATTTGCGCATGTCCGTCGAACGTGGATTTCATCTTCAATAAAAAAAATGCAGACAGTGTTGTCCTTTTCCCATATGCAGTCCTATCGCTGCATCCTATATTGTTTTGAATGCCTAACTTTGTGATTGGATATCTGATATCATCTGGCCACAAGTTGTTCTCCGGAAATATTATTTTATTATCAGTTCAGGTAGCAGACTTTCAGGAACCTGTGGTGCCTGCTGTCATCTCTATGAGGTGATGCCATGACGTTTTCGTGTTTTACACCTCTCAACTTTCATTTTGATGTATAAGTTGTGTATATTTAATTTGAATTGATGGAATATCAGAGGTGGGAATTTCAAGAAAACAAATTTCTCTTACTTATTCAGCACCTCAATACAGACGGCGTTGGCATGGATAACGTTCAAACGTGGGTATCCTATGCCATTTTCAACATCAATAGCGGGTGTGCTCACCCCGGGCTTCAGTCGCTGCTCTAACTCTCCTTGTCATTGACCTCATCAAGTTGTTAATGGTACTTTGTGGGATGATATTCCACTCCTGACGAAGGGTCTGCGTGAGCTGAGTAACGTTGTTTGCGACGTTGACGCGCTTCCTGACCCTCCTGTCCAGCTCGTCCCATAAATGCTCGATCGTGGACAAATCTGGACTGTAGAGTGGCCAGTCGAGAACTGGGGCATTGTTTTGATTGAGGAGGCCAAGACAAATGTAAGCAACGTGCGGCCTCGCATTATCCTGCTGCAACGTAAGGTGACGCGCATGGATAAGTGGAAGGACGTGAGGCATGATGACCTGATCCCGATAACTTACGGCTGTAAGATTGCCCTGAATGACCGCGAGAGGTGTTTTCACTCCATGAGAAATTCCCCCCAAGAAAAATCCTCAACAGTCCCTCCCCCGAATCTGTCCTATTCCTTAACGCTCGCGTCAGAATATCGCTCACCTCGACGTTGATAGCAAAGTTGTCGTGCATCTGTCCTGTAAAGCGTGAACCGAGACTCGTCAGTGAATAGCACACGTCTCCAGTGGAGTAAGTCAAACCGATTTGGTGCATGTGCCCGCACCCATGGCAATCGACGTTGATGTCGAAGGTGGTAAGTAGCGGACAAACGTTGGGACGTCCTGGCCTCAAATTGAACTCCCGCAACCGATTGCCAACTGTTCTTGTACACACTCGGTGACCATGAGTGTCTACAACCTGACTCGCCGTCTCCGTCGCAGCCTGAAATCGGTTACGGAGTTGTGAGAGACGTATGCCTTTATCTTGACGGGGCGAAGTAACGCGCGGACGTCCGCTCCTGAACGGTTAGCTAATCCCCCTGTTGCTCTGAGACGCCCAACTAAACGACCTATAGACCCCAAATTGCTAGGCGATGAGACGTTGCGATTGGCTATGTATAATTAGAGCAATTCCTCTACCCTTATAATCTTCGGACATTCGCGACATTTTGCTTTTAAATCGAGTTGATATGAAATGTTACGCAATCGATGTGTACTGTTCAAAACTGCGATTTGGTATGGTTTTCAAGCCCATAGCACGTGGAAGTGCCCCGGATGCACGCTTTGCCGAAACATCTGTTGAAAGCATGCAGCGTCGCACATGGTATTGGTTGACTGAATTTTAACCATCTTTAGTCAGTATGCTAAGGTAGCTTTGTGTCAAATTTTACTATATTTCGTCTACCGATAAAAAAATTATATTACCAAAACTGAACTTGCGTAACTTTGGTTACTTGTTTTCATTGTTGGAATACATATGTTTTAAGAACAGCTACTCTTCGTCAATAAAGCATATTGCATTTGGGTAGGCACGCTTACTGCTGGAATGTATTTAGTTTATTTTATAAGTAATTTATGTTCGTTTGAGCAACGTAAATTAGAATATAAAGATGATTCTGTTGCTTTTTTGTAACGTTTTGAGAATAAATGTCACCTCTCCTTCCCAATCGACCCAGAATACGTCCTTTTAGGATATAAGAGTACCGGAAATGAAACAGACAACAAAAACTGACCTTTGCATTATGTTATACAAAAAGTACATTTATACCTGCACAGTGAGGAAATGTTATTCTTGTCTTCCAGGGTTTCAGCAAAATGTACCGCAATCTCGAAATGATGTCGCTTCATACATACACACCAAAAAAACATCTTTTTTTAAATCCAGATGAGACTTTTTTTTAGATTAGATTCTTTATTTTGTAGTATACAGATACAGAATATATATTCATATTACATTACAAGCATGTGAAAGTAAAGGTATATTACAGAGAGATGACATAACAGAATTGGCTCTCTTCCTGCCATCTCCCATGTAATTATCATTATGTATTCAATATAACATTGTCCTCAGACTGCGCCAGTTTATCGAGCAGTGACTGGAAATGATTTGATTGATAAATTTTATGACTGGGATGTGGTGTGTGGTATGCAATCGACGAGTGAGTGGACAAAGACTTTTACTTCATCAGCCTTCAGTACATCAGGAGGTGGATAGTGTTTCGGAAAACTGAAATGTGCGGAATTGTAAAAGGAGACCCTTTGTTTCGTCGTCAACCGTATTACAGCAATTACTTTAAATATTTGAGAGGACTCAAGTATTAGCACAGGATTCGAAATATGAAAAACTTAAAATCAAATCTTTCTCACCAAAGATAGTTTTAGGCATCTTATTCAACGCAGTTTTGAAAGGCAAATATTACTTTGTTGTCTGGACATAGTCCACAGCTGGAGGCGATGCAGAGACGAGAAAGCCAGGCATCTATACTGAGTCAGAAAAAAAGTATAATAGGAAAAAATGTGAAAAATAGCATAAAGGGTGAAACATAACAGTTCTAATGTTGCATGTTTGTGGACAAGACGTCGTGCAAAGAGTTTAATGACATGTTGTTGCCCACCCAACCGTTATGTTGTGCTAGAAAGCCAGGGTTATTGAGAAAACACGCAAGTTTTTGTTATCCGACATTTTAAAAATGCCAAGGTTAACCGAAAATCAGAGGTTGCGTGCCATTGGTATGCATGGGGCTGGGATACCTCAGATGAGCTCGCTGTTGAGTTCGCAGTCACTGTAGCCACTATTTGTCGTCTCATTGGAAGGTATAGAACCACTGGATCTACTGCCGACCGACCGCGTTCAGGTCGACCAAGAGTTACGACCCCTGAACAAGACCAACACATTAGGACATCTCACTTGCGGAATCGTTTCCTTCCGGCGACGAGGACAGCAGCAATTACTCCTGGTAGAACTAACAATAGAATCAGTGCACAAGCTGTCCCCAACACACTCGCTGAACACGGCAACCGAAGTAGGCGTCCATACTACGGACCAGTCCTTTCCCAACGTCATCGTACCGTCAGAATGGAATCCGCACATCAGCGTGTTCGCTGGACTCAGCAGCCTTGGAGCACAGTTCTTTTTAGTGATGAATCACGATTTTGTCTACAGCGCGCTGATGGTTGGGTAAGAGTGTATCGCAGACGAAGAGAACGGTTTTCTGATGCTTGCGTGCGGGAATGCGACCGTTTCGGCAGGGGTAGTGATATGGTTTGGGAATTTCCTTGCACCATTGAACGCAGTTGATCTTCATCGATGGTAATATGAATGGACAGCGATATAGGGACGAAATTCTTAACGCTGTTGTTGTCCCGTTGTTCAATGCTAACGTCTGATTGCAGTTATTCCAGCAAGACAATGTCCGATGTCACGTCGCGCGTATCTGTCGTGACTTTCTTGAGGAGAAGAGCATCGAACATCTTCCCAGGCCCCCACTTTCGCCACATTTGTTGCCAATCGAGCATCTTTGGGATCAGTTGGACCGTCGGGTACGACTTCATGATTTTCAGACGTTAGGCGATTTGCGCAATGTTCTAAGGCAGGATTGGAACGCAATACCACAGTGTGACATACAGAGACTTATCAGGTCCATGCACCGTCGATGTCTTGCCATGCAGAGGCAAACGGTGGACATACACGCTATTGACTGCATGTGTGAACTTTTCATTTCACCACATGTCTGAATTGCGATGTTCTAATGTGACGCTGGCAACAGTAAGAACATGGAATTATGCAAATTCATACATGTAGACTCGAAATATGAATTTACAATTATTTTTTTGGAATTAAAGTCGATAATACTAAAAAAATTGCTCATCAAAGTTTATTATACTTTCTTTTTTGACTCAGTATATATATATATATATAGTTTGAGCTGAAGTATTCTATATTTGTGTTGGATACGTTCAGGATGCAGTGCTGTTTTGGAACTAGGGTATACTGTTATATTCCTGCCAATGCGAAAAGCTGCCATGCTTTAGTGAGAAAGCCAATTAAACAACATGCCAATGATCAACAGACAGCATCGACAAGTTTACTACTATTAGATACAATCTCGGCAATACCAGCTGTTGCAAGTAACATTTTCTGCATACGACATTAGTAGTTTCGTAGTTAACTGTTTCTTAAAACTGGATTTGACAGTTATGGAACGTATGTTCGGAGCCAGTTCGTTCCACATTCTGGCGGGCCGGTACACTGGAAGATTGTCCAGGATCAACTGATCCCAGTTCTTTGCTCAGATACAATACCAGAGTAAAGACAGTTGTCATGTTTTAACCTCAAATGTTACACCGTTTCAGTGAATGCAGTACAGATAATAACACTGTTGTGTGTTTTGAAACAAATAAATGTACTTTACACTAGAGAAACAGAATTTATTGCGAGCAGTAACTTCGCGTCCGTGTGAAGATCTTGAAAGCAGCAGTACAAAAACATATGGAAAAAAGAATTTATGGAAACATATTTTTGGGAGTAAAATATCTTTCAAGAAATCAAAAATACGTTTTCCTAAACAGCATTTAAAGATTTTCATTCAGGATTCAGTTACAATTTTTCAAGAAACCGGAAATAACGTTGGTGCATAGCATTAAATGTATTCTGTAAAGGACACAGCAATGGCTATTTTAAACTCTGTCCGCTTTTTGAGAGAAGAAATACATGTATGAACTCCAGAAATGCATTGGGGTTATAAAATGCAATTTTAAACATTGAAAGCTGCACTTAATGAGACCTGTATGTCCCTAGTAAACTGAACCCGAATTATTAACTTCCAGGGTGTTTTGACTCATTTGGTGTTGGCCCGAGATCCATTTGACATACCATGCTTGAGATATGAATGTGACCAATTTTCAAAATTTGTGCTCCCTCCCCCCCCCCCACACCCACCCACTCAAGCTTCCCCGATAAATATTTTTAGAATAAACGTACATGTATGAACTGTGGCAATGCATTAGGAGATCGAAACATTTGATTTCCAGAATTCTAAAAAATGCACTCAGTGACCCCTGGCTGACCTCTGTGCCCATGACCCATATTTTGAACCACCATCAAGTGTCGACTCATTTGGTGTTGATCCCAGGTCCATACGCCATACCATGCTTGATATATTAACGTGACGCACTTTTAAAATGTTTGGCCACGCCCACTTTTTAACGTACAATTGCATGTATGAACTTCGGGAATGCTTTAGGGGTTCAAAAATGTGATTTCTAACAATTCTGAAAAATGCACTCAATGTCCCCTGGGTGATCTCAGCCTATATTTTGAACCTTTATTGAGTGTCGACTCATTTGGTGGTGGTCCCAGCTCTATACGTCATACCATGCTTGAGCTTTGAGCATGACACATTTTCAAAATTTCTTGCCACGCCCACTTTTTGAACGTAAAAATTCATGTATGAACTTAGGGATTGCATCAGGGGTCAAAAATGTGATTTCCAGCAATTCTGAAAAATGCACTCTATGACCGACCCCTGGGTGACCTCAGTAACCATGACCATATTTTGAACCACCATCGAGTGTCGACTCATTTGGTGTTGGTTCCAGGTCAATAGGTCATACCGTGGCTGAGATATGGGCATGACCTACTTTCAAACCACCGATACGGACACGCCTAATTCTACAGGAATCTGAAAAACATAGCGTACCGAGAATTTGTGACTGTCTGTCAATATTCCAAACATCAACGAGATAGGACAATCCGTTTTCGAGTTATCGTGCGGACATGGAAGTGTTCAGAAGACAGAAGAACTGGAGAAACAGTATTTACTGTATCCAGTAAATTCAAGTCTGTGTGAAAGGAGTTAAAGCAACAGAAATGAACAAACTAGAAAGAAAATTTATGGAGGTTTATTTTTAGGGGTGAAATATTTTCAAAGAAATCAGAGATGGGTTTTCGTTAAGAGTATTTGAAAATATTCATACAGAAATCAGAAAATCTTTTCTAAGAAACCAGAAAAAGCATATATGTAACATCATTCAAAGGGTTCGATCAAGGAATCAGGAATGGACATTTTTTGCTCTGTCACTTATTTGAATGATGTTTAGAGGAGCAACAATGTGAGTATGGAAAGGGTTATCATTATTCTCACATTCGGAACCCACATTGAAGTGTCTTGAGAGGATTAAAACATTGAACTGAATAAGTTATACATTATTTCTTTGTAAAGCAAAGTGTTTCTCTCAACTTGGTTTGAGGAACTGACATCTGATTAAAATAGCACATAATATTTAATGTTTGTCAGCTAACGCCACTTCTGTAATCTGATTGTCTCCAATGTGAATAAATGTAGCATTGTATTGCTTCAGGATAATTTATTATTACAGGAAATTAGAGGCTGTGAAAACCCTGCGGCCGACTGGGCCATACTCAGGGCAGAAGACATGAGAAGAAGAAGAAGAAGGAAGAAGAAGAAGAAGAAGAAGAAGAAGAAGAAGAAGAAGAAGAAGAAGAAGAAGAAGAACATACAAGTACAAGATTCTGTGTGTTTCACACAGAAGAAGAAGAAGAAGAAGAAGAAGAAGAAGAAGAAGAAGAAGAAGAAGAAGAAGAAGCAAAAACAATAGTGTTTGTGTTTCACACAGACTAATTAGCCCATACTACTATTCAAAAAAGTAGGGGCTATTTGATAAAAGTGAGATATATGAAGAAATATATTTATATTTTCATCAAAAAGACAGTTGAGGCATTGCACTGTGACATCTGGTGAATGATTTCAGCGATAGTTGGGTGTCTGGCAAGCACACATTCCACGCACTGAGCTGCAAAAGACATGGACGAACGGTCAGTCAGAGAATTTATCACATTCAGTCCAAGACCTCAATACCTTGTAAATCCTCCTCAGTTTGTGAGACAAGCGCGGATCCGACGTGGTATACTCCTCACCAAACGTCCAATATCAGCTTGACGAAGTTATTCCATTCCTCCTGCAGTGCAGCGACGAGTTCCTGGACATTGATAGGGGGCTGTTGGTGTTGTCGTAGGCGCCTGCCAAGCATATCCCAGACGTGCTCGATTGGTGAAAGGTCTGGACTTAGTGCTGGCCTAGGCAGTTTAGTGATGTTTCTGCTCCTGTTGGAACTCTGTAGTGACATGGGCCCTGTGTGCTCTTCCATTGTCATCTTGGAAAATGAATCGACGGCCGTGACGTCGCGCAAATAGCACCAGATGAGCTGCTAACATGTTGTCACGGTAGTACTGCCTTGCGACACGCCCTTGGATGACATGTAATGCTGTTCTGCTTGCCATGGTTATGCCACCCCACACCATAACCCATCCACACCAAAACGATCGTGCTGCCTAACGGTTATGTCATGGTATCGTTCGTTCCGCCCCCGCCACACTCTGTTTCGCTTGTCGTGGAAGTCGAGAGTGAATCTCGATACGCCGGAAAACATGACGTTGCTCCATCGACGATTGTCCCAGCGCTGTCGTGCTCCACACCAATTACGCCATGATGCGATGTGACGTTCAGTCAAACGTGAAATTTTTCGAGGTCGTCGAGCGTACAAATTCTAGCTGTGTATGCGACTTCGGATAGTCTGTCCACTGACTCGCACATCTGTCGCTCGGCACAGCTGCTGCCCAATTTCTGAGGCACTTTGATGGCGGTTACGTAATGCTGTGGTTCGGATGAAACGATCCTGGTTAGCAGTTGTCGCCCTTGGACGCCCTGACCGATATCTGTCATCAACATTGCCTGCCTGACGGTAGCATGACCACATCCTGCTAATCACCGATTGAGTAACGTTGAGAGTTTGAGCCACTGCAGTCTTCTGTTGACAGCTTCCAACATGCCAATGGCACGTAAACGTTCGTCACGTTTCAATCTTCGCATACCTCAAATGTTACTTTTCGACCAGAAACTTTTGATGGACGTGTTTATATCATGAAAAGAACGATGAGACCTCCGAAAAAGCCCGTCCAGTACAAATGAAAATTTCGAAACGTATCCCACAGACATTAACACGGCGCTCGTGCGAAAAATCTGCACGAAGTTTTCGTGGACCGGTGACATTCATGATCCACACTAAACTGAGTAACAAACTGATGTGTCCAATCACGCATATCCAATGACTTTTTCCGAAAATATGAACATCAGTTTGGATATCCCCTACTTTTTTGAAAAGTATATTAACATGTAGCACTATGCTGTTGTTTTTATTTTATTTTTTTATTAATATGCTATGCTGAGATATGTAACATGTATTTATTGATATATCTGAATAAAAAATATGAAACACAATAAACCTTTAGTAGGTCGTCTTAGCCGTCGCCTTCCCTGCCCCAAAGCACTCGGCAATAGTGTCACAACCGGAGACCACATGCGCTACATCTAGATTTGGCATCAACACAATGTGTTTTCGGACGGTCTCCTCCAGATCTGTTTCTCTTCTACCCCAACTTATTAATTCCACCGTGAGTGAAATGCTCATGTGCTGTTTCCAATAGAAATGGGCCAATATAACAAAACCGTCTATGTCATCTGATATTACGTTGACTTCGTTGGTGCCAGCTATTTTGTTATAAATATGTATGACCTGCTGGCACATGATAATATCAACTTCTTCGTGGTCTGCTCGTGGTCTGATCTCAGACTTTCAAATTCGCTTTGTGAACAGGCGCGGGAAAACCTATGGTAACAACCAACGAATTACCGAAATATTTATCCACAGTCTTCTCTACCACTTGTAAACAGTTAAAACTAGAAGTCCTGTCATGAATTGCGCACAAATAGCACATCAATCTTCCGTTAATCTACGCGTAGTAAGACCATGAAATTCTGTGCATATGGCCTGTGCACAAGCAATGTTTCAGCCAATGGACCTCCGGATAACCCGGAGGTCCATTGGCAGAAACATTGCCTGTGTTTGCTGTGAGTAACCAGGAGAATCTGCGTGCTTTGGAAGCTATTCGCGCAATTCCTACGCATAATTAAGCCTAGATAAGCGCACAGTTCGTGACAGGTCTTCTAGTTTTAACTATACAGCAATGTCAATGGATTTTATTTTCACATTGTTTAGTTTAACTTTCCCTTAGAGAAAGCAAGATATTACAAGCAGTTTGTGTGGTTTCGAGACACTCTTACCACGCTCTGATGACTACCCTTTCTTAACCACATAAAGTACTAAAACAAATAACAGCTGACGATAAATGCATATTTGGTGTCTCGTAAACATATATAACCTAAATGTAATGCCAAACTGTACTACAAAAGTTGGTATTTCACATTGAATATTTACTTTACTGTTTTTCAAAAAACTATAGGGTCGGTCTGAAAAGGGTTAAATATCTCAATTTAGCGAATGGTTACAGAGTGACATCCATCGGATTCGGATTCAGCGGAAAGATTATCCTAAAAACGCCAATCAGATGCTTCACACACGTCTTTTGCAGGGTACCCCCTTCTAAGAAGTATTCTTTCTTACTCCTACGCACGGGTGAGGTGTATACAGAATGTGAAATAAGATCACGTGCAGTGACGAGTGTGGGCGGGGAGGAACACTGAAGACGTCCTCGCTGAAAATTGTTCAGACATTCTAATAAGTGCATATATATGGTCGTTATGAATTATTTGTTTACGTTTCCTCCAAGGAACTACACAGTGAAATTATAACCTCGATATAAATTGTTGTCATGTGTTCTCTTAACCCTTACCCAAAGAAACGGCCGCATCCACCCGCGCAATATGCAAATTCAGCAGTTGAAAAAATATTATTTTTCAATAAATTTCAACAAAACCATATCATGTGACCCCTACGTTGGAACGAGCTCGTCGAGATCGTTCCAACGAGGGGTCACATGATATGGTTTTGTTGAAATTTTTTGAAAAATTTGAAAAAAATGATATTTAAAATAATAAATTTTGATAGCGTCTGCGTTGGGTAAAGGGTTAAATCCAATAACCAATTTTTTAAGGAAATGGGCGTTAATGCATCAAAGAGACACCTATAAACGACTGTCACGGAATATTCTTTATACCATGGCTCTTTTCTCTTTCGGGGTTAGTTACCAACTTGAAATACATTGAAATACCTTATAGAACAATGGACCGAATATCCAACTGAATTTATCTCGTGTACTGAGGGTACCGGAGTCCGTGCGTTTTATTGATTGAACAAAATACAGAGTGTTAGGCAGTTACCAATTTCGCTGTCGGTATTCACGATTTTGAACAACCTGCCACCCTGCTGGAACACCTCGCTGCTACACGGCTCGCCGTCACACACCGCACGCTGTCGGGTTCTTCGAATCCATGAATATCTCCAGCTGGGTGTGTAACCATTACGTATTGTCCCGAAATATCCTCGTATACCAGAGTAATACCTTGCTATAGGGCGTTACTTTGGGACAGCACCGCGGAGTATCATACCGTGACCACTTTTCTGTTTAAGGAGCATTGAAACCTTCAGTTTCAGGAGATGGGGGTGGGAGTGGGTTAGGTTTCCAAACCCTCTCGGAGATTTAGGTTGAACTTCTGTACCGTATCTAACCACAATTACAGGGTCCGCAACTGACATAGTTAGATTCTGAAACTTCGCCTAGTAGAACAGTCCAGTGCTGCAAATTCCTTGTTTTTTTCAAGTACTGACACACCATGACCGAGGTTGTATTCCGAAATACACGTGTCCTTTAAACGAATCAATTGTTGTTAACTCTTGGAAGCCGGGAGTCGAGTTTTCTTGTCTGTGATGTAATACGACACGTAATCTGGCTGTGACGGTTCGGCTGTCCTTGGGCTGGGGGAGAATTTAACACTGAGCAGGTGCTTCTAGTCAAGTGTCGTCTGCCTGAATAGGCAGACGACACTTTACTAGAAGCACCTGCTTACTGTAAGTTTGTCGCGGTATGTCATGTTCAATAAATTCCTTCTGATTTCCCGGCTTCTAAGAGTTAAAACCCTTTACTAACACGAATAGAAGACTTGAACTTGTAAAAGAATTCATTCATTTTTCATTTTTTGCCACAACAACAAAGTTTATGAACCCTCGTCGGAACGAGCTCAACGAGCTCGTTCCGATGAGGTGTTATCAGCTGTTTTTGAGGACAATTGAAAAAATAATAAATTTGAATGGCGATTTGTTATGAATATCCCTGGGCGTTAGGTAAAGGATCAAAAGCAGCACCAGATATTTTTGGTTAAAATGACCAATATACGATGAATTTACACAATTTGTATTATCTGTTATGGCGTGTTTCGAATACGACGGCAATGTTTGTTAACAATATTTGCATTATCCATGAGAGATTTACTACATTTAAACGACATCAGGGAACATCGATCCATTAGAAAGATCATGCGGCTTCGTGGCAATCTTATCTTTTGCGATGTTAAGTTCGTTCAGCTTATTGAAGAAATCGGACTCTAGGGCAATGTTTTGGATGTTCCTAATACAAACATCATGTTTGAACAATATTGCTTGTGTTCTGTTGGAGACTCCTAAAATAGGTAAGAGGGATCCACTTTGGGTCTGTCAAAGTATCTGTTATGTTTTCACCTGTTTGTGTACATAATACCTACCTTAAAAACCAAACAGTATCTCTTGGGACCCAAGACTTATTTTCGGGGTTTAGCTAACATAGCACATATGGAAGTGTCTTCCCAAAGGACACAACAGAGATGAAGCATCGGAGCGTCGACTTTTCGATCTCAAGTCAGATGCCCTAACCAATAAGTCATCGTGTTCACCATGCGTATTATAAGGACCCAAGTACACGTTAACTCATTTAAACAGGCGTTAGAACATTAATCGGTAGGGGCGTAGGGCGTGCAATTTCTGACTTGACAGATTTTGCAAAAATGTGTATAATGCACATTTATCTCGCGGTGAATCCGATCGACGTCGCATCAAATACACGTTTGAACAACAAATCACAGAGGTCTGTCGTTTTCATTATACACTGCGTCATTGAATATACGCATCGGTTCCAACAATTGCCTGAACTTGTACATTCATTTGATGTCGCATTGCATGGTGTAAAGGACTTGGAATTTAGTCACGTAAACAATCAATCTTTAATTTAACGTAAATATGTATTTAATTATTTATTTATTTATTTATTTATTTATTTATTTATTTATTTATTTATTTATTTATTTGCTGGCAACGACACTTTACACAGCCATGGGCACTTCGTGTCGAACAGTTTTACGTTCTGAGGAAATCGGAATACATGGAGAGAACCGCTGATCAGCAGTGAGTAATGTCAGATTCCTCAACGTACCAACTCCATACAAGTAGGGCGAGCATTCGTTGAAGGCAAGTGCACCATCGACGTACAGTACGCCTTAGTACACAGAGCCGCCGTGTCCCCACGTGGGCAGTTGGAATTAAGTACCTTGCCCAAGGACACAACGCAGTTGCGCCTGGCAGGGATCGAACCGTGAACTTTCCGGTTTGAAGTCCAATACCGTAACCATTGAGCCACCGCGTTCCCTTTCACGCATATATGAGGTACAAACGGCGTCGTCTGATAGGCTGTCTAATTCCAACCTAATTAAGTGAGCAGAGAGAGCTTAGATGATATCTGCCCACAGATAAATCCGCTCCAAATCTGGTTCCAGGTAAATCCAAAACCCATCGTAGAACGTAAACAAAAGAGTCTTCATATGATCTAGAACACACACATTTCATGTGGAGTTGCCTGTCTTGTTTTTGGAAAAAACATCCGTTGCTGCTCAACTTAACGCATGGATATATATTCCGTTATCGGGATTAAGTTTCTGGTACAATTGTACAAAATTTCTCTTCAATAAATGCAGCACGTCAGGCAGGTTCCGCGTTTTTTTTTTTTTTTTTTGTGGTAGGGTTTGGAGGTCCATGACAACTAATGTTACGACATACAAGTTTCGAATGATATGTGTACCATCGGGCACTTTGGCTACCTTCTTGGGCGCCCATAACAAGTATTCATTGTGTTACACGGTGTTAGTATATTTATGGTTTTGATTATTGGGGATTAGCGACACTTTAAACCGCCGGGTCACATTATATTGGGTCCGGCAATTTTACGTGCGGAGGAAGCCTGAAGAAGAACCACCCACCAAGCAGCATCTGTCAGACTCTCGGCCAGACTCTCCAAATTACTAACTCTGCAGATGCAGAGTTAACCCTTTACCCAACGTAACGGGCCAAAACCGACCAGCGCTATTCTCAGAAATCGCCAATTAATTTTCATTATATTTTTATTTTTTGTCTTAAAAACATACGTTATGACCCTTCTTTGGAACGAGCTCGTCGAGCTCGTTCGAATGAGGGGTCATAACTTATGTTTTTGAGACAAAAAATGAAAAAAAAAATTATTCAAGATTTGCAAGTGTCGTCTGCTTTTCATGTTAGGTAAAGGGTTAAAAGCGGTTGAAGGCAAGAGCACCGTATTCCTGCATGAAGACTTAGTACACTGACCCATCGGGCCCCCACGTGGGCAATCGGGAATAAATGTATTGCCCAAGGACACAACGCACTAATTTAATCTAACAACAATGGTTTCTGTCCGCCGAAGACGGTGCTGGGGCAGAATAGCCCCCTTCGACCCTCGTGACTGTTTTTCAATAGATGTCTAAAATGTCCGGACGTGGCAGAGGAGCGAAAGTAGGAGAGGTGGTGTCCCGACTATCCCCAGTTGGAGTGTATTTTCTTGTTCTTCCTCGGTGGTGGTTTTGAAGAGGGAGATGGAGAATTTAAGGTTAGACTTGATCTTCGGGCTTCCCTTGCGTTCATTTCATTGAGAATTCTTATATGTTCCAGCAAGACTTTGTCATGGTATGCTTCTTGTTGTCCTTGATTTTTCCACTGTTGTTCTTGCCCCGTCTCCCGTGTCCTTTTTGCTTCTAGCTCGTCAAGTGTCTCCCCATCTATCTCCAAGGAAGCCACCTTCTTAGCCTAGCTCCGATTGCAAGGAACAGAAAAATTTGGAATGGAGGTTGGAACACTCTATCCTCCACCCAGCCTACTCGGAAATAGGCGCCGGCCAGGTTCCGCCCCCTTATGAGGAACCGCGTCGGCGGTTCCTCCTGAGGGGGCAGGACCTCGCCTACATCTACCCTCTAAGTTTCGGGGGTAGATGTTGGCGTTCGGTCCTTCTTCTCCCTTTCCTTCTTTCTTTTATCCAAGAACCCCATCAGTCGGCGGAACCTTTCTTCTTTCTCTGCTTCTTCATCTTTTTGGTTGTGTCATCATCCGGTAGTGTCGAGTTTTTAAGGTGGTGACCAGTTCGAGAGAGGTTCTTTCCGCTATAGGTATTACACCTCCCCGAAGATTGCCGTACGTCATGTGCCTCAAAGTCGACTGTTAGGTGGATTTTGTCCTCGCTCACCCGGATACTTCCGGAGGCAGCAAAGACAGACTCTAGCCCTAATAGGGTATTTTGTATTTCAGTTGGTAGCTCCATCTGAGTTAATTACAATGTTCGCATCTCGAAGCCCAAGTGGCTAATGTGTAATCGACCACCGATAAACCACCCAACCAAACAGGGTTTTGAATTAAATAATCACTAAATCTTCTCGCGAATTCAAAATGGATTCGTCCAGTATATTCTGTGGAAATTCCATTCATTAAATGAGTATTGAAATGATTAACAATTTAATACTGGGCGATTCTTTGAATCTACTTTGTACCCAATATTGGTTCTTGCACACACCAGCAGTGACAGCGAAAGAATCCAATCGAAGTGGTCTCGTGGCAGAGGCATGGTGCAGTAGTGATCCTCCACTATAAAGATCGAAGCCTTAGTTACACTCGGGACGTTCCTTGGGGTCCTCTTGCCACAATAACAAAAACTAACAGCTATGTCTTGGAACTGATTAAGGTAGGCAAATCTGCATGGTAAGGTAGGAGTCTACATTTAAGCAAAGATAAGTGTGATTGGTTGATAGCTTCCTTTTCTTCGAGCTGATTGGGTAACTGAGCCAGTCGATACACAATAAAGATCCCTGGGTATTGGCGCCCAAGACAGTGGGGATGGATGACTCCAGGTCTTAAAAACACACATTTTGGTCTTATGTTTACCTTTTGTAACGGCAATGGACATATAATGAGACTGCTCCCCAACCAGCATTACGTCTGGCTTCTTGCCTTTCTCTCAGACTAATCGCTGACATAGAATTCAGTATAGGGTGCATATGATGCTCGGCCGACTGCTAAGCGCGTCCGTGTGGTGAAGGGAACAGTGATCTTTAGTTTTCATAAGATACTTATATCCTCAACAACTGCGTTCTTGGTCCCACGCTGTCTGTGGGCTCAGTGAAGTATTGGGGTGGAGTGTGATTTACTCTGGCGGCCAACGCTGCAAAGAATTTTGCCAATGGTCGCTTCATGAATGCGAATTTACAAATTAGCACCCCGGTTAGTGACGAGCTGGATCTCAACGGTTTATGTGGCTTCGTTCTGATGTGGCTTTAACAAACTTGACTCACAGAATTGACATTGCACAAGGCATCCAAGTGATCGAATGAACACCGCGTTGTCCACGCGCACTTCGGGGGTACGAAAACGATAGATTTGACTGTTTTACTGAACAATAAAATTCTCATCCTTTAGAAGGGGGTGTTTTGCAACTGAAGGGATTGTTTGACGCATTGTAGATTTTTGTCAGACTGCCATTGTACACCATTTACGAATCGGTGTGTTCGCTTGCGAATAAAAGAATAGAAACAGTTTTTTTAATACCATGCTTCAGTTCGGTGGCTTTCCCTCTCAAATTAATAATGAAAAAATATGTTTAACCTTTGTGCCTGAAGATAGTTGTATAAGACACCGAAGAATAAACAAAAGGGCTCGAGAAAGCTTCCTATAACAACTCCTCCAACAAATTTGCTTATTTTTGCTAAGGAATTAACGAACATGGGTACGTAAGATATTCTTTGCCAAGGTTATGCTACTCGCATTCAGTATTCGTATCCAATCGAATTCGAATACAGTTTTTGACTATTCACATGTATTCACTATTCATGGAAATTTATGATTACATGTATATTGAAATTTGATATTTATTCATGAAAACACATCCTTGACTTATTTTGTCATGAAAATCGACTTTCAATAAAATTATCGCTCCTGAAATTATTAGATGGGCGAGGAAGGACCAATTAAGTAGCATGTAATTGTTGGGAAAACACCAATGGCATCAGTAGAAAATAAATAGAACTTTCCTTTTGTACCTTTTAATAAACGAAAACAACAGACAGCTCTCGTAGCTGTCTGTTGTTTCGTTTATTGAAAGGTACAAAGAAAACTTGGCTTTATATGGCAAACTAACAAGAAGCTACTAAGTAACTCTCCACTTTGTCTCCTTGTTCAGCGAATGTGTTTTTACAGTAATTTGCAAGTTTTCAATCTTCCGGCTGCGTGCGGGGAAAAAATTGGCAAATCTTACCTGCGAGACTTTTGTATTAATGGAAAGGATAATGTTTGTATTATATGTCACTGTTGATATAATAAGAGAAGAATTAACAGAACTTCAAAATATAATATGGTGAAAGCACCGTTTTCGTATTTCATATGGGTTTGCACAGAGAATAAAAGACAGTCGTTCAAACCAGCTTCTGCATTTTTATACTACTCTGCAGGAAAAAAACCCTAGGTTTCTGAAATGATGCGCACAAGATGATGCAGCATTTCGTCATTTAATTTTTATTTAACCCCCTTCACACTGATGTCAAAATATCTAAATTTCAGGCAGCAAAAAATTCCCATAATGCAACTAGAAATTTAACCAATTCAATCTCGTTTGACAGAGCTCATTGAGCTCTGTCAAACGAGATTGAATTGGTTAAATTTCTAGATGCATTATGGGAAAAAACAGCTTCCTAAAATTTTGGTATTTTGACATCAGAGTGAAGGGGTTAAAATTTACATTCCCTTAGTGTTCAATTTACAGACAATCTAGAAAATTAAAGGGAGATAACTTTTCTGTAAATCTCCACCAGTGACGAAAACTATTAGCGATGTTCTGAATATTATTTATGTTTTAACTACAGAACTTTAATATTGTATAAATAAGTTTCTTTTCGGAATCATTGAATAGTCAAAGATGGAAGGTTAACGGTAAATCATTTTATTTTTTGTGTTTATTGTTTGTTTGAATTATCGACTTATTGAATAATGTCTCATGTTGATACTGATAACTTGCAACTCCCTATCATTATTTGTAACCTTGGAAACCAAATATTGTTGATGTCCATTTTCTGGAAAAGCTGCAGAGAGCCGTATCACTTCTCTTTAAGCGATCAATATTGTATACTAACCCATTGAACCCTGGTGGTATCTTCATGCCAGTCCTATGACAGCAACTGGAAGAGTCCATATTCATTGTCAGAGGTAGGCCAATTAATATTTTCATCGTGCAGCTTTGGGATCGCATGTTGAAAATATTGATTGATCTATCCCACACATTCATTAAGCAGCCATCTTACTTCACGAAATTATGACGCATCGTGTTCCTCGGCCGGAGAAGCGGCCTCGCGGTTTCAAAGAGTTAATGTTGGTTTATTATTTCAGGAATTCTAATAGAAAGAGATACGTGGGATGAAGATGTTAGTTCAGCTGTTGAAATATCGCGAAGACTGTTTCAATCCAACGTTAGTTTCCCCGTTGATGTGGAAAAGCTGGAGACAGAAAACAACAATCCGCTTGCGACAATCGAATCTGGTAATGACTTTTTGAACCCAGAACAAGAGTTATAATACATTTCTGATGGATATCAAAGGAAGAGCTGCGTGGTCTACAGTTCTCCGTCAAATTGCAGTGCTGAAGCTGAAATACTTATCATTTGGGGTGTGACAGGTACATAGCCAATCTGGCTATGCCATCTCCATGCGCTATATTCTGTATTTTATTGCAACAATATTGTGATTTTGTGTACCGAAATATGTCTATCTCGTGAAAAAAAATTTTAAATTTGAAACTCAGTAATCTGTACGAAACACAAATTGTCTCATTTCCCTTTTCTGCGTTCTCGGGCTGCCGGTCGGACATTGATGTATATTACTGTGTCTACAAAATTGGTCTCTCTCTCTCGGTCGGATAGCAATGCGGCTGTGACACGCTTGCAACAATGGAGATATTCTAAACAAATATTGCGGAATGAAGACCGAAACACTAAGAAAGGAACATGTCTTCCGAGATTCGATGTACTCGCATTTCGTTCGCAACAAATGATATTCAACAGAGTAATAGCGAGCAAAACGGACAGAGAATTTCGAGATCCGATCGAAATTCTCTGTCCGCATCTGTTATCACAGTAGAGTACCCACCCTTTTCGGGGTGGGGGTAGACTGCTGGTGAAGCGAGAGAGGGGTAAACTTTAGCAAAAAGCGGACACCATTTCCATGTTGACCATTGTTTTCTACACTTCATATTTTTACGACTTCATGGCTCAACGTACTCTTTAACTGATGTACTGATTTAGTGATCCCATAGGCCCCCTAATAAATACAACAGTTAAGCTACTAGACAGCGCAGAACATATGTGAACAAACAAAACATTGATCACACGATTTCACAAGCTTTGTGGTTATATTTGTTTACAAGGCGCGCTTGTTATTTAGTATTAGGTTATGTTTAGCAGAAAGGAGGGCAGACACTTTCCCCTGGAACTCACTCTCAGCGTACGCCCGTGTGTCACTCACAATTTTATCTTTCATACCCAGTTTTTAACCCTTTGCCCAACGTAACGGTCGTAGACGGCAAGCGCAACTCACAAGAATCGTAATTAGTATTTTATATTTTTTTTTAATTTCGTCTCCAAAACATAGCTCAAAACCCCGTTATCGTTGGATCGCGTTCCAATGAGGGGTCATAAGCTATGTTCTGGAGGTAAAAATGAATTTTGTTAGTTACTCAAGCAATGAATTGCAAGTATCAAGGCACATACGCAAAGGGTTAATGAAGATGTATTCATTCCTACATTCTCTATAAATGATCCACGTTCCAATATATTGATAACAGATTTCAATAGCATTTTTCAAAGATGTACAATTAAGTGAAAAACGTGAGAATACGCATTGCATTCTTCCAATCGCGTTTCTCCAGGTAGATTAAACATTAAGTCACATGGTCGAATAAAATATCTCAATAAACGATAGATCCCGCGGGGAATCAATTTTGTGGTTAAAAATAAACTATTTCTTCTACCTTCGGGTTGAAATATAGTTGAGGTAGGAAATATAGACTTAACCATTACCAGAACATACCATATACACCAAAGGAGAGTGGCTAGTGAGAACTGAGGATTTGTAGATAAACAGAGGATATGAAATGATTGTTTCTTCAATATGATACTTGTGAAACGAGTTTAAAATTTTCCGTTTTACCGAGCCTTTCGCGAGACAAAATGGAAAATTTGGACGAGTTTCATAAATATCATATTGAAGAAATACTCATTTCATATCCGCTATTCTGTTCATCACATAACCGCCTAATAAACTAGAGGGGGCAGCAAAATCTGAAGTGTTACTTTCTAATTCTCGTTGTTGATGATTTTGTGTCGTCTGCACGGTGGCATTTTCCGATCGTGGACGAAAGATCACAGTCGTTCAATCGGCAGGCAAAACTGTAGATCCCTCAACATTTACTTCATAAACATAACCAATTGTCGCCGATATCTTTCTTATTATCGCGTCACTACACTGCACAAAATACAGGTTCTCTTTAGAACCAAAACTGGTTTTAATCTTGTCCCTGAGTTGGAACCAGTTCTGTTTAAACAGTATTTATTTCACCTTAAATAAATTTTCCAGGATTAGCATTCAATTTTAACAGAATATTACATGAACTGAAATAGATTCAGCAGTAAACTTGGAGCTTATTCAGCGCAGTCGCCAAACATTTTGAAACAAAGGAGATATGAACAGTTGGCATATCGAACCAGTTTTGGTTCTGTACAGAAGCAAAACTGGCTCGATATGCCAACTGTTCATATCCACTTTGCTTAAAAATGATTTGAGACAACCTCGTATAAGCTCTAAACTTACGGCTCAACCCCCCTCAATTTATTTTAATTCTGTTAATATTTAACGTTAATCTTTATAAATTGATTTGATTTGAAATAAATACTGTTTAAACAGAACTGGTTCCATCTCAGGGACAAGATTAGAACCAGTTTTGGTTCTAAAGAGAACCTATATTTTTTGCAGTGTACCCGCAACGTCATTTTTAACTTTTCAATTCGGTGGAAAATGAGACATTTATATTTTGAAATAGTTCCATTTACACGTACATTAATTCGTCCCAGTAGTATATAGATGCACTAATGAGATTGCTCGATCTTTTAGTTCGCAATATTAGATCAGCCAGTCAGGTTGCGCGACTCTCTGATTGCCAATGAAATTGACAACAGGTAATATGAGTTAGTAATTCATAAAATTGAAAAATATGTAACCCGCATTTTAATAAATCGCTTGTATATAGGCTAGCTATAGGCTAACTGTCTGTAGACTTGTGCTGTATTTGGTAAAGGGTTGACTGTGGAAGTATGACTGTATTGAGTGATTGAGCACTACTCATCCAGCACTGCACTTAACTCGGCATGTGACTAACACCTTATTGTTCCCGCGATATTCCTGACCTTTCGGGTCAGTGGAGATCAAGATAGTTTTAGAAGTATGGAGTGATCGCAAGTTCAGTTGACAACATTGATTCAGTGTAATCTTATATATTTGCAAAGATATATCTGTAGTAAATGGATTGAATAATATTATTCCACATTGCAAATATGATGGACGTTGTATATATATTGTGAAGAGATCGAGCCGTGTAAATAAATATTTTGAATCATATATATTGCGTTTAACTTTTCAAACACAATAAGGGTTACAAATACAAAACGATTACAAGTGCAAAAATCGCTTCAATTGTATGATAAAAGATTCTGTTATATAACTATCATTGATACGAACTCGATTTCGGTCATGAGATCTCTCCTGCAGTATTAGATTGATTGTGATATAGCTGATACTATCAAAATCCGCGTGGTGTGACAATGAAAAATCGAAAACGAGGCTGGGTGATAATTTTATCATCTTCCACCTCGCGCTATAAAATGTGCTCTCAGTCCACAAACCATCAATACACGAAAAGTTTTAACATCTTCATCGTCATGCGGATGCATCAATTCATTTTACAACGAATGTTAGACATTAGATTGCGCTAGATGCATCAAGATGGTGAGGTAGATCGAATCCACCCAGTCAGGCATGGTGATTAAAAAAAAAAACACCCCACAGCAACAACTACAACAATACTTTTTGTTACCCGATTTCGTACAAAATGAATTTGACATATTCCGAAATCGGGATTTAATTATCAACGTGCGGGTATGCAATAAAATGATCATCAGTACAGTGAAGTTTACTGGTGTTCTGTATCGCATCTGGTTGAAAACCTTCACTAAGGTCCTCAACTCGATGTGATACAGCACACCAGAAAACTTCACTGTACAGATGATCTCTATGTAATGTGTGACGTGATACAAGAGGGCGTTGTCAGCTGGCACAAAGGTACATGATATTAACCCTTTCAACCCCAGAGGCCACTTTTCTAGCCCAGTAACATGATACTTCATAATTTCATTAAGTAGGTTGACTTTTGAGTGAAAGTGTGGTGTAGACCAATCAATATTTTCAACGTGCAGCCCCAAGGCTGCACGTTGAAAATATTAATTGGTAGACCCCCAAATAAAGAATATGGACTCTTCCCGTTGCTACCATTGACCTGATTTGGAAGATAACACTAGGGTTCAAGAGGTTAAGTCAGGGGTCGTTTTATAAGTACAAGTAGACAGCTATGGCGCTGTAGCTTTGGGGAGTGAATAGCTGACTGGTCACAACAAAGTTCCATATATAGCAAAACGTATGGCAATGTTAGATTTTTAATAAACAAGCTACGCACTTCGTGAGGTTCAAAGATCTTCGCGTTGTTTCTTTAATGATGGCGTAGAGTTACATTCTCATATTTAACTTTTTAACCTTTATTTCAGTTTGTAAACTGGTGGAAAACGGAAGTCAGATCTTAGTATCTCTTTCAAGCTGCGCGACAGCAAGGGTCCTTGTTTCTCAGGCAAGGCGAATGTGCATACCACAAATATTCCTTTCTGAAACTGCATGCGAAGTGGACCATTCCAATCAGAACACCTTCATGTTTCAGCCTCACTATAAGGCATTTGGTGAGCTTGCGGCCGCCATATCATCTCACATGAATTGGTCTGAAATATATCTCATATATGATGGCTCTATTAGTAAGTTGGAGTAGTTCATGCATTCCTATCCCATTTGCTTAAATACGATTTGACACCTTTGAGTCGTTCCATAAGATAAATAGAGAGCCTCGTGGAAGTACTGTGGTTGGAATGCCTGAGTAGGAACTTGGGATTGAGACAACATTATTCCTCGTTGAGTATGGGGAGGGAATTTTTAGGTCTGTTTGGTGTTGTGTGCTCCTTGTGACGTCACAAGTGATTTGCAACACCAACTGTTTAAAGAGATAAATTGCGAGAAAAAAGGACACCTTTCTCTATCACTCTTCACCTAAAACCACGAACATTCATACGTAAGCATTTATACCATAGCATATTATAGTATATTCATTATGTATACCAAGCCTCTTTAGAGTCGGATTCTCTAAGGGGGGGGGGGGGGGCATATATTTTGCACTGTCACATCTTGGTCACGAATTCTACCCAAGAAGCTGGAGTACGAAATCCACATCATATACTACTTTTATTCTGGCGATCAGGTCCTGGCTGATATTGACAGGAAAAGTTCTTTCTAAATGTTGCAACGGTCGATCAAAGGACGCGGTATGTTCACGTGTTACGTTTTGGATGGATTATTTTCAGAAGGTATGAAAATATTGTCGTTAGAAAGTCGTTTTAAGTGAAAGGTACTGAATGCCGACCCAGTGGACATTTCAATACGCTTATGAGCTTTATGGACGTTGCTATCAGCCATACGCCTGTATATTCGATCAGCCACACGTTAGCAAAAAAAAAAACTATTGGGTTTCGATTGTTACTGCTGCATCGTGGGTGCACCAAAGAAAAGATTGTTTAATCCTGATTGCGCTTCGTGAAGTAGACCCATTTCGTTTTCATCCGGCGCTGTTTGGCTGATATCGCGAAAGGCAGGTCAAATGTAAATTACGCTGTCTTAAAAAAGAAAGTGGGACGTCAAAACTTCCATTGTGAAACCGAGAATATGCCTGCTTGAAATATTTGGCCTTGAACGTCTTTTACGAACTATTGAAAACAACGCACCGGCGTCTTTGGATTGTGCGTAATCAAGTGTTAGGGCTTACGTTTTTATATAAAAATAGTGATGAATGTCTAATGCTCTTCCCATGCATTACACTTCCATCTGCAATCAAGTGATATTTGTTTTAATTCTTTAGCGAACACGACTTAAGACAATACTTGTAAAATAGTTTATTGAATAACTAAACACATAACACCTGGTGGGCCCAAAATTAAGATTATGACCCCTTTTGGAACGGGCTGGAAGCTATGTTTTAAAACAAAAGTTTAAAGAAAATAATTAAATCTGAATGATAAATTTTGTGTATAGATCCGGTCGGCTCTGACCAGTTATGGCCGTTATGTTACCTAGAAGGTAAGTAAGGTTGGCTAAGAGGCATTCTTCTATAAAATGTAATTCAACATTTATTTGGTGAAAATACTTCCATTGCTCAAATCATTCTACCATTCTACCAGTCTAACGTGGATACGCATGTTTGTTCAATTCCACTTTTTCTAATCAAAATTGGCGTCCAGCCAAATACACCTGTTTTTCAAACTTAATGGTCTTTATATAATCCAGAGATTTTAGCCTTTTACTCTTGTTGAAATAAAATATACTTCTCAAAGTTTGCTAAGCACCAAGTATTTCCAACTACCTGTTTTACGTTTTAGTTGAAATATTGTTTTGAAAAGTGTATATATTTTATATTTAATTATATCTTTAATGATTTAAGCACAGAATTTAAGATTTTGTTTGTGTTTGATATTATGTTTTAGCTTTTGAATACGATAACCATGGAAAATGGATATTATTGGTAAAAGAGAAATTTTTCAAATTTGCCAAAAAGTTGACGGAGCGAACTGATATGGTTCAATATCGAGTATGAGACCCATTACTGTTAATTACAGCTCGACAACGCCTCCTCATGCTCCCAATCAGGTTCCTGGTGGTCCTTTGTGGGATGTTGATCCATTCTTGAACCAGCATGGCACCAAGCTCCTGGACACTTCTTGGTTGGACTGGACGGACTGAAATTGCAAACTGCAACTCATTCCAGACATGTTCGATTGGATTACGGTCAGGGGATCTTGCTGGCCAGTCCATACGCTCAATCCCCCCCCCCCCCTCTCTGTAGGTAATCCCCGACAGCATGGGCAACATGAGGACGGGCATTATCGTCCATCAGAATGAATCTATCACCCACTGCACCTGCATACAATCTGACGTGGGCATCCAGGATCTCATCAATATACCGCTGGGCAGTCAATGTACCACGGTCAAGGACACAGAGCTCTGTGCTTCCATCCCAGCCGATGCCGCCACAGCCCATTATTGACCCTCTACCACAGCGGTCATGCTCAGCAATGTTGGCTGCATGGAATCGTCTCCTGATCTTCTCCATACCATAGAACGCCTATCTGTGTTGTCTAGGCAGTAACTTGACTCATCTGTAAAAAGGACGGATCGTCAGTCTTTTCTGGTCCATCCAACGTGATCCATGGCCCATTCATATCTTGCCTGGCGGTGGTTCAGGGACAGCTGAATGCGAATACATGGTCTTCTCGATCGGAAACCACCTTCGTGTAACCTTGCCCGGAAAGTCTGCGTCGAAGCATTTACCCCGGATGCATTCTGAAGGTCAGTGAGAAGCTGAGTTGCTATGTCAAAGCGGTTTCTACGGGCCTGAATGATAAAATACGGTCTTTAGCTGCAACTGTTGCCCTGTCTCTGCCACCACCATGATGTCTGACTGGTGTGCCATACTGCTGAAATCTTGCCCAAGCTCTGGCGATCACCGGATGGTGCACACCAGGGCTTCACCAACCTGAGGATGGGTATCCCCTTGTTCCACCATCCCCACAGCCCCCCCCCCCCCCCCCCCACATTTCTGCTTCAGACAAATGTCTTCTTACATTTGCACTCACCATATTCAATTATTAAATCACAAGGGTTTGGGTTGAAATGAACACTGAATGACCTACACATCTCATGTACATGTAGACAGTACACGAAAACATCGTGAAAATCAAGGGGTACATGCTTTCCATGTCATCACGAAAAGTCTGCCTGTCAAGAGAGCTAATGTAAATACTGGGGACCATGTCAATACATTCCTCAATCATATCCATCAGAAATATCGCAAAAGTGTCACAAGAAAATTTCACAATGATGTGTCAAATATGTGGTGCTTAGCAAACTTTGAGTAGAATATGGTATAAAATATTCTGCGTTTGGGGGTTTGTGAAGCGTAAGGAAATTATGTTTCATACCACTAATATCAAACTACCCTAGCTTTAGAAATATAAGTCAAACTACATTGTATGCTTGTAATATCTTTCAGTACGGTCGCCGTGGACTGGTCATTTTTTCGACGACGAATAATATTAGATTCCAAACACTAATTTTTGGAATAATCATCACAAATTTAATTAATAAAGCACCGGGTAGAACCCAGTACTTCGTTAATTAAACTTTTGCTAATGACGAATTTTATTACCTGGTAAATGCATTCGTGGATATCACTGCCCACCTGTTCATTACGACTATTCCATGGCGACTGCACTGTTGTCCTTCGATGAATATATATTTCTTGTATTTTAGGTGCTTCGGAGATACAAGAGTTTATCAAGCATGTGTCTAGAAAGTTCATCAGTACCAGGCTTGAGAATTTATCACGGAGATTTGAATCAGGCTTTATTGAGCGGATACATATTTTTGTAGCCACAATAAAGCAGCGAAATGTGCCGGTCTTTGTTTATGTCTCTCCTTCCCACGCTAGGATTTGTTTAGAGCAGGTAGGTATCGAAAATCCACCTGCAATGCAAAGGCTTGAAAAATATTAAACACGATGTGTTAATGCGATAAATTTGTATCTAATGCATTTTTTTCTCAGTTTGCAAGTGTAACAGAGAGTGATATCTCTACTTTGAGCCTTGTTGATGAACAAAGACAATACTAAATTACACAGAGTCCGATGTACGCAGTGGAACATGTTTTAGCAAACCGATATGAAACTAACCAAGTTATAACCTCTAAATATTTATGGTATAAATAGAGAGTAATCGCTTGACTGGACTGGTTACGTGAAATAATTCATGAGAGTTGAGGGACGTTGTACAAACACGAGTGCGCGAACGCGCACGAGTGTTTTACAATATAGTCCCTCGCCTCGAATGAATTATTTCATGTAACCAGTCCAGTCAAGCGATTACACTGTTTATTACTTTTCATTATTAACGATAATTATATTGTTTAACCATTTACCTAACGTAACGGCCTGCGCTATTCTCAAAAATCGCCAATTAATTTTCAATATTTTTTTCATTTTTTTGTCTCTAAAACATAGGTTACGACCCCCGCATTGGAACGAGCTCTTCGAGCTCGTTCCAATGAGGAGTCATAACCTATGTTTTTGATACACAAAATGAAAATAATAGCTATTCAAGAATTTTTTTTGCAAGTGTCGTCTGGTTTTCATATTAGGTAAAGGGTTGAAAAAAACAAAAACCAATGAAGTCCCCATCACATCCACGGCAAAGCGTCTTCGTTTGCGTTCACGGATACATGACACAATTGTTGATTGCATAATTCACTTGTGAGGTTATCGTTTATAATCAAACCCGTAAATCCCAGTAAATCACACTTTGGAAAGTAATAAATCAAATATATATATGGGGTGGCCTATGTAAATAGGTTATCAAGGGCATCTTATCTGATAACCACAACATACCAGCGGTGTCGTCATCATTATTATCGATGAGCCTGTGATCTGATAGCAACAGAGTCGCAATGGCCGATCAAGATTTCATGAATAAATTATAAAGAAATTGAAACCAAATCAAGAGAAGCAAACTAAATTAGCATCAGAAATTCAATGGTCTCGCATATCTTTTTCGGCGTATGAAATTCCACAGTGCTGGAAATAAGATAGATAATTTCTAAGGAATCTCATGCAGTCCGGTCAAATTCTCTGTCCGCTTTGGTGATCATACATGTAGTATTGTAATTAATTTGGCCAAATATTAACAACGTCATTCTTGTTTTTAGTTTAGGAATGAAGATCTGTTTAGCCGAGAATACTACTGGATTCTGAAGGATACTGGTTATGGTGATGAATTCAACGAACTGATCAACGTACAATACAGCCAAATAATCCTACTTAAAAGATCGGGTGGGATGCAGTCATGTTACCAGGACAACGACAAAGTATCGGTAATATTAAGCAACCATTGTTTTTGCAATCTTCGCAATAGTTGCGTAGATGGACATGAGGCCATCATCCATAAAGTACTATTTGGAATCTGAAAAATTAATAGTCAGCTTTATAAAGTTAGCGTGAAGAAGATATTCAACACTTTCCGATGTTAAGAGTTGACATCACATTTGTGTAACGGGAGAGGTGGTGGTGGCAAGATCAAAAGTTTTTGACAGGAATTAGCGATGCAAACTTCGCCAAGTTCTATTTATACGGAAATCTTTCAGTCACTCGTGAAAACTTGTATTTCCCTGCAGTCGCTCATGAGCTAATTCTGTTCCGACGCAAAAAAATAGTAGGTGTCCTTTATTTATTCAGTATGGTATGCTCCCCCCCCCCCCCCCTCCCTTACGTTTATAATGAGGGACTATACCTCCA
Organism: Pictodentalium vernedei; assembly: GCA_031216915.1. Taxonomy (NCBI): domain Eukaryota; kingdom Metazoa; phylum Mollusca; class Scaphopoda; order Dentaliida; family Dentaliidae; genus Pictodentalium; species Pictodentalium vernedei. The sequence continues at coordinate 694,759,307 of CM062297.1, forward strand.
AACTAGTAAGAAACGGTTATTGCTAATCTCGGAATTTTTCGATTTTCATTTATGCTAGCCTAGATGAAAAACACAGTTACGTATTATTTAAAAACAAACATTTTTGCATTGAAAATTTCTTCACTCTGTTTGACAAGACAGCATTGTATCTTCACTAAGAATATTGCTAAAAAAGCAATGCAAACAACTTCTCATTAGTCTATAAAAAGCATTTAGGTGCTCTTCCGTATCGGTTCGTTTTCATTTTTCATTTGATTTTCGGTGTCAGCGACACTTTCTAATCGTGCCAAACCGTTTATACGGATAAAGGAAGCCGCAGTACTCGGCGAAAACCATCGAGCAATGGCTAGTGACTGCTGAACTCTCCCACTTACTATCGCGGAACAAGCAGGGCTAGCACTGATTGAAGGCAAGTAAGCCAGCGACGGTTTGTTGGCCTTAGTTCACAGCGCCACTGTGCTAATACTTGGGTAAACGGAATTAACTGTCTTGCCCAAGGACACAAAGGAAATGGCGGGCTTTGATCGAACCGTCGACCATTCGATCTGATCTCAAATGCGAAAACCAATGGAAAACCGTGCTCCCCTGTGCTGTTCCGAAAATTATGACGCTGTTTTTCACTACGCATATGTATCATGTTCCTTGACCGGGCAAGCAGCTTCTAGGTCTCAAAGGGATGAAACTTATTCCCTGGGTGGGAGCCCCTATGTGCAAATTCACTCTCTAAGCCGTGTAGACAGAGACGGTGGAACCGGGAGGCCTGTTTGTGATATCCCTTCTCCTTCTGTTTTCGCACACATGTTATATGATTAAACAATGAGTTACAAATAATGGCGTGTCAGCATTTATTTATTTATTTATTTATTTATTTATTTATTTATTTATTTATTTATTTATTTATTTATTTATTTATTGGGGTTTACCGACACTTTCGGTATACAGGGTCGAACAGTTTTACGGGTGAAAGAAGCCGGAGTACCTCGAAGGAACTACTGAGCAATGGCGAGCATCTGTCAGACGCACCAACGTACAAACTCCACACAAGCACGGTTAACAGTGGTTGAAGGCAAGTGCACCATCGACGTGCAGTACGCCTTAGTACACAGCGCCACATTGCCCCCACATGGGCAGTGAAGATTAAGTGCCTTGCCCAAGAAAATAACGCAGTTACGCATGGCGGGGATCGAACCAGGCATTTCTGTATTGTATTATCAGCAATTGTAGATGTAGCTGCATTGGCCAAACATTGCACCCTCTGACAATTCGATCGATTTTGTCTATTTCTTTCGGGTTCTATCAGGCTGAAACTCGTTGGTCAGAGCACAGGACTTTAAGCCAAAAGGTCGACGGTTCGATCCATCATCGACGTACAGTGTTCCAAATTATACAGCGCCATCGTCCCCCACGTCGGCAACTGTGGTCAAATATTCTGCACAGTGGCATCGGCACTGTGCAGGACATTTAGTAACGGTTGTCGACGCGCAGGCTGTGTGGCGCTATATGCTTGGTCGCACTGTACGTCGACGGTTTACTTGTCTTAACCTCTGCTAACTCTGCTTGTGCCAGATTAGTAAGTTGGGGGTTTGACGGCCGCTCGCAGTATCTCGGTGGTTCCATTCTGGGTGTTCCGACTTGTTCCGCCCATAAAACTGACCGATACGATATGATCCCGGTTGTTTAACCCTAAAAAACAAACAAACAATTATGTGGCATTAAACGAAAGTACGTTGCTACCTGTTGTTACTTATTTTGAAGGTATATTATGCTCGGAATTCATTGATTATCATCTGAAGAAACTTATAGCTAATAGACAGGTGAGCTATCCCAAAAATACACAGGACTTCCTGTCAAAAATTGCTAAATTGAAAATATCGAAAAATGCAATCTTGGTTACTTTGGATATTTCCAGCTTGTATCATTGATATTGATAGATTTGTTAACAATGCATTCTAAAAACATTTTGATGCAAAACGCCCGGATGAAGAAATTTTTGATCTTTCAGAATTGAGCTCAAATGGTAATGACTTTCACTTCAACTGAGAAAATTATTTATAATTAATGGGTTATCCTCTGGGTAATATTTCTGTCCTAATTTTGCAAGCATTGAAATTGCGGAATAGGAGGAAAATGCCTTAAGCAAATGTGCAAAGTATCCACTCGTATATCGCCTATATTTAGATGACATTTTTATCATTTGGGAACATTCAAAAAAAGATTTTGATGACTTTTTAGAAATTTTAAAGAATCATGATCCCAAAATCAAATTGAAAGCCATCAACAGTGAGGATTCTGTTGATTTTCTCGATGCGACCGTGTATAAAGGCAAACAATTCCAGGCAGCTGGTCTATATAAGGTGTATTTTAAACCAGCTGATTCACATCATTTCTTACATACAAAATTATTTCATCCACCACATACATTTCAAGGTATCATGAAATCACTGCGCCTTCGTTTCAATGGCAGTGCGAGTGATAATGTAAATTTCGACAAGGCGTACTCTACACTATTAGGCGCCCTCAGATCGAAAGGGTACTCACTGCACATTTCGCGTATCCTGAAATCTCAAATTCTGAAACAGCTGGAAGGTCCTGCAGAAATTACTGATTTCGAACCACTGAAAACTGAACACCACAGACCGCTGGACAATTGTAGTGGCGCGGTATTGTATTGCAAAAATGCCTTGTTGTAGTCTGCATAATTTTATACCTGATCGGACAAGAAAATTTTCCTCGGAAGAAAAGAAAAATTATTATAAGATCCGAAATTCCCTCCATTGTGATTCATCCAATGGCATTTACCTTTTTACCTGTATACGCTGTAGGAAACAGTATGTGGGTCAAATTCAAAATCCGTTCCGAATGAGTGCTACTCGACACAAACAGGACATTTAACATAATTTTGACACCCCAGTAGCACAATATTTTAGCCTTCATGGCCATTCTTTGGACTATTTTGAAAACATGTGATAAAAAGTATCTCAAATTTGTTACGATTTTGTTTGAAGTTTTTTAACCTCGTTCATTAAAATTGACCTGAGCCTCGGTAAAATGTCGGATCAGGTCGATTTTAATGAGCATGCCTGAGAAATTTCCTATGAAAAAGTCACCTTTTAGAAATCATCTTTGTCTGTAAAATACCAAATGTCGTAACCACGTTTACACATGGTTGTTAAGCCTCCTATATCGGACTTCGATTCTAATTTTTAAGTAAATAGAAATAGTGAAAAGTTTACATCCACCCCGCGCATGGGATGCGATGTTGTGAATTTGGGACGTCGGTACCATACAGAGTCAAGGCACCCGTATTACAGAACCATGATGAAAGCCCGCATAATCTGTATCATTTTTGAAACTGGTCCACTCTCAAATGGAGCCTACGTATGGTAAGAACAGTGATTACAACAATACTTTACAAATATTATACTTTCAGATCAACGAGCTATCACTTCAAGATGCACTGTTGGTCAGTTTTCAAGCGTTAATGGTTTACCGAGATTACGGAAAAGGCTTTGTTTCTTCTCCAAACTGCTTACAGCAATCAAGGGAGTTCACTCAACAGAGTAAATTACTCTCAGACATTATACAAAAGGTAAAATTTTGAGTTTCTTTAACTCGGTGTTCAATATATTTAAATTGTGTTCCACGTTGTTTGTAAAATGTTTCATGTGCAAATTATTTGTACTGATAAAACATCATTTTTGAAAAAAATACAACTTTTCGAAAGTCGATATGAAGTTTTCTTTCTACAATTTCAATCTCGCAGTTGTGAATGTGATGCGTTTTCGATATTATTCAGTGACAGATTTAGGAAGAGGTGGATCCGACGTATGTCTGATTTCAAGTTTTTAATTTTCGAAAAAATGCATATGTGTTGTCATAATCTAGTGTTTTGCTTTCATTTTTTACAATAATAACCTGGGATATCACATAATATTCTTCACGTGTATTTTTATAAACAAATTTTTAGTTCCAGTAGTTTCCATTTCTAGTAACCGCGTCAACAACGAGTTGGTTTTGGATGCTCTCAACGATCGTCTTATCAAAGCATGACATGGTATACCATGTACTGTCTCAAAATGCCATGGTATAGCAGGGTATTTTGAGATAATACCATGGTGTGCCATGCTACCTTTCTGGAAGGGAAATGCTGAACTTTACAGATTTCGGGTCACTTTAGCAGCCCGAATTCCTGGACGATTTGGGTTGAATTACCACGACTCCCCTTATCACAATTCCCGAATCCACACTGTTAGTGATTTCTAAGTCCATGTAGTATATATCATTAATTGTGAAATCCAACAGTTCATTAATCGATTATTACGAGTTTATTACTTTCCAAAGTGTGATTTATTGGGATTTGGTTTGATTATAAACGATAACTTTACAAATGAATTATGCAATCAACAATTTGGTCATGTATCCGTGCGCGCAAACGAAGACGCTTTGCCGTAGGTGTAATGGGGACTTCATTGTTTTTGTTGTTGTTTAACCCTTTACCTAACATGAAAAGCAACTTAAACTTGCAAAATAAATTCTTGAATAACTATTATTTTCATTTTTGTCTCAAAAACATAGGTTATGACCCCTCATTGGAACGAGCTCGACGAGCTCGTTCCAATGAGGGGTCATAACCTATGTTTTAGAGAGAAAAATGAAAAAATAATGAAAATTAATTGGCGATTTTTGAGGATAGCGCTGGCCGGTTTTGACCGTTACGTTAGAAAGGGTTAAATAATATAATTATTGTTAATAATGAAAAAGTAATAATCAGAGTAATCGCTTGACTGGACAGGTTACGAGAAATAATTCATTCGAGGCGAGGGACTATATTGTAAAACAACGTCCTTCACCTCTCATGAATTATTTCACGTAACCAGTCCAGTCAATCGATTGCTCTGTATTTATTATCCATTGTATAGTTTGATCACATTACTTTTACGCGGATTCCTTGCCTCTCCGTGCTAAAGAAGGATAAACATAAACCTTGGGTAAACATGTTGTAGGGCCCTGAGAGTCACACATCTTCGATCCGAATCGAATCTCGAATCTAACCGTGTCTATTATTCGAAATCGAAACGAAGCTCGAATCGAATCAGCGGTGTCTAGAAGGCGACCGATTGGGGAAGTGGGATGCTATATCAATTTGATATGCGAAATCGAATCGAATCTCCAAGCTTTGTTTGACAATTAGAAAATAGTGACCAAAAGCAACTTATCGGTAAATGGAAAACTAGATAATGTCTCAGAAAATACAATAATAGAATATAAGCCCTGAGCAAATGGACCTTCGGATATTGAATTATCTCCTGTTTGTGTTCGAGGGTTGAATTGGTGTCTGGTTCTTAATCAGTTGTGTATGGACTATCATTTACGGAAAAGAAACCCAACACAACCTCAGATTTTTTGACAAAACTTGGGGGATCTCATCCCTCTCCTGTACGCTAGCACCTGTTTAAATGAATTTTGTTCAACCATTTTGCAGATAGATATAGATGGCGGTAGTGGGAGGATTTTATTTGATAATTCAAAATACCTTGGTCAAGTCACCTACACCATATGCAGCAGTAACAACAATGGGGATAGTAATCTGACAACAGTTGCAGAATGGTCAAACAAAGGGAATATAGACCTGTTTGGTGACAGAATTTTCTTCAATAAAATAACAAACTTTGAAGATCGGACATTGTTGATCAGTACCCAGGAGGTAAGTAACCATGTTCAATACAAGTTGTAAATAGTTTAGAGCTTGTGTCTCAGGATTGAGTTTCCTTACGTGGAGAAATGACGAAACAATAAGAGAAGATTGCCACATAAAGAGTATTAAGACAGAACACAACGAGAGTGGAGTACGAGGGACAGGTATCAACGACCTGAGGTGGAATTTTTCCTGTATTTCACGAGCGCCGTACTGAATAATAAAATAAGTATAAGTACTCAATGACATAATCGGTTGAAATATTTTGTACTTATGACCCAGTAATACCACATACCAAATTTCGTTTAAATTTTCGTATGGGTTCTGAAATTAGAACGGGCGTGATCAAAAGCATTGCCCTTCCCAGAACAACTAGAAACATTATTCCTTGTTCCAGCCCATAACACCGTAAGAGAGATTAGCTTCAGAATTTGACTAGTGGCTTGACAGTTTGAGTCAATCGGTTCCTAATTGCCCCATGAGGACTGCACGCCAGAGTCTTCTTGATTAATGCCTGGGCGCTACATATCCTTTACCCAAGTGAAACGATGATGGCCGTTTATCGCAACTAATTTTAAAGTCGAAACGCATACATCATTTACACTTTAATTTCATGTTTCGGAGTGGTAGTGAAACTGTACTGTTATAAATGTTGTTTGACACGAATTTCAAGCACTAAAACCCACCTTCCCCCGCTAGGCTTACATTGCGAATTACCATGTAACATTTTCAGTTAGTTTGTTTCCTAATGAAGGATATTAAAGGTTGAAATGATAATATTTATTCTGCAACAAGAAGGAAAGAACCACCAAACCTGATGTGCCGCATTGATATTGTTTTACTATAGTGTTCCTGTTATTAACAATAAAAGGAATTACACTCATCAAACGTCTGAAAAAATACTTTTGCAGGCAGCTGCAAGTGGGGGAGGGGGACAAATTTGCAAGACATAAGCTGGATTTTTTTTTTTACATCACGATGTTTGGCACCAACTCACCCTATTTTGCATTTTTTCCATCTAGTTTTGGACATCCACCCTGAACACCGGATTTCAAGAGAAAGCGAGGTAGCATTGTCTCAACTACTTATCCTGTCATCATTTTGTGATGACCCTTTCTCTGGACGACAAAATTTATTCTGGCTTGCTAAATCAAATGCACTGCATGGAAGTGTCAGATTTAAATTCTTGCATGCCGCAGGCGGACATTCCTGCCCAGCGTTTGGTTTCTCTTGTCACTGAAATAAGCACATTTAATCGTATTGCTCCACGTAAACGGAATGGATTTTTTTACCAATGATTTGTTGTGTTACATTTAGATTAATTTTTCATTAAATCTAGTGATGGCTGCTTTACAGAAGCCATGACTACATTTGATGAAAATATCTAGAAAATACCCAGCAGGTAAAGAGCCTGTGCTAGGCATACTGTATCGTATATAAATATATAGGCAAGTCACATTCATTGGAGCTGTTATTCAAGGTTAGCAGGCCAGGTCGAGTGCCCATCTGTGCTCATGGGAAATCTACCTATAATTATTGAAATGATGACCAAAGACAAATAGTAAAAAATCAATACAAGTATACCTGAGCACAGTGTTTGGAAATGTTTCAATTAGCTGTTTCAATATTGTTGTTGCTGCGTTGTTGATATATGTTTTCACTCTTCTGCTGACTGGACTAAAGTCTCAATCTGAATGGCAATGTACCTTCTACACCCGACCCTAACCCACTCTCCACTTCTTTTGAGATCCCCCTATGCACCTCACTCATATTTCTCCCCCAGAGTGGTTAAACCATTGATGTCAGTCCCAATCCAGATAACCAAGGGTTCCAAGACACCTGCATCTGTTTTTAACCCTTTACCCAAAACCAAAACCTGTATTGTATCGCGTACCGTTGAATTCGCGCATCAGTCGTGGTATAAATGTTGCAACACCTTGGTGTTAAGATTCATATACAATCATACTCAGTCATTCAGTCACATATAAAATTATTGGTAAGAAACCAAACTGCTACCTTATATTTCAGGCATCCAGAATGGGAGGTGCATAATGGACATTGTTTTGACAGGGTCTGATAGTGTAGTACAAGCATATGTCAGTGATAGTTACTTTTAAAGCTCTGCTGAATTGAAAAGCAATATTTTGTTTAATTGGATGCCTTATCGTGTGTGAATGGACGACGTTAAATGGCTAAACACTCCTACAAAAGGTCAGTGCATTCATCATCTGAGGCAAGATCTATCCTTCTGGTATAGGTTTTGTAGACTACACACCTTTTGTTATCGTCTACTAATCGACTCTCTTAGGTTAGTGTAGGTTCAAAGGTAAAGAAGTTTACAAGGTAAGACCGGTAGGAAGGAAAGGCGATCGATCCTCCGTCAATGGAATCCTATCGTTTGGATACGTAAAGACATATCTAAATCACCATTATTCTTAAGTTTGACTGTTGAGGGGCATGATACATCTCCTTTCATATCCTCAACCTGTTTCGCTGGACATTTATTGATGTCCTGCAAAAACGTATGTGCCCGCTACCGAGGCACGTTTTTGTTGAAATGTTACAAAAACAGTGAACGGTGTCCAAAATATGTTGCAGTCAGATCAGGTTCTGGTTCCTGTTCCTATTGTATTGATAATTCTCTTTACATAGTTTTGCGGCTCTGAAGTTTGTGTCATGGTAATGGTTGTTCCATTACGGCAACCACCATTACAACATCTTAATATACACCCGGAACTTAAGTAAGCACCTCTGTTTTTTTGCAGTGGTGTTAATAGAAACCGTCATTACTTTTATAAAGATGACCAAAAGAGATTGTTTGCGAAAAGAATGGTCTATTGACAGATGGAAGAAACACAATTATAAAAATATGCAGTATTTTAATGGCGCTAATTATAAATATCTGTCACTAAGGTTTTTGATGGAAAAATGTTCCCTCGACAAGTGTGGTACTGGAACGGTCCATGATGAAACAATGCCGGTAATGACTGACAATTAAATTTCACTGGTGATCTCCTGGACACAATAGCAGTGTCTAACGTCAGTAGCGAGTGTATCCACCACGTGCCCGGATCACAGCCTGAACCCGTCTCCTAACGCTGTCAGTGAGCCTTCTGATACGGTCCAGAGGCAACTGCTGCCACTCCTCGTGCAACGCAGCTTCCAGATCGGTCGAATTCTGTACAGGCAGATCCCTTGTTTGCACACGACGTCAGAGAAATCCCAGATGTGTTCTAAGAGATTCAAATCTGGGGCTCATTGCAGGTGTTCTGATAGTGTTGTTCTGAAGGAATGCTCTCACGGTATGGGAACGATGTGGCCTTGCGTTGTCGTCGATGAATACTGGGCGAGTAGTCAACGGGTGGTTGTCAAACTGAGGCACGAAAACCGGACTGAGAATGTCCCGGATGTACTGATGATCATTGAGGCTCCCACGTACAGTAGCCATACACAGTTTGCAATCATGAAAGCGGCATTCCCATGTCATAACTGATCCTCCACCATAAGGAGCCGTAGGTGTGAAGTTCCTAGGCACGTAAGCAGTATTTCTATGCCTCCACACTCTCATGCGACCATCTGAAGACGTGAAGCAGGAACCTACTCTCGTCTGACCAATGGACTCTCCTCCATGACCTGAGATTTCAATGTTGTCGTGCCATACACCACTCCAAACATCGTCTTTAATGCTGCCCGGACAGAGCTGGACGCTTGATTACCCTTCTGGACCTCATACCCAGTGCTTTGAGACGGCTTCGGACAGTTCTTTTGCTCAACCTCCAGTTGGGGAGCCAACGGCTTTTCAAAACCTCACTTGAAGCAAAGGGTTCACGCCTAAAGAGGCGTGCCAGACATCGATCTTCCCGAGGAAAGGTCCTTCGGGGTTGCCCAGGCCTTGGTCTGTCCTTAACATCGTCGGTTTATTGATGTTTTCGGACAAGTCTGCCGATGACAGAATAACTATAGCCAAATTGCCTTCCAATAACTTTGAATGACATGCCTGTTGCATGCATGCCGATGATTTGCCACCGGAGTGCCTCTGACAGTCTCCTACTTGCCATGTCAACATTTACTGATAAAAGAAGTCACAACTTTTCTTGTTTTATATCCAGATATCGCATGTGGATGATAGTATTTTTGTGACATTCGTGTGTAACATGCCTCCCGTGAACGTGGGGATGTGTTTGGGGTACGCTATCAGTCATCATGTTTTTCACGAGATGAAATGTACTGCAAGACATAGCAATCATTAAAACATAATAATCAGTAACAGCGACTTCACTGTCATGAAACATTTCAGGGGGTGCTAATTAAGTTCCAGGTGTATATTTTACATAGATATATACCAACGTTATTCAATTCATTTTCTTTCATTAACATATAAACACATTACTTATGATCAATCTTTTGAATGAACTCATCCATTTCTTTTCTGGTGATTGTAACTAACAACTTTCGAACAGAAAATATTTAAATAATTTTTCAAATATATACCGATGTTGTTTGATGTAAGAACTCGAATACTGTCTTGTTTATTCTCATAGATGCTTCCATTCGTACAGAAAAAGACTGACGATAACAAAACAGCATGGGTAGGGTATAGTGTGGATATTTTGAATGAGTTGGCTGACAGACTCAACTTCCGGTAAGTAAGTTATAATACCTGAAGGGATTTATTATGAAAAATGGATTGCTTAGCAGATTATAATAGGTCATTCATCTAAGACGTTTTGAAAGTGAAGCTTTTTAATCCTATATTTTAGCTCTTTTGTGTATTGGTACATTTTCTTGGGTGATTGTGTTATTTTTCAAACAGTCGTAAATATTGCTGGTAAACAACTTCCCTTGCATGTTTGTGTTGACAATGTATATATTTTCTAATGGGTATATTTCTGACCAGGCAATGTATAATATCGCCACATCTTGCTCCTGGTGGCGCACTCAGATGATGATACAGTTACGAATGCAGTACAATTGGCCCACTTTGTATTTTTTTATGGGAACTCGTCCCCTGAGTTCCAATGTGTTCTATGTGCCTACTGGCACATAGAACACATTGGAACTCAGGGGACGAACTGTCTCAATTCTAAATCTACTGCAAGAAATATGTGTGACAAAGGGCGCCCAGCCTCCATTATGAGATCTACAACCTCTCAACTCTAAATTTCTGAAAGTTTCTCTTATCCTTTTTCGAAATAAAGCATATCTAAGGAAATTTACAAGATGTGTTTCATTCCACACCGTCAACACTCCAGTCCAAATAAAATCCGTGTGAGACCAAGGAGTCCCGTATAAAAAAAAACGTACACTGCTTGCAACAAAAGCAAAGCCACTAGCCCGTTTTGCCGAAATGCCCTGTTCCTATCTCGGAACGAAACTTATAGTATCTTGTGGCTCCCCGTTGAAAATCTTGATTGGACTGCCACTAAAATTCACTGAGCAACTATCTGTTTTATGAATTCAGGTTGCATCACAATCCTGGTCCAGAAATGCGGCCTTTTTGGTTCAAAGATTAAGCGTGTTCACGCCTTCCCCAAATAAGATATTTAAGTTTTCTACAGACCATCTGGCCAACAAAATAGAATGATCTGGATAGCTGCCATTAACATAAACGAAACTTATTGTGATTTTGCATCTAAGAAGTAACAAAGTAACAATAGCATGGCATTATGCTGTATCCAACCAAACGTTTGCCCGTGTTCAGTGTGAACACAAGGAGGGACCATCCTCTGCTGAATACTATATGTGGTTAGGTCAAGGAACACATCCAGTAACCAGCATTTTTATTTTCAGAACCTTCCTAAATAATCCTACATCACTTTTTTCGACTTGTGCTTACTTTGTGTACCTGCAGTTGCACCGTTGATTAACACTAAGCCTCCTAGAGGGCTGACGCCCGACATTGTCTAATTAATACTACCAGATTGTTAGATAGAATGTTTAGTACACCGTGGAGTGCTGTTCCACTGGAATCTCGAAACTTTATCCATTTATCTCCAACCAGTGTAACTCAGACTTGTTAATGATATGTGTGTGTGTGAGAGAGAGAGAGAGAGAGAGAGAGAGAGAGAGAGAGAGAGAGAGTATATGATATAAATAAAGCTACCACAGACAAGTACGAAATTTTACATGTATGTTATTTTGTTGTTACTGTATACCCTCGTTAGGGTTACACGTAGATGTAAATGAAATGAAGTGACCAGTAATTGAACAGTTTTTTAATAAAAGTGGACACTTGCTACCTACGGTTTGTTGCGTTTTAACTCCGTGCATGCCGCACTAGGATATTTCTGGCCAGGACAGAAAATCTCTTGCAACTAAATTAAGTAAAATTTGAGCATCTTAATCCAAATGGTTCCACGTTAACTGAATCAGCTTTTTCAGTAATGGTTTCTTGAGGTAAATTTCCATGAATTGTTCATCAACACCAATCAAGGAAAATATGTTTACAATACTCAGCGGATAAATTTATAAAGGAAGGAAATGCTTTTAAATTTTCAAACAGTCCATTTCCATATGATACAGGAGACGTTTATTACATATACTGTGACATTATGTGACGTGTGATGCGTTGCGTTTGTACATCTACAGTACTGTAGTCACAAAGGTGGACTTTTTTCTCGATCAGCTCACGATCCGATTGCTACATAATTACACTACTGCTCGATATTTCATCAATAAAATGTTGCAAAATGAAGACTGAATTAAGAAACACGAATGCAAATAGAATCTGAGACTCAAATGTTGTTACAGTTCTTTGTCGACACGCGAGATTTTACATCGTTGTAGAGAGGAATGCGGCTAGAGAATATCGACCGGATCGCGAAAGAATCGCGACCCGGTCGAAATTTTATGTCTGCTTTTGTAGTCACAGTAATGAGTGTTTCATTTCTGTGTTCCAATTGTTAAGTCTGTTCACTTCCATTATCTATAGGTATATTATAACAGAACCCAAAGATAAGCTGTGGGGAGCTCAAAATGAAGACGGATCGTGGAATGGCATTGTCGGAGAAGTTCAAAATGGGGTTTGTATACAATTATTAACCCTTTACATTGCATGAAAAACAGGCGATACTTGCAAACAAAATTCTTGAATAACTAATGTTTTTCATTTTTTGTCTCAAAGACATAGGTTATGACCCCTCATTGGAACGAGCTCGACGAGCTCGTTCCAACGAGAGGTCATAGACTATGTTTTTGAGACAAAAAATGAAAAAATAATGAAAATTAATTGGCGATTTTTGTGAATAACGCTGGCCGTTTTGGCCGTTACGTTGCGCAAAGGGTTAACGTAATATTCGCATATTACAGTACAATAAGCGCATGCGAAAGGACGATCGACGTGCGGACCACACAGTCACGCACTGATACTGGCAAGTCCAGTAACTGTGACACCTGCGTTAGTTAATGTTCTTTCTAAAACTGGCATGTCAACGTTGTTCGATAAAATGTTTTTATTCTAGAATGTTTAGATATTTGAATTTGAATATGGCCCGATGCCGTAACAAATATTTCTTTTCTTCTTCAACCTCTGAGAAAACTACGGGGCGTAATTTAAGTAACCGACAGTATTGGTCATCTTTATTACGCTTCTGACCTTGAGGATGTGATGCACTGATTTCTTTACACCTGTATTGCTGGAACATTAGGCGAAAAACGTCGAAACTCAATTCTCTGCCCCTTCAAGATCAGGCCAAGCCAATCAACGTTGTATCTCCTGCCATATGTGACGTGAAAGCAGTTATGTTGTGAGTGTAGTCACGGCATGACAGCTTTCACTTCATCAAACGTCATGGTGTTTACCTTGCCCGAAAACTAGTAACACGATATCAACTTTCGCTTTATTTTTTTATTTTGTAAATATTAACTGAAACATGTTATAAATATTTAATTAGCATCGCCGTGAAAAAAAAAGTGTATATCACCACCATATTCAATATTCAGAGGCATCAAAGTATAATCTTTAAAAAAGAATAATCGGCCATTGAAAACCTTCGTGAAATGTTTTGTTTTTTAAGCATAGTATTGGTATAGAACATACCCATAGTAGCTTGGTGTACCAAATGTTCACCACGAGTGGTGAACATTTGGTACACCAAGCTACTATGGGTATATTTTATTAAAACCATGATCGCCACATTATTAAGAGTCGCTATTATTTTTTCTCGATTTTACTGAGCCGCACTCGTACAAACGTGCGAATTTGTTTTTGTTCACATAAGCATAGGTGGGCGGTACTTCCACGGTCAATTTTATCGACGAAACGAAATAATAATAACATAATAACATACTATTTCGAGTTGTGGATGCTTTATTGACACGAGACAATGCATGTTTATTAATTTGTGGAACCTTATGAGGTAAACCCATTTAAAAACGTAATAAATAATTGCCATGGCACTTTCATTTCACTCTTCGCGAGGCAACGTGCGAAAAATTTAGACAAGTTCGCATTCAGGTCGGCGTCACCAAAGGTCAGCTTGGATGTAGTTCCACTGTAGGTGTAAGTTTTAACTCTTGAAATCCCATTGCTGACGTGATCACCACGGTTGGTGTATAAAGCTAACATTTATGTCATAGCCTTTTCATATATAGTAGAATAGGTTATCATAGTATAAATAGTAATAACTGACTCCTCCCCAAGCGGCGGTGTGGCACTTTTCTATGTGTGACCAATGAGAGTTAACAACAATCCAGTGGTAGAGAGATCTTTCATGTAATGTCCTTTTCGTTTTCACGTATGTCCTAATTGTGACAAACTGCGAACGAAGCTGTTAGTCCTGGTTATGGACACAGGTGGGGTGTCATTCGTATTTTTCCCCCTTCAGCCTCGTGTTCCTAAATTTCATCACGTAATATTCAAACGTACAACTGCTGATTGGTGAATCTCTTTTGAATTAACGTTGCGTGTTAGAAACAAGTTAATGCATCGGCCTTCTAACCAGTTTTCGCTCAAAGTGCTATCTTCGAATCAACAACCAACGCAAGCTTTACTCGACTTCCACTTGATGAACCGGTAAAGACTGGTATTTGTTTCGAATACTTTCTCGCCCCCCGGGGAAAATTTATGCTAATGCCAACACGTTTGCTCTTGATTATGTCAGTGTGTTTCCCCAAAACTTTCAGTGGTATTATTTATGCATTGGTATGAGGACTCATGGATAAATGGGTTGTACTGGCGATGTTATTCTTCTACCAAAACGACGAATTGTGGACACTTCAGGATAATTCTTCATCAGAAAAAACTTACATTTCGTAGGTTGGCGGAAGTCCCATTTTAAAAGGAGCTGTGTTGTTTTCTATTTTGTTTTAAAATACATCTAATAGCACATCCAATAGTCGGAGCTTTTGTGGTGTGGCGACTAATATTTCCGTTCCTTGTTCTAAGAGAATTAATTAAAATATTTACGTTTTCCTTCTCCATTGCGCCGTAGAATAAGCCTGCAAGTAAGCCTGATTCATTTGTATTTCATGTTTTACTTGTTTACGAAAGAGTTTTTGTCATCTTCGTCCATAAATACCATAATGTAACAGGTTGTATTGAGCAGGCCTGTTTCTTTCATATTCCCAGCGCATCGTCGGCGTCCTACCTGTTGCGTTCGATGGGATCAACTACGTACTTACTGTGTTTCTGTGCATCGTTTTGAGAGAGTTAGCGCTTTACTTAACACGCTTAGAAGACGTCATTTGCAAAGAAAAACTCTTGAATAGCCAAAAATTTCATCTCTTGCCTCAAAGACATAGCGTATGACCGATCACTGGAACGAACCCGATCAGCTCGTTCCAATGAAGGTTATAAACTATGTTTCGCGGAATAAAATTGAAAAATATGGTCACTTTTAAATATGAATATAAAAAAGCGGTGAGGTTTGTGGCTGGCTCTGGTCTGTTCTGATCTTTACGTTAGGTAAGGGGTGATTGTTTATTCGCTGGATTCGCGTTTTGTGGTGGATTGATGCTACGTATTGATGATACCTTAAAGGGTTAACTTTCTAACTACACTTCTAACATACACAAACAGTGAAGCAGATCTCCAAACTGTACTTGACATTTGAGCTAATTCAATTTTGGTATCTGGTGCAGCTAAAAGTTTTCCTTCTTCAGTGTATTGTACCCACAAGACCGTCTTGTTTGATCAGTCCGCAACCTCATTAATCAATACACTCGATCTTTTGAATAATAATAACGCGACGGACAGCCGCTGCTCTTTGTAAGAGAAGACATTTATCAACCCAGCACTCTATTATTTACGCCCTAGTCACGAAACGACGATAATCGATTTGGTATTTGAAGATCACTTAGATTGGTACATAGTCTAACGATATGTTTATCTCAATGGCTTGAAGACTACATGACAGAACAGTGACGTTCTCATACTTTAGAGGAAATAAATACCTGAAAATAAGACAATGAACAACGTTTCTTTACTAGTTTGTAATGCACTAAACTTTAAAACTTCACTTTATTACGAAACCTCTCCACCGATTCTGACACATTATAACTCATCGACGGATATTATTAATTATACAGTTTGTTGGTGGCCTAATATGGTATATATGGTGTCAGTTAATTTCATATTGGACGAGAGCGAAGCTCGAGTCCAATATGGAATTAACTGAAAAATATATACCATATTAGGCCACCAACAAACTGTGCAACGAATATATCTTACCGACTGGTGCATCGATGCACAGAACTAATAACAACAGCGATCAAAATTAAATGACAGAATTCTCACAACGTGTTCACGTGTCTTTGCCTTGTGGCAATTTATGAGAGAGTGCCTACAGACACTTTCCCATAAATTGTAACAAGGCAAATTCATACATACCAAACAGTTTCATTTCGAAGGTAACGTGCCACACATCCACAGAATATGAAGACTTTTAAGTTGCCTAACCTGCACTTCAGACCAAATATGGGCTTCCAACACTCAATCTTTCAACTTGAAGCATTTATCGGCTGCCGCCATTTTGAATAATCAATGATGAACAAAGGGGAGATTACCCATAGCTGTCAGTGTATATTGATGTTGACAGGCAGTATATGGTTTTATATGCAGTCCGCATGTGACGTCTTTGAACCAATGAAATTTCCAGATACTTGTAGGAGGTAAGCTATGGAAGAATTATAATATTTTCTCTATGCTTTGTTTGTGTTTTCAGATATTATGATAAATAGGGTGAAGATTATGTTACTTTGAAATATCAAATCCAAATGAGATTTGTTAACGGCATTACACGTTAAACTGAAGCGGAGGTAATGGATTCCAAAAGAAGTATGACGAGTTCTTGTAAAATCTGTTTGCTGCCAAAGACTATGACTATAATTTTCATATTTTTGCCAGCAATAGAGGTAGTGGCTTAGTTGCCAGAGTATTGGACTTTGAACCGGAAGATAGACGATTCGATCTTGACCAGTAACAATTGCATGTTCTTGGCCAAGACACCTAATTCTGATTGCCACAGTGTAGGCAGGGTTGCGATGTACGCTAAGGCGTACTTCAGGACGATGGTGCACTTGCCTTCAACCGCTGCTTGTGCAGAGGTAGTGAGTTGGGGAGGTCTAACGGTTTTTCACCGCTGCTTTGTGGTTCTCTCCGGGTACTCCAGCTTCCTCCATCGTAAAACTGCCAGACGCGATGTTGTCCTGGCTGATTAAAGTGTCGTTAAACCCTAATAAACAAACAAACAAGCTATATGTATCACTGGTCTTTAACACATCACTTAACATAACTACCCAACCAACTAGTGCTCTCCACCAATGGGCCTTTCAAATTTTATTATTTTTGTCTGGAAAACATAGCTTTTGACTCCGCATTGGAATGAACACGTTAAGCTCGTTCCCATCATGAGTGGTCGTGGGCTACGTTTCGCAATTGGTTTGCGGTTAGCCTGTTCTGTGAAACGTGTGTTGGCTATATTGTGCGTCTGACCATAAGACGTGCAAGCGTTTTGAGAACCACACGGTTGGTGAAAGCCAAGATATCCGACACAATAGTCTGATAGCCTCAAAACTGGTATTCGGAAACGGGCGTTTTTTCATGCCCATTGCTTGAGGACTTCAAAGGAATAAAAGAAACTCTAAAAACATTCGAGAAGATAACAGACCGAAACCCGTACTCAACGCCACTACAGAATCACTTACACACTTGGCATGAACAAAATATTAAAATTGCCCAATTTAAACATCTTTCTGGCATGGAACTCTTCCCAGATACTCCAGTCTAACTGCCAAGTGGAAAAAAACCCTAAAATAGCCTTTGGGGTTGAAAGGTGCTTTAGTCCAATGCAACACTTTTGAACATTTGTGGAGATACAGAAATCGTAACAGGCTAAAAAATTAAAAGCCATTCCTGAAGATATATAGAATATACCCATAGTAGCTTGGTGTACCAAATGGTCACCACGAGTGTTGACCATTTGGTACACCAAGCTACTTTGGGTATATTTTATTTATACCATGATCGTCAGATAATTAAGAGTCGCTAGCACTTTTTCTCGATTTTACTGAGCACCAGAAGTGCATACGTGCGAATCTGTTTTTGTTTACACGAGCATCCAGAGTACCTCCGCTGTCAATTTTATTGTCGAAACAAAATGGAAAATGAAACGGGGCCTTTTTCATTTTGATAGCATAATAACATACCATTTCGAGTTATGGATGCTTTATTAACATGAGACAATGCATGTTTGTTAAGTTTTGGTGTCTTATGGGGTAAACTCATTTGAAAACGTAATAAATAATTGTCACTTTCATTTCACTCTTCGTGAGGCGACGTGCGATAAATTTAGACAAGTTGCATTCAGGTCGACGTCACCAAAGGTCAGCTTGGATGTAGTTCCACTGTAGATGTAAATTTTGACTATTGAAATCCCATTGCTGGCGTGTTCATCACGGTTGGTGTGTAAAGCTAAAATTTATGTCATAGGCTTTTCATATATTGTAGAATAGGTAATCATGGTACAAAAAACCTTATTGTTCTCACACGACGATGTATCGATTCGCGTTTGTACTTTCTTCTGTTTCTTAGACTCATGTCACACAGTCAGTCGCTCGTACAAACGAATGGTTTTTGTAATCGTTTCGGCAGTTGGGGCTCAAGCATGACCAATTTGGATTACGTACTTTTTAATTAAATAAAAAAAGGTTGCGTAAGGACTACTGCATGTATATTTTATTTATCTACAAATAAATTCCCAACATGTCTTGATGATGCACTTTAACCCTTTACCCAACGCAGACGATATCAAAATTTATTATTTTAAATAACATTTTTTTAAATTTTTCAAAAAATTTCAACAAAACAATATCATGTGACCCCTCGTTGGAACGAGCTCGTTCCAACGAGGGGTCATATGATATGGTTTTGTTGAAATTCTTTAAAATATAATATTTTTTCAACTGCTGAATTTGCATATTACGCGAGCGGATGCGGCCAATTCGTTGGGTAAAGGGTTAATACTTTGACCATTTGATATCATAGTGTAGGAGATTACAACGTGTTATGGCATTAAGTGTGCATGGTGCTCTTTCTCATTTACTTAATTCCTATGAATTAGTGACGATAAGCATAGACTGACACCCAGGGCCAATCTTAAGTGTACCCCTATCCACAGGTGTCGCTAAGTATTTTTGGTGTTGTGTTTCGTATAAACATCATCCGAATTTCATGGCTTTATTGACAAATTATGACATATTTTGTCGTCTTAGCGGTATCTGTTGCCACCTCCCCGAACCCAAACACCCATTGAGAGCCTCACCTGTACATAAAAAAAATATTTTTAGGATATTTTTAACAAATAAACTTTTATCTTTTTCAGAATGTTGATTTTGGTGTTGGTCCACTCACTATTACGGCAGCGCGAGAGAGTGTGATTGATTTTACAAAGCCGTATATGGAAGACGGTCTGGGGATTATCACAAAAAGAGAGTCCGCCGATTCTCGGCAAGTCTTTAAAATATTCGAACCATTTCATTCATCTGTGTGGATATACATGGGTGTGGCTATCATAGCAGTGGGGATTGCATTATTTATGGCTAACAGATACAGTCCGTTCACACCTACTAAAAACATAACAGAGAAGAGAGACGACACACAAGTTGGCGTAACAGATAGCGTGTGGCTAATATTTGGAACATTGATGGAACAAGGTATTTATCCACTTTTGAGCCGTGTTATTCACAATACATATTCCATTTAATCCCCTAAAATGCACAAGTTTTCAGCAATCAGTTATAAGAACAAATCATCAGAGAATGTAAGAGAAATTAATTTTCTCATATTCCTTACCTTACTATCACAGCAAACACACGTCAACGATGAAAACTTTGAATGGACATTACGTTGGATCCAAAAGTTCCGTAAAGAAACTCATAGCTCTGTGCTTCGTGACTGTATTTTTCAGGGAAATTCAGACATTGGTGAAGATACAATTCAACCAAACTGCTGTGATAAAAATGTATCTTAAGAAAATTAACTTAAACCTTTGAACCAGGAAGGTCGCTTTTCCGATCCATCGTCATGATACGACCTGAATTCTTTAAGTAGATAGTTGCTCAGTACATTTTCCAGCTCACTAAGGATTTTCAACGTGCAGTATCAAGGCTGTTCTTTAAAAATGTTGATTTTTATTATTACATGAAATTTCCATCTACAGCAACACTAAAACATGCGGAAAATAAAAATCCCTTCCGCACACATTTGACGGACTATTTTTAAACAGGAGCGAAATATCTCACTGGAATTTTCTAATTTTCTACAAATCGTGCACCGCAATTACAATTTGAATCGCTAGCGATAGCTAAAAATCGCCCCCTGAGTTCCAATGTATTTTAATAGAACACATTGGAACTCAGGGGACGAAATAGTAACACGGTTCCACTCGCAAATTTGGATGGCGATAAAATGTGTTCATTTTGTTGATAGTTCGTCGCCTGTGTGCTACAATGTTCTATGTCCCATAGAACATTCTAGCACTCAGGCGACGAGTTGTGAAATGAATTGCTGGGTTTAGCGCCATTGCGCGAACGTAGCGTGGATACAGACATGTTCTAAATGACCCGCTTCCGGCAATTAGAGCACGATGAGAGTGAATTTACCTGAGGTTAGAGCACAGAACCGACTGACTCTTAGCCAATCAAATTACGGATTCAGACAGGCCAAATTTAACTGATGAATTACAATTACAATTTGAAGTGACGCGAGATTCGGTATATCATGGTATTTTTCGCCAGTACCATGCAACTTCCACTAAGAGGGTTAGAGACTCCCCCATCTTCCGGGTTAACGGCTCCGCATTACTAACCAATTTGGGTTGGAGTCCCGAGTTTCATCTAATCAATTTTTTTTTGAAAACACCGCTGGTGTCGACGAACATGACGCCTGGATTTTCAAACCTAACACTGGATAATGTGCATCGAATTCTTTTTCTTGTCGATTTAATCTGAAGCTCAATACACGTTTGTGATTTTTTAGGTAAACACTCAAGCTTGTGGGGAGGGGACGTCACTTAACTTGACCCTTTCGATGGGGTACGTGTAACCTTTTGCCTGGAGAAGGATTTGGCAGTGGACGAGCAGACGACACAAGAGACAAAAATACGGCAGTGAGGATTAATAATAATTGAATCCCAGGTCTCTGCAGAGCTGTATGAATATATAATGAGTCAAAACAGAAAGTATAATAGAAACAAATGTGAAAAAAATAGCATAAAGGATGAACAGTTCTAATGTTGCATGTTTGTGAACAAGAAGTCGTGCAAAGAGTTTAACGACATATTGTTGTTGTCAACCCAACCGTATACAAGTTTGTTACGGATTTTAAAATAGCACGTGCTACCCGAGAATGTCAAATTGAATTGGTGACCGACGATTTTCTTTGTGTTATGTTGTGCTAGAGAGCTTGGGTTATTGAGAAAACACGCTAATTTTTTCTTCCGACATTTTAAAGAATGCCAAGGTTAACCGAAAATCAGAGGTTGCGTGCCATCGGTATGCATGAGACTGGGATACCTCCCGATGAGCTCGCTGCTGAGTTCAGAGTCACTGTGTATCGCCGACGAGCAGAACGGTGTTCTGATGCTTGCGTTGCGTGCGTGAATACGACCGTTTCGGCGGGGGTAGTGTAATGGTTTGGGCAGGAATTTCCTTGCTCCAGCGAACGCCGTTGATCTTCGTCGATGGCAATCTGAATGGACAGCGATATAGGGACGAAATTCTGAACGCTGTTGTTGTCCCGTTGTTCAACGCTCTCGTCGGACTGCAGTTATTCCAGCAAGACAATGCCCGATGTCACGTGGCGCGTATCTGTCGTGACTTTCTTGAGGAGCAGAGCATCGACCTTCTTCCTTGGTCCCCACTTTCGCTAGATTTGTCGCCAATCGAGCATGTGTGGGATCAACTGGATTGTCGGGTACGACTTCATGATCTTCAGACGTTAGGCGATTTACGTAATGTGCGAAGACAGGAGTGGAACGCAATACCACTGGATGACATCCAGAGACTTATCAGGTCCATGCGCCGTCGATGTCTTGCCATCCAAGAGGCAAACGGTGGACATACACGCTATTGATTGCATGTGTGAACTTTTCATTTCACCCCATGCCTGAATTGACGTGACGCTTGCAACAGTAAGAAAATGAAATTATGCAAATTCATACAGCTAGACTTGAAATATGAATTTACAATAATTTGTTTGGGATTAAAGTCGATAATACTAAAAACATTGCTCCTCAAAGTTTATTATACTTTTTTTGGACTCAGTATAGTATTATATTAAATGCCGAATGAAGTCACCCACTTCAAGTAGAGATTATTGTGTGAGACTCTACCGTCCAGGGTGCTAGTTTAGAAAGGTTAACTTTTCCTGCAACTATTTTTTGTCCTCACTTGACATTTATGAGACAATGTAGTGTTTGTAATTTGAGCCTTTTTCTACAACAAACACAGCTATTGACTTTACTGAGACCAATGTGCTAAATGGAAAATAAATTCACGGATGGGGATAACTGCTTTCTTCATAAGAATAATAACCCTTCAACAAATTAACCAACACGAATAGATACAAATTTTGCAACTGGCTTTCCTTCTATATAGTATTATGATCACAAATGTGTCATATTTCTCAATCAGATCGCGATTTTGTCACAACACACTTATTTACAAGTAGGTCGAGATTTCGTAAATAAAAGGTTACGAAATCAAGTCCTAATCACGAAAAACAAACGAAAATAGCATCTTAGATTCAATTTTCTCGCACTTCTTTCTTTCCGACAGATGCGATTCTCCAGTGCTATGAGGAAAACGCGGACAGTGAATTTCAATTGGATCGCCACCGAGTGGCCATTCAATCGTAATTCTCTATCCGTTTTAACCCTTTGAACACGAGAGGCCCCTTTACCTGCCCAGGGACATTGTACATCATGCTTTCTTTAAGTATGATGCCTGCTAAGTTAAGGATGAGGCAGACTAATCAATATTTTCAACGTGCAGCCTTGGTTGAAAATATAGCTTGGTCTACCCACAAATAATGAACATGGACTCTTCTAATTGCTGTATTTGAACTGGCATGGAAGATACCACCAAAGTTCAAAGGGTTAATCAGCATCTCAAAAAGTCATATTTGGTTACGTTAAGTGATATATTAATACATAATAGAGGAGATCAACATACGCTATGTTGGGTCACATAGAGGGGGGGGGGGGGGGGGTTACGTCATATTTATTCCCAAAACAAATACGCATGGATAATTTGCAGGCACAATCCTCGTCAGAAAATGGCGGACGCGGACTCGATTCAGCATCAAATTAATAGATATCAGTATATTACGCTTGATCATTTGAGTTAAAATTAACCTTTATAGTAATTATCATTTGTAATATTATTAATAATATGTTAAATCCGAGTTGAAAAAAAACTCTAGATTAAGAACGCATAGAAATGTGACTCTGTACAGTCGGTATTGAGTTGCGTGTCTTCGTTGCTTTACAAACTGAACTGAGCAAACTTTTCGAAAGTTCAACATTCGAAATCCATTGATATAACTCAAGTATTATCAATACCTGTGCCATTGTGGTATGTATAGTGCAGTTATACGAAAGGAAATGAGTGATATGTAGAAATTATTACCATTATGTGGATGTACAAAATATGTATCCGAGTCTCGCTCCGGGTTCTAAGGGTAGATCACGACTCGTCGTGATCTGCCCTTAGAACCCGTAGCGAGACTCGGATACATATTTTGTACATAGAGATTATTACCATTATGTGGATGTACAACATATGTGTCCGGGTCGAGCTCCGGGTTCTAAGGGCAGATCACGCCGAGTCGAAGACGAGTCGTGATCTACCCTTAGAACCCGGAGCGAGACTCGGATACATATTTTGTACATTCACATAATGGTAATAATCATTTTATCTTACAATATATTGTGGATAAGTCAAGTATGTAGACGAATATATAACGAACTATTTATTAGTACGGATGAACAAAAAGAAAAAAAATGGAACTCACGCGAAAGGAACGTGCTTGTATCGGACCCCCTGATACAAACATCTGTATCAGGGGGTCAGATACACGACAGTTGCGGAGTTAATACAAACAAAATACATGTTGATTGTAAGATAAATGAAGCGATTGACGGTAAGAGCCATCGCTGGCTCCCAAATTCGTTCCAAACGTGTTTATTGTTTTGGAAACAAATGTAACATGTTCCCACCCCCTCCCCACGTCAGCAAACACGGGGAATTCTGATAAAGTATATGGTCGTCGACAAGACACATATTAAAAAAATCAAGTTGTGTCAAATTCAATAGAGGCGTCTTTACTGTTACCCTATTTCATCGCTCGTATCGTATCTTGCAATGCGTAACAGTTTCAACGAGGATTTATCTAATACTAATAAATACCGGAATATAGGGATAGAACAGAAGCGGGAATGACACGTTCGTTGGTCGTAGCAATGGCGGCGTTTTCATCAAATCGATCATCCATTTTCTTTAAATTCCCATTTTTCCTCAATAACTCACTCGAATACAAGCGTGTATTCTAATATCTCTGCCCACAACACAAAATATGCCACATACCTATAAGTGAGAATTCCGATTTTTGTTTAAAAATGGAAAACCAGGGAATATATTAATAATAATAATAATAATAATAATAATAATAATAATAATAATAAAAATAATAATAATTTATTTATATAGCGCTTTTCCCAGCGAAACGCTGCTCAAAAGTGCTGAAAACATGGGCGCCGGTAACAATGGTATAATCAGCAGCCGAAGGCTGCTTGAAAGAGATGGGTTTTCAGAGATTTCTTGAAGTTATCTGTATCTAGGGTTTTTCTAAGGTTCTGAGGGAGGGCGTTCCAGAGTGAGGGAGCTGCGAAAGTGAACGATCTCTTCCCTGCCGTTGATCGAATTCGCGGTACGACGTGGAGATTCTTAGAAGCTGATCTGAGATTCCTCGACGATGTGTGTACTTTGATGACCTGCTTAAGGTAGATTGGTGCTTTGTCGCTATGTAAGATGTTGTGTGTCACCACCAGTACCTTATACTTAATGCGAGACTCAACTGGCAGCCAATGCAGGGATTTTAGGATTGGTGTAATGTGGTCATATTTTTTCGCACCAATAATGATCTTAGCTGCTGTGTTGTGAATACTTTGAAGCAGGTACATGGATTTCAGAGGAAGGCCGAAATAGACAGAGTTGCAATAGTCAAGCGGGACAGGACCAAAGACTGTACAACAGTTTTCAGAGTGTATTGGTCAAGTAGCTTTCTGATGTTGTTGATGTTTCTTATTTGGAGGAAGCAGCTTTTGCTCACTTTTGTGATTTGTTTATGCAGATCAAAGCAATCATTAAAAGTTAAAACCTAGACTTTCAACACGTATAAACTAGTAAATCTGAAAATTTTATCTTTTGACAGGAGGTGAACCGCGACCGAATTCTCTTTCTGGCCGTATTATCCTTGTGTTCTGGTGGATATTTACTCTTCTGATGGCGTCGACGTACACAGCCAACCTGGTGGCATTTCTCACTGTGTCAATATCCAAGAAACCAATTAACAGTCTGGCAGAACTTGCAGCACAAGACGAAATAGAGCCTCGTGTGATTTACGGCTCCAATATTTATGATGCCTTGAAGGTTTGTATTTTAAAAACTCAAATCGAAATGTTTTTTATGTCTTGGGCGGCTTGTAACGATTTTCCAATTTGCCTCAGTTAGCTGTTATATATTCTTTAAGTGGTTTTGCGTGTTTTGGTTATGATACGGGAGTTGTAGTGTATAAATGTTTCTCGTAAATTCAGAAGCCTCCAATATCCACAAAACGGCACTAACTGTTCGTCAACTATTTTGTTTAGACAATATATTGTCATGTGGCGCTTCCTTTAAAAGGGAACTTAATCTAACCTACCCCCCCCCACCCCCCACCCCCATCCAATTCAATTTATAGCCTGAACATCCATTTCCTTTGAATCAATGCAATAAATTTCTTAATCGCGACTAGATTTGACTGAATCTTTGATGACAATACCAGTGCTAGAAGACATGTTTGTTTACTATATTTTAAAAATGAAGTACCGGTGTAACAGGAATGGAAGTCCGTAGGAAAATTAGTTCCTCTGGACTATTATTCCGCGGAATTATAGTCCTAGGTCTAACATTTCTAGGAATAGTAGTCCCTCTGGACTATTATTCCGCGGAATTATAGTCCTAGGTCTAACATTTCTAGGAATAGTAGTCCGCCGGACTACTATTCCTAGAAATGTTAGACCTAGGACTATAATTTCGCGGAATAATAGTCCAGAGGGACTAATTTTCCTACGGACTTCCATTCCTGTTACACCGGCACAGCTTTATTTTTATGATTAAGCCGCCGTCGCATAGTTCGACTAATTATGTTAATACCTTGATGTTTTTAATGTGAATTAAATACTTATTGGCTAGAATATCTATAACTGGAGCACAACCCAATAGTTATATAAATTTGTGAGTAAGGGGAAACCACATTAAATCACCGGTTAGTAAACTCAACAAACTGTGGGTAAACTAACTGCCCATAACAGCAGCGAATTCCTAACAAAATGTAACTGGTGTGTTCACCCTTCAGGCGACCTAGTACTGAATCAGCCGGTGCGTACTCTATATAATAACCGGCGTCTTACTCGGAGAATGTACCTATCAATCAAACTCACAGTTCTAATGCCGTTTTATTGTAGGGTTCGAATGATGAAATATACAGCAAGATATGGCAGTCTATGTCGCAGGCCCCAAAAATGAAAACTCTCGATGAAATGCTCGAGTTGGTAAAGACGGGAAAATACGCGTTTATAACTGACAGACTCACATTGGAGTTTATAACATATAGCAACTGTGATACATTTGCCTTAGCAGAAGAAATATTCGACACGGCTGGATATGGTTTTGTGTTTCCGGAGCATTCACCTTACCTAGATGTCATTAATTACAAGTAAGTCTCTTTTTATCTCTGTAACATCATTCTCTGAGAGTATCTTCCATGTCAGTTCAAGGACATCAGTTGAAAGTATCCATGTTAGCCCTCTGCACACTGCTGTTGAAATGTAAAAATTTCAAGCTGCAACTTTCTCCCAAAATGAAACTAGAAATTAAACCAATTCAGTCTTGTTTGACAGAGCTCTCTGAGCTCTGTCAGAAAAACTGAATTTGTTAAATCCCCAGTTGCATTATTGGAAATTTTTTTTTACTGAAATTTGAGGATTTTGACATCAGAATGCAGAGGGTTACGTGTCTAAAGGTGAACCAATTAATATTTTCTTGCATCATTAATAATTTCACAATTTTTGCTTTCAGAACATAGCACATGGCCCTATATGGGAATGCGGGTTCATTTGATGCGTTTTGGATGTAAAACTGGAAAAATAACAAATTTGGAATACCGATTGTTGTGTTTAGTGTTGGGCGGTTTGGGGCAACATGTTAGGTATAGAGATAAAGGCTTATCTTTTTGCACAGAATCCAAAGGACATAAATTCTCCCTCACCCGACCAAGAATAGCACAATAAAGATAAAAGAAATTTGATAGGTCTTCAAACAGAAAATGAATTTAATTAGTGACGATTAATTAATCAAATAATCTTTTTTCCAGCATTATCAAAATGCAAGAAACCGGGCTGATCGCTAAATGGAAAAAGAAGTGGTGGTCTTCCTCGGACATGTGCAGCAAACAAAGGAAAAGAAGCGGTGCAGATATTCTGGGTATGGACTGTATTGCCGGACTTTTCATTATCTATGGAGTGGTTTGTGTATGTGCCTTTTTCAGTCTTCTCCTCGAAGTAATGTATTTGTATATCAAGAAAGTGAGATCAACAAAACCAACAGTCAAACCAGGAGGCTAAAATGTTCCATTCGGTTGGAAATTACTCGTTCCTATACCTCATCTAGAATAGTCTTGGAAAATTTTGTTTTTTTATTTCTATTCGTGTAATTAAAATAGAGATACTCTACTGATATTCAGTTTTTCTGTGCATTTGTTGAACATCGTGGGGGTAATTTTCTAGAGGAGTTACCAGTCGTCTCAATTTCACAGAATGTAGTGGTTGAATCAGTATCGACCAGACAGATTTGCCACGTGTTAGATCAATGGTGTTCAAATGGAATATACTTTGATGCTGAATTTATCCTGGTTAAGTCAGTGCTAAAGCTGTTAGCCGGAAAGCGTGTTTACAAACGGTTGCTGACCTTGCAGGTTGGAAAAGCTGTCAATCAGATATTGATAATGATCGTCATTCTGTTGTTACAAAAATACTTTCAAACTCCCTGCTTCACGATTTTCCGTTTACCCACAAGTCAATTGATATAAAACTGCACGAAACTGCTGCTGAGGTAGGGAGTGTACTCATTGCTATTTGAAATTGCAGGCATAGTTTGCGATATGTTCCCTCTGGCGGAAACTATCTGACAGTTCCGATGTACCTTATTATCGTTGATGATCTATTTCGTTTCGGTGTCCATGAGTATAGAACATTTGCAGAAACTGTTCTGCAGTGTGAAAACAAACGATCGTTGTCGAGTACAAGTACAACTCGACAACGCTCGTTTGTATTCGCATTAAGCAACAGTTTCTGCAATAACAATGCACGTGAATTTCTACGGTTTCGATCTCATAGTCAGCCTAAGAATGCTCACAGATATCATGTTATTATCTGGTACAAATCGCGATTATCTGGTTATAAAAATAAGTCAACCGTTTCAGCACTTCATCCGGTTTATTGCTTCAAGACTACAGAGGAAAATGGGATGAGTTTCAAATGAACATGTGTAGGGTTATTTAGTTATTAACTGCAGTGAATGTGAACTGTAGTGAAAGTTCCACAGAGAAAAAAAAATGGAATTTGAAGAAAAAGCCATAAGATTCATGCATGAAGTTTCGGCTTTTCTACGGAGTTATGCAGTTGCTGTCTGGATGGAATCCTGGCTCGCAGTCGTTTTCTTCGCAAGTTATTGTTTTCTACACAAACGTCATGTAGTCTTCAGAATGCTTAAGACACGGTGCATTTTCTGTTCCGTTAATTGACCTTGGCCTTCTTGAAAATAGTTTGGTGCACACATCGCAACGCGTTTTTAAAACTAGATATTCGTTAGGACAATAAAAGAAAAAGATACTGAGTGTATTCGGCAAATACATTTCGTTCCATTGTTAATAATTTGTAATATGTATATTAACCCTACTAAACAGCGATTTCATGGATGATAAATGGAGTGAATCCATTTTGTATTTGTGAGAGATTTTGCCATAATTTAACCCACAGCCAATAACTTATTGCTGAATCATCTCATTATTTCTGTTTTTTCTCGTCGTTTTGTCATCGAATGGCATATTTATTTTTACGCAAATGTTCGGGCATACCGATTTGAGAGGGTTAAAAACAGAGAATAGTTTTTAGGATTTCTTTGTCAGGATGAGCATTCTCATGACCTTATACCACCAGCCATTTCCTGACGCTGCCAGACCAATCACTGTTTCCTTCAGGCCCACAAACTGTAGAACGATATACTTGAAATACCCACTTGCAGCCTGATTGCATTCAACAACCTGAAACAAAATATATTTAGTGTGTATTCTCGTTGTTACAATTCATGTCAACAATATTCCGTAACTGGTGTAAAGCCAGATCAGCAGAAATGAATTCTCACTAAATATTTTCAATAACATGAAAACTGGAGGACAAGTTCCAAAAAAATGCCATCTACAGAGTCTCATTACTGAGCCACTAACTTCAGTTATTTTTGTTTCATGTAATATATAATTAATAAAGTAACATTGCTTGTCGCTTGCTGTACTTAGATTTATGATGGGGTACTGTGGACACTGTCGCGTTCCCGAGTAACGTGCAGTGTGTAATGTATAAGTCTTAGCATTTTTCACTGGTTGAAAACGTCACAAGGAAGATTATAGAAAAACAGGCACACTGTTCAGATCCAAAGGTCTGATAGTTCGCAGATTGTTTGTTGCAAATATTGGGCAGTGACGTTTTCTTGTGTATGCTGTATCGCATCGAGTAGAGGATCTTAAACCAAGCAGAATCGCACGATATTGCGTGGTGGGGGGGGGGGGGGGGGGGTTCGAATATGAGATGCGGTGCAGCACACCAGAACATTTCACTGCACTGAAGATATGTTTACTATATACCTGTGCTCAGATAATAACTAAATAGTAAGCCCATTAGGCGGAGTGATTTCCGAATCCGTCAAATCCATTTTGGCCGAAATCAGGTGACAGACGTTTTTATTCCAGTTGTTGCTACGTGTATGGAGTGTTATTTCCATTCCGGACTGGGTGGACGCCATCTTCCTCATCATCTCGCTTAATCTGACACAGATCTAATGTAGGTTGGAAAACAATCGTTTAAAGGTGAATTGATGTATATTTACAACGACAAAGATGTAAAAACATTTAATTGATTCGTGGTTTGTTGATTCAGAGCACATTTAGTAGCACGTGGTTGAAGAAGAGACTGCAATCCTCATCTTGTTTCGTTTTCGATTTTACAATATCACTTGTGTGCGTGTTTGGGAGTATCAGCAGTATTTGACTTCATCTGATATTGTAAGAGAGATTTAATAAACGAAATCGTGTCTCTATTAATGATAGGTATTAACAAAATTTATAAGTTACATTCTTTAAAATGTATTCATGTTTTGGAACTTTATGATCAAGATACTTCGCCAGATAATGTGTCAGAGCGGTCTTATTACATACAAGGCACATGGACTTGTTTGAATAATCTGTTAACCCTTTACCCAACGAATCGGCCGCATCTGCCCGCGTAATATGCAAATTCAGTAGTTGACAAAATATTATTTTTCAAAACATTTCAACAAAGGCATACCATATGACTCCTCGTTGGAACGAGCTCGTCGAGCTCGTTCCAACGAGGGGTCACATGATATGGTTTTGTTGAAATTTTTTGAAAAATTTGAAAAAAATGATATTTAAAATAATAAATTTTGATATCGTCTGCCTTGGGTAAAGGGTTAACTGGTAGAGTGCTTGGAACCCATATTTGTGCTTTGAGCAGAAGTGCAGCTACCTCGACCTAACGGCTTCATATTCTGTGATATGCTTTATTTTATCTTTTAAGGGAAATTATTTAGGTTGTTAGGGCTTTGCCTTGTTATATTTTATGAGAGAGTGCTTATAGGCACTCTCCCATAAATTATAACAATACAAAAACATGTGAACAAAGTTTGATGACCAAAAATAATTTAGCACCCTGCCAGTTAAGGTACACTGTGTGTTTGAAGGACACGATTACACACTCTGTGCCATAGAAGAACGAATATGTAGTCAATACAGAAAACCTCATAAGAAAGAATATGCCTGGTGCAGCCAATATCAGAGTGAGAGACTCATGTTTAACACCCCAACTTTCAAATTGTCCGAAGTCAGAATATTTGTTGGGGTGGCTTGACGTTAAAAAATGAAAAAAATAGTTTCGAGAACCAGTAATAAATTGGGCTGTTGTATTAACTTACCAGTTAACCTCATACCAAGCATCAGGCCAAGTAGGGTACATTTCGAACAAGGGATGGGGTTGGTCCCACATACTGATTTTTATCAGTGGTTGTCCGTGCACGTTAGTGGCATGGTAACAATATATTACACAAAGCTACAGTTTGTGGTTGGTACTAACGCACCTCGACAGTTATAAAATTTGTAAATGTTTCGCTCCATATGTAACCCTTTGAGTCCGAGAGGCCGTTTTCCATTCCAGGAACATGATACGTCACGCCTCCATAAGTGGGAGGGCTGCTAAGCTAAATAGTGATGTAGACCAATCGATATTTTCAACGTACAGCCCCGCGGCTGCACGTTGAAAATATGAATTGGTTTACACCCCCCCCCCCCACCCCCCACTCCCAAATAATAAATAATGACTTTTCTGTTTGCTTCCATTGAACTGACATGGAAGATACCCCCAGGGTTCAAAGGGTTAACAATCCTCCCGCCGAGCCGAAACATTTGTTAGATACGAAGCACTTTTCAGGACTTCAAAGGTCTTAGAAGTGACCAATTGTACCAGAGTTCTTCGGTCACACTTTAAGAGTTCTACACCCCTTGCTGCAACTACCCAATAAGATTGAAATGACAAGAACCCAAAAGAAGAATACAAGTTTCGGGTGACTGCATTTGAGTGGGTCAGGATCTTCTAGTCCCGATGCTCTGGTGTTGGCGATATTATGAGTAAACTAAATATTCTCTCTCTCTCTCTCTCTCTCTCTCTCTCTCTCTCTCTCTCTCTCTCTCTCTCTCTCTCTCTCTCTCTCTCTCTCTCAAATATTTAACTATTTACTTCTTTAAATATTGTTTGTAATAGGCTGATATTAGCTCCTCTGTTCTGTTTTGTCGGTCGCGTTTTTTCTGTAAATATGTTGTTGTGCGGCAAATGACGTGACACTGACGTTTTGAATAAGAGGAAGCAGAAGGGTGTAAAACCTAAATATGCCTGAATTGGCGGACGACATTTGACTCGAATCAACTGTTAAATCACCTTAAAAACTTGTGTTCAATAAATCACTCTTATTTCTGGGCTTGTGCGAGTTAAAACAAAAAATGTGTGGTTACCCGATTGCATTCAATCTTGAAAGGAACTATGTGGTTCTCAACAAACGGAAATATTTATACCTTTGAAACATCACACTGGAAGTGCCGGTTGCTGTAGAAACATTGATCCGGATCTTTCATAATTGCTTGTTCGAATGTCAGCGTGTTTACAATGGACCCCGTCATGTCATGTTTCGACAGACCAAACACGGTGAATGTCAACACATGGCACGATGTGTAAAAACACAGACGTGTATGTTATGATTTGATGAAAGTACACATCGCTACAGTCAATCCGACTGATGCGGATCATCGGCTTACGGAAAACGCATTTTAAATAATATCCCAATCAGAATAGAGCCGAAGAGTTCTTGCCCCAGTCATCACCGCAAATCACAAGTGACGGTGGGGTCCATTTATGGCGTGTTTATGCCTCATTTCAACGTAAAAGGGGCACTGTTAATAGTCTCCCATTCGTTGGAAGGGGCTCATGAAAGTACACATACACAACAATAACTTCTCGGAAATCTGTTTATTCGACGACAAGGGCTGCGACTTTTTTAAAAGTGAATTTTCGTTATCTGTTTTAGCCAAGTTGACTCTTGTTCTTTTCATAGCTGAGGGTTGCATCTACTATATTTTTTTAATAAATGGAACAATCAAAACCAGTCGGGAAGCCTCTGAAAACAACACTTGTCGTTGAGGTGGGTGATCGAACTGCTTTTCTAGTCCACTAGTTATTCCAGACCGTCGCACAAAAGTATGAGATTGAAACATGTCTGCCTCCTGCTCCGAGGAGGGTACACTGCGCTAGCCTAAAGGTCTCATGTAGGATTTGAGAAAAGCGAGGCAAGTAATTTAATTCAAGTGAAATCATTTGAAAACGAGTCTCGACCAGAGAGGCGTTTCTATGACTGTAAGTTTTTGTAAACTGAATGTTTCTCCATTATATTCACCTTGTCCGGTATCAGATGAGTGTAAATAGAACTCGATAGTTTTTGTTTTGATGGCGGTTGTCTTTCCTTCAAGACACTTTCGATTTATACCGATATTCTTGTTATCTTCTGTCCAGCAAAAAACGCCGTTTCAGACAAATCAGCTACATCTAAATGGTAACGCGCATACATATAGTAGTCTTAATCGCACTGGAGCTGGAGGACTGCGGGGGCAAGTACCCTGGGTGCCCTTCTCTGGCGGGGTAAGCGGGGACAACTACTTTCTAAGCTTCTGAAAGGAGGGGGGGGGGGGGCAGTTTGTACACCTTGCACACCTCGCTGTATAGATGTTCCAAACGCACCTACTATGATAGACTTTTTAACAAAAGGTCTTGTGGCCTTTATATTCGTTTGCAGATGTTTCTATGACAATCCCGACAACAAGCTTTCCGGGATTGCCGAATTATATTATATTTAGAGGTTATTACTTGGTTAGTTTCATATCGGCCGAGGTATCATCTCGATGTAACTTCATATCAGTTTGAGACCGAAGGTCGAACGCTCATCTGAAGTTACTGAGTGCTGATATCTCGGCCGATATGAAACTAACCAAGTAAAAACGTCTTTATTTGTTAAACCAAACCAAATAATTGCAAAAGTGTTCTCCACTATGTTACGAAGTTCCATCTTCTCTTAGTTCAGTTATCCGAATGTCCCTTTGGGGAAGCCACGACGTTCGTATAGCTGAAGTATCTCTTCTCTCACTATGAATCTCCGCTTACGACTCTGAATCATTGTTTGCGTTGACTTTTGTGTACATCTCTCTTCTATTTACTTTTCATCCGCCTTATCATTACTTTTTGCCATCATTAATTCCTCACCACTCGACAGCTACTCCATTTTGCCTGATAACACCAAGTTTACTCATTGATTGCATTCGACGAATAACTGTGAACTACTTCTCTGTTAACAAAATGGTGGCGTATACATGTAGTAACACATCAAGGGAGACATCACTACCTTGGTTCATATCAGCCGAGATTGGCGTCATATCAGCCGAATTTGAAGTCATATCAGCTGAGCTCGATAAAAGATAATTGTGGGAAAGAAAATCATATCTAATAAATAATTTGAGATATATTGAACACAGATCCGGATGTTTATTTTTGTTCCGATCAGGATTCCACTTTTTTTACCTCATGTTAGAACTTCAGGTATTTGATACACTGTGGCAGGCCTATATATCACCGAGAACTTTTCAGGTGAGGCCCGCGTTTGAGAGCCCATTGAGACCCACTCCACTGGAATTCGCTCGTTGTAACACACTGCTGGCCTCCAAACGATGCAATGGTTGCTCGTGCCGGATTACTAATTTGGTGATTCTCAAAGCTACTCGCCGTTGCTCAGTGGTTCGCTTTGGGTTCTCTGGCTTCTTCTACTTCTCAGGCTGTCCTACACGATATGACCTGGCTGTTGAAAGTGTCCCTAAATCTCAGTAAACAAACACAGTTCTCGTAGCATCGGCAATTGACCCAGAGACGGGGAGATTGCATCTTTTCGGTCTTGAAATTCAAAATTTTCTCAAACATGGTCATCCCCTTGCTGTCCGACCATTGAAATTCTCTCCATATAATACACTACACCGGACATCTACAAATGCCTTAGATGCGAAGACTGGGGGTCTGTTTGGTCCGGAAATCATTTTTTTCTCATACGGGGCCGAACCATGGTCGGTCATGTGGGCTGCTCACCTTTGAAATTCTTTCTTTATAACACACTACTCGGGGTGTCGAGGGAGCGCGTTGGCTCGCTGATTAGAGCCTTTAACTTGAAATCGAAAAGTCCATGATTCGTTCCTGGCATTTTTTGAGAAAGTGTGTGTGTGTGTGGGGGGGGGGGGGGGGGTCTTTTATAAAACTCCTTATTCCTGGCCATTTGTCGATGCTACGAGTAGTGTGTTTGTTTATTTATCTATTGGGATTCTGTCTTTGAAGTCATGCAATTCATTAGCTGTTGACCAACCTCGGCTAGAAGACGACATCTGTAAAATGAAAAACAAAAATATTTCCATTTTTTGTGTCGTAATTATAGCTTATGACCCCTCATTAAAACTAGGTCGGTGGGCATGCTCTGATGATGGGTCATAAGTTATGTCTTCGCGGCACAAATTTAGGAAATAATAAAATTTGTTTGGTGATTTTAGTGAATAATTAGCCCTCTCCTGTTTTGGCCATAACGTTACAGTTAAAACTAGAAGTCCTGTCATGAAATGCGCACAAATAGCACGTCGATCTGCGCGTTAATTTACGCGTTATGACCATAGTATGGCTATCAAATTCTGTACATATGGCTGACCTGTGCACAAGCAATGCTTCAGCCAAGGGACCTCCGGGTAATCCGGAGGTCCATTGGCCGAAATATTGCCGGTGTTTGTTGTGAGTAACCAGGAGAACCTGCCGTGCTTTGGATGCCATTCGATACGGCAATTGCGCGCCTTGATAAGCGCACAGCTCGTGACAGAACTTCTAGTATTAACTGTAGGTGAAAGAGTAAATTACATATCATCTGATAAAAACAATCTCAAATTCGACACGATTTGATATGAAATTTATTAACTTTGTTCACTAAGATCTTTTTAATCTTCCGCTTAGATCGATTTTAGTGATCTTGATAAACAATTTCATATCAAACTGTAACGAATGTGTGCTCCTTTATTGTGTATCGGATTAAAAGGATGTTGAAAGCTCAGTAAAACATCGTTTTCATCGTTCTTTTCTGATATGTGGTGTTCAATTGAAAAGTATGAAGGCATCATTATGTTTAGATCAATGATGAGCTAACAAACGCTTCATCGTGTGCATTCGACAAATATTGAATAGCTAAACAACCTTCAGGAAAAACCTATTTGTGCTTTAACCAACCTATAATCTAACTATTGTATCTATGGCTGAATATCAGTGTTCGCTTTCAAGAACCTGTACACCGGTGATTTAGCCATTTCAGACTGATTTCGAAATGACAAAAGTTTAGACTGAATTTTTTTCCATTATTCAATTAGGAATTTAACCCTTTACTAAACATAACAGCCAAAAATGGCAAGTAAATTAAACAAATTAAGCCCACCACAGCCTAAGATATCTCTGAAGTTTCTCAGTAAAACCATACAAATATGGATATCATTAGAAACAGCTTGTTGAGCTGGTTCTAATGATATCCACAGTTGAATGGTTTTATTGATAAATGTTAAATTTAATTTATTTTTTAAAAATACTGTGTTAGGTAAGGGGTTAACCAATGAGGAGCTCCATCAAACAAGACTGAATATGTTAATTTCCTAATTAAATCATAGAAGAACCTGCTTAAAGGAAATGAAATGTTTCGACATCAATGTGCTGGGAGGTAAATTGTCAAGTGTTGACTGGTAAATGAAGGTTTTCCAGCGAGCACGTAGCATAATGGCGGAATTTATCTTACAATTTAAGAATGTATGGGATCCGCAATTGCCGGAATATAGCGTGTATCACGGGACCCCGATACAAAATCTGTATCCTGCAACTGCTTAATACAACCGATTGCTTCGTTTCGATTTGTTTACGTTACTATTTATAGAAAATTACAAGCTTTCGAAGCGAGTTTGCTAGTGTCCGTGCACATTTCACGATATATGAAAAACACTTTTCAAAAGAATAATTATTAAATTATGGAACCACATTGTTTTTTATGCTTTTGTATCTGAGTGACTGAAAGCATTAAAGTACGCAGTCTTTTCGAAATGTTGAACACGTACAGGCACAATAAACTTATCGGAGAATCGCAAAAATCGCGAGGTAGTTTCAACTGAAACGGCAATTATGTTTATGAGTCTGAGAATAAAATCTGATATTAAAATGCTAGTTAACCATTTATTCAATGCGCACAACGATGTCACAATTTAGTATTTTAATTATTTTTTGTAAAAATATTTTCAAAAAAGATGCAACAATACCACCAATATCTTGTAGACACCGACTCGTTAGATAATGTGTTAATCAAGGTATTACATTTGAGAATTGTAAAATAAATCTATCATCACCATTATGTTCATGTATGAAATGTTGTATCAGAGTTGAGCGTTAGATAGAAGAGCGAGACTCTGATACAACGTTTTGTACATAAGCATAAATATGTGATAATATATATAACTTATAGACTTCTCCAACTACATGTAGGTTGCATTTTAACCCTTTACCCAACGTAACGGCCAAAACCGGACAGGGCTATTCACAAAAATCGACAATTGATTTTTATTATTTTTTCATTTTTTGTCTCAAAAACATAGGTTATGACCCGTTCTTTGGAACGCCCTCGTCGGGCTCGTTCCCATGAGAGGGTCCTAACCTATGTTTTTGAGACCAAAATGAAAAAAAAATTAGTTATTCAAGAATTTTGTTTGCAAGTTTCTATTTCATGACAATTTGATTAAAAGTACTTTAAAAGTACTCTAGTCTACCAGAAAATCCCTTACATGCGATTATCAGACCTGGCAATTACCTGAAAGAGAATGCTGAAATACCCATGTTGGACGAACTGACAGCACTTGCAAGTTGGATGTGATCGACAGAGGCTGTTTTTTCTCAACAGCTAAGCTGGACAACTCAGCAGTTTTAATTATTTTTTTTTTTTTTTGGGGGGGGGGGGGGGACATTTTTACGCATCTGCTAATACCTTCATACATTATTGAAAATCGCCATGTCTTAATTTTATCATACGATGTGCGAACTGCTGATGACGACCAAGATACGTACAGACCATCGGACTCCTGAGAATATTTTTAAATGGGCTTGTACTTTGAACATTACGTGCCCCTCAAGGTCAAGGTCACGGGTCCTATTTTTATTTGACAGAAAAACATGAACATGCACCTGTCACTTTTGTCCGGTCCATATAACTTGGTATGATTGACAAATCTTATTCATACTTGATACAAGTATGGCTCATGACTCATTGGTCTGTCTCGACTTTGATCGAGGGTCATATCGTCAAGGTCAAGGGCATAGACAACAAAACTATGATATTGTTATATTGCCCTTGTCCGGTCCGTACAACTTGATATGATTGGCAGATCTTATTCATGCCTGGTACATGTCTTGCTCATGACTCAAAGGTCTGTCGCGACTTTTATCCAAGGGCATATCATCAAAGGCCAATGTCAGCTGCAGCAAAACTATTATATTGTTATGCAGTCCTTGTCCGGTCCACATAACTTGGTATGATTGACAGATCTTATTCAAGCTTGTTACAAATATTTCTCATGAGAGAAATGTGTGCCATGACCTTGATCCAGTGTCATATTATCAAGGTCAAAGTGAC
The DNA here is from genome assembly GCA_031216915.1 of Pictodentalium vernedei. Lineage (NCBI taxonomy): Eukaryota > Metazoa > Mollusca > Scaphopoda > Dentaliida > Dentaliidae > Pictodentalium > Pictodentalium vernedei. The sequence goes on from CM062297.1 coordinate 694,798,377, forward strand.
AACCAGTAACAATTGGATTCTTGTCTCATATTTAGCTTTCCCACTTGTATATTTTTATTATAGATAGATTGATAGATAGTTTATTGCAAAAACACCCAAAATAAGGTAGATTGCATGTTACACAACTAACAGTACAGAACGTTAATGTTAAGTCTTGAAGATAATGAATTAATAACTGGTTATTTACATATTGTGTGGAGGTTTATACAATGTGCCTCACCGTTAAGTATCCATTGCATTTCTTCTGCTTTCTCTTGAAGAATTGACGGATTATATTACAAATGGTATTACATAATTGTGGAATTTCATTCTTCATAAGAAAGATGAATTTCTCCGAACTGTCCATGTGAACGAAATGCGAGTATTCTCTATCTATTTTGCCAAAATGAATCAGCTCGGAGCCATTCATATTCCTTACACTCCATGATAAAGTGATATTCAGTTTCAATATCGCCTACATTACATAGACGACATAGTCTTTCTTTTACAGGAAAGGGTGCTTGGCTATGCCTCCCTTTTTCAATCACCAGGCAGTGGTTGCTTCTGCGCAGCCGCGTGAACAAGTTCTTTGCGTCAACAGATGGTGTGTATTGCAAATAATTTTCCAAGTTGAACGTTTCTTTAAACTTTCTATAGGTCCGTAACTTGTTTTTTCCGACTTTTTTCGTCATTAAATATACACCTGGAACTTAATTAAACACTCCCTGAAAAATGTTTCATGGCAGTAAAGTTTTTGTTACAGATTATTATGTTTTAATGATTGTTATGTCTAGCAGTACATTTCATCTAGTGAAAGATGATGTTTCTTGTTGATGTTTCCAAAGAATGTCACAAAAACACTATCATCCACATGCAATATATGGGTAGAAAACAAGAAAATTTGTCACTTCTTTTATCAATAAATGTTGACATGGCAAGGAGGATACTGCCATAGGAACTAAGATGGTAAATTGTTGGCATGCATGTAACAGGAATGTCATTCAAAGTTATTGGAAGGCGACTTGGCTATAGTTATTCTGTCATCAGCAGACTTGTCCGAAAACATAACAAACCAACGATGTTAAGGACCAACTAAGGCTTGGACATCCCCAAAGGACCACTCCTCGGGAAGATCGGAGTCTGGCACGCCTCGTTAGGCGTGAACCCTTTGCTTCAAGTGGGGTTTTGAAACGTCTTTATCTCCTCAACAGGTGTTTGTGCAACAGACCTGTCCGAAACCGTCTCAAAGCACTGGGTCTGGGGTCCAGAAGGGTCATCAAGTGTCCAGCTATGTCCGATCAGCATCAAGGATGACGTTTGGAGTGATGTATGGTACGACAACATTGGAATCTCAGGACATGGAGGAGAGTCCATTGGTCAGACGAAAGTAGGTTCCTGCTTCCTGTCACATGAGAGTGTGGAGGCACAGAAATACTGCTGGCGTGCTTTGGAACATCAGACCTACTTATGGTGGAGGATCAGTAATGATCTGGGGAGGCCTCTCTCGTGATTGTAAACTTGATATGGTGACTGTACGTGGGAATCTCAATGGTCATCAATACATCCGTGACATTCTCAATCCGTTTGTTGTGCCTCATTTTGACAACCACCCGTTGGCTACTAATCCTGTATTCATGGACGACAATACAAGGCCACATCGTTCCCATGCTGTGGGAGCATTCCTTCCAACAACGCTATTACAACACTACCTTGGCCTGCAATGAGCCCTGATTTGAATCCCTTAAAACATATCTGTAACTTTCTTGGACGTAGCGTATAAACAAGGGACCCGCTTGTACAGAATTTGGCCGATTTAGAAGCTGCATTGCATGAGGAATGGCAGCAGTTGCCTCTGGACCGTATCAGTAGGCTCACTGGTAACATTAGGAGGAGGATTCGGGCTGTCATCTGGGTACGTGGTGGATACACTCGCTACTAACGTCAGACACTACTATTGTGTTCAGGAGATCACAAGTTACATTTTTTGTCAGTAATTGCCGGCATTGTTTCATCATGGACCATTCCAGCACCATACTTGTCAAGAGATCATTTCTCCATCCAAAACATTAGTGACAGATATGAGTGATTAGTGCCATTAAAATATTGCATATTTTCATGAATGTGCTGTCTTTCATTTATCAATAGACCATTCTTTCCGCAAGCAATCACTGTTGACCATCTGAAAGATAGCATAAAAGTAATGACAGTTCCTATTAACCCACTGCGAAATAAATAGGGGATGCTTAATTAAGTTCCAGATATATATATCCGTAATGGAGGTATTAAAATGTTTTCTTTTAAAGCTGCTGTGGATTTTGCCCGAATTCAAAAAAAATGACTTGGTACATGTCTCCGTAGGGTATTTGTGTTACAATCAGCTGTAATATCACGATACTTAACTATCATTGAATCTGGCATTGTATACTTTCCAGATTCAGTTCTAGATTCAGTGAGTAGTAGTGAAGATCAATCTACGTATAATTTTGTTACATATTTCATCATTTGTATTATAGCTTATGTGTAGATCGGATAACGTCCAAGTTCGGTTCTGCCTGCGTGATTGGACGATTTCGTATTCACACCAGGTAGGAGTTTGCAGAATTTGAGATGGACTTGTTCAGACGCCCATATCTTACTGCCATAGAGCAAAATTGGCTTCATGAGGAAAGTGAACAATTTCATGAAAATTGTTTCCTGGAGGGGTACAAGTCCTCTTGAAAGTATTATGTAGACTGTATAGGACTTTTGCTCCGTTAGTTGCCAATACTTGGTGCGCAGTTTTAGGTTTTCCGTGCCTTGTGAAGCACAGGCCTAGATATGTGTATTGGCAAGCGTAACTAATTTTGTTTTCACCTAAACAGAGAATTGGCGGGGTTGTAAATTTGCGTGAGTGAATATCATAGCTTTTGTCTTATCAACATTGACAGCAAGTTTATAACTGGCAGAATATTTCTCCAATTTGTTCAATGCTACCTGCAGACCATGCTCATTGTCCGATAATAGTTCCAAATCGTCTGCAAAAAGTAAGTGGTTAAATACAGTATTATTTAATTTGACCGGGAAACACTTCCCATCGAAAATTTGACCAATACCATCAATGAAAATTTTAAATAAATTCGGCAACATCACGCAGCCTTGGTTGACGCCGATTGTTGATAACTGTGAAAGACTTATCCCGTGTTTGGTTCTTATTTGGTAATAACTAGAGTCATATAATGAATGTAGCACTCGTAACAAATTACCACGAATGCTCACTCTGTTAAGTTGTTTAAACAATATATTCCTGTCCACTATAACAAAGGCTTTTTTAAACTCAACAAAACCGGAGTATAGAGGTCTTTTTTGCCTTTTTGTATTTATTTATCATTGTTTTCAAAATGTGAGCACTGTCGATTGTACTGAGGCCCTGGCGAAAGCCAAACTGGTTATCACTGATTATGGAATTATCAAAGAGAAAGGCGTTAATTCTTTCATTTGAGATTTTTTAAAATAATTTGCCTAGGGCATTGCTTACGGCTATGGCTCTATAGTTATTCGGATCATATCTGTCTCCTTTTTTATATATGGTTGTAAATATGGAATTACTCCAAGTAAGATGATAATGATTTGACTCAAACACGTGGTTGAACAGTCTAACAATGTGATCAATCAAATAAGGGGTAACTGTTTTTAGTAATTCATTTGATATACAGTCGCACCCTGTCGACTTTCTAGTTTTCGGTCGTTTAACGGAATCCATTATCTCTAGAGCTGTAATAGGGCTATTATTTAGTGGATATTTAATATTCTGATTGCTTCCTCTCATGTCATCAATGATGGAATTTATCAATGCCCCAGGTCTACAGAGAAGAGAATTCACCAAAATTCACAGTTTTGTCAGCATCCAGAAAGTCAACCGTACTCTTAGTCCCACGGATTGTGTTAATTGTTTGTCAGTAGGTTTTCGGATCTGATAATGACAGACCTTCAAGTGTATTGCACATGCTTTTAAAATGCAACACAGTTTTTCTCTTTATAGCTCTTTTGTACGCTTTCTTAGCTGTAAGATATTTCACTATCACCGACTTGTCGTAAGCTGATCTCTGAAGAGATTTGACACCATTGTACATAACATGTTTCAGATGTTTGCATTCGTGGTCAAACCAGGGCTTTTAAATCGCTTGTTAACTATAATCACAGGTATTCTTGCGGCAGTTGCCCTGTTAATAGTATACAGCATGTCGCTACAATCCATCACAGCAGCAGCCGTGCCACTTCTGTCGCGTCTATAGGGTTGCGTGAAGAATTGTTGTTTTTTATATTTTATTTCATTGCTGTTGAGTGTTTGGATAGCTTTCCATTGACTGTCCGGTGTCCGTTTTAGGGACAATTTAGGCTTAGTATACTTATATTTCAAATTTACTTCGAAGGTATCGAAATCACATCTATACTTGAGATGCATTGCCAAATGAGAATGATCAGAGTATTAATATGGCGCCCTCACACAAAAGAAATCTACATCCGATAAATACATATCGGGTATCATTATGCAATCCACAACTCTTGCACCGTTATATTGGTAGCTGCTGAAATTCCCCATGGAATCCCCAGGTGTTCTTTCGTTTACAATTCGAAGTTTAGCGGTTTGACAGAAGGAGATAATTTGCCTTCCGTAAGTATTTATTGTTGTGTCTAAGCTGTGACGAGCTTGACAGCTGTGAAATGTGTAGAAGATGGGAAGAGCATGTGGGTGTCATTATCCTCTGTAATATAATCCGACAATTCCCCCGTACGAGCGTTTGTATCTCCGCCCATTACAACCAACACGTTTTCGCTGTAGTTTTTCAATTCGAGCTCCATGCTGCTGCTAAAGAGCGACACGTTGCTTTCTGTTGACTTCCAATAGGATCAGTTATTTGGCGGGATATACATTGACACAAAAATCACTGGAGCTTCCAGGTTAAACATTGCCCCGTCAAAGTGTGCCCTTAACAATAGGACATCGATCGAAAAAGATCGTCTGAAGAACGGTTTATACCGGTCTAGACAAATACAGATTATCATGATAATGTGCATGTCCTGTGATTTGCATCAGATTCTCTGTGGTGTCCAAAAATGGGATCACAACTCGCCGGCAAAGCCGGCTCGTTGAGATCCCATTCCGGACACCACCTCGAATCTGATACAAATCACAGGACATGCACATTATCATGATAATTCATTTATCTAACAATTCTGTCACATAAACTGATTAAATCTTAACTCTTTTACCCAACGTAATGGCCAAAACCGGCCAACGCTATTCTCAAAAATCGCCAGTTAATTTTCATTATTTTTTCATTCTTTTGTATGAAAAACATAGGTTATGACCCCTCGTTGGAACGGAAGTGTCGTCTGCTTTTCATGTTAGGTAAAAAGTTAAATTATTTTTAAACATTTTTGGAACATACATGTAATGTTCAGTCGATCACTGAAACGCACATAGAATGTATCCAGTGCCTGTTATGATAGCCCGTAGCGCTACCGGAAACGAGTCGTCTATATGATACGGAATCAGAATGAGTCGTCTATATGATACGGAATCGGAACACATTATGTGATACGTACCGTTTCTCGTGGTTTTCAGGCCAAAATCTATACGATTGTTAGATAATAGAACACAACACCACCTTGTTTGATTTTGTGTTACTGTGGAACTTTTCTAGACAGGTATATCCCGGAATTTCCATATTATCATTACTGTTGTGCTAACTTTCAGTAATAGTTATAAAATCGTAACTTTTGAGTAATTGAGTAAAATCAGGATCTGAAAGTTTGTTTACAAGACATTGTGTGTTCCAAACAGTGTACGCAATTTTTGGAGTACGTTTAGTCTTTGAGGCTACAGATATGATGATATTTAGAGGCCACAGGCCAGGAGAACCGACACAGATTAGATACCAGAATACACATCTACGCTTATTCAGTTTGATGAAATGCCACTTAAACATCAAAGGTTATTGGCTACAGCCAATGAGCGTAACTCGCCCTACACCACTGAAACCACGTATAATACGGGGATAGGCTGGAATCGCCAGCTTACGTTGTCCACGGAATTCGAAAATTCATAAATCTAAAATGGGAAATTATGAAGTATTTACGTGTTAATTTTGAAGGTCACTTTCAGCATCTGTAGCATTTTTATGAAATCATTCGTGCATGTGCTGCCCACTTGAGATTACCTCCAGCTTACGTGCCGGTCATCTGTCCCATCCTACCAGCGAAGTTTTAACCCTTTACCAACACAGACGATATCAAAATTTATTATTTTAAATATCATTTTTTCAAATTTTTCAAAAATTTTCAACAAAACCATATCATGTGACCCCTCGTTGGAACGAGCTCGACGAGCTCGTTCCAACGAGGGGTCACATGATATGGTTTTGTTGAAATTTTTTGAAAAATAATATTTTTTTAACTGCTGAATTTGCATATTACGCGGGTAGATGCGGGCGATTCGTTGGGTAAGGGGTTTTAAATGAATAAAGGTTACATATTCGTGGAAAGTATCGCGTTTGGCCCATAGGGATATATTACGCCAATGCAGTCATGTGAACATATGGAACACACATCTTCACTTGAAAATATTGATGTAATGTTTTTATAAGCCACTTCCCATTAGTTGGAGAAAACAAATTCAAGCTTAGTCGGTCGTCAATCCTATTTTAAAAGTGGAACAAAAACTCAAGTACGACCGTTATTATACATGTTATAAATACCATTGGAAGGTGCGCTAAGGACTCTGCGTCAATACTATCACATGAAATATAGTCAAAATATTTTCATTTGAAAATATTGCAACAATATCTATACAGCGCACGACTCCACGTCCCGGGCTCTTTTATATTTAATCTTATTTGTTTTACTAGGATTGGCGAACAAGTTATACAACTTATATTAACGCATCTTCTTGGCCCAATGGCGCAGGTGTGTGGGATGACCTTCGTTGCGGCAACTTCGTGGCCTCGCTCTTCTTGAATACAATGAAGGGATATTTAGACTGCACGGAGTATTCTCTCTCCGCACAGAGGACAGCTACTTACGTCCCCACCCGATAAGACGATACACGATGACAGCATCAACCCCGCAATAGTAAGGGTTGACGTCCGTGCGCAATATTATGTAATGAGTACTTAATTCGCCTCGCTAGCACTTTAATACTGGACAGATTCACATGAAAGTCACCACAATACAGATGTTGTTGACTGTTACCACTGTGTGAAACAATTCCGTCGATGTTATCAAGGAAAGTACAACCAATGTTTCCACATACAACTTGATATCTCCTGTTTGTCACACTGATTGATGCGTTCACCTCTAATGAATGAGGTGTTGATAATACAGAACATAGCACAATTCTTGCCTGCGGGTATTTTTGTTTCAGCAGGAACAGTAAGTAATTCCTCAACACATTTTATTGGTGTCAGAATAAGATCCTTACACGAATTGATTCCTACATGCACTGTAACTGTCGTTATCTGCTCATACACACCCGCACCATGTATCCAGTGAATAAAACTTTCTATTCGCTGTCCTGGTGGAACAATTTTCCTAACAAAGTCACCTCTTGCAGCAATCAACCGCGAGTCAATTCCCCTAATAATTGAGTCCCCAATTATCAAGTGTGTGAGTATTGGCTCCTCTTTGTGTGCAACAGAGTGGGGTGAATCAGCGGCAACGGTTTCCGTATTACCGCGATAGTTGTATCTCTCGTTGGCATCCCTTACCGAATGCTTTGAAGTTTCACTTATATCGCTCAGGATTTGAAATTGATTGTTGACCTCAACATTTGGTAAACTGGCACAAAGGTCAACTGGATCGGATTGAAGAGGTTCTGCGATGAACTGAGTCGATGTTCGCGGAGAAGACTGCGGCGGTGTAGCTGATGTCAGGTGTGCTTCTGGGCGCTTGGTCTATGTACTGTGGCGCTACATATCACTATCACATCGCGGTTGTTGTTTCTACCTGTCGGAAACATTTTTTTATCTTTTACTTGAGCGAAGTAAGTTCGTTTCGTAACTTGTTATTTTCTACTTTTAAATTGTCGTTGTGAATTTTAACCTCTGCAATCATCTGACCCTCCAGATCTATCGACTGCACTTTCATAGAGTTTTGAAGATGGGATTTCAGATTCCTTAACTCCTCGTTGAAATGTACTTCGTTCTCCTTCTGTTGAAGTTTTAGTCCTTCTATGACGGTCTGAATGTCGTTGATCGCTTGTTTTAGTGTGGTGCAGTCCACAACATCTCAGTGCGATATGGAGCATAGTTTCTGCGATGTACACCTGACCGAAGATAGTGATGCTTTACGGGTGTCCTGTAAAAGACCGATTTAACGTTTTTTTTTTCTGAGCGGTTGGCGAAGAGAAACATTCATGGGTACTTTCTGTTCCAGAGGAGACGATGAACAGCTCACGTTGTTGTCCCCACGTATTGCATCCTTCTAGTTATTAAACATTCTATCCATTAATTCATTCATGTCTCCCACTAACTTGGTGCTAAAATATATAGTAGAGTCATTTCCATAGATTCTGTGACCATTTTGTTCCTACCTTTTTTTTCTCAATGGTTTTGACAATATGAACCATTTTGAAGAAAAATTAGCTCCTATGTCCCTCTGGAATATGACGGCAACTTTTTTTTTGACGTCATTTCCAAAATGGCCGCCGCCGCCATCTTGAAAATATAGATGACCCAATCTCTCGGGCATCTGATTGACTAGAAAGATAAACTTGGTGTTATTTTTTAATAATTCGATGATGACGAATCCGATAAAAGTGGAATTATGCAGTTTTGAGTTCATCTTGACCTCTACATTCGACATGATGGTCATTGGCGCCGAATTAATTTCGGTAATTTGCTGGTCTTAGATAAGAAAACAAGATAAATTCGCAGAATTTGGACAAAACGTCCCTAATTTTGCAAATCATATATCTAAAAACAAGTCAGATCAAAATGATCACAGAATCGTGGATAGTCAACCAAATTTCATATCACGACAGATGAACAAGAATAGGGTATCGAGAATGCTGATTCAAATGTAAGTCATTGAAAATATAGATATGGTGAAATTAGTATTTTAAGATTGTGTCTTTGTTTTTAGAAAAGTTCACCATTTAAACTGGATATCTTCACAGATAATGGCTTAATTTTCATTAATCATAACGAGTCAATCACCACGGCCAGTGTCACTTGATGAATCACTAAGATGATGGCTGCTGTCACTTTCAGATCCATCATCACCACTCCGACCACTCTCCTCTTCCTCGGGATCTGCAGGTAAGGATATGTTTGAAGGAAGGATTCCACATTTACCGAATATTTAACTTGAGTTTGTGTTTGGATTCCACTTGAGTTTGAGTTTGGACTTCCGTAACTGCCAAATCTTCTACTTGAGCTTGAGTTTGTACTAAACCTTCCATATTTCTCAAACAAATGTATGTGTTTTCCTACCAGTAAGGCTTCCTTTAAATTTGTTGACTATGAAAACACAAAATATAAAATATATATAAATATACCACTTTATAATACTAGTTATGTATCCTGATGTCAGTTCTCCTTTGGCCCTAGGCGACTACGCTCTCGCTGTTACAATATGTTTCGCTTTATTGATCAGCGGAGCGAATCCCACCTTTGGCAACCGTGTTGTGTCCTTGGGCAAGACACTTCACCCCCATTGCCCACGTGGGGGCATGGTGGCGTTGTGTACTAAGGCGTACTTCACGTCGATGCTGCACCTGTCTTCCACCAATGTTAACCCTGCTTGTGTGGAGTTAGTATGTTGGGGAGCTGACAGTTGCTCGCCGTTGCTCGGTGGTTCTCCCCGGGTACTGCGACTTCCCCCACCCGTAAAACTGTCATGGTCATGATTAGCCATTGTGCAGAAGTATGTGACCTTAAATACCAATAAATAAATAATCATCGGAGCATGACAAAAACACGTCTGACCTCCACGAAGGTTTCTCTTTGTTACTTCAGCGACTATTCCCCTCAGCCCAGTAGTTTGCCCATCAATTCTGTCTCGCCAGACATCTATGTAGTTATCTCTGTATGACTACCACGGCTATTCCCTCAATAGCTCAGTAGTTTGCCCATCAATCCTGTCTCTCCAGAAATCGAAACTCTCAACTTTTCCTCTTCCGTATCATGTTTGTCTGTTTCAAACGAGACACTCGTGACGTCACGAACGTGACTGACATTCGAAGATTTTAGAAGCGACAATTTTACAAACGCAGAATGAAAACTCGAGTGCCTTAGAACTGAACGCTCCAGACGAGAGCAGCCCAGTCAGGTCAAACACGACGCCTGCCGCGTCGTGTTTAACCTGGCTGATCTGGTCTTTTCAATTCGGCGAAGTCAAATGGCTGTTGTCATAATTTTTATTTCTCACTCCAAATGGCAATGTCTTTGGTTTATGTAATAATGCGCCCAAGTTGATGCATTGATTGTAACAATCTGGAAATATAGGTTAAATAACAAAAAATTCCATACCCTTGATGTTAATTTCGTTGACAGATTCAGCAAACTAAATGAGAGACATCCTCCTTGAAAGTGTTCCACAATGACGAATAATGTCGGTCATGGCTGGACTAAGAATTACTTAAAAACAAGTCTATTGAACGAGTTTTCAAAAATCCATCTTTGACACGGACCTGCGCCTTTTGGCCAAGTGGATGCGTTAATATAAGTTGCATAACTTGTTCGCCAATCCTTGTAAAACAAATATGACACTAAAGTGATTGATCGTGCCTTCAGCAAACTATAAATTAGCAGGAAACAATGGATCTCAAATGAGTTCGTATTTGTACGGATACTACTGCACTGTGATCACAAATGCGGACAGAGAATTTTGACCGGATCGCGACACAGTCGCGACCCGATTCAAATTCTATGCCCACCTTTCTCTCCGTCACACTTTCAATCTCGACCAACTGGAGTGAGTGTGTCGCACCCCCCAATCAGATAAGACAAGAACCAATCAGGTGGTGGAGTTGCATTTTATTTCTCAAAAGTAATATATGCCAAACGCATTGTGGAATTAGAGTTTGATCAGTCTATGCTATGGTTAGAAAAACCTCAAAACGGAAGTACATGCATTGCATAGCATACTTATCAGTCCAGTTCTCGAACACTGACCACTAACAGAAACACGAAAGTGCTATTGAAAATTCAGTTTAAGCCCCACCCTAGTAATCGCAGGAGACGTGAATAGTGGCCTTCTAAATCCACTTAGTTGTTCGAATGAAACCGTCAATCGCTTTAACCCGAGAAACATTATTCTGAAAAACCGACACACATACATGTAGCTGTAACTTCTAGCACTCTCCTTTGCTCAGTTACAGTTAGTGATAGCATTGTTATCATAAACTACAAAGTACTTGATCTTGCTGCTTCCGACTACATAGGAGTTTCTGCATTTACACGGACTGGCTCAACACTGCGTGAAACGAAAAGGCGCCTGGTCTCTTCTTCTTTTTTCTTCTTTTTCGGACCAGCCTCCATCAACTGGTTGATGATTCTGCTGGTTTAGTTTCCCGGGGTGCGCACGGATTTGCCCTCGTGAGGGTTTATAGATTTTGTTTCATAGTTATTTTCAAGAGGCAGTCAATAGTGAGGGTGATTTGCAATACCTGAGACTGTAGGGGGTTAGTGTTTATAGTATGATGGTAACTGTTAGATTGTTTTATCATTTGTCGGTTATATTTAAATACTTTTTAGTTATGTTTAGTGGGGCAGTATAGCGGAGATAATGCTCCACTTACTGCTCCGGTTATACTGTTTTCAAATAAAAGAAATGTTTTGCGATTTTTTACAAATTCCCTGTCTATATACACATATGTATATCTATTTTGTTTAAGCTATTAGTTGGAAAGGGCTGCAGTTTTCACCCGGGCAATCCTCTGACATGTCCCCACTACTGTTTCCTGTTTCATCCTTGTTTGAGTTAGTTTCTAGTGCTTCTTTGAATTTATTATAATTTTCTAAGGTGGCAGTTTTTTTGTGGAAGATTGTTCCAGTCCTGTATTGTGCGTGGAAAGAAGGACCATTTACGTACATCAATGCGAGACTCAAGCACACAAAAAGCATTGTGATGGGAATGGCGAGTGGTACGATGTGGCTTGTTTAGTCTAGATTTATGTTCAATTGCTACTGTATTGTGTACAATTTTATGAAGCATTTGAAGTCTAGCATTTTTACGTCTTTCTTCAAGTGTTTTCCAGTTTAGGCTAGCTATCATGTCTGAGACACTTGATCTGTTGTGATGTCGGTTTGTCACATATCTTGCTGCACGCCTTTGAGTTTTTTCAATTTTATTTATCTCATTTTTTGTGTGTGGGTCCCACACTGTACTAGCATATTCGACCAATGGTCTAACTAGGGCTTTATATGCTTGTTTTTTTTATTTTAAGAGAGGCAATGTTTAAATTCCTCCTAAGGAAGCCAATGGTTTTGTTGGCTTTATTGTAGATATTATTTATATGTATGTCCCAGTTTAGATCAGATTTTATTGTTAAGCCGAGGTATTTGATGGTGTCCATATGGCTGAGTATATGATTGTGTAGTGTATATGTATTTATTTGCTTGTATTTCTTGTTTGTTACTGAGAGGATGTTACACTTGTCAGGGTGGAATTGCATCAGCCACTTTGTTTCCCATCTCCCCATTTCTTGCAGGTCATTTTCGAGCTGTGTTTTTGAAGATGGTTTGTTTATGATGGTATATGCAAGTGTGTCATCTGCAAAAAGGCGGACTGTTGATTTTATTTTGTCCGGAAGGTCGTTTATGAGTACAGGAAGAGACATGGGCCAAGGACTGACCCTTGTGGAACACCTTATTCTACTGGTATGGGGTCAGAAGTTTGCCCTTGCACAACAACGGATTGTGTTCTATTACTCAGCCAGTTTTGGATCCAATCACAGATCTTTTCGTGGATCCCGTAATATCTGAGTTTGTGTATAAGCAGACTATGATTTACTTTGTCAAATGCTTTAGCAAAGTCCATAACGATGACATCAGTTTGAACTTTGTTTTTTATGTTTTCTGTAAGATCATCAACAAAATCGAGTAGTTGAATTTCACAGGATCTGGCTTTTCTAAAGCCATGTTGAAGGCGATAAAAGATATTATTTGTTTCGCCATGTTTCATGAGGGCACTTGTAATTATATGTTCAAAGATTTTACAACAGATACATGTCAATTTCTGGAACTATATTGAAGCTGATTTCTCCAAAATGAATAATTTGATTTTCAAAACCGACTGGCCGCTTATTATAAACAATAATAACACAGTTGATGTAATGATGCGAAATTTTGTTACCAAGTTCTTTAGAATAGGAACAAAATGCCTTTTGGAGGAGACGACTCATATAAGCCTAGGCTTCCTTTCGAATCCTAGTCTACCTACCGACTTGATTATCACTGTGTCTGTTATTTCGTATACTGCTAGAAAAACTTTTTTAATCCATCATACTGCTATGTAATATATACAAATGCCATTATCTTTGGAGCACGGTGGCTCAGTGGTAGACTGTTGGACTTCTATGCTGCAGGTCCCGAGTTCGATCCCCGAATGAGACGACCCGCGTTGTGTCCTTAGGAAAGGCACTTTATCCCGGTTGCCTACATGGGGGCACGATGACGACGTGTACTAAGACGCACTGCACTTCGATGGTGCACATGTCTTCAACCTCTGTAACCCTGCTTGAGCGGAGCTTGAACAGAGTTAGAATATTGAGGAGCTGACAGTTGCTCGTCGATACTCGGTGGTTCTTTCCGGGTACTCCGGCTTCCTCCACTCCTAAAACTGACACGGTCACGATTAGCCATTGTGCATAAGTATGTGACCTTAAAGACCAAAAAATAAATAAATAAATAAAAAACATTATCTTGAATAAATATTGTTTAACCTAAAATGCCTTCTGACACACATTGCGGCAATTCAACCACCAGACAAAGTCTTGTTTTTGTTCAGCTCTTCTCACAGACATTCTACACAGAAATCGTCTAATTGAATTCACACCAAAATGTTCGAAGAACATCTCAGAGGTTGATATTTCTGAAGAAGAAGAAAGTCCTGGATAACAAAAAGCCAACTTGACACTGTGAAATCAGAAATCGTATGCTAGATTAAACAAAACGTACAAGATGTAAACCGCTGATGTTAACTATTCCGGCTTTCCCTTGCGCAGTGTTCATACCCATCCAACTGGAAACTTCGTACCAATATTTAAGAAAGGCGATCCTAATGGGCCCAGTAATTACAGACAGGGACCGCGGTGGATTAGTGGGTACGGCATTCTACTTCAAACCGAAAGGTCCACGATTCGATCCCCGCCGAGAGTAACTGCGTTGTGTTCTTGTGCAAGGCACTTAATCCCGATCACCCACATGGAGGAGCGCTGGCACTCTGTACTAAGGCAATCTGTACGTCCATGGGGCATTTACCGTTAACCATTATCTAACCCTACATGTCTGGAGTTAGTACACTGAGACGTCTGACAGTTGACAGCTGTTTGCCGCTGCTCGGTGGTTCCTTCCAGGTACACCGGCTTTCCCAACCCGTACATCTGTCCGACACGAGGTGACCCTGGCTGTCGAAAGTGTCGTTGAACCCCAATAAATAAATAAATAAATAAATAAATAAATAAATAAATAAATAAATAAATAAATAAATAAATAAATAAATAAATAAATTACAGACATGTTTCCCTTTTGAGTTGCCGAAGTAAAGTAATGGAAAGAGAAGAATTCAACCACATTTGTGAACACTTTCGCACTAACGACTTGTTTTTAAATACCAATTTGCTTTTCTTCCGCATCATTGCAAGTAGTGTGTCTCGGGTTTTTCATGAATGGTTTGTCGGACCTCGGTGCCGGACCGCGGAAGTGACGTCATGTCACGTGACCCAGTGGCGCCATGTTGTTTCGTATGGTAAGCCGCGTGAGTGGCCATCTTGTGACGTCATATTCATAGTGATACGTGGTTTTAGTGCGCATGCGCAGCATGTGTTGTTAAGGTTATACGTGTTTCCGTAGACCATTTTGTATACTGGAGGCTGTCATCTTGGTTTCTATTCTAGCACGTGGTTGCTATGTTACCCAAAGGCTTCTTATAGGACAAGGGTGTGTTCGGAGGGAGGATATGTTCCTTTGTACAAGAGTAATTTCCCGATTCGTAGAATTACCCAAATACACTCGAGAAGATGTATTAGTTCGAACTCTTTCAGAATCCTCTACTTCTATATATGCTATAGTTTTCGTCTACCCGACCCTGTTCCTTTGTTCTGGAATATACCCCAGTAGAGTAGAAGAGCCTATCAGTTGGAACAGTTTTGTTTCTATATTTAGATTTCCTGGTCTGTTCTGGTTAGTTCTAACCCTATTCCGGATATTCTTGTTCTTGTTTCATTTACCTAGATCATCCAACAATAGTTCATTTAACGGCCACGATCCGTGACACCCCAATTCCACCACCCCTAAATAACGAACGATGGGCCTTAGGCACCCTTTTTGTGAAATGTGGTCATGGGAGCCATGAGAAATCTCTCAATGACGTCTAATCTACTATCCCTCTTAGCCTAGCTGAGGCCATGAGGATCATGAAAAAATACGTCAATGAGGTCTAATTTACTACCCCTCTTAGCCTCATCTCGATATTTCACAGTCATGTCCCATGAAACCCCAATCTCAGCACCCCTTTTTGAAAAACGTCTGGCCTTAGGCACCCTTTTTCTGAAATGAGGGCCATGAGAAAATCCCTCAATGAGGTCTAATCAACTATACCGCTTAGCCTCATTTCGGTTGAGGCCATGATGGTCATGAAAAAATCCATCAATGAGGTCTAATTTACCAGCCCTCTTAGCCTCGTCTCGGTATTTAATGGCCATGTTCCATGGAATCCCAATTTCAGCACTCCTTTTTGGAAAACATCTGGGCCTTAGGCACCCATTTTTCTGAAATGTGGCCATGAGAGCCATGAGAAATCCATCAATGTGGTCTTATCTACTATATCCCCTCTTAGTCTCATTTGGGTTGAGGTCATGGGGCCTTGAAAAAATCCCTCAATGAGGTCTAATTTACTATCCCTCTTAGCCTCATCTCGGTATGTAATGGCGATATCCCATGGAATCCCTTTTTGGAAAATGTCTGGCCTTAGGCATCCCTTTTTCTGAAATGAGGCCATGAAGGCCATGAGAAAATCCCTCAGTGAGGTCTAATCTACTATCCCTCTTAGCCTCATTTCGGTTGAGGCCATGGGGGCCATGAGAAATCCCTTAATGAAGTCTAATTTACCAGCCCGCTTAACATCAATTAAGATTAAGATTAATTTTATAAGCTTGATTTCCACGCGAAGTGCTCTTTGGCTGTCCAAATTGAAAGGTAGAGACCTAAAGGTTATAGCGTCTATGTCATAAAGTTTCTAGTCTTTTTGATCGAGGAAAGTTTGTTGGTAGATGTCTATCTTCAAGCTTTTTTTGAATTTGTCCAGTATTTGTGGTGTTTTTAAGTGGATTGGTAGAGCATTCCACAATTTTGGAGCAATGACCGAAAAAACTCTATCGCCTGCTGCAAACAATTTAGTCCTCGGTTGGACGAGATTAAGAATATCTTGAGAGCGGCGCGAGCTTCCAGGTTTGTTAGCATTCACAAGTTTAGACAGGTAGGATGTGTCATTGCATTCAGACATTTGAATGTGAGTAGAATGATTTTGAACTGGATTCTCTTTTCTACTGGGAGCCAGTGAAGTTTGAACAGAATTGTGGTGATGTGACAGAATCTGCGACTTTTTGTGATCGTGCGTGCTGCACAATTTTGCACGTGCTGCATTTTTTCCATCTGTGTTTTAGAGCAGCCAATTAACAAGGCGTTGCAGTAGTCTAGGCGACTGGTGATGAACGAACTAATTTTCTTAACTTAGCCTCATTTTGGTATTTAAGGCTACCTATACAGCTCCTATATGGCTCCTAGCTCCCATATGGCTCCTATACAGCTCATATACAGCATCTAGACCACCCATCATCCCCAAAGCTCTGAAGCCACTACTTGTGTATGGGCTATCTATCCTATCATTAGTTTCATGATATAACTTAACGTATAATTTATTTATAGTCGCTTCCACCTTTAAATACGCACAGTTTGTCCGTCAACTCCTCTAACCAACTCAATCTATCTCACTTTACACGTGTGATAATATATTGTCACTCCACTTTACAGTTTTGTACCGCCTAAACCACTCTTCGTCTACCGTTTAAACCAATAATGTTCGTGCATGCGGTTTGCCTGGCTTCCCCTAAGCTCACTCCGAACTCCTAGCTTAAGTCAAATGTTCGCGCTCTCGATCGCTCCAATTAAGTCAACTGGTCGAGCTCTCGATAGCTACCTCCGATTAAGTAAAATGTTCGAGTTCTCGATAGCTCCTTCCCTCCAACTAACTTTTCTTCACGTTATACGTTAAACTTCGCTTATGGCTTTCAAAGCTCTGCCGCGCCACTTAGCCTAATAACTTAATAATAATAATAATAACTCGCCTATTCTAAACTATATGTTGGACCCGCTAGTCCCACAACTCATTAACACGTCTATAGCCAAAAACAGCGACCGGGCTGGAGTTTGAACCTTACGATCACCACTGCTTTTCCAAATCTTGCTACTTCTTTTTATATTATCAAGGAATACCCCCGTGGAACCCGAGCGCTATCTCCTTGAAGCCCTCACCATTGATTTATGGAGACCTTTGACTCTGTTGATTTCGCAGGCAGTGAGACAGCGCCATGCTGTGTTACTATGCGTTCTCAACGATGTTGATTATCTTTGCCCGTTTGCATATCTGCAGGATAAAAATTATTACATGTTCACCTGTTTTCGTGGATAATGTTGATGTCCGATTAATAGATTAACAGTTGGCTTCTACTAACCACGGATCAAGGAATAATTTATTTTACATAATATACACGCTACCAATTCGAGTCGATCTTGACATTCCATGAAACGATGGTAAACAAACAACCCACAACCAGGGTCGTATTATTCATAGGGCTGACTATGCTGAAGCCTAGGGGCCCGCAGGGACAGGGGGGGGGCGCGCCAATTGTTTTGGTTTGGGGGTTTTTTTGCAGTGGCGCTTTTATCAGCGCCTTAGGGCTCCAATGGTAAAACACACTTTGCACTCTGCACGTAGCGATACATGTACATATGTATTTGAAGACCCGCAAAATGGATGTAGGGCTATGTACTGCGGCATAGTCTCTGCCGTACCAGGGTCAGACTGTCAGATGTAGTGGGGAGAAAGACTGAAGTGCCGGGGGGGGGGGGGGGTGGGGGGCGAAGTACCTAAAAACCTAAATGTCCGGCCATGGGATAATACGGCACTGCCCACGACAACATTGAATTTCTTTCAGAATTAGCCTGATGCCCTGAGAGATCAACTTGTCCGAAAGATCATAAATACAAATAAAACACATTATACCATACTTCTTTGTATATTACTCTGACCATCTGACCCTTATGGTGTTTTTTAACCCATTACCCAACGCAGACGATATCAAAATTTATTATTTTAAATATCATTTTTTTCAAATTTTACAACAAAATTCAACAAAACCATATCATGTGACCCCCAAGTTGGAACGAGCTCGACGAGCTCGTTCCAACGAGGGGTCACATGGTATGGTTTTGTTGACATTTTTTGAAAAAGAATATTTTTTCAACTCCTGAATTTGCATATTACGCGGGCGGATGCGGCAGATTCGTTGGGTAAAGGGTTAAGAAACAAATATTGGTATGCAAGAGAACAATATTATTAATGAGCTACCCGACAATACACACAGCATGATTTTATAAATGGATATTCTACTAGCAGGACTTCAGCTATGTCCTTTCTAGTCTGTCCATTGGAAAGGCGAGTAAGAAGAGAAAGGGGGTACCCAATAAGCAACTTTATAGGATGTGGACCACCGGGGTGATAACCAGGTAGCTCACGAAGCGCAACTTTCCTCGTTTTTTACTTTCCTTAGAGGTTATTCTTGGTTGTTTTAAACCGGCCTGGATATCAATCCAAGGTAACTTCATATCAGCCTGTTACCGAAGGTCGACGGCCGATGTGAAGTTACGGAAGGGTGATATCTCGACCGGTAATGAAACTAATCAAGTAATAACCTCCTTATTTTTTAAACCAAAAACGAATAAGTACAAATGTTCTCAGATCTTTTACAGTTTCCTGACAGTATTATTGTTTCGCATTCTTTTCACCAAGTTCGAAGTTTCCTCTTCTCCTTGTTCAGTCAACCGAAAGTCCCGGCTTCCCCACTGGGGATGGTCGGATACCAGAACCACCTCTTCTCCCATTTCAACGAGAATCTGCTTATGGCACTGAATATTAGTTTGTGTTGGAGTTTCTATACTACTCTCTTCTTTCTTCTCTTCATCTACCTGATCCTTACCTATTGCTATCATTAATTCCTCATCATACAAAGACTCAGCTTTAACCCTTTGAGCCCCTGTAGTATCTTCCATACCAGTCCAATGGCAGCAACGGGAAGAGTCTATATTCTTTATTTAGGGGTAGACCAATTAATATTTTCAACACGCAGCCTTTGGGCTGCGCGTTGAAAATATTGATTGGTCTACACCACACCTTCACTCAAAAGCAATCCTACTTGATGACATTATGAAGTATCATGTTACTGGACAGGAAAGGACGGGGAACGAATTCCATCTGAACAAAGAAACTGGTTGCGCCGAGTAAAGAATCAAGGGGGATAACTTAGCTTGGCTCATATCGGTCGATATCGGCGTCATATCCACCTAGTTTAGATATGGGAAATTCCTGGAAAGAAAATCATATCTAACTAGACTTTATGATTCTGGAGAATCATGGCTTTTCCAGATGAGATTACATGATTTTTCATGACCCCAGAGTGTCTGATGAATTGTTTTTAACTGTCTCACTGAAGTTCCGTTATTGATGTTATGAGAAAGGTGGGTATAGTAGTCTCAAATGACTCAGTTTGATAAAAAATTGTTTAGGTAAAAACCATCATTAATTGTGGAGAGGGTTAATATCAATATCGTCGTCCGACAAGTTAATGACCGACAAAATGAATTATGTTTGTTTGACGTATACCCACTAAGTGCTGTGGCTATCTGAAAATGGCCCATTTTATCTCAAATGTATCCAAAATATTGATGTCTGCAGCTTGTAGAGGGTTAGCAAGAGCTAACAGGAATGTTTTTCCATGCAACTTGTAATGTCACACCAAGACCTGCGAATGTCCATTTTCTCTTTAAAATCTACAAGATGTTTTCAGAGAAATTCAGGGAGAACATGAATTTTAAGCTTTTGATGGGTATGATTGTTCATCCAAACCAAAACGGGTTAAGTGTTGTTTTTGAATACCCTTATTACTTCCAAAAATATTTCTCAGTGAATTCTACTTCCACTTAAATTATGTTGATCTCTCCTCTTACCTTTGGCTGCTGTGGGTACGCAAACACAGCCCATTTTATCAAAATGTTGATGTTTGAGAACCTGCAGAGGGTTAACAAATGCTTGCTGGAATATTTTGTACATGCAACTTCTAATGTCACGCTAAGATCTGAGAATGGCCATCTTTTCTTGTACAGCTACCAGATGTTTTTAGAGAAATCCTCGGATAACATGAATTTTTAACCTTTTGGGGGGTATCGCTCTGTAACCAACCCTAAGCGGTTTAATGCTTGGTTTTGTGAATACCTTCATTACTTACAAAAATTATCCTCGTTGAATTCCACTTCCAATGAAAGAGGATATATTTATCTCGCAGGTACACATTGGGTGTTATGGGTGCTCAAGAACAAGCCATTTTCTCAAAATGTCTATGCTTGGCAGCCTCCGGAGGGTTAACAAATGCTGACCGGAATATTTTGTCCATGCAGCTTGTAATGACACTCCAAGACCTGCGAATGGTCAATTGTACTTGAATTGTTTTGTGGAGAAATCCACAGAAACTGGAATTTTAAGCTTTTAAGTGGTATATCTCCTCTTCCAGTGAAAATGGGTTAGGACCTTGATTTTTGAATACCCTTACTACTTACAAAAATGTTTCTCTATCAGTTTTGCGTCCGGTAAAACAAGTTACGTTTCTCTGCGGCATTCCCATTTGATGTTGTTAGTGTCCCAAAACAGACTATTTTTCTAAATTTTGACATTCAGCAGCCCATGGAAGATTAACAAATGCTTACCTGAATATTTTATCCATGCAGCTAATAATGTGACTCCAAGACCTATCAATGGCCATTTTCTCTTGAAAACCTATGACACGTTTGTAAAGAAATTCAGGGAAAACATGATTTTTTAAGCTTTTGATGGGTATTGCTATTAACCATTCCAAAGGGGGTTAATGCTTGGTTTTTGGAATATCCTTATTGCTAACAAATTTGGTCCTCGGTGAATTCCACTTCCAACAAAGTAGATTATGTTTATCTCTCGGGTATGCATTGGGTGTTGTGCGCATCCGAAAACAGCCTATTTCAACAAAATTACGATGTTTAGCATTCTGTAGAGGGTTAATAAATGCTCAACGGAATATTTTGTCCATACAGCTTGTAATGTCACACAAAGACCTGCGAATAGTCATTTTTTCTTGAAAACCTACAAGTTGCTTTTAGAGAAATCCACAGAAAATGGGACTTTTAAGCTTTAAAGGGGTATCTCTCTTTAACCAGCCCAAAATGGGTTAAGACTTAGACTTTTGAATACCCTTACAACTTACAAAAATGTTTCCTCATCAATTTTGCGTCCGATAAAAGAAGGTTCCTTTCTTGGTGGTACATCCAGTGGGTGTTGTTGGTGTCCAAATACTGCCCATTTATCACAATTTTTTACATTCAGCAACCCGTGGAGGGTTAACTAATGCTGATCGGAATATCTTGTCTATGCAGCTGGTAATGTCACACCAAGACCTGGGAGTGACCAATTTTTCTAGCAAATCTACAAGACTCGTTTAGAGAAATCCACGGAAAACTTTATTTTTTTAGCTTTTGGGGGGGTATTGCTGTTTAGCCATACCAAAATGGGTTAACGCTTGGTTTTCCAAACACCCTTATTACTTACAAAAATGATCCTCGGTAAATTCCATTTCCCACAAAGGAAGTTATGTTTATCTCTCGTGTATCGATTGGGTGCTGTGGAGGCCCGAAAACAACCCATTTCATCAATATTTCGATCTTTGACAGCCTGTGGAGGGTTACCATATGCATTGCCTAATATCTCTTGTGTATCAATGGTCGTGTCACAGGCAGGTCTAGCAATGATGAATGTTTAAAAAAAAATCTACAAGACGTGTTTCGAGAAAGTGTCTATAAGCACCAATTTTGGCAGTTTTTTGCCAATTTTGACGAAATAAGGGTTAAATCGAAAATTCCGCTTCGGTACATTTTTAGATTTTGTGCGCCTCTATGAGTATGCAAAATTTTGTGAAAATCGGTTCGAAAATGGCTTCTGAATCGTGCGGACAAAATGTGTGGAAAAAAAATAATAATTATCCGTAGAAAAATAATAGTCTTTTCCAGAGGGAAAAGCCCAATAACAAATTTGAAACAGCAAGTGAGAGGACTCGTGTGCACGTCAGGTGGCTACGTATAGAAGTGGTTTGTGTGCATGGAATCAGTTCGTTTGCTCTCATTGCTTCTGAAGTGTTTGAAATTCATAAAGCAGGGAAATAAAATCCATACTGCACATGTTTACAAGCATTACGTTTTTAATTTGTCTGATTAGAGAAAATTACCTACAAGTTGGTGCGCTTTTGTTGAGTCTCTGAGATAGGCGAAGATCGAATGTTCTCTTATCGATCGAGTAACGTTATAACATATGAAGATATTCCATAATCGTGACTTTCATAACAACTAATTCCAAAGAAAGCGCTGTTGCTGAGGTCAGCTGTGAAGATGTCCGTTCTCTCTGTATCACCTTTGCGAAACAATGGTGGCTTGGACTAAGAAAATTAACTACATTTTGTTTTTGTCTAATGTCATTTGCATACTTTCTGCTACACAGACACCAAGACTGGGTAAGCTATTATTTATTCATAACCATACTGATTATTTAACTTATATTCCCACATAGGTGGGGTAAGGAAGAATCATGGGATGTGGGTTCGTTGTGTTGTGTTTTCCACTGCACTACATCTGCTCACAGTTGGTTGGTTGATTAGCTCTCTAGTTTTGAGATGACTTGAGAATCTTTGCTTTACCTTGAAATAGTATGAAACGCGATGCTAGTGTTGCAAGCTATGTGATAAAATTATGGTTTACAATTTTTCTTCCCAACTGGCAATCACTACAAAGTGTAACCCCTCACATTTATGCACCGCTATAAAAGAAGCACAAACATTGCATATAACAAGACAAAGGTAGTATATTAACTTTTTCAACTCGTATACATAAATTTGCACAAAACATGACAATCCACTAGTCTATCGCAGCAGAAGGTTCAGTGATAATATAATCCTATAGCCCATAGGGCTGAAGAATTAACCCTTTATCCAACGAATCGCCCGCATCCGCCCGCGTAATATGCAAATTTAGCAGCTAAAAAAATATTATTTTTCGAAAAATTTCAACAAAACCATATCATGTGACCCCTCTTTGGAACGAGCTCGTCGAGCTCGTTCCAAAGAGGGGTCAAATGATATGGTTTTGCTAAAAAATTGTGAAAAAATTTAAAAAATGATATTTAAAATAATAAATTTTGAAATCGTCTGCGTTGGGTAAAAGGTTTTAAATTATCACTGAACCTCCACACAAATGCAAGATAGACTCGCCCATTTCGGTATATACTATACCGTTTAAGACAATGCCAATCGGGGTATCGGGGTTGATAGGGATAATGTTTGTTTGTTTGTTTGTTTGTTTGTTTGTTTGTTTGTTTGTTTGTTTGGCTTTATCTGAACTTTTAGCAGTCAGAATCGCCTGATGTCTGACAGGTTTAAGCTTTGGGGCGACACGTTGAAAATCTCGACTGGTCTACCACACAAATTCACTGAGCAACTATCAACTTTATGAATTCAGGTCGTTTGACGATCCGGGATCAGAAAAGCGGTCTTTCGGGTTCAGATGGTAGAATTATTAATAAAATATACATAGTTTATGTTTGCCTAAAGGAAGACATATCATAGATCTTATTTTTTCGGTATATAACTAAAAACTATATGAGCGCATGAGTGACTTTCTTGCAAGTACCTGCCCTTATCTGAATATTCCTTCAGTGCGAACTGACGTATGTAAATGTAAGCAGAAGCTGCGTTTTTGTTTTCTTCTTTTAGCATTAACCTAAAAGCACGTATATATACTGAGTCAAAAGAGAAAGTATAATAGAAACAAATGTGAAAAAAATGGCATAAAGGATGAAATATAATAGTTCTAATGTTTGTGGACAAGAGGTCATGCAAAGGGTTTAATGACATGTTGTTCTTGTCCACCCAACCGTATACAATTTTGCTACGGATTTCCAAATAGCACGTGCGACCCGTGAATGTCAAATTGAATGGGTGACCCACGATTTTCTTTGTGTTATGTTGTGCTAGAGAGCCTGGGTAATTGAGAAAAGATGCTAGTTTTTGTCTTCCGATATTTAAAAAAATGCCAAGGTGTACCGAAAATCAGAGGTTATGTGCCATTGGTATGCATGAGGCTGGGATACCTCCAGATGAGCTCTCTTCTGAGTTCGGAGTCACTGTGGCCGCTATTTGCCGTCTGATTGGATGGTATAGAACCACTGGATCTACTCCTGACCGACCGCGTTCAGGTCGACCAAGAGTTACGACCCCTGCACCAGACCGACACATCAGGATGTCTCACTTGCGAGATCGCTTCCTTCCGGCGACGAGGACAGCAGCAATTACTCCTGGTAGAACTAACAATAGAATCGGTGTACAAACTGTCCGCAACAGACTTGCTGAACACGGCATCCGAAGTAGGCGTCCATACCACGGACCAATCCTTACCAAACATCATCGTACCGTCAGAATGGAATGGGTACGTCAGCGTGTTCTCTGGACTCAGCAGCGTTGGAGCACAGTTCTTTTTAGTGATGAATCGCGATTTTGTCTACGGCGCGCTGATGGTAGGGCAAGAGTGTAGGTTTTCTGATGCATGCGTGCGGGAATGCGACCGTTTCGGTGGGGGTAGTGTAATGGTTTGGGCAGGAATTTCCTTGCACCATCGAACGCAGTTGATCTTCATCGAATGTAATCTGAATGGACAGTGATATAGGGACGAAATTCTGAACGCTGTCGTTGTCCCGTTGCTCAACGCTAACGTCGGATTGCTGTTATTCCAGCAAGACAATACCCGATGTCACGTGGCGCGTATCTGTCGTGGCTTTCTTGAGGAACAGAGCATCGAACTTCTTCCCTGGTCCCTACTTTCGCCAGATTTGTCGCCAATCGAGCATCTTTGGGATCAATTGCACCGTCGGGGACGACTTCATGATCTTCAGACATGAGGCGATTTACGTAATGTTCTAAGGCAGGAGTGAAACGCAATACCACAGGGTGACAACCAGAGACTTATCAGGTCCCTGCGCAGTCGATGTCTTGCCATGCAAGAGGCAAACGGTGGACATACACGCTATTGACTGCATATGTGAACTTTTCTTTTCACCCCATGTCTGAATTGCGACGTCCTGACGTGACGCTGACAACAGTAAGAACATGAAATAAAACAATTGCTTCTCAAAGTTTATTATACTTTCTTTTTTGACTCAATATATATCACATGATGCATTAATTAGATATGCTAAGGGATTATACCACAGACACCATCAGAAATCTGAATGCGGCCTGTTGATATTATCATTCACACCAATTTGTATATTTTCATTTTCTTTAGGAAAAAAAACTTGCAACCAAACTTTCTTATGTTATGCTCAACTGGCTTTAGTTGTTTTTTTGGTTTTGTTTTTTTTTTTTCTTCTGTTAATTCATTTAACCCAATATCGGTGTATTACTTTGTTCGGAACAGCTCAAGTTGTTCGCGGCTAGTGGTGCACTGTCGATGAATGCACTTAAATAGCGTCTGTTGAAAATATCGTAGACGTAGTACTTGGTCCAATTACATATTAATCACTCTTGATTGAGTTCGGGGTAGGTGGATGTATTTTAAGTGTTATACACATCATGTGTTGTATTAAGTTTGTGTGTTTTGAAATATACCAGCGGATTGAACGCTCGGATGGCTTAGAGACTATTTTTCGTATACGGAGAGCAACATTTCTATTGTCGTCTCCAGGATTCGAATTTGTCAAGCCGAACGCTCAATCCCCATGATTAATCTTGTCTTCCCGACCACCCAAAAATTAGAAGACATGCGCCTACCGACATTCCTTATTTTAAGGAACAGAATATAGAATATATTGTGCACAAAGTTCTTCGAGATGGCTTCTACAACTCCTGACAATATCAGCCTCGCATTGCAAACCGTCTAGGAGGAGTTGCGATTATATGCATACAAAAATCACTTTGCCGATGCAACTACCTCCTGGGTTCGAAAAATTTACTTCAACGGTGCCTCGGCGCGAGCCTTGATCTGGGCTCAGCAAAACTTTAAAAACAAGTGGACAGAGCAGAGTATTTCAGTTTATGAGTCTTATATGTCGGAACTTCGCCCAGCATCTGTAGTAATGAATACTGCCGAAGGAAGCAAACAGACTTCCATCGGCGTTGTACCTCTTCCCCAACGAGAAAAACAAAATAAGAGAAAATCAAAGCAAAACACTTCTCCCTCATCTTTTCCTTCCACTTCTCCCGCCTTCTCTCAGAGTATACGCTTCAACTTGCAGATATCTCCGGTCCATATCATGAGTGATGATGCCCGCAGAGTATGTAACGTTGGCTCGTATGTTTTGTTCCTTTACCACCTTCTACTCCTCCCCGGTGTTCTTTCTCTGTCTCTCATAGTGCACTCACTATAACTCTTCCTTCTTCCCCTACTTCTACTTCGACTTTTGTTTCTACTCTCCGTCTACCTCTAGCTATTCGGTCTCTATCCCCCACCTCTGCGTCTACCGTTTCAAGTTCTAGTACAGATCAACCAGGAATATCGTAGTTCCGCAATTCCAAATCACCGAGCCGCAACTCGGGCCGCTCATTAAATTCTCCCAAATTCGGCATTCAAACAGGTTAGTTTTGACAAAAAAGAACTAGCGCCTTCCTGATGTTTGCAACAACGTCTTGTCTTTATGAGTGGCAGCTCACATTTAGAACGCATTCATCGAGATGCCCACCGGACATCCAGAGGGGATGTTGCCTCGACGCCAAGTTCAACCATTTGCGTTCTATGTTCAAAGGGCACAGGACCAGTTCAGCTCACCAAATATATTGCTAAATACTGGTGTGAACTCACAAAGCGATAATGCTGACCTCCTAATTAAGCAGTTGCGGAATATGCTTAGCGATATCAGGGTGAAGTTTAGGTCTACAAACATTTATTTCGCTTAACTATACTTCTCTCAAAACTCCCATTGGCTAAGGGGAGGATGTTGAATATTATTAATCAAACGATTTGGAAAGTGCAGGGCATTCACATAATTCCAAAAATTGATGATGTCAAGTCTGGTATTGTTAACGATTTACTTCATTTGAGTACGAGTACTGTCAATATCATGTTGGATCATTGGTTGATTCATCTTGATTTAAACTAAGTAAAGGCAAACACAAAAACCGCTAGTAGTAGGAGATATGGTTTTTGATCCTATTCTGGGGGAGAGGGGCCGACGGGGGACGAGGGGGGGGGGGGTGGATGACGTCATCATAATTAAAATGTTACGTAAGGTAATTAATATTACTTAATGATTTTTTTTTTTAATCACTATAATAATTAATGTAATTAATGACTGTTGCATAATTAATGTAATTAATGTAATTAGGGTTGATTATAATAATTAGTATATTAATAAATGAATTAATATTGACGTACTGGACATATGCGCATGCTATCGGTTGACTGACCCGCACAGGTCATCACGTGTCTGGGTATCATTAAATCGATTTTTTCTTTTCAAACGCCAACTACTGACAGATGTTGAAGCAATTAAATCTATTGTCACACTTTAACGACCGGTCATAAATATCGTTAGACTGGACATGCTATCATGTATTTAAAAATCAATATATCACGTGACAAGATGTGCCTTGCTTTTACCTGTAGACTGTGAACGACTCCATTGTGGCTATTTTTATAGGTATAATTTGATTTAATAACTTGGCGTGATTCTTTCATATTAATAATGCAAGTTTATTCTTCTCGTTTTTATGGCTGTCGAAAAACTCTCATAGACTAAAGGTATTCTGATTTTACGCCTCACGCGATAAAGTAATTTTTTAATCCGATGACCACATGAACAAATAACATTTCGGTTTTTGAAAAGCGGGCGTGTTTGTTTTTTCCCCTATAAAGTCTGACGACTCGAACCTCTCTCTCATTAGAAACTGTGTCAGAAAAGCCAAGATGACAAGCATCGACTATACTTCCATAAACAGCTATGAGCGAACCAAGAAGCAGCGAGCCAACGAAGAATTTGCTTTAGCCTTAAAAAAGTGGTGGGCAGCGACGCTCCCCACGAAGGAACAAGAAAAGAGACTAAAAGACTACCCGTTTGTTGAGGCCGCCAGACGTCCTTTCGGGGAGATACAATACAGGAATCGTCCCAAACACTGGTTCGATCTTCCTGTACACATGCAGGAGGAAGCACTAGTAGGGCCACCAACAGTTAACGAAGATTGGGAGAAGGATTTTTTCACCGAGGCGGAGATGGGAGGAAAAAAAAAATAGCTTTCTATGGAAAGCAAAAAAAAAACGGCCCTTTTCAGGGCCACCATAATCTTAAAAAGAGTTGCTTTGTCACAAACACACACTTTTTTAACCAATCAGACACCTCATTATCCCACACCCTCACCGTCATACCCCTGGATTCCCTCACAGTGCCTAAAACTTTCATGAACGCCCCTCCTCCAGGTCATCCAATACTAAAAAACTTTTGGAAACCGCTCTCCCCCGCCCCACATACTCTTAAAAATAGTTGCTTTGTCACAAACACACACTTTTTTAACCAATCAGACACCTCCATTATCCCACACCCTCACCGTCACACCCCTGTATCCCCTCACAGTACCTAAAACTTTCATGAACTCCCCTCCTCCAGGTCATCCAATACTAAAAAAAAAAAAACTTTTGGAAACCTCTCTCCCCTCTCCCCCAGCCCTCACAATAGCTAAATTATCTCGAACCCCAGTTCAGTTCTCTAAATGTAATGGACATGTCAGGCCCCCGAATACGCCTTCTCCACAATTTTGAGCGATGAAATTACCCCGATTAGTCTCCTCTCATAACTTACCACTCTCTTAACCCGTATTTACTATGAGATTGTCCCATTAATAAATAGCGTATGTTCATTTAATATAATATATTAATAATTTTCGTTAAATAATTCATTCCACAAGACACTTGTCGAAAAAACAAAATGGCGGATTAGTTTGACAGAAATACGCGTATCGATTTATTCAGGAATGTCTGTAGGTTGTGTCCTTGGGCAGGACACTTCATCCCTATTGACCATGTGGGGGCATGGTGACGCTGTGCACTAAGGCGCACTGCACGTCGATGGAGCACCTGTCTTCAACCAATGCAGACCCTGTGTAGAATCTTGACAGTTGCTTGCCGTTGCTCGGTGGCTCTCTCCGGCTTTCCCCACCCGTAAAACTGTCGTGGTCATGATTAGTTATTGTGCAGACCTTAAAATCCAATAAATAAATATAAATAAATAGTCGGTTATCAAAACAGCCCTTAAGTGTTTAACAGTTAATTGTGGACCAGTGCGTTTAAAAGTGAAAAAAAATTAGGTGATAGCATACGGACTGTGTTTAATCATAGAAAAATCACACCCGCGCTATTACTAACCCGTATGATTTATTTTTGAATGTTCGCTGAAAAATAACCCACCCATCTAAGTAAAAGCATGAAAGAGCTACCATTATCTTATTACCTATGTGAGGTGGGGGTGGTCGGTAACGTTGTGTACTATGGCGTACTACCTTCAGCCAATGATAACCCTGTGTAGAACTTTGACAGTTGGTCGCCTCTGCACGATGGTTCTTTCCGGATTGCTCCAACTGTCGTTAAATAAATGAAAAAAAACTACAATTCTATAATAACAGGCCAAGCCAACAGTACTTTCACCCCCCTCATTTTAATAGTTGAAAAGCGCTGTTACTCGATCAAAAAAAAATGGTAAAAGGATATGCGACTCTATATTAGCCACCCAAATTTGCGAGACTTGGGGAAAATATAACCCACCTAGAGCTGCACCAAAGCTACGTACTCTATTCGAACTCCCGCATTGTGTCCTTGGGCAAGTTAATTTACCCCGACTATCCACATGGGAGCACGATGACGGCGTGTAATAAAGTGTACTGCACGTCGGTGATACGCATATTTTAGAACAATCTAACCCTGCTTGTGCGGATTTCCGACGTTGGTGAGATGACAGTTACTCGTCGTTGCTCTGTGGTTCTCTTTGGATATTCCGGAGGCTGCCTGTAAAATTGTCACGTTTAATTATAACTTGAACTTGATGTCCGGGTGTAATGAAATAGCGTATTTTCTGCAGACATTCTAAATAAACGCAGCTGGTTTACAGACCTGTACATATTTTTTTTTTTTCAATTGAGTAAAAATATAGGATAGTTACTGATGTAACACGCCGATCAGTATGTTTAATGAATCCAACTACGCCAGTCCGACCGACCCTTTGCCCACCAT
This sequence comes from Pictodentalium vernedei, assembly GCA_031216915.1. NCBI lineage: Eukaryota > Metazoa > Mollusca > Scaphopoda > Dentaliida > Dentaliidae > Pictodentalium > Pictodentalium vernedei. The sequence continues at coordinate 694,829,165 of CM062297.1, forward strand.
GATCACAACAAACGTTTCAATTCTCTCTCTCTCTCTCTCTCTCTCTCTCTCTCTCTCTCTCTCTCTCTCTCTCTCTCTCTCTCTCTCACCGATACAGTACGGGTGGAAACTAATTGCGTTCAAGCTGTTGTTTTTTTTCTAGGTTTTACCACTCCCCTTACAGCGCAAATCGAAATGAAATCTAATTCATTGAACCATACTACAGTGGATGTCAAAATTAATTTTTGAACGCCATTTTTTCTATGTGCCACTATCAGCAGCTATGACCATAGCGTAACTTTGTGGTAAAATGCTTATTTTTGTACAAAACTCAAGACCTTTCTCTGACAAATGCCTATATAAAAAGAAGATAATACGTGAGAATGCGTTGTGTACCTGCATTTTGTTGATAAAATATGGCATGACCACATTCCCGAATATTAATGATGTACCCGCTTAATAACAGCCGATTTTTTATCGGATCATAGTTTTTGATTTGAATAATTGCCGATTTTTGTATTAAATCACATTCAGTAATTTATGTAGATTTCCTGAACTGGGCGAAGGTCAAGAAAAGCACTCTGTAGTTTAGGAGACTCCACAAATAAAAACAAAATAAAAAATCTTAGATATCTTGCATTTTTTTTATTATCCATATTAACCAGAAATCAAAACTAGTCAAATTAATTAGAATTAAATTACAAATGGATATGAAATTTGCAGTAAAATGAACACTGGTATATGCTGCTGGCCGCATTTTTAGTTGTCTGTAATGGCTGTTGTTCAGAATGTCACCCTATTGGGGTGAGTTTTCGCTTTTTCGTCCAGTTTCATGAGAGCTTCCACGAAGTCCGTTCCACATTCGCAATCTTTTCCAGGGGCCATTCTTCAAAGGCTGGTCCATCGCAACTTTGCGGAGATATTGTTTTCTGGACGACAAACTGTAATATGATCTGGGTTTCCGATCAGACCCCTTGGGATATTTTGATCTTTAAGGATGTTTGCCAAAATTTTCCACCCTGTCGGTTGAAAATCTTTTCTTTTTCGCAGCAGATCATTTATTAGATCACACATATTGGAGCCCGAAATTGTAATGCCGTTATACACGAGTCGATCTTTCTCATCCCAGGATAAATTGGGTATATTCTTTATTATCTGGAGTAACAAAAGCGCCTTCTGCTGCATGGAATCTGGTATAACGGCTAACCAGTCCGGATGATTTTCCACTGAAAAACTAGTCGTTAAGGAGTGTGGTTTGGTGGTTTCTTTGCGTAAATTTGATTGGCGCTGAAAGATTGTCTGGTTCAGCAGCCCTTTCTCTTCAGAACCCGATGTTGAAGATTCAGGAATTGGTCTCATACCCTGGTCTATGGGCGGGACAGCTACAGCATTCAGGGGTGTGCGTATTTCCTGCAACTGTTCACTCCCCCATGGTTCAATACACTGAATTCTGCTTGAAGGTAGGTTGGTTGAGTCATCCATCACTAGCGATTTTACTGGCTCTAGCTTATTTGCAAGCCCCAAAATATTTCCACTTGTTAATGCATTGTTCCAACTAAAGGCTGATTTCATATGCACTGGAGGATAGGGTGGCTCGTTACAGACAGATCTGGTTGTTAACTCGGCTGTATTTGAGTTCGCTCCCCCTATAGTGTGTTTAAAATTTACATTTTTATGTAATTTTCGTCTGTGTCGATAATAATTAGTTTTATGAGAGTAAGATTTTTGACACAATTCACAGACGTAGCGTGAATTCATCATTTTCAGAAGCGAGTTAATAGAGTGGCAATACAGTTCCAACACTCTGCCATTTATATGTATGAATAGAATGGGTCCCACCCCAACCTGTCAATCGCTGATTGGCTAATTTTATATCAAGATAAGGTGGGTTCTACCCCAACCTGTTGATCATTGGTTACTTCAAATTCTCACACAGTGCATTGTGGGAAATTCCAGTGGTAGAGCTCTGATGTAAAATAAGTTACAAATTGATATAGTTTGCTTCAAAAAAAAAAGAAACATCAAAGTCACATTCATGACAAGCCGAGGTAGCACATCTGAACCACCAACTCTACACTGTTTAATCAGATAATCCATTTAATCAGATAATTACATGTGCATATCGGTTTTTCATTGGTTTTTCATCAGTTTCCATCGGTTTTTCATTGGTTTTTATCGGTTTTCATTGGTTTTTATCAGTTTTACAATTCGATAAAACGGTTTTTAGTGATTTTACAATTCGATAAAACGGTTTTTAGTGATTTAAATCACGTAAAATGATCACTAATTACCACTAATTGATCACTAATGGTCACTAATTACCACTAATTGATCACTAATTACCACTAATTGATCACTAATGGTCACTAATTACCACTAATTGATCACTAATTACCACTAATTGATCACTAATGGTCACTAATTACCACTAATTGATCACTAATTACCACTAATTGATCACTAATGGTCACTAATTGCCACTAATTGCCACTAATTAGTGACCATTAGTGACCAATTGGTCACTAATTAGTGGTAATTAGTGACCATTAGTGATCAATTAGTGGTAATTAGTGATCAATTAGTGGTAATTAGTGACCATTAGTGATCAATTAGTGGTAATTAGTGATCAATTAGTGGTAATTAGTGACCATTAGTGATCAATTATTGGTAATTAGTGATCAATTAGTGGTAATTAGTGACCATTAGTGATCAATTAGTGGTAATTAGTGATCAATTAGTGGTAATTAGTGACCATTAGTGATCAATTAGTGGTAATTAGTGATCATTTTACGTGATTTAAATCACTAAAAACCGTTTTATCGAATTGTAAAATCACTAAAAAACGTTTTATCGAATTGTAAAACCGATAAAAACCAATGAAAACCGATAAAAACCAATGAAAAACCGATGGAAACTGATGAAAAACCAATGAAAAACCGATATGCACATGTAATTATCTGATTAAATGGATTATCTGATTAAACAGTGTAGAGTTGGTGGTTCAGATGTGCTACCTCGGCTTGTCATGAATGTGACTTTGATGTTTCTTTTTTTTTGAAGCAAACTATATCAATTTGTAACTTATTTTACATCAGAGCTCTACCACTGGAATTTCCCACAATGCACTGTGTGAGAATTTGAAGTAACCAATGATCAACAGGTTGGGGTAGAACCCACCTTATCTTGATATAAAATTAGCCAATCAGCGATTGACAGGTTGGGGTGGGACCCATTCTATTCATACATATAAATGGCAGAGTGTTGGAACTGTATTGCCACTCTATTAACTCGCTTCTGAAAATGATGAATTCACGCTACGTCTGTGAATTGTGTCAAAAATCTTACTCTCATAAAACTAATTATTATCGACACAGACGAAAATTACATAAAAATGTAAATTTTAAACACACTATAGGGGGAGCGAACTCAAATACAGCCGAGTTAACAACCAGATCTGTCTGTAACGAGCCACCCTATCCTCCAGTGCATATGAAATCAGCCTTTAGTTGGAACAATGCATTAACAAGTGGAAATATTTTGGGGCTTGCAAATAAGCTAGAGCCAGTAAAATCGCTAGTGATGGATGACTCAACCAACCTACCTTCAAGCAGAATTCAGTGTATTGAACCATGGGGGAGTGAACAGTTGCAGGAAATACGCACACCCCTGAATGCTGTAGCTGTCCCGCCCATAGACCAGGGTATGAGACCAATTCCTGAATCTTCAACATCGGGTTCTGAAGAGAAAGGGCTGCTGAACCAGACAATCTTTCAGCGCCAATCAAATTTACGCAAAGAAACCACCAAACCACACTCCTTAACGACTAGTTTTTCAGTGGAAAATCATCCGGACTGGTTAGCCGTTATACCAGATTCCATGCAGCAGAAGGCGCTTTTGTTACTCCAGATAATAAAGAATATACCCAATTTATCCTGGGATGAGAAAGATCGACTCGTGTATAACGGCATTACAATTTCGGGCTCCAATATGTGTGATCTAATAAATGATCTGCTGCGAAAAAGAAAAGATTTTCAACCGACAGGGTGGAAAATTTTGGCAAACATCCTTAAAGATCAAAATATCCCAAGGGGTCTGATCGGAAACCCAGATCATATTGCAGTTTGTCGTCCAGAAAACAATATCTCCGCAAAGTTGCGATGGACCAGCCTTTGAAGAATGGCCCCTGGAAAAGATTGCGAATGTGGAACGGACTTCGTGGAAGCTCTCATGAAACTGGACGAAAAAGCGAAAACTCACCCAAATAGGGTGACATTCTGAACAACAGCCATTACAGACAACTAAAAATGCGGCCAGCAGCATATACCAGTGTTCATTTTACTGCAAATTTCATATCCATTTGTAATTTAATTCTAATTAATTTGACTAGTTTTGATTTCTGGTTAATATGGATAATAAAAAAAATGCAAGATATCTAAGATTTTTTATTTTGTTTTTATTTGTGGAGTCTCCTAAACTACAGAGTGCTTTTCTTGACCTTCGCCCAGTTCAGGAAATCTACATAAATTACTGAATGTGATTTAATACAAAAATCGGCAATTATTCAAATCAAAAACTATGATCCGATAAAAATTCGGCTGTTATTAAGCGGGTACATCATTAATATTCGGGAATGTGGTCATGCCATATTTTATCAACAAAATGCAGGTACACAACGCATTCTCACGTATTATCTTCTTTTTATATAGGCATTTGTCAGAGAAAGGTCTTGAGTTTTGTACAAAAATAAGCATTTTACCACAAAGTTACGCTATGGTCATAGCTGCTGATAGTGGCACATAGAAAAAATGGCGTTCAAAAATTAATTTTGACATCCACTGTAGTATGGTTCAATGAATTAGATTTCATTTCGATTTGCGCTGTAAGGGGAGTGGTAAAACCTAGAAAAAAAACAACAGCTTGAACGCAATTAGTTTCCACCCGTACTGTATCGGTGAGAGAGAGAGAGAGAGAGAGAGAGAGAGAGAGAGAGAGAGAATTGAAACGTTTGTTGTGATCATGGTGGGCAAAGGGTCGGTCGGACTGGCGTAGTTGGATTCATTAAACATACTGATCGGCGTGTTACATCAGTAACTATCCTATATTTTTACTCAATTGAAAAAAAAAAAATATGTACAGGTCTGTAAACCAGCTGCGTTTATTTAGAATGTCTGCAGAAAATACGCTATTTCATTACACCCGGACATCAAGTTCAAGTTATAATTAAACGTGACAATTTTACAGGCAGCCTCCGGAATATCCAAAGAGAACCACAGAGCAACGACGAGTAACTGTCATCTCACCAACGTCGGAAATCCGCACAAGCAGGGTTAGATTGTTCTAAAATATGCGTATCACCGACGTGCAGTACACTTTATTACACGCCGTCATCGTGCTCCCATGTGGATAGTCGGGGTAAATTAACTTGCCCAAGGACACAATGCGGGAGTTCGAATAGAGTACGTAGCTTTGGTGCAGCTCTAGGTGGGTTATATTTTCCCCAAGTCTCGCAAATTTGGGTGGCTAATATAGAGTCGCATATCCTTTTACCATTTTTTTTTGATCGAGTAACAGCGCTTTTCAACTATTAAAATGAGGGGGGTGAAAGTACTGTTGGCTTGGCCTGTTATTATAGAATTGTAGTTTTTTTTCATTTATTTAACGACAGTTGGAGCAATCCGGAAAGAACCATCGTGCAGAGGCGACCAACTGTCAAAGTTCTACACAGGGTTATCATTGGCTGAAGGTAGTACGCCATAGTACACAACGTTACCGACCACCCCCACCTCACATAGGTAATAAGATAATGGTAGCTCTTTCATGCTTTTACTTAGATGGGTGGGTTATTTTTCAGCGAACATTCAAAAATAAATCATACGGGTTAGTAATAGCGCGGGTGTGATTTTTCTATGATTAAACACAGTCCGTATGCTATCACCTAATTTTTTTTCACTTTTAAACGCACTGGTCCACAATTAACTGTTAAACACTTAAGGGCTGTTTTGATAACCGACTATTTATTTATATTTATTTATTGGATTTTAAGGTCTGCACAATAACTAATCATGACCACGACAGTTTTACGGGTGGGGAAAGCCGGAGAGAGCCACCGAGCAATGGCAAGCAACTGTCAAGATTCTACACAGGGTCTGCATTGGTTGAAGACAGGTGCTCCATCGACGTGCAGTACGCCTTAGTGCACAGCGTCACCATGCCCCCACATGGTCAATAGGGATGAAGTGTCTTGCCCAAGGACACAACCGACAGACATTCCTGAATAAATCGATACGCGTATTTCTGTCAAACTAATCCGCCATTTTGTTTTTTCGACAAGTGTCTTGTGGAATGAATTATTTAACGAAAATTATTAATATATTATATTAAATGAACATACGCTATTTATTAAGGGGACAATCTCATAGTAAATACGGGTTAAGAGAGTGGTAAGTTATGAGAGGAGACTAATCGGGGTAATTTCATCGCTCAAAATTGTGGAGAAGGCGTATTCGGGGGCCTGACATGTCCATTACATTTAGAGAACTGAACTGGGGTTCGAGATAATTTAGCTATTGTGAGGGCTGGGGGAGAGGGGAGAGAGGTTTCCAAAAGTTTTTTTTTTTTTAGTATTGGATGACCTGGAGGAGGGGAGATCATGAAAGTTTTAGGTACTGTGAGGGGATACAGGGGTGTGACGGTGAGGGTGTGGGATAATGGAGGTGTCTGATTGGTTAAAAAAGTGTGTGTTTGTGACAAAGCAACTATTTTTAAGAGTATGTGGGGCGGGGGAGAGCGGTTTCCAAAAGTTTTTTAGTATTGGATGACCTGGAGGAGGGGCGTTCATGAAAGTTTTAGGCACTGTGAGGGAATCCAGGGGTATGACGGTGAGGGTGTGGGATAATGAGGTGTCTGATTGGTTAAAAAAGTGTGTGTTTGTGACAAAGCAACTCTTTTTAAGATTATGGTGGCCCTGAAAAGGGCCGTTTTTTTTTTTGCTTTCCATAGAAAGCTATTTTTTTTTTCCTCCCATCTCCGCCTCGGTGAAAAAATCCTTCTCCCAATCTTCGTTAACTGTTGGTGGCCCTACTAGTGCTTCCTCCTGCATGTGTACAGGAAGATCGAACCAGTGTTTGGGACGATTCCTGTATTGTATCTCCCCGAAAGGACGTCTGGCGGCCTCAACAAACGGGTAGTCTTTTAGTCTCTTTTCTTGTTCCTTCGTGGGGAGCGTCGCTGCCCACCACTTTTTTAAGGCTAAAGCAAATTCTTCGTTGGCTCGCTGCTTCTTGGTTCGCTCATAGCTGTTTATGGAAGTATAGTCGATGCTTGTCATCTTGGCTTTTCTGACACAGTTTCTAATGAGAGTGAGGTTCGAGTCGTCAGACTTTATAGGGGAAAAAACAAACACGCCCGCTTTTCAAAAACCGAAATGTTATTTGTTCATGTGGTCATCGGATTAAAAAATTACTTTATCGCGTGAGGCGTAAAATCAGAATACCTTTAGTCTATGAGAGTTTTTCGACAGCCATAAAAACGAGAAGAATAAACTTGCATTATTAATATGAAAGAATCACGCCAAGTTATTAAATCAAATTATACCTATAAAAATAGCCACAATGGAGTCGTTCACAGTCTACAGGTAAAAGCAAGGCACATCTTGTCACGTGATATATTGATTTTTAAATACATGATAGCATGTCCAGTCTAACGATATTTATGACCGGTCGTTAAAGTGTGACAATAGATTTAATTGCTTCAACATCTGTCAGTAGTTGGCGTTTGAAAAGAAAAAATCGATTTAATGATACCCAGACACGTGATGACCTGTGCGGGTCAGTCAACCGATAGCATGCGCATATGTCCAGTACGTCAATATTAATTCATTTATTAATATACTAATTATTATAATCAACCCTAATTACATTAATTACATTAATTACATTAATTATGCAACAGTCATTAATTACATTAATTATTATAGTGATTAAAAAAAAAATCATTAAGTAATATTAATTACCTTACGTAACATTTTAATTATGATGACGTCATCCACCCCCCTCGTCCCCCGTCGGCCCCTCTCCCCCAGAATAGGATCAAAAACCATATCTCCTACTACTACCGCTTAACCCTTTACCTAACATGAAAAGCAGACGAAACTCTCAATCTCATTCCTTTGTGCGACGGTCTGGAATAACTAGTGGACTAGAAAAGCAGTTCGATCACCCACTTCAATGCCAAGTGTTGTTTTCAGAGGGTTCTCGGCTGGTTTTGATTCCTTCCCTTTATTAACCCTTTACCTAACCTGAAAAGCAGACGACACTTGCAAAAATAATTCTTGAATAACTATTTTTTTTCATTTTTTGCTTGTCTCAAAACCATAGGTAATGACCCCTCGTTGGAACGAGCTCGACAAGTTCGTTCCAACGAGGGGTCATAAACTATGATTTTGAGACAAAAAATGAAAAAATAATGAAAATTAATTGGCGATTTTTGAGAATAGCGCTGGTCGGTTTTGGCCGTTACGTTGGGTAAGATTGGAATTAGGAATGAATGTGGTTAGCCTGCCTGGCACCGTTGACTTAACACCCAATAAAATCCTTGTTAGATTGCGGTTTAACTTTCGTACCACCATCCAGGCCCCGAACTGGTAACTTGGCGAATATACTCCACATAATTTTAATTATACAAGGCAAATGAAGTTAGCAGAGCGCTTCAAAAACTCCAGCGATCGGAAACTTCTTTTACAGAATCATCTGGTTGGACACATCCAGATAGTGGAGTAGATCAAGAAATAATTGAGACTGACACACAAATCCTTCAAAAAGTGTTCAACATGTAGCCCGATAAGAACAATTTAGCAGCGGGAAACGGAGAGCTCTCAGGAAACTTTGAAAAAAATAAGAAATTAGTTTTCAAATCAGAGGATAAATGTGGGTTAGTTGACGGCTCTATCTCGGACTAATGGTATAAAGAAAGTCATGAGACACCTCAGCAATACCAAACATTATAAGAAAATAGATTCACTTATTTAGGCCAATAATATTGGAAAATTCAATAAAAGCTTGAAATGTCTCCTCGACGAAAGTCATACAAACAGAAAACAATCTTGATATTTAACAGCTAAGCTCAGCTCTCAAAAAAGACAATTTTACATCCAACCAAAGATCCACGAAGACTTTTGATGAATTGTCTCGGATTGTAACTTGGAAACTTATGTCATCTATGCACCCATTGATTATCAACTGAAACCCATAGCTAGTAGACATCCGAGCTATCTCAAAAATACACATGATTTCCTGTAAATATTTCTAAATTGAAAATATCGAAAAATTTAATCTTGGCTAATTTGGATAATGGCAGCATGTATAACGACATTGATATTGATAAAGGTGTTAAATCTGTAAAAAATGCCTTCTAAAAATATCTTCATGCAAAACGCCCGGATGAACAAATTTCGGATCTTTTAGAGCTGAGCGAAGAGACCGCTTTTCCGTCCGGGGGACATGATACATCATAAATTAATTAAGTAGGATGGCTGCAGAGTGAATATATGGGGTAGACCAATTAATATTTTCAACGTGCAGCCCCAGGGCAGCACGTTGAAAATATTAATTGGTCTACACCCCAATTAATGAATATGGACTCTTCCAGTTGCTTCCGTTGAACTGACATGGAAGATACCACCAGAGTTCAAAGGGCCAAAAGGTAATGACTTTTAATTCAACGGAGAAAATTATTTACAAATAATGGTTTGGTCTATGGGCAAACGATTCAGACGTAATTTTGCAATCATTTATGTAGCGGAATGTCAGACCCCAACACGAGTAGAAGAAAAAGGCTTCGGACACTGTAGGTTAAGAGAAAAGTTTTCTATGTGAAGTACGTTACAGGGAAAGATGATGTTGGGCGAATCGGCAAAGTCCAAACTCCACATTTATCGGAACCCAATATAGCCACTCTGTGAAATCACCCAAGTTCCGTTAGATTCCAAAAAAATCCGCGCTGGCATTGTTGTACCGAATCATCCCTAATGCACTGTATACAGTTAAAACTAGAAGTCCTGTCACGAACTGTGCGCTTATCTAGGCTTAATTGCGCGTAGAAATTGCGCACAATTGCAATATCGAATGGCATCCAAAGCACAGCAGGTTCTCCTGGTTACTCATAGCAAACACAGGCATTGTTTCTGCCAATGGACCTCCTGGTTACCCGAAGGTCCATTGACGGAAACATTGTTTGTGCACAGGTCATATGTACAGAATTTGATATCCTTACTATGGTCATAACGCGTAGAGTAATGCGCAGATCGGCGTGCTATTTATGCACATTTCCTGACAGGACTTCTAGTTTTAACTGTTTATTCATTTCTTTTTCTAAAAAAAAATAGCTGATTATTTATTATTCCGCTGCGTTCGCGGCCATCGTGTCTTTCGTATATTCGGATCTTTCTGTAGATATAACGGAAAGTCACCAGCAGAAGAAGTACGGAAGTACTTTTCTTGTAAGACCCAGAATTTTAAAAGAACGTAATGGAATAATGAAATTTGGATGCAGTGTGCCGAGGCAAGGCTTTAATCCTACTTGTGTGATTGTCTCTTTCACCCACTCGTCGAGGTTTGTGGATTGATTGACTCTTCGTGCTCGTGAGATTGGAAATTTCCTTCGATGCTCTCTCCAGTTATCCCTTTACCTAACGTAACGGCCAAAACCGGCCAGCGCTATTCTCAAAAATCGCCAATTAATTTTCATTATTTTTTTCATTTTTTGTCTCAAAAACATAGGTTATGACCCCTCGTTGGAACGAGCTCGTCGAGCTCGTTCCAACGAGGGGTCATAACCTATGTTTTTGAGACAAAAAATGAAAAAAATTAGTTATTCAAGAATTTTTTTTGCAAGTGTCGTCTGCTTTTCATGTTAGGTAAAGGGTTATATTATACACAGTGCTCATGGTTCCGCGCTGGAGCGAGCTCATCGTGACCTTGTTCTTGGGGCGGGGATTGAAAGTCAAGGGACTGAAAACCAAAATAATCGAAAATTTTAGCAAAGAGTATTTAATATGAAAATAGTGTTCTCTTTGTGCTGGGCGATGGGTTAAATAATTATATAATTCAGTACTGCAAGTGCCTTCTCAAGAATTCAGCAAGGGTGTAAATTGTTTGCAAATTTGATGTCAGGGGTAATTATATTTTAATATTGGGATGGCAGCAAGACGTCCCACAGGACTTTGTTATTTTCATGCAGTGTATCTTTACTTCTGTACATTTCTGCAAGTTGTTCATCATACTCCATGTAAACGTATACTGCAAATAAATTTCATTTCATTTTCATTTCAAATATTATCGCATTGTAATGTAGATATATAAATTTATCTGATAACCATAGAGTATAACAACCGTTGTATATACTTGAAGTATATACAACGGGTGCTGTATATAATTATAATTTATGCGAACGACCTCTGACCTCTTTCAATTCCATTTTCATTCATTCATTCATGAAACATCGTTATATCACAGGGCAGGTTTTAATTGTACGCTTATTGCACTTTGTCAAAATCCTCTGATGGTGTCATTTCTTATTTATTTTGCTTCAATAAAGGCAACCTAAAATTTTGCTTCAAAACATTGTAGAAATTACTTGAATGTTAATAGTAATTAGTATGCGGCGACTGCGAACTATTTATAGTCACGGCCTCGATCAAAAGTACTCGCGGAATTGCGCTAATTAAAAGTTCGTCTGCTCTACCTGAAAAAAAAACACTTCGTAAAAATTGTAAACAAACGCAAAATTATTTGTTATATTGGGACTACAGCATAAAACACGGAAGAAAACTGGAACTATGTCAAAAAAAGAATAACTCTACTGAAACACCGTTTTGTTACTGTTAATAAAATAGTTGAAATTTATTTTGTTCCAGCGCAGTTACATGATGCAAGAAGTGCAATCGCACTTTACAATCGCCGTCATCGATTTTGTAATGTAAGGGACACAACTCTATGCGTCTTGTCCTATTTCTTTTGTCTCGTAGACTGGTTTTCTTTGGAGGCCCGTGGGAAGCATATATAAGTCGGGTAGACGCACGAGACGGGTGTCTGTTTGTTATCAGATAAAAACAATAAACATATAGTGTGTTTTTATATCTGTGTTATACAACTCGTTGAAATATGGTTTATTTTTTCTCGGCGAAGCCTCGAAAAAATAAACCATATTTCAACTCGTTGTATAACACAGATATAAAAACACACTATATGTTTATTGTCTATATATACACACATATATTTGTAAATGTGTTCAAATGGTCTGTGATATGATTATCGGACTACTCGGCTTTATTTTGATGTATTTGAAAGGGTTTTTTTTTATTATTATTTATGCTGATATTTATAATTTGTGTTTATTCTTTAATCTATTTGTTATACTCTCTTATAATCTTGAGGAACAAAAGAATACAGACTAACAAACATGCCAGTGATGCTTTCCGAAATTAAGAAGTAGGGGGTCGGCCTGCCTCGGGCATCGCTGAGCGTCCGTTTAAAACGGGCGCTCAACGCGTAACGATTGTGAACGCGGGATGCGTCGTTGGGAGAGAGTGTCACCTCTCATAGCAGTAACGGGGCTCCCGGGGTCCACCTCCTGGAAAATTCTGAATATTTAGTACTCATAACTCTTCAAAAGAAGTGGTCATGTTTATCTGTGCAAGCTGCGAGCTATACACATAAAAATGGGTTAAGTGTGGCTAGTAAGATCATTGAGTTCTCGTTGTGTTGAATATTCGTAAAGATCGAGCCACCTCGAGTCATGAAATTCTTGGTGAACGGCTTCTCCTTCATAGAAAAGTAGGGGCAAGCATTACGGAAGCATGCATACCTGAATTTTCAGAAATCAGACTGTACTATTCTTTCAGGTATACTCGTAGAGAAGACTGTATGGAAAGATGATGTCACCAACATTTCACGAACTGTTTTTAAAAAGGTGAACGAACTGTACGGCAGGCTTGCAAACCTTGATCTGACAGAGACAAGCGATGGAAATCCATTTTCAGCTGTTGATGATGGTACAAATTTAAATACATTGTTTTTTGTTCATCGGTTTGTTTGTCAGAGTACTCAATGGGTGAGTGTAAAAAGTTATAAAATAGAAAATTTGGATTACGTGGTGGGCATGTTCTATTTTATGTTCTGTTTTCAAAGCATGCGTCTCATATCGATCGGCTGTTCGAAGATTTTAGCACAATTCCCAAAATGATCAAACTCTGAACTGCAAATATATTCGTGCCCCACAGATCTCAAACCCTGGATCGCCGAAATTTATCACAATCGTAGGTTTTAACTTATAATAAAGGGTCTGAATCCTCGGGAAAAGACGTGTTTTGTGTAAAAACTTTACCTCATGGCCCAAACCCTCATTTTTGGTAACTTGACCCCGATCTGCAAACCAAAGAAAAGTCATGAAGGTGGAAAGAAATGTCCCCGACAAATATTAATATGAGTTATTGTTTACTTGAGCCAAGCCATGCCATTTCAAGACGGCACTCTCAGCTCGATCACTATATGTCGTGGCACTAGTTATGCACGACCAGCAGCCAATACTATATAAAATTTACAATTTTATTTTCCAGAATAGTATTTTCTGTTTATGGAAATAACGGACTGAAATGGAGCATTATCATTTCAAAAGACGTGGCAATTTACCGCTAGGTAAATTGACGCGTTTTTTGAAATGCTAATGATTTATTTAATTGGTTTACACTGAAAGGTAGAAAATCCAATTCTGAAAAATACAATTAGAGTTTTATGGTATTGGCTCCTGATCCCCAATTACACAATCGTACAGTAGGTGTGGTCAATTCTATCAGCAACCAGTTTGCCTTTTCAACACTGTTTATTCCCCTTATCTCTCCCTGTGAAGCGCTCCACTCAACGTTCATCTTTCACAAATGGCCGAAACGATTGTTCGCCTAGACGCACAGAGAGGGAATGGGGGAAGTTGATAAAACCTTTCAAGACAAGCGGGACATGATTCGGTGGGTAAGAAAAATAAATAGTGCAATCGTGTTCGTTCATCTGAATTCAAATCTGAACCGCTGTCGTTCGATTCATTACCTTTTGTGCACGAATGCAAATAAAAACAAAAAAAAACCACAAAGACAAAACCAGAAAACAGCTCCTCAGCATTTAATGACACCAGAAGCAGAGGCTGTGATTCACCCACTTTTGGATGATTTAGAAAGTGAAATCATTGTCACGTGACCGGTAACAAAATGTTAGGTTGGCATGTTAGCCGCGTAGGAATCCATGTTGTTACATCATTTGCTTCCTGGATGGGGGGGGGGGGGGCAGGGGGAGGGGGCTGTACTATTGAATGGGAGTATATGTAATAAACGAAAACAACCCGACAAGAATGTAACATCACCAAAATGGACTTTAGTAGGTCCGATCTCTCCCACACGATGCTCGTATGAGTAGCACGTAACGCTATTGGGTCTTAAATAGCCTGCGAATGCCGTTCGATTCATTAGGGGTAAGTTGAATCATCGAAGACAACTTGACAACTACCAAAATGGACTCAAAGTCTCCTCGAATCCTCGGTTTCTCCTATTGCCCATTAATCTGGCGCGGATTTTTTAGAATCCTCGTTTGCCATCTGTTTAGGTCCTATTCTGGCTATTTCAATCCCGTATTCGGTCGCGTCCTACCTTTCTCTGACCTCGACCTATCAGATCATTCCATTCATCTGAACTCACGCCCACTATAAGAGCAATGTTTGATACAAGAGGCTGTATTGTTCCTGCGAATAAGTCCAAGCGTCCGTCAGTGGTGCAGGCATTTGCTCGAACGCATCTGTCTAGTTAAGGTCAATGAAAAAGCATTCTCCGACGTCAATACATCAGAGATATAACAAGAACACCATGACGCCGAACAGGAAGTAGTGTTTGGAAACAAGGTAATGAATTTGACTCATTTTTCCAGCCTACCACTATTTTTGCTCTCAAGGTTTTCTTGCTCTTTTGTTCGAATAGCCAGGAGTTCTGTTGCGTTAGCGGGATCATTGAGGATTGATAGCAACGATTTGCGAAAGATTTATTTCTGCATCGACTCCATGTATTCATCATCAGGATGGGAACAGGAACCTGGTATCCCGATATCCATGGTCAATGGTTTGGGAGTGGAATATATCACTCCCTGTCGTTTGCGAGCAGGAGATTTCATTTCATTGCTATCGAATAGATCATCGTTCGGTTCGGCCTCTTAGAATGGACTAACTGCCAGTTTGTTTCCAATAATGTATTTCATCGTTTTCCAAAAAGTCGCCTGAACAATTCCTTCTACACTTAAGACTTTAACTCTCGACGCTTCTTACGGGTGGTGGATTATTCCATGATTCACAGCGTCTGCGAAGTTCGATGAGTTCCTGCTGCAATGGCCACACCTGACGATACTACTCCTAATAGGGGTACTATCCATTTTGCTGCGCGGGACACCTGTCATTAAAAAAAAGACTATTAAAGCACAGATTTGGATATATAGTTTGTCCGCAAATAGCTTTTTAGAAGCCCGATGATTTGCGTATATGTTCCCACATTGAATATGCGTCCACAATCAACATCTTGGGTATGTAGCGATGTTTCCATTGTTCAACATGTATAACAACTAGGCGTACATATTTTTTCGCTATTTTGCAATTTGGGATTCTGGCCGTCGATAGCTAGTCATACACAGATACAGTTGTGGGTGCTATCGTGGAATAGTGTATCACGGCTTACAAGCAAGAAGATAACTCAGTGTACATAAGGGAATAGTAATCTGTATTTCCACGCTTTGCTTCGATTGTATGATAGGTAAAAAGTTGATAAAACAGAAACGCGAAATTTTCCGAGTACTCAGTTGATATTTTGCAAGTTAAAACCTACGATTATGACAAATTCGACCGTGTGATGAATGAGATATGTGGAAAACATATATACTAACAGTTCGGAGTTTGTTCCTTTTGGGAACTGTGGTAATATTTTAAAAAATAAGATCGAGTTGATAAATGTGTTTCGAAAACTGACCACAAAAATTGAAAATCTCCGCCTCGCGATCAACAACTTCCCGTCTATATCATCATAAGCTCACCCCCTGTGAGTATGCCGTCGATGTCCAGAACACTTCCTACTACCCAGACCAGTAACTATATTTTAGGGAGCCGGAGTGATGCCGGAGTGATGCTTGCTTGAACGACCATAGCCTGAAGGACGAATTACCAAAATGAGGCCACAACGTCTCATAAGTTTTTAGATAAATGAATTTAAAAACCAACATAATTGCGATATTGTTCCATCTGGTACTTTACTGCTTATAAAATTGGTATTGGTTAGCAAATCAATTATTTGTGTTCTTAACCCTTTACCTAACGTAACGGCCAAAACCGGCCAGCGCTATTCTCAAAAATCGCCAATTAATTTTCATTCCAACGAGGTGTCATAACCTATGTTTTTGAGACAAAAAATGAAAAAAATTAGTTATTCAAGAATTATTTTTGCAGGTGTCGTCTGCTTTTCAGGTTAGGTAAAGGGATAAATCTCACGAGTAAGCAGCAATCAAGTCTCGTCAAACAGCTACATCAGAAGACCGATAGTTTCAAAACAAATGAAGCATACCAAACCATGTACACAAATGAATTAGCAGCCATGCTCTCTAACTCAACGTGGCCGAGTGATGCAAGTATTCTGCATACAGGGCAGAGCATTTTTGCTTTTTGGGCCATACTTGAGCATTCATATGGCACTCTTTGTAGCTGTAATTTCCCCTGCAACTCTAGAAATGGTCGCATGTAATACTAAATGAGGACGGTTGGTAGTTTTCCATTTTTTGGTGTATCAATGTCATCTTTTTTTACCAATTTGATGCAGATCTCATGCAAAATGTTGGGGGTGGGGTGTATGGTCAAAGCAGACTGTCAAAAGCTACATTGGGCATTCATTATTATATATTGATGCATTCTCTAAGGACTCCATACTTGCTCTTTTGAACTGTGTGGATTGATGAACTTCATAAAAGGTAAACAAACACAAGTGGCAGCCCTTTTGAAATATAGACATCCTAAATTACAATTAGTCTTGCTGTCCGTTTCTTACAAGAATGTGAAAAAGATTTCTCCGAGCCTGTAATAGAAGGACTGCTGAATTTAACTATTCAGTAAATTTAAGGTATTTTATTGTATAAAAATCTGATCTCTTACATATGTCATAGCAGACTTTCAGGAAGTGCTTTCTGCCACTTGGTAACGGTTCCATGGCAAAAATTAGTTTCCTCAAAATCTCTGTTTCATTCCCCCCACAACTGATATATAATTTATTTGGGTTATTCCTTTCTGGCCTTTTCTGGACTTCGGAGAAAATTACCTGAAATTTGACCAAAGTTAGGTTGGAGGTCCCCTTAATGCAATCTCAACAGTTAGAGAAGAATTTTAATCACGATTCATGTTCTCGGCACTGATTGGACATCCTCAAACAATTTCAGAGCTGTTGGTGTGGCAGTCAAAGTGTGTGCATCATCGAAACTGCGACCATTTTCTTGTGTATGGAGTAATCCAGTAGGCCGTTGTGATGGAGTGAATGCCTCCTCTATTCTTAACTAGGGCCCTCCGGTTGTTACCCCATATTTCCATATCCCGTTCGAGGGAAGTGGGAGGAGGGGGTAATTGCCGTAGCGTCCTAGTTATGACAAGGCCTCGCATCCCAAGGAAAATTTGCAAAATTCGGTGCTCTAAGAGCAAATCTGAGGCATCTAGAGTATTAAACCATATATTGGAGACTATTTTAGGATTCTATATGTTAAAGTTGCTTTGCGCCAATGTTTTGGGGCAGCGAAAATGTTATGAGAACCAAGGCCCCCAGCCACCTCCCCGCCATCTGGCTACGCCCCTGATCTAGAAGACATATATGAGTATCGCTGAAGATGGTTTAACCCTTTACCCAACGTAACGACCAAAACCAGCCAGCGCTATTCACCAAAATCGCCAGTTAATTTTCATTATTTCTTTTCATTTCTTGTCTCAAAAAATAGGTTATAACCCCTGCTCGTTCCAATTCTGCGTCAAAACCTATGTTTTTGAGATAAAAAATGAAAAAACATAGTTATTCAAGAATTTGTTTTTTTGCACGTGTTGTCTGCTTTTCATGTTAGGTAAAGGGTTAACGTGCGACATCCAGTAACTGCAATGCTGCCACCGCCATAGACTTATTAGTAAAGTAAAGTAAATAGCTTAATCTGGGTGGCTAGTTCACCAATTTCGATATGTTGCTGGAGCTCATCTGATTTCCGAAACTGCTTAGATCGTTTCATGATATCACTATTAACCCTTTTCATGACAAGCGTAGCAGTCGACACTAATCTGCGAAATTTGTGTTACACTATACTCATTAATGCTGTTTGTTCTTCAGTATTAGAAATTCCAAACTCTGATAAGGAATTTTTTTTTTTTTTTGGTTCTCCAACTGATCAGCCTTCATATTTATGCATTTGTCTCATATTTCACCTCTTCGTCTGATGTGCAGGTTCAAAACTGGATAGATCAAACTCTGCACGTAAGGAGTAAGAGACTGCATTAGGGGTTTTTTTCTCATCCAGAAACTAAACATACATTTGTTTAAAAAGAGAATTTGATTTATTTGGGGTACTGGTGACAATCTTAAATTGTGTTAAATTGCCTTCAAGAAACAAAATGCGGCTAATTCATTTTCTGTTATAATATTTAATTTAGTAAATCAAGGCCAGATTTTACTGTTGTAGTACTTAAGGGGTATCAAACTTGTAAATCCACTTACATAAGTACCTCAACACTTAACCAAACACATCGCCCACACTGTAAAAAAGTAGTGCTGAAAATACGACAAAGGGTTGGCAAATAGCGGCCAGTACTTCTTCCGGTTTTTTTGTTGTTTTTTTTTATTAGGGTTTAACGACACATTAACAGCCAGGGTCATATCATGTCGATGACAGTTTTATGGGTGGAGGAAGCCGGAGTACCCGTAGAGAACCACCGAGCAACGACGAGCAGCTGTCAGCTCTCCAACATCGTAACTCTGAACTCTGCACTGCGGCAGAGGCGGGGTTAGATTGGTTGAAGACATGTGCACCATCGACGTGCAGTACGCCTTAGTACACAGCGTCATCGTTCCCCCATACAGGCAATCGGGGTCAAGGGCCTTGCCAAGGACACAACGCTGGAGTGCGAATCGGTCGCTGAAATGGTCACCCATCCAACTACTTACCGCGCTCGACGTTGCTTAACTTCGGTGATCTGACGAGAACCGATTACCGCGACGCCACCGCGCCCCCTACTTCTTCCGTAAAATAATGCGGTAAAAATACCGTTCTAAACTACTTTAATTTTAAGCCGACCTATATTTGGTTCGATCATGGGGAAAACTAAGGAACAGACAGAAGTTTTGTCTTCTTTATACGAGGAGGATGTTGATTGGTCATTTATTTATTTATTTACTTATTTATTGGGGTTTAACCCTTCACCTAACGCAGACGATATCAAAATTTATTATTTTAAATATCATTTTTTTAAATTTTTTAAAAAATTTCAACAAAACCATATCATGTGACCCCTCGTTGGAATGAGCTCAACGAGCGCGTTCCAACGAGAGGTCACATGATATGGTTTTGTTCAAATTGTTTTAAAAATAATATTTTTTTCAACTGCTGAATTTGCATATTACGCGGGCGGATGCGGCCGATTCGTTGGGTAAAGGGTTA
The DNA here is from genome assembly GCA_031216915.1 of Pictodentalium vernedei. NCBI lineage: Eukaryota > Metazoa > Mollusca > Scaphopoda > Dentaliida > Dentaliidae > Pictodentalium > Pictodentalium vernedei. The sequence continues at coordinate 694,848,886 of CM062297.1, forward strand.
ATGGCACTTTCGACGGCCAGGTCACCTCGTGTCGGACAGGTTTACCGGCGGAGGAAGCTGGAGAACCCGGGGAGAACCACAGAGTACCCATGAGCAACTATCAGACTCCCCAGTGTACTTACTCCGCACATGCAGGGCTATCACCGATTGAAGGCAACTGCACCATCGACGTACAGTGCGCTTTATTATACGGCGCCGCCTTGCCCCCTCGTAGGCAATCGAGATTAAATACTTTGCCCAAGGATAGAGCGCAGTTAAGTTGGCGGGGATCCAACTGTGAACTTTTCAGTTTGAAGTCTAATGACGTAACCACTGAGCCACCACGCCCCCGTGTCGATTTATCATACAGAGTATACTATTTATTTATTTATTTATTTATTTATTTATTTATTTATTTATTTATTTATTTATTTATCGGGCATTTCTCCACTATACTTGAACACGCCTCTTTATTTATTTATTTATTTATTTATTTATTTATTTATTTATTTATTTATTGGAGTTTAACGCCACTTTCGACAGCCAGGGTCACCTCGTGTCGGTCAGTTTTACCGGTGGAGGAAGCCAGAGAACACGGAGAGAATCACCGAGCAGCGGCGGGCAACTGCCAGACTCCCCAGCGTAGCAACGCCGCGCGTGTAGGGGTAGCTCCGGTTGAAGGCAACTGCACCATCGACGTACAAAGCGCTTTAGTATACGACGCCGCCGTGCCCCCGCCTGGGCAATCGAGACAAAGCGTCTTGCCCAAGGACACAACGCAGTTACCCCTGACGGGGATCTGACCATGAACCTTTCTGTTTGAAGTCCAATGTCGTAACCACTGAGCCACCACCCACCCGTGTTGATTTGTTAACCCTTTACCAAACGTAACGGCCAAAACCGGCCAGCGCTATTCTTAAAAATCGCCAATGAATTTTCATTATTTTTTTCATTTTTTGTCTCAAAAACATAGGTTATGACCCCTCATTGGAACGAGCTTGTCGAGCTCGTTCCAATGAGGGGTCATAACCTATGTTTTTGAGACAAAAAATGAAAAAAATTAGTTATTCAATAATTTTTTTTGCAAGTGTCGTCTGCTTTTCATGTTAGGTAAAGGGTTAAACAAAGTCGACTAATTAATATTTTTAACCTGCAGCCATATGAATTAGACTACCTTAAAAGCAGACTCTTCTAAAACAAGTTAACTTTCGAAATTGACGAGGCCAGTTGTAACTGCTGGAATTGAAGAGATGAATTCGTTCGTTCTGAAAAACTTTGCTCCACTATACTTGAACACGCCTCTATCCACGTTTTCGTATGATGAAACCCCAAGTGGTAACAGTCATTTGACCTTTCGCATTATGAACGACGACTGATCAAAATTACGAATGGTTAAAAGTGGTCGTAAATTTGTCGGGCATTTGTGTTTCACAATTCTCTCATGTTGCGCGGCTACGGGTGATTTGATTGCCAGTTAGAAATGGAAATTTAGGCCACATGGCGATTACAGTTTAAGGACATAATCTTAGAGTGAACCACCCCCCCCCCCCCCACCCACACACACAACACACACACACACACACACACACACATTAAGTGGCGGAGAAACGCTCTCAAACTTTTTCTAATATGATATACCTGCGTGTTTTAATGAAAAATCGTAATCGTAACTACAGATAAGGGAAAACGACAGTTGAGAGGAAGAACACAGATTCCAGTGGCGTACAACCCCATTCGTAATTCTCGTTAGCCGTCGTTCATTGTACAAAAGGTCTCTATTACAGTAATATCTAAGGTAGAACTAACGACCACTGGTCATCGGTACTAAAACCGTAATATTAGCCCTATTTTCTTACGCTTTTAATTGTTGCTCCCAAAATAGAACTAATAACCCCACAGTGGAACGGTCTCGTTCCAATGAGGGTTGATAAGTAATGATTTGAGGGCTAGAAATTAAAATCATCAGTCCACACGATATTTCAGCATATGTCCTTCAGTCATTTCGGGTGAACAGTTAAATACAACCGTGAACAAAAAGAAGGGCGCAAAATCAATCTTGTCTTAAAACCGCAAGGGTTATCACTCATGTTCTTTATTCATTGTTGTTTCGCAGACGTGTGGGTAAAATCAACTGAATCCATAGCAACGGAACATGTTCTTCGGATCCACTCCCTAGAATTTACTCAATCTACTAGCCTGCGCCCCCTCACAATACAAGTATATCCCACACACTCTTTACATATGCACCCATTGTGGAAGATGAGACGATATATTAGAAATAATTCGCGTAAAAATGCATGTGTTTAAACAGCTGCTTGATGGAAGGAACAAAAGAAGTGTGCGAAGCATGGCATTTAGAATGAAGCATAGCATTTGTTATTTACGTATGTCCTTTTGTAAATAATGAGTATTTGATGATTGCAGTTTATGTTTTCGATTTGTCGTCGAATTTTCGAATCTAGTGTTATTTAAGTATCTCGTTCTGTAAATAATGAAGGCTTCGAGAAGTAAAAGATTAAGGATAGGCCAGTAGAAACAGATTTTCACAATTAATGTGCATTGTAATTCACCAGTTAAATTTCGCTTCATTGTTCTTTGTGAATGCGTAATTTGATTGACTGAGAGCCGGTCGGCTCCGTGCTCTAATCTCAGGTAAATTCACTCTTACCGTGTTCTAACTGCCGGAAGCGGGTCAATTAGAATATGTCTGTGCCCGATCCACGGTGCTAAACTGCTCCTATTACACATCGAAAAGAGCCCAGAGTAGTTGTTTTCTGTAAATTCGATCATGAGAAATAGACTGAGATCGAAAATGACATGTTGTGCTTGTTTGTCTTCAAATAAAACGGGTTTGGGGATTTTTTTCATTTTTCATTTCTAACGACAGGAATTAGAATGCAGATAAACTTCTCTTGTTTCGTTAGGCATTCGAGAATCTGACTATGGAAAACCATTTGTTAACTCGCCCCTTCGTGGCTCGTTACCAAATGGCTTTCCATAGTCAAACTTCCGAATGCCTACCTCAACAAGAGACGTTTATCTCCTAAATAGTCATCTTTCGTTTAAAAGCATTCATGCAAATGGAGAGATTGCCTAGCAACTGTTCGTAATTTGAAGAAAGGTTCACTTTTTGAAACCAAATTAATATGCGTAAAATTCACCCGCGAGAAAAGATATTTGATCCAGACAGTCTACAAGCCTCGCGTCTCGGTCAGATATCACCCCTCTTGTGTGAGATGGGGGACATATTAATAAGCTTTAAATCTTCTAAACACCATCCCAAAGACTTTCTTAGTGAATAAACTTATCTCATAAATAGTCATCCAATATACAGTTAACAAACCTCAAACTAGTTCTACTTTGTACCCGATGACTTTTTCGCAGAGTTTTAACACGGAAACAATCATTCATTTGTTTATTGGGGTTTAACGACCATTTCGACAGTCAATGTCGCCTCGTGTCGGAAGTTTTACGGGTGGAAGAAGCCGGAGTACCCGGAGGGAGAGAACCACCAATCAACAGCGAGCAACTGTTAGACTCCCCAACTTTCTAACTCCAAACAAACAGGGTTATCACTGGCTGAAAAAAAATCTATCATTGACGCGCAGTAAGCCTTTGTACACAGCGCCACAGTTGCCCCACGTGGGCAGACGGGAGGAAGTGCCTTGCCTAAGGAAACAAAGCAGATACCCTTGGCGGGGATCGAACCGTGAACCTTTCGGTTTGAAGTTCAGTTCCGTAACCACTAAGCCACTGCGCGTCCATCATTGAAACATTTTATTACTACAGTAGCCTTGACGTCACTGGCATCGGTACATTTTCGAAAAGTGTTTATGGCGCAATGTTTCCATTTACAGAGCAATAATCAAAGATGAACGTCTCTTGTCTTAACCACCTACAAACCGAAGCCGAAAGTTTAAAATTTTACGTTGGACATTTTCCCATGATGCAACTCTAGGAAGTTAATCCAATTTTGTTTCACAGAGCTCATAGCAATTTAACCATTTCAATCCTGTTTTACAGAGCTCATTGTACTTTGTCAAACAAGACAGAATTAGTTGGATTTTAGTTGTGTTATGGAAGAGGTATGTCACATGAAATTTCAGTAGTATTTTACACATTCTGTCGAAAAATGTTGGTTCTTGTGTAGACCATAGGCAATAGAAAGAGACTATGGGGTAAATAAAACAAATAAATAGTGTGTTAAAGTAAGAATTTTATTCAGTTTGTAGCTTTATTTTTTAACCACCTCGCCGAGCTTGTAGTTTAAATAATTAACCCCGCTCCTAAGATAAACATTTCTATTCACATACTCTACTTAACTTAAGGAGTCCACATCACACGCTCGCGTAAGAAACTAATTGTGCAGATGGACAAAAGTATATTTAAAAAAAGTTCAATAAAATGATATCACGTGACGCCCAATTGAAAAAAGCTCGATCCAGTGAGTGGTCGTGTGGTTTATTACACGTCTTTTCTATGAAACTCCCATTAACAGCAATGCTAAACCGTGCGGAAAATGGAAAATCTGTTCCGAACATATGTGCGGAACGGAAATCGCTGACAGACTATATATAAATAGAAGCGACATTGCACTGAAATTCTCCACAGATCGTGCAATTTGAATCGCTAGCGATAGTTGAAAATCATCCCCTGAGTTCCGATGTGTTCTATGAGCCAGTAGGCACATAGAACATATTGGAACACAGGGGACGAAATAGTAACCCGGGTTCCCCTCGCAAATTTGGTTGGCGATAAAATGTGTTCTTTTTGTTGATAGTTGTCAAATGAACTGATGAGTGTCCTTCTAATAATTGTTTTTATAGGCGTGAAGGCGTGTAATAAATACAGAACTACACGCGTGTGTGAATAGGTTAATCGATATGGCACTTGTGCCATCGAGGAAGGATAAAACTTGAGGCCTGCGGCCTCTCGTTCTATCCTTCTGCGCTGGCACTCGTGCCATATCCATAAACCCATTCACACACGCGTATCGATCTGTGTGTATGGTTTTGTTGAAATGTATTCAAAAACAGGAAAAAACAAATAATCAAAATAACCAAAAAAATTTTTAATATCGTGTTCATTGGGTAAAGAGTTAATGTTTTTCTGTATTTTCGTGATTTATTAAAACCCTATTAAGCGCTGAAAGGTCAAAATAATATGCAGTTGTAAATCTGTGTTTATAAGTTCAATAAGCCTACATGCATTCCTCAGGCAGAGTGTTTGCATTGAGCAAACATGTACCAAAGCAAACACATCCACAAATAACATGGAATTTCCAAAGCCAGTTTCGATTACGTCTGAACCGAGACTTAGATCGTAACATCTCGCCAGAGCCATACGTTTATATTTACGCGCCTTTTTAAAATGTTCTTTGCACAAAATTAATGTTACAGTCAACAGGGAACATTGTCGCAGTTTCACGTCCAGACACCTCTGCTTCTGAAAAACTTCAAAAAATTCAAATATTGGTGTTTGTTTCTTTGTATAATTTATTTATTCTTTCAACTTTCTTTTAATTTCAGTTTGTAAAATGGTTGAGACAGAAAGTCAGGTGATAATATCATTTGTAGGATGTAAGACGGCAAGGATTTTGGTTTCGCAAACGCGACTCCTAAATATTCCACAAATATTTTTCATCGACGAGGCATGCAGAGTCGAGCAATCTCAAAGCTCTCCCGTTGTGTTCCAGAATCATTATAATGTGTTTGGTAAAGTTGCAGCTGCTTTAACATCCCAGATGAAATGGGTTGATGTAAATCTCATACATGATGCCTCATTGAGTAAGTAGAAATTTGAATTATTAGATGGAAAGGGTATCATAATGGAGTATAAGACTGTCGCAAATCATATATACAATGAAATGAAATTAAATGGATTTATTTTGCAACATGCTATAAATATGTGGTTAGAACGTTTTCTTTTTCACAATAATAAATTTGCGGTACAAGCTGCAAATACATTACTTTTAATATTTAATTACAAACATAGAAGATCGTGATGCACAGAGGGAGAGCATCCCGCGTGGGATGATATAGTCAGTGCGGCTGTTTTCCCACTATCCCCATGCATATATAACCACCAGACAAATAACCTGGGGATATCTCAATTAGAGAAATTTTTTGATAATAATATATTGGTAAAATATTATATTTTAAGTGAGGTGATTTGTTGTTCATGGGACAAATAAATGATGTCCATCCATCGATGTATATCAAACAATCATGAATAGTGGTAAGGCAAAGCGCCAATAAAAATAGACTGGGCTGGTGGTATGTTGTAAAAGTACTTGGTAAATGAGACAAATGAAAAAAGTGAATCGATGGTGGTTCGTGATGAAATAGAGAGTAATCGCTTGACCGGACTGGTTACGTGAAATAATTCATGAGAGGTGAGGGACGTTGTACAAACACGAGTGCGCGAATGCGCACGAGTGTTTTACAGTATAGTCCCTCGCCTCGAATGAATTATTTCACGTAACCAGTCCAGTCAAGCGATTACTCTGTTTATTACTTTTCATTATTAACAATAAATATATTATTTAACCTTTCACCTAACATAACGGCCAAAACCGGTCAGCGCTATTCTCAAAAATCGCCAATTAATTTTCATTATTTTTTCATTTTTTGTCTCTAAAACATAGGTTATGACCCCTCATTGGAACGAGCTCGTCGAGCTCGTTCCAATGAGGGGTCATAACCTATGTTTTTGAGACAAAAAATGAAAATAATAGTTATTCAAGAATTTTTTTTTGCAAGTGTCGTCCGCTTTTCATGTTAGTTAAAGGGTTAAAAAACAAAAAAAAACAATGAAGTCCCCATTACACCCACGGCAAAGCGTCTTCGTTTGCGCGCACGGATACATGACACAATTGTTGATTGCATAATTCACTTGTGAAGTTATCGTTTATAATCAAACCCGGAAATCCCAGAAATCACACTTTGGAAAGTAATAAATACCAGAATTACTTGTTTGTACGGCCAGAACTCCTTGGGATATCGCAGAGTACTGTTGGGGAATATGTGCTCATCATTTCTTTAATATTTTTCTTCGGAGAGTGTGGGCGGCTTGTTCGAGATCATTCCAATGTTTGGGAAGGGAGTGGGGTGGCAGATTGGCAGTAAAAAGTTTTTTCGGTTTTACCACATGAATTTTTTCGGATTGTCTAGTTTCCATTCCGGGCTGGTTTGTGTAGATTGATACCAGTCCTGTACTAATAGCAACATGTGTAGCTTATGAAGGTCTCAAAATTTCAAAATGCATTGTTTCAAAACAGTTGGTCAGTATGTACGTTATAATTGCTGTTATTGATAGTACGAATGGCTCTTTTTGAAAGATAAATATTCTTTTAGTGGCCGGGATATGCCCCCAATTTTGAACACCATACAGCATATGGCAGTGGACTAATGAATAATACAATGTTTTCAAGGCTTCGGGTGTGAGTATATGTTTTGCTTTGGTTATTGCAGAAATAGCTTTACCCATTTTTGAGCATACGGCCGAGATATGGTTTTCACACTTAAGGTTTTCGTCCATATTGTTGTATAATTGTGTCAGTGAAGTTAAGTTGTCAACAATGACCCAGTGAGGTGTGTTCACAGTAATGCTCATTTGATTACTGTGTGTGACTGAGATGTGAATTTGGGTCCAATTTCAGTTTGAAATGTGAATGTTCAGCTGTGAGCACCTGTTTTGTTGACCGTGTATCTAGATATTTTGTACTGTGGCCAAAACCACTACCCTATCCTGATTTCATGATCTCACAAACAAATTATTCAGCATCTCAGTTTGAAAGTCAGCAAAAACATCATTTCCCACCTTCAACAAATGTGCGGTCGCCTGCTGAATTAGTGTTGGGTGAGAGTGTACTACTGAAAGATTTACATGGAACTGAAGGAAATTTTAACCGGTTCATAATGGGGCTGGTTGAAAACAGAAATGGGCATGGAAAGAAGCCTTTTAGTTTCAACAAAACGACAGTGCTTCATCCAGACATTTCATCCCAGCAAATCGAAACTAAAGAAGCTTTGGATAAGAGCAAGTGGTTGATACAAAATGGTGAAGAAGAAAGTCCCACAATGGCAAATGATAGTATTCTTACAGAGTCGGAGCTTCCAAATATTGAAATCAAGTTCGGTGGAAACAATGCAGTTGAGAGGAGTTCGACTAATATCGATGGTACACATCAAAATGTTATTGACAGGAGAAATTAATGGCTGCCATGAGTACAGGTATTTCGAAAGTCGAAGCGGAGCACAGCAAAGTTTTCAGTATCGATACAGAAAATCCCTGCTGCACAGCTGATCTGTTCTGCCTTACCAGACAGCATCCTGATATTAAGAGGATATTTCAAAATCTGATTCCAGATACCTGTTAGATGAGATCACTGAGGGTCATCTGATATTTCTCAGAAGTGTTTGTAAAAATAGCCACAAAATAGTAGGAAGAAATCGAAGGCTGTTGTGGTAAAGTCGCCCCTTTTTCAATAAATATTGTTTAAACTAAAGTCGCCCCAAGATAAAATCCAATCACATTCAAAATGATGTTTGGTATTAGTTATAAAAACATGGAAAAGCCAGTTAATGAGGTTATTGGCTTCATTAATTATTTGATGTCATGATTTCTTTAAATGATTCTCTTTTTAAAAGAAAAGTATGAGTTCAACAATGAGGTAACTGGCTTCATTGTGTAGCAGTTCACCACAAAAAAATAGTTCTATTGTTTACCTTCACCTGATCCTACACGTACACTGCAGTTAAATTTATAACTTGTTTCCATGTTTAAATTCGGCACTTTGGCAAGAGGCCATTTGCATGCACTTTACACTTTCCGTGAATATTGGGTTTGCTCAGTATCACATAGTTTTGCATCTCATGAGGCATCACCTAAACCCCACTCAGTTCAATTGTGACAAGATTGCTTTGAACTTAATTGTCAACTGGTGTTTTGTCCGTCAGCTATCAGGCGGCTAACATTTAGAGACACACATATAAAACTGAGATTTATGTAATAAATCTATAATCTATGTAAAACTTATTCTTTTAATTATTTGGCGAAAAACTAAATGATGTGATAAATTATTGTGTGAATTCGAACGCTCAGTCAAAACTAATTTGAACCTACAAAAGTATGAACCTCCCAAAATCCTTTCCTCTCAGACATTGCACGAAATTATAACTCTGTTATTCTGTCTTGAATTCGGGTTCAGGTTATTACCAATTTTCTTCTGTGGTGGCTGCATAGAATTTGAAGTTATTTAGTCACACCTTAGCCGGAAAGTGTGTTGTTTGAATGTTCCGTGGACGCGTGTTTGTGTATATACGTTATATATATATACATAAGTTTTTGTGTTGTATGGTTTATTGGAACGTGATGAGGTTATTTGCTTCATCCGATACTTTTGTTTGTGAGTTTATGGCATGTGAGGAGATTTGCTTGAGGATTTCTTATTTACAGTTTTCGACCTTTATTCTGAGAGGATTGGATTCTTAAATAAGAATGGGGGGAATGTTGTGTAATTGTGTCAGTGAATATAAGTTGTCAACAATGACCCAGTGAGCTGTGTTCACAGTAATGCTCATTTGCTGACTGTGTGTGATTGAGATGTGAATTTGGGTCCAATTTCAGTTCGTTATGTGAATGTTCAGCTGTGAGCACCTGTTTTGTTGACCGTGTATCCAGATATGTTGTACTGGTGTGTGCGTCTTTTGCTGCTGTGTGCGGTAAACTCGGATTATTGTCGTAGATTTTTGTCATACATTTTCATGTTTAAAATGTTAATTCATTCATGCTATTTTTCTGATTTGGGATACCCCTAAAAATTTGAACGTTTTTAATACTTGAAAGTTACCTACTGCTGTTATGGGTGTATTATTTAGAAGTAACTGCAGATTTTCAATGTTATAGAGATCATCTGGTGGTGGTGGAGGGGGGGGGGGCATGAATCTGGTTTTGTTGGCATTGAACGCAGGTTTGTTGGCATTACATCAATCGCTTACCTTCGATAACGCGATATTTGTTTTTTTCAGCTATAGTATCTAGATTGTTACTTGAAATGTGGATTGATATATCATCCGCGAATGAGAGCATTTTGTGAGTAGTCGATCTACTAATATCGTTTATGAAGAGTAAGAATATTAGGTACCCTAGTATTGGTCTTTGTGGAACAGATGCTGGAATTTCCACCAAAAGCGAATCTGTGTGCATGTAGGAGACAACGTGTCTTCTTCCATTCAGATAGCTTCTGAACCAATTATTAGCAATACCTCGTTTCCCATAAAGCTCCATTTTTGCGAGTAACATTTGGTTGTCAATTGTGCCAAAAGCTTTGGAAATCATTAGTAGTTTTGAACGTTGAGTTGTTTATGCACATGGTTATTTCTTGTGAGCTGGTTGGCGGAATGAAGAACGAGGCATTATTCACTGTTGGAGTCGCATGTACTGGGAAAAATTTAACACTTTACCGAACAATCGATCGCATCTGTCGACGAAATTCACAAATTTTGTAGCTGAAAAAAATAATCTTTTAAAAAAATACCAATAAAACCATAGCATGTGATTCCCTCATAGGAACAAGGTCGAGGAACTCGTTCCCATGATGGGCCACATGCTATGATTTTGATGAAACATTTTGAAATTAAATTTTAAGAGTTTAATTTAAAATCACAAATGATGACGTCCTCTGCGTTGGGGAAGGGTTAAACAATGTTATAATCTTCAAATCGTCCAGTAGATTAGGTCTAGACCTCACCCATATTAGGCCCAGATCAAAGGTACTGAACTTGCAGCGTTCCATTTCAGTATGAGCTGGGTATCTGCTTGAGGACTCATATTTTAGTCCCCGGAAAACTCTTAATAATGTGCTAATCCTTGAAAGTGGTAGCTATGATGATTAGAACATTTTTATACGCCCGTTTGAAAAACGGGACGTATTATAGTATGGCGTTGTCCGTCCGTCTGTCCGTCTGTCCGTCTGTCCGTCCGTCCGTTTGGTTTCCGAACAATAACTTTAGTATTTGTTTTCCGATCGGCTCCAAATGTGGTTTGTGGTTTAATCACAACAAAATACAGGTCAAGTTCGAATATGGGGTCGGTCCGAACATTTTTCGCCTGAATTATGGCCCCAGTTGGACTTAGAATTCGTAAAATATTTGGTTTCCGGATGATAACGTTAGTATTTGTTTTCCGATCGGCTCCAAATGTGGTATGTGGTTTAATCACAACAAAATACAGGTCAAGTTCGAATATGGAGTCGGTCCGAACATTTTTCGCCTGGATTATGTCCCCAGTTGGACTTAGAATTCGTCAAATATTTGGTTTCCGGATGATAACTTTAGTATTTGTTTTCCGATCGGCTCCAAATTTGGTATGTGGTTTAATCACAACAAAATACAGGTCAAGTTCGAATATGGGGTCGGTCCGAACATTTTTCGCCTGAATTATGGCCCCTGTTGGACTTAGAATTCGTCAAATATTTGGTTTCCGGATGATAACTTTAGTATTTGTTTTCCGATCGGCTCCAAATTTGGTATGTGGTTTAATCACAACAAAATACAGGTCAAGTTCGAATATGGGGTCGGTCTGAACAATTTTTGCCTGAATTATGGCCCCTGTTGGACTTAGAATTCGTCAAATATTTGGTTTCCGGGTGATAACTTTAGTATTTGTTTTCCGATCGGCTCCAACCTTGGTATGTGATTTAATCACAACAAAATACAGGTCATGTTAGAATATGGGGTCGGTCTGAACAATTTTTGCCTGAATTATGGCCCCTGTTGGACTTAGAATTCTTCGTCAAATATTTGGTTTCCGGATGATAACTTTAGTATTTGTTTTTCGATTGGCTTCAAACTTGTTAGTCTTTTTCTCAAATGACTGAAAAATTTAGTCATTTCACAAAATCACTGATTTCAAAGTCTGACCGTAACATATATATATATGCCAGTATAAATTTCTCGCACTCTAAAAAAATTGCAAATGTGTTAAAATGGTACAATTTGAACAGTTCTCGGGCGTATGATGCAATGCCCAGCGGTGCTCTTGTTGGGTGTTCTGATCGGGCGGCGTGGTGGCTCACTAGGTAGAGATGCAGTCCTCGGTTCGAATTCCACGCAAATGCGTTGTGTGCTTGGGCAAGGCACTTAGTTTAGTTTAAAATTATTCTATATGCCGCTACTTAGAGCAAAAAGGACTGGACAACAAGTTATAACAACTTACGAGACTCTTCTCCTCGAAAACTAAATTTTCAATTTGTTGCATAGACACATAAATAAAAATATTGAAAAGTTAGTTCATAAACAAAATGAAAGTTGAGTGTAGGTGACTGAAAGGTTCCCGTTATCTAAGCTAACCTGCTGACAACGGAGTATTTTCTCTCACCACCATCATTGCATCAAAGCGCACTCCCCACTCCTGGTCTTTCACGCATATGGATTTGAGTAAGGACTGACAAAGGAGAGGATTGAGATTGGAGTTACTCAAATCGACCAGACGATAAGATAAATGACTGGACATTCCTAAATATAATTTCGTTCTGCTTTATGGTTAAGCCGAGTTTGCCATAAAGTAGTTCATCAGCATATGTGATGTCGTACCTAACGAGAACATTCAGCAGAATCGATCGTTGTTACGATAGTGTGGGCATTGAAAGAAGAAATGGTGTGCATCTCTTGGGAATGGCCACAACTACAATATAGGGTGGGAGAAATATAATTATTGAATTTGTTGTCATTTAAATCACTGCACCCAGTTTCGTAGTTTACAACTGGAAACGTTTCCTGTCCTATTTCCTATGCAGAAATATGACGGGGTCATTTTGATATTGTTTGGTAGCTCATTCCAGATTTAGGCGGTGGAAGGGAAGAAAGTATTAGAGACTTCTTCTATCCTTGTTTGGTACATTGGTAAGTTGCCAGGATTACGCAAATTGTAAGTTGTTACTTCGCTTACTGTAGGCGGTAACAATTCTACAAGATATTTAGGAGCGTCTTTGTTTACTACTCTGAAAAATGCACATAATTTGTGCTGGTGTCTTCTCTCGGCGAGTGAGCGCCAGCAGAGTTCTAAGAGTAGACCATCAGATGGAACCGAACGTGTGAGACCGGATACTATTCTAGCGCCGTCATGGTGTAGACGATCTAGTTTCTTTAATAAGTGTATTGGTGCGCAATGCCAAACAATATCGCCGTAATCCATTAATGGTACGATAAATGATAAATATATTTTTCCAGGTTTTTTTATTGGAGTTTATACTTGAGTTTTCTGAGTTTAGATAAACGGACATTGACTTTTTTTGCAAATTTCTGTAATACGGCAAGCCCATTTTAGATTTGATTGTAAGATCAAACCAAGATGTTCATGTGAATCAGAGAAACTTATAGGAGAGCCGTTATAAGACAAATCTGAGGGACTGGTATTGGAAATTCCGGAAAAGAGTAAGGCCTTTGTTTTGGATGGGTTGAAGGACACCAGCCACTCAGTGACGAAGGATGGCCAAATCGTGATTTAGCAGACTTGTTAGATCATACGTCGAACGTTTTCCGTTGGTTAGGCATGTGTCATCCCCCAAATAATCTTGCAAGGCATTCTATGGTGTCAGCGATATCATTTATGTAGACCAGAAACAAGAAAGACCCCATGACAGAACCTTGAGGAACTCCGGCCTTCATTTCTAGATTATTTGTGAGGTTCGTTGATCAATCAACACGATAATTCGTCCAAATCGATGACGTTTGATGGCGTGAAAGTTGTTACGTTGAGACTGTAGTCACAGCGTAATAGCTTTTACTTCACCAAACGTAATCGGTGACCAAACGTCATCGGTGTTTACCAAGAAAGAAAATTACTTACACTGTATCATTTTTCCTATTTGCTTGGTACTTGGTTTTTTGTTAATAATAACTAAAATGTGTTGTAGATATTCAATTTGTAGTGCCGAGAAAAATGTGAACATCATTAACATATTTATTTTCCACAGACATCAAAGTATATTCTTTAACCCTTTACCTAACATGAAAAGCAAACGACATGGTAAAATAAATTCTTGAGTAACAATTTTTTTCATTTTCTGTCTCAAAGACATAAGACGAGCTCGTTCCAATGAGGTGTCATAACCCATGTTTTTGAGACAAAAAAATGAAAAAAATAATGAAAATCAATTGGTGATTTTTAAGAATAGCGCTGGTCGCTTTTGGCCGTTACGTTGGGTAAAGAGTTCAAACGGGATCGTTGACTGCGAGGCGTCGGTACAGTAAACACTGCCGAAGAAAATTTTGTTATTGAGCATTATCTGCAAAAAACACTCCCCCCCCCCCTCCCACCCCACCACCACACTCCTCACCAAGATGGAGCACTCACCAATCCAGTTATATGGAAATTTGTGCTCTTGATTCAACAAAAATGTGACAATTGTTTCTCTTTTCGATTTTGTAGATTTCCTAGAAGTACACGAATTTCTTACCTTTATATCAAAAGGCTACGCAAGATCAAGAATATTTAATCTGTCAAATGGTTCCTCACAAATGTTGGAAAGCGGCGTAAAAGATGTTGTTTCTACTATCGGACGACTGAAGCTACCAACTTTTGTACACCTCACGAGTGATAATTTTGACGAATTTTTTGAAAGGGTAAATTGAAAAAAAGCCTTCAAATATGTGTTCAATGGTGTCAAAACTTCGAGTGTTCTTTGTCGTTTGAGTTCCTCTTGTTTGCATATCAACAGTTTATCCTTTGACCTTACACGGCGAGCATATCCGAGCAGTGCTATTCCATTCAAATTCTGTTATTTTCTTTTCTATTTTTAACCTAAAAACTTAACTTAGGACCCTCATGGTACAAACTCGTTCCAACGAGGGGTCATAAGCTATATTTTGTTTCCAAAGCATTACTTACAGTGCCTCGTTGCACGATTTGTTTGGCAAAATGAAATGTTTTTTTCTTCCAAATTTTGTCTTGTTCGTCATCCTGTTAGGTAAAGAGTTAATACATTGACCAGGGTCTGTGTGAGCTCAGTTTAGTGCACTGGTTAAGGTCAACGAATATTTTTTTTGGATTCACAAACCGCTGGAATCCCAACATGCATAAAAATATAATCCTTGAAGGGATATCTTCTCATGCAGTCGCCATGATTGTTTTGAGAAAGTATGACACTCTCTTGGACGAAAAGCGACATTTTAACCCCTTACCGAACATGAAAAACAGACAACGCTTGCAAACAAAATTCTTGAATAACAATTATTTTTCATTTTTTGTCTCACAAACATAGGTTATGACCCCTCATTGGAACGAGCTCGTCCCAAAGAGGTGTCATAACCTATGTTTTTTGAGACAAAAAAATGAAAAAATAATGAAAATTAATTGGCGATTTTTGTGAATAGCGCTGGCCGGTTTTTCCGTTACGTTGGGTAAAGGGTTAACATAATGCAGATATTCAGATATATAAATCATCGTAGGTCATTAGATAAGTATCTAAATGTGCTAGCTCAGTTGCGATTATGATTCTTTCCTAGCGAGGATGCCGCAAGGTAAAATATAATTCGATAGCTTCCTCATTGCCTGAGACAACAAATACATTATAACATTGACAGGATATTGAAAGGCGTTACGCTTCATTATCAACTTTTCCAAGAAGAATCGATAGATGTGCGCGTCGAAGAAAAAAAAACTGTTCAGTTTTCTGGAACTAATATCTTCAAACAAGAATAGTTTGTCACTCAGTTTTATAGGATTTGTGGTTGATTGGGTCATCACACTAAAGTGTACTATTCCCCGAGTACCTATCGATGTTTTGTGCGCAATCTCGAAGGCACAATAACAAACTGAGACGACACCCTCGCGGGACAACCCGCCAAACCCAAACGATACTGGTTTGTGAGCTGCACCGCTAAACCCGTTGTACTTTCGGAACAAGATGTACATGAATATGAAAATCAATGCAATATATTTAGTTGGGGATCCGTTTCCGCCACCTCGCCCACCATTTTGGATTTGTCGGAGTGAAGGAGACGGTAGAAATTTCATAATGATGGCGGCGAGGGTCAGTAAAAACTTAATTAGTTTGCCGCCCTATTGTCTGTTTAGCGGGTTTTTTCACGATCGTTTTTGGTCGTGATGCATTGGTTTCTATTGCCGTTACTTGGTGCAGACCTCGAATGCCCATGTGGGGGGAGGGGCATGGTGGTGGCGTTGTGTGCCGAGGTGTACAGCACGTCGATGGTACACTTGTCATCACCCAATGCTTGTGCGAAGTTAGTAAGTTGGTGAGTCTTGACAGTTGCTCGCCGCTGCTTCGCGGTTTTCTGCGGGTGCCCGATCTTCCCCACCCGTAAAACTTCGACAGCCAAGGTCAGGAGCTCACCTTGGCTGTCGAAGATGTCGTTAAACCCCAATAAAAATGATGCTGACCAGCCACGAAAGTACCAAAGGGGACGCGAAGCGCGACAGGGAGTGCACGGTTCGAAACCCGTTGGCGCGTTTTGATATTGGTGCTACAGTCTGCTGATAATAAGCCACAGGGTTGCTGGGAGGGGGGGGGGTCTCAACTCTCCACACCTCACACCCGCCCCACCCCATTATTCGTCAGACTTACAGTAGTTGGATATTCGAAGCCCCAAATTAGACTAAAGTTGGAAATTTCCGACTGAGTAGTAACGAAATTGTTTCCTGCCATGTTTAGAAATTAGCCAAAATGTGACTTTTTTAGACTGAAATAGTGAAAGTCCCCAAAATATTGAGTAGTAAAACTCCCCCTGATATTGATTTCTAGTTGAAATGTGTTACTACCAAAAGTCTCAGTTTAATAATTGACAATCAAGAGGGTAGTACAAATGGAATTCTGCATCTTAACCCTTTATCCAACGAATCGATCACAGCCCCGCAGGAAATTTACAAAATTCAACAGTTGAAAAAAAAATTTCAAAACATTTCAACAAAACCATATCATGTAACTATCAATGAAATGACCTCGTCGAGCTCGTTCCGATGCGGGATTAAAGTAGATGGTTTTGTTAAAATTGTTTGAACAATGTTTTTAGAAATAATTTAAAAAACAAAATCTGATCGGTATGTACAGTTAAAACTAGAAGTCCTGCTATCACGACTTGTGCGCTTGTCTAGGCTTAATTGCGCGTAGGAATTGCGCGGAATTGCCTTATTGAATGGGATCCAAAGCACGGCAGGTTCTCCTGGTTACTCATAGCAAACACAGGCAATGTTTCTGCCAATGGACCTGCGGGTTACCCGGAGGTCCATTGGCTGAAACATTGCTTGTGCACAGGCTGTATGTACAGAATCTGAAAGCCTAACTATGGTCATAACTCGCAGATTAACGCGGACAGCGACGTGCTATTTGTGCGCATTTCATGACAGGATTTCTAGTTTTAACTGTAAAGGGTTAAAACCTGCAGTTGGAAAATTGTGACTCAGGAGTGGGGGAGGGGTGAATTTCTCACGTTTTGGAAGTTATGTAGTGGTAGTCGTAATTTTGCATATGGGTAAAGGGAGTGCTTGGAAATTTAGAGGTGAATATCCCTCTCCGAGCCTCTCCACCTCCATCCGAAGTCCTTAGTAACGAGTAACGTCCCTGTCAATGAGTGACTCATAGTCCATTACTAGGTGTACGAAGGCTTGGCTTGGTATATTTTTGGATGGTATTTTAGTTTGCTCCCAGCTTTGTTCCCAACAGTTTGTAGGAAGTGGATTCGTTTGGTGGGTTATTGTGGCTGTTTTGGCTTATGTGGCCTGTCAGGAACTGTTGTAGAGTTTTATCGAGGATCACCCCCAGATGTATATTCTCAAAGAATTTGATATTCCACCATATTATGGATTACCAGACCGACGAAATTCGTGGAGAAATGTGGTGAAATGAAGTGAGAGTTTGTAATAATAGAGAATCAAGTTATTGCATTTAGTACTTCGTGTTCCATTAAAAATAATTTAAAAAGTCGGGAAATCTGTCGTCTGGTTCTCTGAAAATAAATAATTAAACAACATGCTGAATAATGACACCTCTTTGTGAAATTCGCCTCTTATTCGAATCAGCTCTTCAAACAAATTAATATGAATAACTTATCAACATGAAAAGAATTTAACTTACATTCAATCTGGTATTAGAGGTTATTACAGGGTTAATTTCATATTGGTAGAGATATCTGCCCAAGGTAACTTCATATCAGCTTGAGACCATAGATCTGGGGGGGGGGGGGGGGGGGGCTGATGTGAAGTTACCGATGGCTGATACCTGTGCCGATATAAAACTAAGCAGGTAATAACCTCTTTATTCCCTCTTCTGGTTTAGCTGTCTGAACGTCTCGGCTTCCCCAATGGGGAAGCCGTGACGTTCGGATAGCTAAACCATCTCCTTCCCCTTCGACGAATCTCCACTTTTGACTCTGAATCTTACGTTTGTGTTGAATTTACCGTTGAACTCTCTTCTATCTTTTCATCTACCTGATCCTTAGTTGTTGTAATCATTAATTCCTCAGCACACAAAAATCCATCTTCAAACTACTCTATTATGCCTAGAAACCACAGTTTCCCTGGTTGCGTTCGATGAGGAGCGATTAACGATTTCGATGACAACAGTTTTGTTCCGGTAAGTAAAAGCGCGTGAAGGGGAACAAGAGATTTAGTTCTTCATACACCACGAATGTTTGGAGTTTTCTAGCAATGCTATGAATAAACTGTTTCATTTTTCAGGTTCGAAACCAAGGCTTGTTGAGCAGAGATTATTTCTGGATACTAATGTGTTTCAAAACAAGAGAGGGTTCGCGCAGAATGTTAAAGGTGCAAAACAGCAATGTAGTTTTGATATCTGGACACCAACCAGGAACACGGACGCCAAACAGCCAGTGTAATTATCGTTCTGGGGTATGTACAGTTTTTTTTTATTTTCACTGTAGTCTTAGAAACTTTGAAATATTTGAGTACGTGCTGAAACGATCAGCTTCATAAACTATATAAAAACTCATAGTCTGTAACATATACTACTCAAAGTTTGCTAAGCACCAAGTTTATCCAACTACCTGTTTTACGTTTTAGTTGAAATATTGTAATGAAAAGTGTATATATTTTTATTTAATTATATCTTTAATGATTTAAGTACAGAAATTAAGATTTTATTTGTATTTGACATTTTTTTTAGCTTTTGAATACGATAACCATGGAAAATGGATATTATTGGTAAAAGAGGAAATTTTTCAAATTTGCCAAAAAGTTGACGGAGCGAACTGGTATGGGTTCAATATCGAGCATGAGGCCCATTACTGTTAATTACAGCTTGACAACGCCATCTCATGCTCCCAATCAGTTTCCTGGTGGTCTTTTGTGGGATGTTGTTCCATTCTTGGACCAGCATGGCACCACGCTCTTGGACACTTCTTGGCTGGATTGGACGGGCTGAAATTGCAAGCTGCAACTCATTCCAGACATGTTCGATTGGATTGAGGTCAGAGTATCTTGCTGACCAGTCCATACGCTCAATCACCTCCCTCTGTCGGTACTCTCCGACAGCATGGGCAACATGATGATGGGCATTATCGTCCATCAGAATGAATTTATCACCCACTGCACCTGCATACAATCTGACGTGGACATCCAGGATCCCATCAATATACCGCTGTGCAGTCAATGTTCCACGTTCAAGGACACCGAGCTCTGTACGTCCATCCCTGCTGATCCCGCCCAGACCACGATTGGTTGACCCTCCACCATAGCGGTCATGTTCAGCAATGTTGGCTGCATGGAATCGCTCTCCTGGTCTTCTCCATATCCTACAACGCCTATCTGTGTGGTCTGGACAGTACCTTGACTCATGTGTAAAAAGGTCAGGTCGCCAATCTTCTCTGGTCCATCCAACGTGGTCCATGGCCCATTCATATCGTGCCTGGCGGTGGTTCTGGGTCAGCGGAATGCGAATACATGGTCTTCTCGATCGGAGACCACCTTCGTGCAACCTTGCCCGGATAGTCTGTGTCGAAACATTTACCCCGGATGCATTTTGAAGGTCACTGCGAAGCTGGGTTGCTATGGCAAAGCGGTTCCTGTGGGCCTGAATGATCAAAAACCGGCGTTTAGCTGCAGATGTTGCCCTGCCTCTGCCACCACCATGCCGTCTGGCTTGTGTGCCGTACTGCTGAAATCTTGCCCAGGCTCTGGTGATCACCGTATGGTGCACACCAAGGGCTTCACCAACCTGACGATGGATAGCCCTTTGCTCCATCATCCCTACAGCCCGCCACATTTCTGCTTCAGACAAATGTCTTCTTAAATTTCCATTTGCCATATTCAATCATTAAATCACAAGAGTTTGTGTTGTAATGAAGACTGAATACCCTGCACATGTCATGTACATGTAGACAGTACACGAGAACATCATGAAAATCAAGGGAGACATGCTTTCCATGACTGTCACGAAAAGTCTGCCTGTCAAGAGAGCTAATGTAAACACTGGGGACCATCTCAATACATTCCTCAATCATATCCACCAAAAATATTGCAAATATGTCACAAGCAAATTTCACAATGATGTGTCAAATATTTGGTGCTTAGCAAACTTTGAGTAGTATTTATTCTGCAAATGGGGACCGTGTGATTCCGTGATTCCGAAACTCCGAGATTCGGTCCAGCTGGAATTCAAGCCTTGATTATCTTCCTTCAAATGCAATGCAACTACAAATTCTCCGTCGCACGGGCGGGGCTTTTTTTCCTGGGGCGTGTTGACTTGCTAGTTTAACATACTCCAGAATTGGTGTATAACAATTCCGAAATACTCTAAGAGAGATTCGGTAGCGGGTGTCGATATCGGTCGGTGTTGGTCGTATCTGCGAAAATTGATAGAACAATTATATTTTTTTGCCCCACCATAGTTCTTATAAACAACGACCTCTGTTAAGTTCCTTTTGTGTCATAGATGGTCTTTGGTAAATATCGTAGCTCGTTTCTTGAGTTTATCGCTGACTTGCTGGTAGGCTGCAGTGTGGACCACTTTTGGATAGCATTCTTCGGTATCCAGTGTGAATACTGAGAGTGTATGAATATGACCAGCCATCGACTGATTATCCTCTCTTAACAATGTGTTAACGTACCAAATGGTATTATTTATTTATTTTTTCAATGTTTACTCAGAAACGTACAGTACAGCCGCAGCGGAATGGTCACTTTCCGAGAGTGGGAAATATTTCCTCGAACGTAATATCAGATACCAAACATTAATGCTGGGAATAATCATCAAAAACATTTAATTTATGAAGCACCGGGTACAACTCGGTGCTTCATAAATTAAAATTTTGCTGATGATGATTTTTATTACCTGGTAAAAGCATGCGTGGACATCACTGCCTACGCCTGGATTACGGCCAGTCCACGACATCTGTACTGTAGGTTCTGAATCCCCCATTTAAACGATCTTGCCCAGCTCGTACCATTGAGGAGTCAAAAGATATGTTTTTTGAGAACTGAAAGAAGTAAGTTATTATTACCACTTTGCAGAGCGTTCCTAGTACATTAGCGGGATTTTACTCCAAATTTAAAACCGCGTAAAGGTCAATAGATCACGTGACGTATTGGTCCGTTGATGAGGTAGCATCTCAATAACAGCCCAATACGCCATGCGATAGAAATCCGTTCGATAGATGGTTTTCCGGATTCTATTTTCCGAAACACCGTGTAAACAATTTTCATTTCAGAGCGTTTATTTCAAGGAGAGATCATAAACGGAGATTTTAATAGGAATATGACCTTCCAAACTACGTGTTCCAATTACTGCTACACCACTTGAACGTTTTCTAACCTCCCCGAAGACCGGACAGGTAGTAGCCTCGTGATTAGACTTCTGTTTGTCAACAAAGCAGACGATAGTTGCAGTTCAGCTGTCGAAACGTAGTGGCTGCCTAGGAATAATGTTGTATGTGTCATCCGATTTTCACTGTACAGTTCCATTTCACCCCTGTTATTTATAGCGTTTTACTGCTACCAGTGGTAATAATAATAATAACAGATAGTAATAGTAATAACATGACTAACATGCGGTTTAGTAAAGGCCCCCAGAAATGAGTAACGATCTTCCACCTTATTAGTGGCCCTCGGCTGCGTCTCGGCCGCTTTTAAGCTGTGGAGTCGTAAATAAACTGCAATGCCTTCCAAAATCATGTTATTGTTATATTCCTGAACTTTTATTTTCGTCTCCAGTTGTGACAGATAACGATAAATATCAAACACCTTTATGACTGTGTAGCATGGTAGTGAAAGGTTAATATTATAAAGGGAATCTGGCTTGTTTCGTTAGCTCAACTAAGCAACTGAGAGAAAACAATTGTGCGTATGGAGTTTTATTTATAGTCAGTTCTGTTTCTCCTATCGGAACATTACTTAGAAATGTGGTAAGAGCGATCAGCGAAATTGTTCTCTGGTGTCTGGATCTCGCTAATAAATAGACCTTTGGTCTCATGTAACTACTGAACCTTTGCGCACATAAAACGAACGGAGATAATATATGCATGATGAATATCTAAACCCTAAATTCTTTAGCAATATTGTTTTTGCATTGAGAAATTGATTTTTAATTATTGGAACTCTGTATGTCGCTATGTTTCTAAATTCTGATTTATTTTTTAAAAACCGGACTTCAGTTGCAGTTTGATGAATTTCTTCTTCATGACGCAGTGATGCTGAGTTTGGAAACTCTGAACAATTATCGGTTATCAAACAACGGGAACTTTACTGATGTAGAGAACTGCTTATATCCACCAGAAGGATTCAAAACTCAATGTCAGGAAATTGCAAAGCAAATTTGGGAGGTGAGTACATTAGCTTTGGAAATGTATTGTCCATTCAGTCTGAACGCGTTTGTGCTACTGAGGGTAGTACTGTTTATGAATTACAGTATAATGATCTCAAAAAGTGGTCTCTTTCTCAGTCAGATCGCGATCTAATGGTGACACAATAACACCGACTGGTTAAGACTATATGAGTAAAACTTTTCGAAATCGAGACGACCCAATTAAGAAAAGCAAAGGAAATAATATGAGATTCGGATTTCTCGCCTTTCTGTTTCGAAAAGTAGGACTCCAGAGGGTTATGGGGAGGAAAGCTGATAGATCAAATTTTCTATTCTCATTTATACAGTATTGTATGAATTATTGGCTCTTTGGAATGAACGATTCTGACAGAAATCTAGGTCTTCTTAACCCGTTATACACTAGCGGCCGCTTTTCCGGCCAGGAACACGATACGCAATAACGTTATTAAATAGGATGGCTGTTCAGTAAACATGTGAGGTACACCAATCAATATTTTCAACGTGCAGCCCAGAGGCTGCACGTTGGAAATATTGATTAGTCTACCCCAAATAATGAATATAGACTCTTCTAATTGTTGCCATTGAACTGGCATGGAAGATACCACCAGAGTTCAAAGGGTTAATAGCTAGGTGAGCAGAGGCCCAATCTTTTGTTTGAGAAATGTGTAGGCTTGAAAGCTTGTCATAATTTATTTGGTTTGTAGTTTTGGTAGACGTTCATACAAATGAAACGGACAAAGAGATTATAAGTTCACTTGGACAACATGCGTAGTATATGAATTGTTCAACCCCGGATGTCTATTTTGACTTTGACAGGCAAGTCAGAGTTCAAACTGGGCAACCATGATTTAATTATCCTTATTTCACACATTTTCACTGAGTTGACAATTTTTCCTCTTCTCTGTGGTTACCTAAACAAACCGAACGAAGCATAAAATGGCTGCTGAGTTGTCACAAACTGCATGTAAATGACATAAAATGTGAAATTTACCAAAAATAATCTAACACCGTTGACAGACTCGCTGAGGTATTAATATCTTGGTGTATTTTCTCGTCCAAATGGGAATATTGTTTTATGAACAATGATGACCTTTGTGTAATTTCATTTCAACTAACTAATGAGCAAGTTTATATGTGTCGAAAGTTCATTTATCGTTATCCTGCAGAGTAGTCCATACTTGAACCAAAAGGCCGTAATATAATTTTTGCTGTGGTACATTCGGTAGGACCAACACACGACATATCATTTTAGTGCGGAAAAGTTGCTTCCAAACTTCAAACACCAACCTTGCCTTATCATTGCAATACACAACACATCCTGGCGTTATGTGATCGAAAGGGGTAGACTTCTTGAACTCAGTTTTTATATCGGAAACAATTGGTTACCAGATTACTTCTTATACTTTTAACAAAATTTGCTATTTAAAAAAACAAATTTCAAAATTTTCAAAAAATTTCAACAAAACTATATCAAGTGAGACAAGCTAAACGAGCTGGCTCCAATGAGGGGGGGGGGGGGGGTCACATGATATGGTTTTGTTGAAGCTTTGTAACCCTTTACCTAACACGAAAGGAAGAGGACACTTGCAAATATAATTCCTGAATTACCCATTTTTTTATTTTGTTTTTGTGCGTCAAAAAAGAGGTTATGATCCCACATTGGAACAAGCTCAGCAATGTTTTTGATACAAAAATGAAAACATTAATGAAAATTGAATGGTGATTTTTATGAATAGCTCTGGCCAGCTTTTGGCCGTTACGTTGCGTAAAGGGTTAAAAATATTGTTCTTTTCAACTCCTCAGTTTTCAAATTCAGCGGAGCATTCAACCGATTTGTTAAATAAAGGGTTAAACAAGAAGTTTAGGGCTCGCGAAGTACTTATTGAAAGCAGAAATACACCATGTCTGTTTCCATTAGCTACGTTAAGCGATTGGCTCATTGAAGAATTCTGGATATTCGTGTAAGTCAATCGAATAACGCTTCCTATATCAACAGACATGACGGATTTTTGCTTTACTGCTGACCATTGATCGCCTAATTACGTCATTCAAAAGCTTGAAAATCATTCGAACAATCAAAAAGAGGTTCGTCAAGATTGTAACCTGTGTTTATCTCTACTTTGTTCTACAAGGCTGTATTGTTTCACATCGAATTACTTTGGAGGAGACACAGACACAGCTCTTTTGATTTTGGCTTCAAAAGACAATTTTTAAAAACTGAACTTCAAATTTTTATTTGGAATTCCAGGTAAAATACCATTATAAATGTCAGAGTGAAAATCCGTGGACCACGTGGGTTTAATTTCGGACTTTCGTTCACTTTTGTATGCCGATTTTTGAATCTGTAAAATACCTGAAAAATTGGGTTACCAAAGACCATAAGGTGCTATATAGATGTAACTAGGGGAAATTAGTTTACTTTGAAATTCCCAAGTCTGATATCCCATAAACATAAATTAAATATACACAAATTATGCATCATAATGAGGGTTATGATGTATAGAACACGAAACATATACTCGCCCAAAAAAGAAAGTGTGCATTGCAGAAATTGATCAAACTCCAAAAAAATAATTTCGTAGGTGTAAAGAGTGTTAACCTATTCATGAATAAGTTATATTGAACACAAAACAGCTTTCCCCGTTAAAATTGCATTAACGTTAAATGACGTGCTGCACGTTTGTGAAAAGGCATGTTTTGCACGTGGAGAGTCTGAAAATTCATGCAGCAGTGTGAATCTTTGGGTATTTAAACACTAAAGTAAGGCCTTCCTATCGTTCACATTCAAACTTGCGCTGCTGTTAAAACAACTCCACATTAGCATGCCAAGATTGACAATGAATCAACGTCTCCTTGCCCTGGGTATGATTAGAGCTGGCAGAACACACAGAGAGGTTGCCCAGTATTTGAACTGCCACAGTAACACTGTAGACAGGCTAGTCCATCGACATGCACAACATGATGACGTTCGAGAGGGACCCCGCTCCGGGAGACCCCGAGTTACCACCCCTGCACAAGATCGGTATATCCGTGTCGTCCATCTCCGGAACCGTCAACAAACGGCAACGGCGACAGCCAGGAACATCCCTAACTTGAGACGGATACATCTTCAAACAGTAATCAACCGGCTGAGAGAATACGGCCTACGTACTCGAAGACCTGCAATTCGTCCGATTTTGACGTTACGTCATCGTCGTGCTCGACTGCAGTGGTGTAGACAACATCTCAGGCATCCCTTACACTGGTGGCGACGTGTTTTATTCACAGATGAATGTCGTTTCCATCTTTCATCATCAGATGGCCGCCAGAGAGTGTACAGACGTCGAAACGAACGCTACGCAGATCCATGTGTCGTGGAGCGAAACCGTTATGGGGGAGGGTCTCTCATGGTGTGGGGTGGCATCACTGCCCGTAACAGAACTGAGCTGGTCATTATTGATGGCAATCTCAATGCAGCCAGATATCGTGATGAAGTGCTGACACCTGTTGTTGTCCCATTTCTGCAACGTCACGGCCCCGGCGTCATTCTACAGCAGGACAACGCCCGACCCCACGCAGCTCGTGTTGTTCAACAGTATCTGCAGCAACAACAAGTAGATGTTATTCCCTGGCCCGCAAATTCGCCCGATATCTCACCCATTGAGCACGTATGGGACGAAATAAAACGTCAGCTACGCCGGCTTCCACATGCACCGTCAACGCTTGTGGAACTCCAAAGACAGCTTATCAGAATATGGAACAACATCCCACAACACTTCCATGCTAACTTGTTCGCTTCCATGAGGCGTAGATGCACAGCAGTAGTCGATGCAGACGGAGGTCATACCAGATATTGAGTGTGTGACTTTTGTGTTTGACCCTTAGTGTCTTTGACTCTCCATGGCACCAAGAGTATTCGTCGTAGCGTAATGAAATTTCTCGTGTTGATCACAAATTGATTCATCTGTGATTGAATAAATTTCCATGAATGAAAATGATATATATCTTTTTTTAGTGTTATTTTTTAGCATGCACACTTTCTTTTTTAGGAGAGTATATATGCAATCAACTCACAGAGTTGACAACAGGTACCAATGCTTCCTGGAAGTCCGCTACCGTATTCGCACCAGAACTGATAATAAAATAATATTTCAGAACACTTTCTAGAGGACTAAATATATTTTATTTTCTAATAATGAGTCACTTGGCATCCATAATTGTCATAGAATGATATTTTGTACGAAATAATGATAAAAGACAATTAAAACTCACCATTTTGTTGTGTTTCTGATTCCCATCAAAGTTTCGCAGCACGGTAAATAAATGTCTAAATGTTCCCCCAAAGTATAGGAAAAGTTGCACAAGAAAACACACTACAATAATGGAGTCATAAAATGACTGAAAAAAATGCTTTAGTTGACATAATGAACAAATTGAGATGATGGCGTCAATTTAGGGGGGGGGGGTCTGTTTATATACTTCAGAAGTATCACCAGTGTGAACTGTAATTACAGGTTGACTGATCAGAACATGTGACCTGGGTTATAGTGAAAAAGCATGCTGTCATAAAAAACCCATAACCCTTTACCTAACATGAAAAGCAGACGACACTTGCAAAAAGAATTCTTGAATAACTAATTTTTTCATTTTTTGTGTCAAAACCATAGGTTATGACCCTTCGTTGGAACGAGCTCGACGAGCTCGTTCCAACATGGGGTCATAACCTATGTTTTTGAGAGAAAAAATGAAAACATAATGAAAATTACGTGGCGATTTTTGAGAATAGCGCTGGCCGGTTTTGGCCGTTACATTGTGTAAAGGGTTAAATGGACGCCACGACACTTACCCACTTGGTTAACAGAAATATCGATTTTTTCCCCTTCTTGCAATTGAAGAATTTTTTCAGGTATTTAAGATAGTGCTGCTTCTTGCGCAACTTTTATTATACTTTTGAGGGACATTCACACATTTATTAACACTGTGAGGGAAAGTTTGACGGAAATCAAAAACATGTTTTTGGAGAGTTTCCATTTTCTTTTATCATAATTTCTTACAAAATATCTTTCTATCACAATTATAGATGCCACACGAAAATAAAACATTTTTAGTCCCTAAGAAAGTGCCCATATATTTTTGTACACAAACAAATTTTCAGCCATTTTTTGGTCATGTAACCATCACCTTAAATGATTTATTTATTTATTATTTATTTATTGATGTTTAAGATCACATATTTATGCACAATGGCTAATCATGAAAGTGACAGTTTTACGGGTGGAGGAAGCCGGAGTACTCGGAGAGAACCACCGAGCAACGACGTGCAGCTGCCAGCTCCCCAACATCGTAACTCCGCACTGCAGCACAGGCAGGGTTAGATTGGTTGAAGACATGTGTACCATCGACGTGCAGTACGCCTTAATATACGGCGTCATCGTGCCCCCATGCGGGCAATGGAGATGAAGTGTCTTGCCCAAGGACACAACGCGGTTGCCGCAGGTGGGATTCGAACCGAGGACCTCTCGGCTTGCAGCCTGCATCTCTACCTACTGAGCCACCGCGCTCCCCCTTAAATGATTGTGGTTTTGTTAATTTTTTATAGAACAAAAAAAAAGAATGCTAATTAAAATAATAAATTTTGATATCGCAAGCGTTGGGTAAAAAGAATTGATCGTTCAGTGTCTAGTTTGTTCTTTTTGGGGGCCTGGGGAGGGAGGGGGGCTTTTGCTTCTTTTGTTGGGGAGGGAGGGTAATTCTTCCCTCAAAAACCTAGGTTATCATCTTTATTGGAACGAACTAAGTCTCATCAGGGAGCATAAATCATGTTTTGACAGCAAAATCGTTAAATAACAAACAAATGTTGTATAAATATTCCCACAAACTGCACGGAGTTGATTTTTTGCAGATCGACATGACCGGCATCAGCGGAAGAATTTCTTTCGACAATTCCAAATATTTGATGAATGACTATTATACGATTGAAAGCACGGATGACAATGCGGATGGTAATTTCACTACTGTGGCCAAGTGGACAAATGATGCTGGTCTCGTCATGTCTGGTGACAATATCTTTCACAATGCCTTTCACAGTTTCGCAAATCGCACTTTACTTATAAGTACGCAAGAGGTGAGTAAATTGAAGCTTTATATAAATCATTTTGTTATATCAAAAAGATTAAAATAAATAAAACGGTTCTACAGTAAAAGGAGGCAATGCCAAAGCTGAAGTAATATGTTTGATACATTCTGGTGTCAGGACCCGCCGTACTGTTATTTAAAGAGGGTGTTCTTTTCTCGATCTCATGGCGTCCCGGTGCAAAAGGAATGGAAGTCCGTAGGAACGTTAGTCCCTCCGGACTATTATTCCGCGGAATTATAGTCCTAGGTCTAACATTTCTAGGAATAGTAGTCCGGCGGACTACTATTCCTAGAAATGTTAGACCTAGGACTATAATTCCGCGGAATAATAGTCCAGAGGGACTAATTTTCCTACGGACTTCCATTCCTGTCACACCGGCCGCGACAATTTTACACAAAAGTTGGAATGGTGAATTCATAAATAACTTATTGCGATACCAAGAGGGAATAAAGAAACACGAACTGAAAAAGCATCTGAGATTCAACATTCTCGCTCCCCACTGTTCAACAAGTGAAATGTTACAACGTCGAATAGACAGAAGAAACTATCAACAGCATCGCGACACAGTCGAAATTCTCTGCCCATTTTTGTGATAACAGTACTCTATTTGTATGTAAAATAAAACCTTCTAGCTCCCCCTCGAAGTCACACAATATCACCTCTATCATTTCCTGACAGGGTAAATCCTTCGACGATCTGTTCGCCTGCAAATCGTGCAAGTTATAGTATATATGTAAGGGTACCCTGATGGTAGTGGGGACTTAGTATTTTTTACCAAAATTATTACCCGAAGGTTATGGACTCCGAGAAGTCCTATGGAGATTCCTTTAGTGAATCTTGCAGTCGAGTGCAAAATTTACCATAGCAATTCAAACAGGATTGCTCCGAGTCTACAATCTTGGGTTGTAAACTTGGGGCTATAATCTTGGCTCTTCTGTCTTGGGGTCTACAATCTTGATGCTAAAATCATGGGGCTCTAAACTCAGTCTCCATTTCCCTTGCTCTAGAGTTGCAGTAATTTGTGTACTCAAGGAAGGTGATTATTTTGAAATAGTTCTTAAAAATAAAAGATGATAATAGTTTGTGTGCAAAACAATGCTATTCTTTAAAAAACTGTATAATCAAAAATTATACCTGTGCATTGATTGTGTATACTGTTATCAACTACAATTATATATTCACTATTAAACCCAAAATGTAAGCACCAATCATTTTAGTAAAATGTAGTCTAGTCTCCTGTTATTTCGTCACACAGTTAAGGTGAACAAAGCATCCAATTATTCCCTCTTCTATTTTACATCCAGTTATACTTACTGAACCTTTAAATCAAATGAGCTTGTTATTTATTCGTTTATTATCAATGATACACCTTAACATAAAAGGAACTATTAATTTTACCTATCATGTCTAGTTTGACAGCGCAAAATGACCTCTGTCAAACAAAATGTTTTATTTCTAGTTCCACTAAGAATGAAGAAACTTGCTGTTGATCAGAGAAAAAATGTCTTCAAAATTGAGGTAAAAATCCAAGAGAGTAGTGCGCGATATAGTTGTTCTAGAGTCATGATCGTATGTTATTATTATTGAAACGTGGTTTTTCTCTGTTTTTACTTATAATTTGTTTTGTAATACACGGTTAAAAAACAAGATGTATTAAACCGTAAAAATGGCTAAGTGGCTAATTTGTGCGTGTGTGTGTCATATGATAAATAGAATATGAAATGAGTGTTTTTCTCATATAATATTTATGAAACGAGTCTAAGAATTTTCCGTTTTGGCGAGCCTCTGGCGAGCCCAAACGGAACATTCGGACTAGTTTATTTTATCATATGACACACACACGCACAAATTAGCCACTTAGTATGACCCTTTTAACCCATCACCTAACTTGAGTTGCAGACGGCACTTGGAGAAGACATCCTCGCATAACTAAAACTTTTCATTTTTTGCTTCCAAAACATAGGTTATGACCCCTCATTGGAACGAGCTCGTTGAGCTCGTTCCAATGAGGGGTCATAACCTATGTTTTGGAAGCAAAAAGTGAAAATATAAAAAAAAAAACATGAATGGCGTTTTTCTTGTAGGTAAGAGATTAATACAATATAACCCACCAATAATAGGACAGATAACGTAAATTCTCCCTACTGAAATTATGCAAATATGACCCAGTTGTATTTTGTTTAGCCAATCAAATTGTCCAGTTTTGAAATTGACCAATGAAAGCTCCCAACTCTAATTATGCAAATTATGAAAATGTGGCCCAGTTGTATTTTGTTCAGCCAATCAAATTGTCTAGTTTTGAAAATGACCAATGAAACTGACAGAAGGCTTTATTTATCGCTGATTAATATAAAAACAAAATATCAAATGTTTCAAAGTGAACAAAACGGACGAGTCATATGATAAATAGAGATTATCTATTCAGTGAAGTTTTTTGGTGCGCTGTATCTCATCGAGTTGAGGAACGCGGGCCGCACGCGGAAAATATTAATTTTTCTACTCTAATAATGAAAATGGACTATTCCAACTCATGCCATTGACGTGATGTGGAAATTTAATTCAAAGGGCTGTAATCTTATGCTCAACACGTGCGGCAAATACAAGAAAAAAGTGCCATTTAGTTGGAAGAAAGTTTAACCTACGTTCGCGGAACCCTTAACATGATGGTATAGACAACGGTTGCAATTGTTTCATCTACGTCTTCGGTATTCAAGGGATTATGTAGTGGGGTGACTTTTATGTGTTGTGTTGATTGTATATTTTACAGATGCGTCCGTTTGTTCAGAAAGAGACTAGAAATAACGGCACTATATGGAATGGAATGTGTATTGATATTCTCGACGAACTATCATATACGCTGGATTTTAAGTGAGTGGATATTCTCAATACAACTGGTCTAACATACACTTTACGGTGCAATAAATACATAGAGCGTCACGATGCGTGGATGTGTTTGTCAATACGGCACGAGTGACAGCGCGGATGGATGGAACTCCGGGCTGCGCCTATCTATCCCCACACAATGGCATGAGGGCCGTATTGACGAACGCATGCACACATCGTGGTGTTCTGTGTTTATTACACGCCTCTATGTCACATAATCCATTCATTTAAAAATTCAAACATTACTTACAGTAAATTTCAAGCTTTAAAACTCTTTGTTTTTTTATTGATCGTCTGCTTGGAATAAAAACAAAAACAAAACTCAGGTGAGATTTGCAAACACGTGTGACAAATCGATACGTAAACAGAAAACTTTAAATGAAATTTTGGTCCAAATAGGTTATTTGTACATGTTTTTTTGAGAAATTAGCTGCTGTTATCGGGGAGATATTCGTTTCAGAGTCAGAACTTGAGAGTTATAAAATTACCCCTTTTTCACCAGGTCTAATTTCGTTAATTTTGGTGGATTTGAACCCAAACATTTTCCAATTGAGACTCGATTTGTCGGCTGTCACCGCAGTTTCAGAATTGATCTAGGTCACAGTACGACGTTTCCATTGGCCGATTGCGAAAATGAGTGGAGTTTAGTTCTTTTAGTGAATCCATGACGTCAGGTGTAAAAATAGTCCGTCAATGGAAATCCGTCTAGAACACGTGTTCCGTACGGATTTGTAAATATGAGACTGGGGGAATAGTAATAGGCATGTAATAAAGTTAGATCTTTCCTCCTTACGTATTACAAATTAGCATCGTTCACAATGTTTATTTGGGCAGGTTTTGGAGATCTTTTCTCAAACCAGCAATTTCTCAGCTCCAATGCATTACTCACATCGTTCCAATCAGGATTTACACCCAACGATTCAACAACTTTCCAGCTCACGGAAATATATAACACTATCAGCTGTGCTCTCGACGAAGGGAACGAAATAGGTTTTGTTTTCTGTGATGTGAGTAAGGCTTTCGATTAAGTTTGGCACAAAGGATTACTGTACAAACTACAATAGATCGGCATTAGAAGCCAACTCTTCAAATGGTTCATGTCATATCTGAACGACAGGCAACAGCGGGTAGTAATCCAATCAGAATGCTCATCCTGGAGAATGTAACTGCAGGTGTCCCTCGGGGATCCATACTTGGCCCCTTACAGTTTAACATTTACATCAATGATATAGTTGAAAACGTCTTAACCAACATTAGATTATTTGCCGACGACAGCTCTCTTTACCTCGTCGTCGAAGATCCTATCCGTGCCGCAGAACTGTTTTGGGAATGATATAGTACAAATGGAATCCTGGGCTAATCAATGGCTCGTAGATTTTAACCCTTTACCTAACATGAAAAGCAGACGACACTTGCAACAAAAATTCTTGAATAACTAATTTTTTTCATTTTTTGTCTCAAAAACATAGGTTATGACCCCTCGTTGGAACGAGCTCGAGGAGCTCGTTCCAACGAGGGGTCATAACCTATGTTTTTGAGACAAAAAATGAAAATATTTTGAAAATTAATTGGCGATTTTTGAGAATAGCGCTGGCCGGTTTTGGCCGTTACGTTGGGTAAAGGGTTAATCCACAGAAACTGAAACAATGATATTGTCACGAAGAAATGCTGAACAGCGGCACTCATCATTGAAAGTGTCGAATACTGAGATTAAGGTAGTAAGTGAACATAAACACCTAGGACTAACCTTCAACAACACAGGTACCAGGAGCGATCACCTGAGTGATATCACGTCTAAAGCGTGGAAACGAATTGTCCTCCTAAGAAAACACAAATTTAACCTGGATCGGAGAACCCTGGAAAAAATCTACCTGGCATTTATACGCACCGTCCTAGAATATCTGACGTTGTCTGCTCCAATATAGATATCGAAAATATCGAACAAATCCATTTAGAAGCAGCAAGAATTGTAACCGGTGCGACGCGAAGAGTTGGTAGAACCCTCTTATACGCAGAGACGGGTTGGGAGCCCTTGGGACGAAGGCGTGAAAAACACAAAAACCCAAACAAACTTAAGCAATTCTTCATAATGTATAATCACCTGGCCCCGGCATACTTTTCAGGGCTTACTCCCCAGATGCTGTCGGCGTCGCACGATTACAACTTACGTTGTAACACAGGCTTGAAAATCCCATTCATCAGAGGTCCTTTCTATCATCCACGACCCAACTCTGGAAAAAATTACCAAGCGAAATACGTGAAAATATCTCCATATCCAACTTTACAACATAACCTAACAGAAATAAACAGCTGGTCCCAGGCTATTTTTATTATAACAAATCACGGAAAGCGCAAATACTTCACTGCAGACTGTGCCTAGGTTCTAGTATCTTGAACGACCATCTTTTCATAATTACATCTCTGCGGAACACTATTTCTTCAGATGCCCTTTCTATTTGACAGAAAAAAATCGTATATTGGACCCCCCCTCCCCACCACCACACGTCAAAGACATTACATAAATACGGACATTATCTTAAATGGGAGCATTAACGCTACCTCACAGGTCAACAGGGAAATATTTAACAGGGTACGTGTATTTATCAGAGCGACAAAGCGCTTCTAGTGATGTGTCGTGCGCAGACATTTAGAAGATGCATTAAATGGACTTCCTCTAAAGTGCGGTGGAATCGTCTGTCTAGCCTGGGTATTTCATTTTCTCTTTTCCCTAATTTCTCTTCACTAGTGGCCCCTTTTTCGATAACTCCTTCATAGTCTTTTCTTTCTCTGTCAGCTCTTTCTAGAGATCTAACTGCGAATCTCAGGCTAATTTGATACATTATATGACCTACTCGCCAGATATATATATATATATTCAATAATGTTCAATTTGTCTTATGGAGACAGCTTACACAAGCTTCATGCTTGCTGCTGAATCCAATTCCATTGATTATACAATTATTCGTATTGCTTATTACGTTTTTACTCTATGATGTATCAGTTTAACTTTGAAATAAAATAATGTTTAAACTAAACCAGTAAAACTCCCGATCGACCTGAACCCGTATTCCATGACCTAAATGTACATTGATCTAATCAGATATAAAAGAACAAAGTGCTTCTCATATTACATGGATATAGGTAGGCGCTAAACTGCCATAAATGTTTCCACGGGGTTTAATAAAGGGGGAATTTCCAGGCCTGTTTCAATTCCAAGGATCTCAATGAATAAATCAATAGTGCCTGGTAATTTGCAAGCTCTCGGGCCACCAATCTGATTCAGTAAAGAAATTCGACGTTTATATGGTCTGGAACCTCTCTAGCCCACAAACAATTCTTTGCCAATATTTAGATTCATTCGTCTCGAATATTTCAGACTAATTAATATGTTCCAAACTACTGAATCTGTAAAATTTTACAAAGATTCATTTTCTATGAATCATAGTTAGAAATGTAGTCCACGCGAGAATTGATTTGATCGTCATTTTTTGGCATTACAGTCAGAGATGAAGACCACAGCCGTAGTGTTATGACTACGTCGGTTTGTTCCGCAAATTAAGTTAATCTCTTGATGATGTCAAGGAGTATTAAATACTTATTGATTGTTAGGAAAGCATGCCTGTATATCTTTGTAAGAAAAGGCACGTCACATTACATCAACGTTCCTCTGCTCGCAAATTTCCACAAAAATGGGTAAAAAAAACAGCCCTTAACAGCGTCGAATTCCGAACAGGATTAGACTGGGGGCCTGAGCGCTTGGGCTAATTGCTAGGCACCAATCATCTCTTGAGGTCTCTGGAATTATGACCAGGAATCGATCATAGGGAAAAAGGTCTCTTCCCTATTTCCATGGATTAAACCCTGACTGTATTCTTTTGCACGAATAGAGTAAAGTTACGTGGATTATCAGTAAAGAAATCGTACATTGCCCAGTGAGTTGCTTGTCATAAGGCGTTGTGTGTTGGAGGTGGGGTATTTCGCATTGGTGTTTTCCTTGTTTGTGAATTAGCGGGTCTTCGCACCTTAGCGGATTTTGTCCCCACGCACCGCGGTGTGAATTTGAAAATGGGGTTAAGATATGAGTGGTTGTTCTGGAACTTTCTCCCAGAATGGTTGTTCTGGAACCTTCTGCCAGAAAATAAGGTAAAAATGTGCGATCAGAAATGCGATTGGGCGATATTAGGGCATTTGTAGACTGCCAGCACCGACCCGGAGAGCGAGATAAAATTAAACATAAACTACACACAGATGCACATTCACATATCGGATAATCTAATTTAGTCAGAAGAGTGGTGTTGGAAGCACGATGAAAAGTTTGTGTGAAAGTGTGTATCTGTGGGTCTATGATATTGTAGACTTGGGTTACTGAAGGCAATTTTAGTAATATTTAACCCTTTACCCAACGTAACGGCCAAAACCGCCCAGCGCTATTCTCAAAAATCGCCAATTAATTTTCATTATTTTTTCATTTTTTGTCTCAAAAACATAGGTTATGACCCCTCGTTGGAACGAGCTCAACGAGCTCGTTCCAACGAGGGGTCATAACCTATGTTTTTGAGACAAAAAATGAAAAAAATTAGTTATTCAAGAATTTTTTTGGCAAGTGTCGTCTGCTTTTCATGTTAGGTAAAGGGTTAACCCTTATTTTATGTATCTTCTAGAATTTGATGGGGGATTTTTAGCCAAAACATGTTTATTGCAAGAATTAGAATTTAGGTCAGCTTTATTCACATTGTGGTGCCTGAACTTTTCATTATCGTATACTTTTTTATTTGAAAGACATCTATAGATACCAACCCTACTGTATACATAAATTTTATGGAAAAACATTTGTTTTTCGTCAAAATATTCATTTTTTCCGGACACAGTCAATTTTTGGTCATAAAAGTTCGTGTTAAGGAAATTTTTATTTCAATGGGTCTTTTCAGGTGCATGATATTGTACAAAACAGGTCAGTGAAGACCATTGCAGTAATATTTAGCCTTTTTTGTTGATTAGTTAGCCAGGATAATATATAGATATTCGCTATTTAGTTATTATTCTATAAAGATTGTTGCTGTGTATTTTTTATAATTAAAACTTTTTTCTGTTCATGGATTTTCAAGAAAAATGATTGGCTAAAGTATTTCTCTTTTTTTTCTTTTTATAACACAATGAACCCAAAAAACGCATTTAGGCCCACCCTAAACCACACTCCAATTCCTGTCTTAAAAATTATATTGCACTGTGTGAATGGAAAATAACACCTGCGCGCTCATATTGTTTCAACATGAAAACAAATTAATATTTATCTCATCATAGTAAAAAGACTTTCAAAATAAAATTTAATAAACAATGAAAATCCTTACCATGCTTTTTATGCCATGTTCAATTTATTGATACGCAATAGATGATCGTCTGCGTTCATCGTTTTACCCAAATCAAACGTAAACAATGGCCGGTCATAATAATCCACAAAAGAAACTCACGCAAACAAAACATTACAATTTTAAAATAGCCTGAATGAACTCTTTCTCAGACAAAGTTCATGCATCTTCATGTCATCTGGGTTTATATCGAACTCCATATTTACAAACTGTGTTTTCAGTTTTTCAGGAACTGGTCAAAATCAGAATTAAATTTAATTTAGTATTGGTTTGAATGACAGCACCCTCCCGTCAAGTCGAAAAGGAGATTGGACTTTTGTGTGGGCGTGGCCTAAGACATTCCTTTTAATTTATGCCGTTCAGTGGTCAATAAAATTTTAATGACACAAGAACATGTTTCAGTGAAATGTATTATTATTTCGAACATATGTGTCATATCGTGTTGGACAGTTTTACAATATAAGTATGCTGGAATACCCGGTGAGAACCACCGAGCTACGACGAGTAACTGTCGGTTGTAGTGTTAGCACTGGTCCGAGGCAAGCGCATCCTCGACATTTTATTCAGTTATCACAAATAAGCATGATGCGACCTAGTTTGTATTTCAACTCCTCAAAGTAGAGAGTGTTTAAATTTATTTTTTCAAGTTTAATTATAAGGACTGATCGTTAGTTTCTGTCTATTTCTTGAGTTACGAACCCCACAAACCAGAGGCCAAGCATAGTGTAAATGGACGAACCATTTATACAGTTTGGTCTTCGTTTTTGGGGGTTCATAATTCACGAAACAGACAGAAACAAACGATCATTCCTTATCTGAAACTTTGTGATAATTACAATATATCCCATTGAAACTTAAATATATCTATTATTTGAAGTGATATAAACATTACAAATGCAGCGTCAAGGTGCTTTCTTGACAGTGGATAGACTGTATCAAGCAAGGATGAATGTAAGCGGATGGGATATGACGGGATATGATATCCCCCTTGTTCTTAGTGCGATTCACAATGTGAGCAGCTGTATTTTTGTATGCATATTTATCACATAACCTCCATCAAATAGCCCATTATGGAAATAAAAGGGAATGACGTCAGAAATCAACGTCGACGTCCTAACGTTGTTAGTGAGTTGATTTCCGAATTAGAATTGAATTAATATTCGGTTATATTTCTTTTAAGTGTTTGCAAAATGCAAATAGCAAACGATAATTGCCAAAAACAACTTTTCCTTAATAACTAAGCTGTTTTCTCGTTTGCCTCGGAAACATAGCTTATGCCCTTCAATGGATGGAGCTAGACGAGCTCGTTCCAGTGAGGAACCATAAGCTATGCTTTCAAGGCAAAATGAAAAAGAAAAAAAAATTGTTTGGATATTTTTGTGAACAGCGTTGGCCCATTTTAGTGGTTACGTTATGTAAAAAGTTAAATTACACACTATTTGAGAAAACGAATCTCAAATTTGTTACGATTTGACATGGACTTTCTTAACTTAGTCCAATAAAATTGATCTGAACACGGAGGCCATTTTAGTGAATTCGGCAAAAAAATTTCATATGAAATCGCAACTCATTGGAGATCCTCTATTTATCTGCTTGTTTGTAGCCTTTTTGTCAAATTCTCCATGATTTCCTTCTTGGGTAACCATGCTAACCATACAATGATACTTCTAAGATTTAATGTATTTTTCAGACTTGAGATATTGAGCGTTAGCTGATGGTTACATGACCAAAAATGGTTGAAAATTTGACCATTTCAGAAATAAATTGACAATTTAATTTTTAAGGGACTATATAAATTTCATTTTAACGCGATGGGTAATGTCTTATTTCTATTGTGATAGAACGATGCTACTCAAGAAATATTGATAAATGAAAAACTAGCATCACCATAAATAGCGTTTTTGATTTCCACCAAACTTTTCCAGCACAGGGTTAATAAATGTTTAACAAAAATATGATAAAAGTTGCACAAGAAAACACACTACAATAATGGAGTCATAAAAAACTTGAAAATATTCTTCAATTAGAAGGATGAAGAAATTAGATATTTCAATATAACCATGTGAACGAGTGACATGGTGTTCGCTTAAGGGGAGGGGGTTTGTGAATATTTCTGCAGTACCAGTGTGAACTGTGATTACAGGTTGACCGATCATAACATGTAACCTAGGTTAGACTGGTAAAGCATGCTGTCATAAATAGCTCCCCTTACATGGACACCATGACACTCGTCTACATGGCAAACGGAAATATCTTATTTTTTCATCATTCCAATTGACGAATGTTTTCAGTTGTTGTGAATTCATTATTGTAGTGTTTTTTATTGTGCAACTTTTACTGCACTTTTTTGACATTTATTAAACCTGTACTGGGAAAGTTTGATATAAACCAAAAACAT
The DNA here is from genome assembly GCA_031216915.1 of Pictodentalium vernedei. Taxonomy (NCBI): domain Eukaryota; kingdom Metazoa; phylum Mollusca; class Scaphopoda; order Dentaliida; family Dentaliidae; genus Pictodentalium; species Pictodentalium vernedei. Next base: position 694,888,422 of record CM062297.1, read on the forward strand.
ATTTCTGGTGAGTTTTCATTTTTCCATTATCATTATTTCTTACATAATATCACTTTAACACAATTATAGATGTAACATGACTCATTTTTTGAAAATAAAATATATTTAATTCTTTAGAAAGCGCACATATATTTTTTAACACAAACAAAATTTTGTGCCACTTTGGATCATGTAACCATCACCTTAATTGAAAAGCATGTTACTGACTTTTGTAATAAAAGAAAAGATATTTTTATAGTTGCGTCGACAAGGTATCTTTCCTCGTTCAGATATGTGTTTGAACCACATAATGGTTTGAGTGTATTAAACAATGTACATTATTAAATCTTTTAGGTACATAATTGTTGAGCCAGAAGATGGTATGTGGGGCGGACCAAATAGTGATGGCACATGGAACGGTATCGTCGGCCAAGTACAAACGCGGGTAAAAAAATCATATTTCGTAGTATATTCACGAAACGGTGGATATATTTCGTTGCCATTTGGAGAGGCGGAGTAATTGACAGTCTCCTCATACTGCTATTTGTAGAACTGATCCTGTGATGCCTGTTCGACAGCCAGCTACCACTTTGCCATATGTGACAGCGCTATTCGACCAGCGCTATTCACAACAATATTATTTTTTATTATTTTTGAAATGTTTACTCCAAAAGATTGCACATGACACGCATTGGAACGAGCTCATTGCGATTGTTCCAATGAGGTCATAAGCTATGCTTTGGAGGCAAAAGGCATGAACAGTTTTAAGTTCTCTTGAAGAATTGTTTTTGAAAATGTCGACTCGAATAGTGTGAGGTACAGGGCTAACGCCAGAGAGAAAGTTATCTCATATCAGGATGTTTTTGGGGGGATCCGGTATCATGCTCCTACAGAAATGACATATTTACTTGAGGACTGGGTCTCAAAGTTAGAATTGCGCCTTCATGTCCTGCCAACTCATATTTATATGTTTTGACCCTTAACACTATTATACCCGGGTCCGATTAATTATTTAAGCCAGAATCTACTCTTAGTTATGAATTCTCAATCTCCACAGATGTTTTATTAAACACTATCCAGTGGGTATCATCGCTCTGTTTGTTGCACTGTAAATAAAATGAGATTCGCAATGGACACATTCGTCGAGTTGTCAAAATTATTTTATTTGCCACTTCACTGACAATACGTGAATCGCCAATATTACCAGAAGAAATGTTGGTTGTACCATTCGAACAAGATTCGCGTTTCGAAAAACTAGGATGGTAAAAAAACGATGAGATACACGCCTTGCCCACCATGATCACCAACATTTTTTTTTAAATATTGTATGTTTGTTTATTGCGGTTTTACGATACTTTCAACATCCAATGTCATATCGTGTTGGACAGTTTTACAAGTTGAGGATGCTGGAATACCCGGATAGTACCACCGAGCTACGACGAGTAACTGTCAGTTGTAATCACCGTGCTTTGAGAGGAATTATTAGGAGGCTTAACAAGAGAGTAGCAACTTCATGTAAAAACTCTATTGGTCGGATATTGTCTTCTCTTCGGTGCCGATTGACTGACATTTTTCTGTGTCCAAACTGATTTCAGTAACTTGACATTTTGTTCCAGATTTCTTGAGTTACATTTATTGATCAAATAGTAAGGTTCCATGCACAATAGGGGTTAAATTATCCGTATTCTTAATCCGCCATGGACAACACATTATGGATACAAACCTATAAAATTTCAATAAACGCCGACTTAACCCTTTGAACTGGAGAGACCGTTTTTCCGTTCGAGAAACATGATGCGTCATAATTCAGGCTGGATGGGTGCAAAGTGAATATGTGGGGCAGAAGAATTAATATTTTCGACGTGCAGCCCGAAGGCTGCACGTTGAAAATATTACTTGGTCTACCCCCATACAATGAATATGGACAAACTAACTGGTAACTGATGTCATTGAACTGAAATGGAAGATACCACCAGAGTTTAGAGGGTTAACGATTGGACTCGTTTCACAAATTATCTAAAGATAACCAGTCGCGGTAACTATATCTGCTTTAAGGTTCTAACGTATGGTATCCATAGGAAAGTGAGTTGTCGTTCTTGGACTGACTACTGCTGGCTGGTATTTGCGATATTGTAAGCATTAAGACTCCATTTGAGAGCATAATATCAAATTTATCTAAGAGAGAATATCCTCGGGTCCTCTTCCACCAACGCATTCTCGGGGTTGGAGAAGGACGAGTCCCGGGGTGTTCTGCCCTAGGGAAAAATGTGCATGACATTCGTCATGACAAATGGACATAGGACTGTACATTGCACATCACCCAAAGCTACGAAATGACCATTGACAACGTTTCTTGTATAATCGAGTTATGAAACGCAGTAGTAGGGATCTTCCATTAGTACAGTATGGTCGACGTGAACTGATCGTAATCCACGCATGAGGGGTGATGTCCACACATGCGTTTACCAGGTAATAAAAATTATCATCATCAAAATGTTCAATAATGAAGCACCGCGTTGTACCAGGTGCTTTATTAATTAAAGTTTTGTTGATTATTCCTATAATTAGTGTTTGGAATCTAATATTATTGCGTCCGTGGAAATATTACCCACCCGTGGAAAGTGACCAGTCCAAGGTGGCCGTAATGTATGGTCGAAGTTTTGACAATGCGATTCACACTGTTGTGTACCTGTTCAGGAAAGGTCGTTTTAAGATGATGACGTGTCAACAAGAAAAAAGTTAGGTGTCCAATTCAAACTGAACATTAAATGTTTTTGGTCTATATTGTTGCCATTCTGTATATACACTGAACGACACACGCGTGTGAATGGGTTAATCGATATGGCACGAGTGCCAGCGCGGAAGGATAGAATGAGAGGCCAGAGTCCTTGAGTTTTATCTTTCCGCGATGGCACAAATGCCATATCGATTAACCCATTCACATGCGTGTGTCGTTCTGTGTTTATTACACGCCGCCTTCGCGCCTAAAAACGGTTATTACACGGACATTTGACAACTATCAACAAAAGGAACACATTTTATCGCCAACCAAATCTGTGAGGGGAATCCGTATCACTTTATCGTACCCTGAGTTGCAATGTGTTCTATGTGCCTACTGGCACACAGAACACATTGTAACTCAGGGGACGATTTTCAGCTATCACTAGCGATTCCAATTGTAATTGCGTGGCACAATTTGTAGAAAATTCCAGTGAAATTTCGCTTCTATTTAAAAATAGTCCGTCAACGATTTCCGTTCCGCACATATGTGCGGAACAGATTTTTATTTTCAGCACGGTTTAGTGTTGCTGTAGATGGGGATTACATAGAACAGGCATGTAATAAATGCTCTCCGATGAAGGAATAATTTATCTTCATCGTGCATCTCCTCATCTCCAGTGACATTCTTGAAACAATTTGTAGATCACATGTGAAAACTATTGAAAGTTTGACTGTCAAATTTAAGCGGAACCCGCTTCAATAAACTGGCTATATCTAACTTATTTGAACATTGTCAACACGTTTCTTGGTGGCAGATATATACTATCATGTATCTTATGACAGGCAGTGAGCAATTTCCATAGAAAAATCAGTATTTTCGCAGAAAACTGGGAAAGAAGGAATTGTGTGTAAATTGCGTCAAACGGTAACATATGCTGGTGGAGCTGTAAATTTAGAAAGGGTACGCGTGCTCTCGTCCAATCAGAGGTTGAGAATTTTAGTCTTATTGGAACATTTTATCTTATTTGCAACATCATCTTAAAACCCGTCTCTCTGTTTAGAGGAACCTTAGATATATACTACTCAAAGTGTGCTAAGCACCAAATATTTGACACATCATTGTGCAATTTTCTTGTGACACATTTGCAATATTTCTGTTGGATATGATTGAGGAATGTATTGAGATAGTCCCCAGTGTTTACATTAGCTCTTTTGACAGGCAGACTTTTCGTGACAGTCATGGAAAGCATGTACCCCTTGATTTTCATGGTGTTTTCGTGTACTATCGACATGCACATGAGATGTGTAAGGTATTCAGTCTTCATTTCAACAACAACCCTTGTGATTTAATGATAGACTATGGCGAATGCAAATGTAAGAAGACATTTGTCTGAAGCAGAAATGTGGAGGGCTCTAGGAATGGGGGAAAAAGGGGCTACCCATCGTCAGGTTGGAGAATCCCTTTGTGTGCACCGTACGGTGATCACCAGAGCCTGGGTAAGATTTCAGCAGTATGGCATACCAGTCAGACGACATGGTGGTGGCAGAGACAGGGCAACATCTGCAGGTGAAGACCGGTTTTTTGATCATTCAGGCCCGCGGGAACCGCTTTGATACACCAACCCAGCTTCGCAGTAACCTTCAGAATGCATCCGGGGGAAATGTGTCGACGCAGACTATCCGGGCAAGGTTGCACGAAGGTGGTCTCCGATAGAGAAGACCATGTATTCGCATTCAGCTGTCCCAGAACCACCACCAGGCACGATATGAATGGACCATGAACCATGTTGGATAGACCAGAGCAGATTGGCGACCTGTCCTTTTTACAGATGAGTCAAGGTACTGACTAGACAACACAGATAGGCATTCTGGGGTATGGAGAAGACCAGGAGATCGATTCCATGCAGCCAATATTGCTGAGCATGACCGCTATGGTGGAGAGTTACTAATGGTCTGGGGCGGCATCAGCTGGCATAAACGTATAGGGCTCTGTGTCCTTGGCCGTGGTACATTGCCTGCACAGTGGTATATTGATGAGATCCTGGATGTCCTTGTCAGATTGTATGCAGGTGCAGTGGGTGATAGATTCATTCTGATGAACGATAATGCCCGTCCTCATGTTGCCCATGCTGTCCGAGAGTACCGACAGAGGAAGGGGATTGAGCGTATGGACAGGCCAGCAAGATCCCCCTGACCCCTTGGTGCCATGCTGGTCCAAGAATGGAGCAACATCACACAAAGGATCATCTGGAACCTGACTGGGAGCATGAGAAGGCGTTGTCAAGCTGTAATTAACAATAATGGGTCTCATACTCGATATGGAACCCATATCAGTTCGCCCCGTCAACTTTTTGGCAAATTTGAAAAATTTCCTCTTTTACCAATAATATCCATTTTCCATGGTTATCGTATTGAAAAGCTAGAAAATAATGTCAAACACAAACAAAATCTTAATTTCTGTGCTTAAATCATTAAAGATATAATTAAATAGAAAATATATACACTTTTGATAACAATATTTCGACTAAAACGTAAAATAGGTAGTTGGATATACTTGGTGCTCAGCAAATTTTGAGTGGTATATTATACCCTAATAAGTTTCTTTCGGCTGATCCAACTTCATTCAGAAAATAATTGTAGGGAAGGAGAGAGGAGCCTAAAAATGACAAAACAAAACTCTAATCCTAACGTCCTGCATTTTTTTCTGCACCCCCCCCCCCCCCCCCCCGCCACACACACACACGCACACACATATACCCTTTGTCATACAGACATTTTCTCCAACCATTCCTTAAAACTCTTTGGGGAGAGTTAGTTAATACTAAAAGACTATGGGATAAATTCTGCCCCCTCCAATTATGTTATACTTTTCTTAAAAAGCACAAGAAACGCCCATCAAGCTTTCAACTCCCGTAGCACCGGGAACAACCCGGTACTCCTTGGGTTGACATGTTGCTCGTGCTTTCGATTTTCTCTCTTATTATCCATCAATATGCAACTTGTGGAAAATCTGTCACACGATGTATAAAATGGATTACGGTACGAGAATAGCAGACTGTATACGAGTAATTTTTCTAAAGTGAAACATTCGTTTAATATTTCCAGAAAGTCGAATTTGGTGTTGGTCCATTTACAATTACATCACTTCGGGAGAAAGTTATTGACTTCACGAAACCTTTCTTGGAAGATGGTGTAGGAATCATAACAAAGCGGGAATCGGAAGATTCAGAGCAATTCTTCAAGATATTTCAGCCATTTCAGTATGATGTATGGATATTTACTGGTGTGTCAATAATAGCTGCAGGTGTTACTTTGTTCGTGACAAATAAATTTAGTCCATTTTCTCGACATGGAGGGGAAGATGGACTGGGCCTTGAGAGAGCCAGCCTAAAGAGCAGCATGTGGCTAATATTTGGAACATACATGGAACAAGGTGATGTTGTTTTCTCATTACTAAATTTTCAGGGTAGTTGAAAAAGTCCAACAGAGAGAACTCTTTTTCTTCATGATGCGGTGGGTGTTGAAAGTTGTTAACATTACTGCCGTCGTTGGCTGAGCCCAAGTTGTTATGGACGAGAGACAGTACAAGCAAAACACCAGCTACTAATTGAAAATAGAACATGTTTTCATTGTACGATCGAAAAAAAACCTTTACACAAACTATTCCAATGAGGGGGTCATAAGCTGAGTCAAAGGCTCTTTGAGAATATTTACTGACTGTTTTGGCAACTACGCTTAGTAATGAGTTGGTATAACTGAGATGTACATTGAGGCTGTACAGTGTGCAGGATTAGTTACTCAGTTGACTCTTTACCTAACATGGAAAGCAGACGATACTTGCAAACAAAATTCTTGAATAACCAATTTTTTTCAATTTTGATCTCAAAAACATAGGTTATGATCCTCGAGCTCGTTCCAAAGAGGGGTAATAATCTATGTTTTTGAGACAAAAAAATGAAAATGTAATGAAAATTAATTGGCGATTTTTGTGAATAGCGCTCGCCGGTTTTGGCCGTTACGTTGGATAAAGGGTTAATAGTAATTTTACTTTTATAACCAGAAAGTGTGAAAGGGTTAGTCACACTTTCTGGTTATAAAAATATTGATAACTGTCATATCATACACTGCATGAACATTTACATTCAGTAAGTCGCGTGATAGAGATATCTTATTTAAAGCCAAAAGAAAGAGTGACTAACCCTATACATTGCATAGATTTAGTTGGAAACCTAACATACTCTCGCTGACCATCTGCATTTGCATTGCACAAGATTAGTTGATAGGCTGATATATCATGCACTACATGAAATATGCTAGAGGTCCCGAGTTCGATCCCCGTCCGGGACGACCCGCGTTGTGCCCTTGGGCAAGGCACTTTATCCTGGTTGTCTACATGGGGGCACGATGGCGCCGTGTACTAAGGCGTACTGCAAGTGATGGTGCCCATCTTTTCAACCGCTGTAACCCTGCTTGAGCGGAGCTTGGACAGAGTTAGAATGTTGAGGAGCTGACAGTTACTCGTCGATGTTCGGTGGTTCTCTCCGGGTACACCCGTAGAACTGTTGCGGTCACGATTAGCCATTGTGCATAAGTATGTGACCTTAAACACCAATAAATAAATAAACACATGAAATATGCATTAAATAATGCTGTAAAAACGTAGCGGGTCTCTACATGAAAATTTACTCTCACTGAGAGTTAGCCGCGAAAAAAAAAATCTTAACCAGAAAGAAAAGAGTGACTCACCCTGCACATTGCACATACTTATTTGGTATGTTAAGATACACTTGCTGCCATATCACACATTACATGAAAATATACACTGACTAAGTTGAATATAAATATAAGGTGAATATGTACATGGCTAATTGGTTACATGTTAACCCTTTACCCAACGTAACGTCAAAACCGGCCAGCGCTATTCTCAAAAATCGCCAATTAATTTTCAAAATATTTTCATTTTTTGTCTCAAAAACATAGGTTATGACCCCTCGTTAGAACGAGCTCGTCGAGCTCGTTCCAACGAGGGGTCATAACCTATGTTTTTGAGACAAAAAATGAAAAAAATTAGTTATTCAAGAATTTTTTTTGCAAGTGTCGTCTGCTTTTCATGTTAGGTAAAGGGTTAAAAGGGTATGTAGGATTCAAGAAACTAATGGAAATACTTGTACTGGATTGTGGAAATTTGTTTAAGTGAATTCCAAAAATAAATACATTCTCCGTTTTCAGTTAATTGCTTGTTGTAAATAAGGAATCCCTTCGTCAGTACTGATGCTTCTACTATCTGGTCCCCAGGGGGCGCGGTGGATCGGTGGTTACAGTACTGGACTTCAAACCGAAAAAAGTCGACGATTCTATCCCTACCAGGGGTAACTGCATTGTGTCCTTAGGTAATGACACTTAATTCCGATTGCCCACATAGGAGCACGGTGGCGCTTAGTGCTAAGGTACTAAGCCATACTGCACGTCAATGGTGAACTTGTCTTAACACTTTACCCAACGAATCGCCCGCATCCGCCCGCGAAATATGCAAAATTTAGCAGTTGAAAACATATTATTTTTCAAAAAATTTCGAGAAAACCATACCATGTGACCCCTCGTTGGAACGAGCTTGTCGAGCTCGTTCCAACGAGGGGTCATATGATATGGTTTTCTTGAAATATTTTTGAAAACTTTAAAAAAATGGTTTTTAAAATAATAAATTTTGATATTGTCTGCGTTGGGTAAAGGGTTAACCAATGCTAACACTGCTTTGTGGAGTTAGTAACTTGTGGAGTCTGACAGTTGCTCGCTGCAGCTGGGGGACTCTCCCAAGGTACACCAGCTTCTTCCACCAGTAAAACTGTCCGACACGAGGTGTCCCTGGCTGTCGAAAGTGTCGTTAGACCCTAATAAAACAGACTTTGTGGTCCCCAATTAGTGTGCTTGTTCCACTTACCAACAAGTAAATTTGATCAACAACAGAACCAAAAATCGCAGCATTTTCCCAGACAGTTCCCATCAAGGCCACAGATAATGCATGGGGGCATAAAATGTTAACATTTTTCAAATGTTTCTGACTGTTTAGAGGTTTATTTTCGATTAGGATCGTTATGTATTGGTTTTTTATCCTGTAGTAAACAAAATAAAGACAACGCGTTAAATTAGATAAATCTTCGGCTTGTACCTATCACTTGTGAGTACTGAAGTGGGTATGTTCTTTTTCGAAAAATAGCGTTTTCACGTGTTTCATGTGTTAGATTATCAAGACGTTTTTTTAATTTAAAAGCGTTTTTGTATTTCAATGCGTTTTGGTAAAAAAATAAATATGTTTTGACGCCAACAACCCTCTTGTCTGGAGGCCTGGGCTCGCACCATGGTTGACGCACCTCTTACGTAATGCAAAGGGCATATGCTACCAGCGCTGTTCACAAACATTGCCATTCAAATTCTATTATGTTTTCAATTTTTGCCCACACAACTTATTTTACGAACCCGCTTTACAGCGATAGGTTTTCAATATTGGGTCCCACAACTTACCTTACCACCCCTCTTTGGGATGAGCAATGAGTGGTTATAAACTATGTTTTTAAGCAAAAGAAATGAATTGTTGGTTATTTGGGGAATTGCAAGGTCGTCTTCTAGTCTTGGGGGAAAAAGAAAAAGTGTGAGCTGATTGCAATATCCAGTGATTCCTTGGTTTACTGATAAGCAAAATGCAGATAGAGGCATTTAGACCACGATTGCTGTGCGTATTCAACGTTACACAATATAAACATTTGGAAACGTTCTGGATACACCACGCGTGGAATCTGGATTTCGCATAAGAACGTCAAGTAAGGACGCAAGTGATTAGACGTCAAACGTCTCGGTGACTATATGACGTGACTGAAATGCTTTGACACAAAACAGTGTCAAGCAAGAAATTTATCGGAACGCCGTAGATTATATTTTCTTTAAAAATATTAGCTTCATTTATTCAATTTATGTTCTATCGTTGTAAAAATATAAGAAAGGGCAACTCGGGATGAGAACGGGGGACGGGAATCAACGACCCTCGATGGTGTTTTTCCTGTATTTCGGCGCTCATGAAATACAAAAAAAACTCCACCTTGGGTCTTGGATTCAGTCCACAGTACTCCAGGCTCGCTCTGGTCTCTCTTAGTGCTGCGAAATCACTCGCCGAAAGGTGTTCCCACCCAGACATTATCTCTTCACCTACCACGAATAATATGCGACACTTTCACTGAGTATTGTTTCCTCCATAATTAAGAAATTATATTTGTTTCCAAAATACATATAGCTTATGATACCCGGAACGGGCTCGACGAGCCTGTTCCAGTGAAAAGGTGGGAGGGCTCACAACCTATGCTTTGGAGGAAAATTGTTCGAAATACACCACTTGTGAATGGCAGTTATTAAGGTGTAACGCTGGACGAATTAAACGATTGATTGGGCGAGGAATTAACTGATATATTTTTGTTATAAAGCATGAGAACAAGCCAAGTATAATTAACCCTTTGAACTCTGGTGGTATCTTCCATGCCAGTTCAATGGAAGCACTTGGAAGAATCCAAATTCATTCTTTGGGGTAGACCAATCAATATTTTGGGGTAGACCAATCAATATTGATTTGTCTACCCCACACATTTTTGAACAGCCATCCTATTTAATGACGTTATGACGCATCATTTTCCTGGTCGGAAAAGCGGCCGCTCGGATTCAAGGGGTAACTAAGTCGCTCGTTTGAACCTAGAAGTCCATTACACCTGAAACATGGCTCGCGATTCTTTTGTTTTTTCTTCAAAATTCTCCAGATTGTGGGTTTGTCTAAACATGAACATCCATGATGCAATGGAAACTTACTTTCTCACTGTTACAAAACGCTTTTTGAAAAGAAAATATTGGGACAGTTAAAGAAATTCGAATATTTTATATTTTCTTAGGTGGTGAGCCACAGCCAACATCAACATCGGGTCGAATCGTTCTTGGATTCTGGTGGCTGTTCACTCTGTTGATGGCTTCAACGTACACAGCTAATCTAGCAGCGTTTCTTACAGTTACAATTTCAAAGAAGCCTATAAACAGCATGTCAGAGCTCGTTGCGCAAACTGGAGTTAAGCCAAATGTACTCTATGGATCGAATCTCTATGATGCGTTTGAGGTAAGGATGTCAGAACGAGAAGAATCAAACTTGTTCCTGCATTGGTGTACATCACGAGTTAATCTCCTATGAGCTGACGGTCACAAGTGAATTCACAAATTGATGGACGTTTTTATATTTTGTTACTTGAGTGCAACAAGACGACATCTGCAATGCTTCAGCATTGTCGATGGTGTCTTGTTGCACTTACGGGACCATTTGTCTCATTTATCCAGGTTTCCACAGTTTCGTACATCCCAGCCCAATGGATCATTTCGAAAAGGTAAATGCGGACACACTCTGAAATTGATGGATAATAGTTTGTAGTATAATTGGGCTACAACTGGAGCGTGTAGTTTCTACACTTTTCAAATGATTGCTTCGGAACTCAAACGAAATCATCAATATTGTCTTAAGTGGTCCGGCAGATACACCAGGTGTCGGGGCAATATTCTTGAAATGTAATCTATGGTTTAAAAAGTATATCAGTTACAAAGAAATATTCAGCATGATCATTAGTGTGTTTTTATGTGTACGTGTTTCTAAAATTCTCAACCCCATTAATAAACACCTACTTTCTCTAGGCCATATTTTCTATTTGTCGCTCCTAATTACTGCTGGACAGTGCATCTTATTAAGCTGAAACAGTCAATAGGTGAAACTCTGTATATTTTTCAGGATGCTAACCTTGCTCACACCTCTGAAATCTCAGTGAGGATTAAAAAACGTATTTTCAAGGTGAAAAGAAGTAGGTCGATAAAAACATATTCTCTTTTTTTCTTCTGATCTATAAGTTCTACATGTGTTTGGTCTGAAAAGTTGTAGGGTTTTGTTTTTTTTAACCCGTGACAAATATAGTAATTTAAAATTCAATCAGCTGCAGCGAGCTGTTTTTCAAACATTTTACATGGAATTGTTCAGGAAGAAAAGTGAAAAAACTTCACATGAAAATGAAAGTACAAAACGATCACTCTAGACTTTTAAAGCACACATCATTGGAAAGCATTTGTCATGAAATATTCAACATGATCATTAGTGATGAGAGACCAGCGCACTTATCCACTCGGCCACCACTCAAGAGAGTGGTGGTCGAGTGGATAAGTGCGCTGGTCACTCGTGCCAGAGGTCTCAGGATCGATCCCCGGTCGGGGAAAGTTCTCGAGGTGTCCGAACACTCTCTGTCAGCATCAATTGTGGGGTTGATGCTGACACAGCGTACCGTCCTATCGGGTGGGGGCGTGAAATGGCTGTCCTCTGTGCGGAGAGAGACACACTCCATGCAGGCTAAAGATCCTTTCGTAGTATTCAGAAGAGCTAGGCCATGAAGTTGCCGCTATGATGGTCATCCCACACACCTACACCATTGGGCCAAGGAGAGGTGGTAATATAAGTTGCATAACTTGTTCGCCAATCATTGTAAAACAAATAAGATTAAATAAATGAAATTTGTGAATTGATGTCGGACACACTACGAACTATAGAGGAAGGAATGATAATCATTTATTTTGTGCAGGCAGAGAAAATTACTTTGAAAAAATGACCATGTCGCGTAGCTTAACACAGATAAATTGATTTCTTACGAAAACTATGTTTGTGCCTTTTCAAGTATATGTGTATAGTTTCCCTTCTGATGGATACAGTTTTTGAGGTGGGTAGAAATGAATTATATTCACTTTGAAAGTAGAGATAACAGTCACACATTAGCATTATCAGAAGGCGCTGTTCAAAGACTTCCTCTCGGTTTTTCAAGGCTCTTCTACCAATACCAACCCCTTCCTGTGGGACCTTGTTGGCCCCCAGTCGCAGCTTGCTTCCAACGTCTATGACCTAATGAGGCTAAGGTCTTTTAAATAGCGACATGGAATATGTCCTGTGCAAAATCACTTGTGCAAATGGTAATGTCTTGTGAACATCACAGTTCCTGCATTTCACACCGATATGATTGAAATTTTGAAAAAAGTTTCTTATCGGTAAGTTTTTCCCATTTTCTTCGCATGAAAAGTAGATTTAGAAGCCTGTGTTATGATTTTATGAGCACCACGGTTCCTTAATGTTTCAATAAATATGACTGATATTCAAATGGAAGCATTTTTTCCTGATCGAATTCCGAAAATATTCAACGAATTTTCTACAACTGTTGCGTTGAGTTCATTCTTTATTCATTCTTAAACTCTTAACCCGCTGAGTATTTTCAAGATATTTTTATCAAATCTAGTCATGGCTGTTGTGAAGCAGCCATGACTAAATTTGATAAACAATTCACCTAAATTTAACTCAAGGATCATTGGTGAAGAAATTCCATTTAATTTACAGGGTGAAAACTCGAGTACATTTGCCCAAATTATACATATTTCACTGGCAAGATAAATCCTTTTCTAGGCAGGAATATCTACCAGAAGCATGCAAGGAATTATCTTTATATATTGTGGGCGACACAGTTCCTTTACTTTTTTGTCGATGTGATGGAAGTTCAGAAGAAGGCCACTTCTACAGATTTCCCGGTCATATTTTCCTCTTTAAGAATGTCTCTATGTGAACGTCGTAAATGAGCCCCTTGCCAATGTAGACCTAACATTTAGAGACCTACAGGCGAATCTACTCGTCTGCAATCTACTACATCAGGAGCTCTGGAACTAATAATAATAATTTCTTCGCTATCCGAAAACTTGTCGCGGTTTGACATTAAGAATGCCTTGGTTACGCCTGTGTTCTCAACTGGAGCTCCCTCACCCCGTGCCTTCTCTCCTCCCAACATCCTCAAACGAATTATTTAATGCTATCCTGTGCGTCTTTCTAAATTCATTGATCAGCACACTAACACTCTCCTTTGAGTCAAACAATAGCCGCTTTTTCTTCAATCCCGACACCCATTTCTTCACAAACCTCCTATGAATCCTGTTCTATCATACTGATATTCTGGACAATCTAACATAAAGGTCTCCGTCACTCCCAAATTACACATTTGGTACGCCTTGGGGCTGTCTTTCCCAATCTTCGCTTTAAGCTCCAGCGACCTTGACCTCCGTTTGAATAGCAGTAAGGTGCCATCCTCATATTCCTCAAATGCTGGATTCGCTTATCGTTCAGCTCCCTTCTCCTTAAGTTCATTTACAATCCTCCATGATTCTCTTTCTGACGAGACTTTTACTTTGGACTGTCCATCTTTTCAGGTCTGAGATCTCTATTGAATAATTTTTTATTGACTCATTTATTTGCCCAACCCTTCTCGTCTTGATATTAGACTCCTAAATATTCTGAAACGTTATGTTACACATGTGGCAGAGAGATTCAACGAAATAGTCTCGACCGTGCGGATAATAGTGACATGGCAGAGGAATAAAATTCGAGTTTGTGTTTCTAATCAAGTGGTGTCTGCAAACAATTATGCTTTGAATGAATGGGCGATTGAGATATACAATAATATTCAAATACAGAATGAACTGATTTAATTGTGTGAATATGGCATAGCCAATTGGTTGTATTCCTGTCTTCTCTCTAGTACATGATCGATATTAATTGGGCACCATAAAGACTGAATCGAATTGAAAAGGTAGAATGAATTAAATTAAAATGAAATTAATTGTCATTGTCTTTGGATCACGTATAGTATTTGGGGTACACACCACAGTGACTCTGGAATTCCGCAGAGATTTAAAAAATCGAAAAGCATACTGAGGTACGGATGGATGAGACACAATATATTATACCAGCGGAATTTTCTGTGGTAAATATTTCAAATGTGTTATAGATGATTATTTCATTGTTTGGATGTTGATGTTATTTCTTCATTACTGATTAAATTTTGATATATCGTTCACCTCGACGTCGATAGCAACGTTGTCGTCCACCTGACATGTAAAGCGTGAATCGAGACTCGTCAGTGAATAATACACGTTTCCAGTGGGTCAAGTGAAACCGATTTGGAGCATGTGCCCGCAGCCATTGCAATCGATGTTGACGTCGCCTGGGTGTAAGTTGCGGTCCAACGTAGGGACGTCGTGGCCTTAAATTGAACTCCCGTAACCGATTTCTATCTTTTCTTGGACACCGATTTTTATCTTTTCTTGGACACACGAGGCTACCCTAAATACAAACAACCTGAGTCGCCGTCTAAAATCGGTTACGGAGGTGAGAGAGATGTATGCTTCTATCTTGACGTGGTGACGTAAAGAGGGAACGTCCGCTCCTGGGACAATCAGATAATCTTCCTGTGGCTCTGAGACGCCCAACTAAATGAGCTATCATTGACTTATGGACCCCAAATTGCTGGGCGACGATACGTTGCGATTGGCCCTCATAATTAGAACAATAGCCTAACCCCTATAATCTTCGGACATTCACGACATTTTGCTTTTCAATCGAGTTGAAATGAAATTTTGTGCAATCGATGTGTACTGTTCAAAACTTCGATTTGGCATGGTTTTCAAGCCCAAGCACGTGGGTGTGCCCGGATACACGGTTTGTCGAAAAATTTGTTGAAGCATGCAGCGCCGAACGTGGTGATGATTGACTGAATTTTAACCAAAAACTCTTTAGACAGTACACTGAGGTAGCTGTGTGTCAAATGTTACTATATTTGGTCAACGAATAGTCAAACTTTATTAGGAAAACTGAACTTGCGTTTCTTTGTTCTGTTGTTATACATTAGCTTGACATTTATTTTTTATGGCCTTCCCCGCTAGACCATTATTCGCGTCAAGCAAAGTGGACAGTGATAACAACTAGCATTGTGCAAGAACATATTTCGCCCAATACAATTAAAAATGTCTAGACAAAAGATAAATCTGAATTGAGGGTAGCAACCGCACGTGTGATCATTTGATTCAGAAAGATAACTTTTTTATCTCCGCTCATCGAAAACTGATCACATATGTCGCGTCCACTCTTTTGATAACAGTAACTAAATGATAAATAAATCACCAACTTGGCGAAATAAATTAGACTAGATCATCGTTTCCATGGTGATATTATCTAGGCGTACCGTGCGTTAAAGCTGAGAAATAAAACCAAGCAACCCACAGCTGAAACACTACTATAGATTTCGGCCGTTATAGTACAAGTGGAAAATGAATAGGGATTGCGTAATATACAACTTAAGAACGTAATACCATGAGGCATAACCTTCATTCCTAAAAACTCAATTCATCGACGCCGAACGATTGTCAGAGTATATGCGAACAGGTCAAGAAAGGGAGGAGTAATGTAAGATTAATTGGTTATTACCACCACGTGGGTTTTCTAGACGATGTATAGAAGTCTTGCCCACGCCTGTGGGTCGTATATCAACTCGTACTAACGGACTTGTCAATATATGCCCAGACACGAAGTCTTGACGTCAATACAGCATCTCGAAAATCAACATGGCGGTAATAACCTATACAGTACGTGGAGAGTGGATTGTAACTAAATCACCCGCAGAGTGGAGTTATCACCCAAACTATAATTTTCAAATTGTGTACATATCAACAAAAAATACAAGCAATGTTTCAGCCAATGGACCTCCGGGTTTAACCCGGAGGTCCATTGGCTGAAACTTTGCTTGTGCTTGTTATGCCTTGCAACAAATTTGCAATTATTGCTTGGGTGGAATCTCCACTCTGCGGGTGATTCAGTGATAATACACTCTCCACGTACTGTATATATCGTGTATTTATTGAATCTTCTTTAGTGTAATCTGAAAGTACACTGTGATTCGGACAGGCCGTTCTTGGTAACGAGCGTAACTGGTTCCGATTATCAGTATCCATCTAATTTTTTTCTGTCTTTATAGGAGTCCAATGACGCATTATACAGTAAGATATGGCAATCAATGAAGGACTCCCCGAAACTGAAAGAAATGGGTGAACAGCTAGCTCTTGTGCGTACAGGAAAATTTGCTTTACTTGCTGATCGACTTAGTCTGGAATACGTCGCTTACAAAAATTGTGAAAGCTACTCGTTGGCAGATGAAATATCTAATACAGCTGGCTATGGTTTTGTACTACCAGAGAACGCGCCCTACATGGAGGCATTTAATCACAAGTAATAAAAATATTTCTTATTTCAGAAATAAATATATATAAAATTCAGAAGTAATATTGATGGATAGTTTTCAACTGTATGAGCTCATTAATACTTGCAATTATTGCTTGGGTGATTTAGTGATAATACACTCCTCACGAACTGTAAGAAAATGGCGTTTTCACCATCTTTTAATGTTCTGTAACTTTTATCTGCTTATTATATCAACAGTGTGTGCACCGTGACGTGGCATATAATAAGACACTGTCCTTTCCATCAGTATCAAAGTCTAGAAAGTGTGCTTTGTTAATTTGTTTTCGGGAAGAAGAAAAACTTCAAAATTACTGTAAAAACACATTGCCTAAACAAAAAGCCAAATTGGACACATACTTAGTGTCGGTAGGTGAGATATTGATAGATATTCTAAATTACGGATTATCTGTGAACTAGTTGTTTCTAACTGGCTTGTCATCAAAAACAAAGTTTGCTTTTGTTGCATTTAATAAGCGAAAACAACAGACAGCTCCGAGGGCTGTCTTTTGTTTTCATTGATTAAAAGTAACAAAAAGGAACTCGGCTTTATTTCTACTTATATCATATGTATTTCCTGAGCAATTTCTTGCTTCTAAATTGAACTTTCCTCGCTCATCTTATAAATTCAAGGGAGATAACCTTTATCGAAAATCGATTTTCAGGGATGTCTGCTATGAGTGTAGCCCGTTGCTCTGTGTTCCAGTCTTTGTCAAGAAATAGACAGAACGGCATTCGCGTTCGAACTGTCATTTTTAACCGCATCAGATCGATTTTGGCGGAATGATAATATTGAACGAGAAGTCGAAGGCCTCGAAAGCGGTTAAACATTACCGTTCCAACGCGTATTCTAATCTGTATTTATTGCAAGTCTGCAGTTTACAAAACATTATTAATCGTTTTTGACGGAGGGATAATACTGAACTCGAAGCCTTCGACTTCTTGTTCAATATTATCCCTCCTACGAATTAGGTCGAGTGTGGCAAAAAATTGACAGTTCGAACGCGTGTGCTGTTCTGTATTTATTGCACGCCTACAGTTTACTAAAAATATATTAATACAATTGTTGCCAAAAATAACCCAAACATAAAAAAAGAAATAATTAAATAGTCCACGCACGTGATCCGTAATGTTAAAGGACAATCAAAAAAAATTATTGTTCGCTTCGGTTTTTGCAGAAATAGCGTGTATTTTATGAAAATAAACGCATATGAGTGCAATAAAGCTTATTACTCTGACCACCTAATAATGAAGAGAATCAATAAATATGTAGACTGGTGCCAGGTACCCTCGCGGCATCCGCATGAACCTGAAAGTTCATTGGATGAGATCTAGTTTTTCACGGGACTGAGAACTATCGCCTGGGTGGAAATTCTCTCCCACGTCTGTTTGAATGATGAATTCTTCTTCACGCATTGAGAACAGCAACAGACATAGGCATTTGTTATAACAAATATTTTATATATATATATATTAACCCCTTGTCTTACAAAACGGTCGAACAGTGCTAATGACGAAAGACCGCATTCATTTTTTTTTCAATTTCAAGCCCACAAACGTGGTATTGAGCTAAAATAAAGAAATGGCACATCAGCTAAGCTGGTTAGCCAGCGCTTTTTGCGTAGCCTGAAATCTCAAACTCTGAAAAAGCTAGAAAGTCCAGCTGAAACTACTGATTTCGAACCACGGAAAATTGAACACAACAGACCGTTGCAGAATGGTAGTGGCGCGGTATTTAATTGCAAAAAGCCTCGTTGTAGATTGCGTACTTTTATGCCTGATCAGAAAGAGGAATTTTCCTCCGAACAAACGCAAAATCAGCATCAGATCCGTAACCCTCCTCTATTGTGATTCACCAAATATTATTTGCTTTATCACGTGCAAGCGCTGTCGGAAGCAGTAGGTTGGTCAAAGTCAAAATCCTTTCAGCGAACGTGCTACTAGACACAAACAGGATATAAAACATAATGCTGATGCCCCAGTAGCACAACATTTTAACCTTCCTGGCCATTCTT
This sequence comes from Pictodentalium vernedei, assembly GCA_031216915.1. Taxonomy (NCBI): domain Eukaryota; kingdom Metazoa; phylum Mollusca; class Scaphopoda; order Dentaliida; family Dentaliidae; genus Pictodentalium; species Pictodentalium vernedei. The sequence goes on from CM062297.1 coordinate 694,907,289, forward strand.
TGGACGATTTCGAAATCCATCCGATTGAACAACCACCAATTGAAAACACATTAGAAGAAACGGATGAATTTAGAAAAAAAACGTGAAGGTTTTTGGATCAATACGCTTTAAACTCTCTGGCCATTTGGTATGAACATATCAGAGGGAGAATGCGAAAGGAGGTACATCATTCCTTTCACTTTAACATACAACAGAATGAATATCGAAAGAGCAAAAATGTTAAAAAAATGAATTCAATTCAACCAATGCTAAATTAAATGAACTTTTGAATCTTCGACCTGTCGACGCCTATAAGAAAAACAAAAGCTTGCGTAACATCCTTGTAAGGACTAAATTAGAGCCCATCAATGAATAATATCAATTATTGCCAGTCAGTTTAACCAGTTTCGATGCAAATCACTTAGTTTAAATCAATTTTATGTATTTTTTGTTATGTTTGAAACCATGAGGGTTCAGTGAATGAAAACAATTTTTCGGCGGCATATTAAAAGAAAAAAACTTTTCAGTAGAAAATGTCTGTGCCAGTGCGAATTTTTAACCTCAAACATACACACACATACTGGTTTTCCTTACATTGTGAGGTATCTATTTCATACCAGCTGAGCGAGGTCATCGCTTTCTAAGGCTCTCAGAAAGGAGATATTTCGTATATTATCCTGTCATAACATGGAAAATCCAAGGACCGTCCACGTTTTTGTCTAGCATGAAGGGCTAAGTGTTAGGCATTCCACATACATACTGAGGCACAGCCTTATATGGCAGTGTCTTTCCGAGGTATGTAATAAGGTAATGTCGTCCCAATGTAGTGTTCCTTTGATGGTAATGTCTTCCCCAGGTAGTGTCCCTTACTTTATTCATTTAGTGAAGCGTACGGACATTCGTTGAAGATAATTAATATTCAACTAGCATACGCATGCATCAGCTGCAAAAATTAGTCATGTCGGATTTCTGCCTACGGAGTGTGTTACACACAGATGTACACTCGTAAACTCCGTATTGAAGAAGCAAGGTACTTCTCAAATTATGTTTATAGGATCCAGCACTGAAAGTGGAGTAACTTAGTGAGGTTGCCTTACCGAGGTGACGGGAAATTTACCTCGGTATTTTTTAGTACCTCGGTAAGTGACTGTGTACTTCAAAAAATTGCCTTGATAGGGGGTTAAACCAACGCACACACACACACACACACACACACACACACACACACACACACACACACACACACACACACACACACACACACACACACACACACACAGTCTTGTTTACCCTACATACCGAGGTACCCCATTGTTTGTCCTTTGTGTGGACTAACGGTTTCAACCTCGTTTTGCCGGTACAGTTCTGGGAAAACAACCGAGGTAAAGGGTTTCTTTTGTCTTTTGTACCTCGGTAAGGCGAAACACGCAAACTCTTTTGTCTAGTTACCTCGTCAAGTTGGTAAGACAAACGCACACACACACACACACACACACACACAAACACACACAAACACACACACACACACAGTCTTGTCTACCCTACATACCGAGGTACCCCATTGTTTGTCCTTTGTGTGGACTAACGGTTTCAACCTCGTTTTGCCGGTACAGTTCTGGGAAAACAACCGAGGTAAAGGGTTTCTTTTGTCTTTTGTACCTCGGTAAGGCGAAACACGCAAACTCTTTTGTCTAGTTACCTCGTCAAGTTGGTAAGACAAACGCACAGAGACGCACACACACACACACACACACACACACAAATGCACTCTCTCTCATAACATCCTCAGAGCTCTGTTTAACCGCTTGTGTGGGTACCTGTCGTCTTTTTCTTTTGTTCTCGGTAACAAACAAATCTCCACAAAATCGGGAAGACAAACCCTTAACCCATTGTTTCTTTACGAGAACGCAGAGAAAAGAAAGGAAATATTTGTGTTGCCCACTATTGTCTAGATTTTCACAAAATCGGAAAAACAGACCCTCTTCCACACACATAAACCTACAGTCTTTCGGGAGACTGGTTTTTTCTTCTGTTCTAGTAACAAACAGGTCCTCCCAAAATCAGGAAGACATACCCTAACCCGTTGTTCTCTTTCGGAGACTCGGAAGAAAACAAAATAAATCTGTATGGGAACCCAAACACTATATTGTTTAGGGTCTCACAAAATCGGGAAGACAGATTTTTCTGTGTTCCATTAGCATTTGACAATGAGGAAATATGTGTCCGTCTATATAACGGTTCTATTGAACATTGCTTTCTTGCTGTGACTTAGACTAATAGTGAATGTACAGATTTGCGTGAAAGCTTTTGCCAATTGTTTTGTTAAAGATGTCCTGCTGAGATGCTTTTGTAGCTTTAGTGAAACCATTTCATCCCCGTTGCCCTGAATGGAATCGTCTTATCTAATATTTACAAAAGGAAATTGGTGCGCCTATATTACATTTGTGGCAAGGCTCAGTAATAATTTAATCCTACATCCCTTTCGGTCTGCCGGATGAAATTATCAGTCATCCCTCTGTCCAGCTGGTTGTTTATTGTACGGTATACTCACTAGCTGCTAACCTTTGTTTTATGCATACCGAAATGGAAGGGTTAAAGCAAGAGTGCCAGAAGCAGGGGCAGATGCGAAGCGGGGAAAGGAGATGGGGCACCTACGACATTTTTCGTCAGAAGAGCACCAGTGGAAAATACTTTACTTTCCGAGAACTGTAACTGAGAAACTCTCGAGTATTCGTTTTTAACGTATTTTACGTGTCACAGTGGCAGTGGAGAGCGGTGGCGGGGTTGACCAAAAGGTTTGTAGATGGAGCCATGTTGCAATTAAGGGTCGACATATAAAAAATATTATATCTCACGTGACCTTCTAGGCTCCTGATTGGACGAATGATACACCCCTATTTCGTGTAGTTTGCACCCACAACACTGACCAGGCACTACACGTTTTCTATTTTTAGCACACTACTATATCAGTTTGCTTTTCATACTGGGCGAATAAAACTAATCAGGCTAAATTTAAATATCGATTCACAGAGGCACAACATCCACAAAACGACCCGGAAAGAAATCATTGTGGAAAAATGTAAGGCTTTTCCATTGTTGAAGTCACATTTTCCGAGGCGTTCATTTTATTCCTTGAGAAGATGATCCATATCTCGTTTCGAAGAGAATGATCCATACCTGGGTACAACTTTCATGAGAACGCGTCCGGATATGAAAAATTGTTTGTTTCGCTGCTCTTATTATTTCGCTATTTAATTGTATGTTTTGGGCAGAAAACGAATAAATAATGGAATTCATTTGAATCTTCGGAGTTTTGTATTCCGTACTGACCCATTCGGTAATGTATATGTGTGACAAATGCGTGGAAATTATCAAATTGCGTTGTCAAATTTCGAAAATTTTAGCTTTCATTTGCGAGTTGCGCGATTATAGAATACACAGTTCCGTTTGGGGGAAATGTTTTGTTTACCCTTGCCGACCGATTCAAAATTTGTCTTCTGCTCATATCAATAATATAACAATAACATGATTTTGGAAGACATTATGGTTCATTAGCGGCCCTGCAGCAATGATGAACAGCCCGAAGGTTTATTAAAGGCCCGAGACGAAGTCGAGGGCCGTTAATAAGCCCAAGGGCTGTTCATCATTGCTGCAGGACCGCTAATGAATCATGATGCCTGACAACAATCATGTTATTACTATTATTACCACTCCCTCTTACAGCAAACTTTAATCTAAAAATAGCCGGGCCGCGGGCCGCTAGTGGCTATTTATACCATTATCGCCCGCGGCTCAGCTCCGTCGGATGACGTCAGTGAAATTATGGAGTTTTAACGGGCCTCCAAACTTACGTTAATCGACTAGTAACTTATAGATTGAGTGGTAACAATCCAAGTTAGCGTTTCCTACCGAGAATGACAGTTTCAAATTGTGATTTAAACTACAATCGATTTGTTTTTTGAAAACTACATGGTATTTGTTTCTATACAGCGCTGGTTGGTAGGGCTGCTACCTTGGTAATAGATTAACCAATCGGGCAGATGTTTTTCTTGGTGGGTGTTCGATATAATATAAGGATTAATGCATGTCTTGTCGTTAACTACGCCCATATAGTACCCAGTGAGGTGGTGTAGTTCCCTCGCGTCGGGAACAAAACCACCTCACTGGGCACTATATGGGTGTAGTCAACTCCAAGCCGTGTACTATTCCTTAAATATATAATGTCAATACTATCGACTGTCACGTTATAATTTACGATGAGTTGTAAACTCTCAGTCCTAACTCATTCCCAAATCGAATGCCCTTTTTTATACCCCTTCCCTTTGACTTCGGATGCTTCTGGCGTACTTGGTTTAAAGTACAAACCACACATTTCGGAAAGTTAAATTTTCTCTCAATTTTTCTCATCCACAGCATCATCAAAATGCAGGAATCTGGACTAATGGCAAAATGGAGAAAGAAATGGTGGTCTGATGCGGAATCCTGTAGCGGCCAGCAGACTCAGAGTGGAGCAGACATTCTAGATTTGGAAAGTATCGGAGGACTGTTTGTGATATACGGTCTCGTTTGCTGTTCTGCAGTGTTTTGCCTTTTTGTCGAAATGGCTCTTTTAGTTAGAAATAACAGACGTATTGGAGAGATGAATATTATTGTTAAAAACAAAGACACCAAAAAACAATTTGACAAAAGAGACAAAAACAATAAAAATGTGAAATATTAAAATTGGTATGTTTATTGGGTTTTGTTTCTATGGTTTTATTTCTCGTTTTTGACGTCACTCAGACATCTTCTACACTTCATTTTGAATAAGAGTCGGATATTTTTCTTTTTCTGCTTTGTTACAAAATTTCCGAAAATTTGGCAAAATATCTGTGCGAGACAGAGAAGGTGGTGCCAGGAAAGTGGAATACAAAGGGGGACTTGCTCTCACTCACTTCGTGACACGTTACATAATCGGACACTGATTTTGAAATGTTAAGAGTATGTCAATGCTGCAGTAATGCTATTCCTATCAAAGTATAGGATTCTAAAAGTTACTGACCTGTTCAAATTACAAACTTACCTTTTCATATTTGATTGGAAATATGGTAATCTCCCAATGTCATTTAATAACTAATTTAGTATTGTAGAAAATATATCTCGTATGAACACGAGGCAAATGGGACAAATGCGTGTATACAGAACTCGCACAAAATCCCTAGATAAGTTACCTATATTTGCATTCCCTAAAATATGGAACAAATTGGACATGAATCTACAAAATGTAAATAATACAATCAAGTTCAAAAATAATCTAACAATAAAACTTTTGTGTCCCTTTGCTGACAGTACCCAATGTCGTAACCCGTATTGTCCAGACTGCTGTGTCTAAACAAAGTTGACGTAGAATAACGCACGTAAATCTTTGAATAAGTTCGCACCTTTACACATTAATTGTGTCATTTACCAACGAGGCAAACTCGAGAAGAGTATCGGACAACTCAGTTCAATAGGAGCTGAGGAGTCGTACTCTTCCGATTATGCTGGTGTTGCCCGGGAGTTATTTTATTAGCGCTCGGATAATATTGGTATAAGCGCAGATCTAAGACTTCATACGTATTAATCGCAGGATATGGCAATAAATGCTGAAGGTGACTTAAACAGACAATAAATAATTGAATAAAAACTTAAAAACCAAATGGGTAACTAAGTGAATTAACAAATAAAATAATTGAAAGATTGGTTGGCTGTTTCAGTAGTTGGTTGAGTAGTCAGTTTGATCAGTAGATTATCTGACTATTAGACTATTGGATAATACCTGGTTATCTCGTCTTTAAATAAATCCACCGTGATGAACAACCAAGTCCATGGGTGAGCTACATCACCTGGAGTGTTCTCAGACGCTGTGCTGCAGTGTCCCTGTTCCTTAGTCCATTCGCAGTGTTGAAGCAGGAAGATATGTTTTTTGGGGAGGGGGATGACAGGTAGACAGCCAATCTGGCTACGTCATCTCCCTATGATATGTGCAGAAAGAATTCTGTTATTAAAACATTATTAAAACTTTGTACCCAGAAATGTCTATTTTGTATACAATGCTCATGTCGTAAAATAAAGTATTATCTTATCTTATCCTGTAATATATGATCAACAAGTGTGAGGAGAATTGTTGCGTTTACATTTAAAAGTGAATTATTTCCTCGATCAGTTTGGGCTATTTCTGCAACTTTAGCTGGATCGATTTTTTAAACCCTCCCATCGCCGGTCCAAACTATGGTTAGGACGGTCTGTTCTGGACGGTTGTGGCCCCACTTCCATTAAGCTTCTGCCGCTGTGTTGAGAGACTATTCGGATCTTCATTGGTGAAAAATATAAAATATGTGGTTATACATTCACAAATGAAGGTTACACATTACATTAACCCTTTACCTAACATGAAAAGCAGACGACACTTGCAAAAAAAATTCTTGAATAACTAATTTTTTTTCATTTTTTGTCTCAAAAACATAGGTTATGACCCCTCGTTGGAACGAACTCGACGAGCTCGTTCCAACGAGGGGTCATAACCTATGTTTCTGAGACAAAAAAATGAAAATATTTTGAAAATTATTTGGCGATTTTTGAGAATAGCGCTGGCCGGTTTTGGCCGTTACGTTGGGTAAAGGGTTAAAACTGTTTTCATCATTCCAATTTACTTGTTTACAACAGTTTTACTAATTGATTGCTTTCGACGAATAACATTGAACTATTTCGCTGTAAACAATTGCATTGCCGGCGCCTAGTAACACATCAAGGGGGATAACTCGAGCTGGGTTCATATCGGTTGAGTTTTGTCATATCGGCCTAACCCACTGAGTCACTGCTTCCCCTTGACGAGGTAGTTCACATCTCGTTATGGATTGGTCATTCTTGTTAATGTATATTTTTTATACTGTAATAACAAAAAAATATATTACCTTCACAATGGCAGGAAATTCCAAGTAAGCATCACGAATTCATATTCTCGTTGTTTATTCATGAATCACTTCTTCAGACGAATTTTGCAATATAGTTGCTCCAGCTCATTTATGTCAAACTGGTGTGAAACATTCTACACAGTAACAATCTCCAAGGCAAATGGAATTATTGTCAAATGCTATTCATGTTTTTTATCTGTCTGTATACACACCAGTCAGGGGGCGCAGTGGCGTCGCGGTAACCGGTGTGACAGGAATGATAGTCCGTAGGAACGTTAGTCCCTCTGGACTATTATTCCGCGGAATTATAGTCCGAGGTCTAACATTTCTAAGAATAGTAGTCCGGCGGATTACTATTCCTAGAAATGTTAGACCTAGGACTATAAATGTCACACCGGTTCTCGTCAGATCACCGAAGTTAAGCAACGTCGAGCCCGGTTAGTCCCCGGATGGGTGGCCGTCTGAGCGATCGATTCGGACTCCCGCGTTGTGTACTTGAGCAAGGCACTTAACCCCGATTGTCCACATGGGGACACGATGGTGCCGCACGTCGATGGTGCGCATGTCTTTAACCAATCTAACCCTGCCTGTGTTGCAGTGCGGAGTTACGATGTTGGGGAGTTGGCAGCTGCTCGCCGTTGCTCTGTGGTTCTCTCTGGGTACTCCGGCTTCCTCCACCCGTAAAACTGCCACGGTCATGATTAGCCATTCTGTATAAATATGTGACCTTAAACACCAATAAATAAATAAATAAATACACACCAGTCACAAAAATGTACGTGTAATCTTACGCACAGGTGTGTATTGGATATTTCGCTAAAGAAGATAATGGCTGAGAAAATTATTTTCCCTTTGTCTTAGTATATTGCCCTATTATCGTGGTACAGCCATTTTGTTTCATGAATTATCAAACCAGCAGGTTGCATTGACAACCAGAAACGAGCGTTTGTCACTTATCTCTACAAAACTGGATTGCTGGAACGCTCGTTGGTCAGATATAGAAAGGTGTCTCCACTGCTGCTATTTTAGGGGGTGGGGAGTCGCTATAAACAACAATGCCCAACAATAACAAAATTTCTGAAGGTTTTCATGGTCCCAACGCCTCTCCATCGCCGTTAAAGTTTTAAAGGCAATACTTTAATGTCTTTGAAAGGTAAATATGTTGATAATGGGCACATTTTTCGTGGCAATGCAAATTGAATATTTGCAAAATGTTTTAGTTATTATTGAAAAAAAATAACTGCCAAGAATAGAAATTGTTATTACTTTCCAAAGTGTGATTTACTGGGATTTCCCGGTTTGATTATAAACGATAACTTAAGTGAATTATGCAATCAACAATTAGGTCATGTATCCGTGCGCGCAAACGAAGACGCCTTGTCGTGGGTGTAATGGGGACTTAATTGTTGTTGTTGTTTTTTTAACCCTTTACCTAACATGAAAAGCAGACGACACTTGCAAAAAAAATTTTGAATAACTAATCTTTTCATTTTTTGTCTCAAAAAAATAGGTTACGACCCCTCATTGGAACGAACTAGATGAGCTCGTTCCAATGAGGGGTCATAACCTATGTTTTGGAAGCAAAAAGTGAAAATATAAAAAAAACTTGAATGGCGTTTTTCTTGTAGGTAAGAGATTAATACAATATAACCCACCCTAAATAGGACAGATAACGTAAATTCTCCCTACTGAAATAATGCAAATATGACCCAGTTGTATTTTGTTTAGCCAATCAAATTGTCCAGTTTTAATAAACAGAGTAATCGCTTGACTGGACTGGTTACGTGAAATAATTCATTCGAGGCGAGGGACTATATTGTTAAACACTCGTGCGCATTCGCGCACCCGTGTTTGTACAACGTCCCTCACCTCTCATGAATTATTTCACGTAACCAGTCCAGTCAATCGAATACTCTCTATGATATAGTGTCATTAGTTTTTGTGCTAGGCAAACACTATGACGTTTGATGAAGTGAAAGCTGCTACGCCGTGAGGAGAGTCAAATCGTAACAGCTTTTACGTCATCTGGCCCTCAGTGTCGGTGGGGCTTCGATAGGAGTCTAATTGGTGTGCAAGCGGCGCCGGACGAATTACACTAAAAGGAACAGTTTTAAGTTCACCTGCACGTATTATTGACCGTCGTCAGACGATACCATTTAGAGGAACGAGAGGCGGAAAATGTTCAGAATCGATATCGTTTTAGAGGTTATTATTTGGTTAGTTTCATATCGGTCGAGATATCATCTCGAGCTAAATTCAACTTGAGGCAGAAGGCTGATGTGAAGTTACCGAGGGCTGATATCTCTAGTGATATGAAACCAACCAAGTAATAAACTCTTTATTTATTAAACCAAAACAAATAATTACAAAATTACTCAGAGAGGGTACACTTTTCTATCAGTGTTATTGCTTCTCATTCTTTTTGCAAAATCCGAAGTTTCCTCTTCCCCTAGTTCAATTATCCGAACGTCTCGGCTTCCCCAGGAGGGAAGCCGCGACGTTCGGACAGCTGAACTATCTTCTCTCACTTCGACGAATCTCCGCTTACGATTCCGAATCATAGTTTGTTCAGAATTGTGTGCACAACTCTCTCCTTTTTTCTCGTCATCCACATGATTCTTACTTATTTCCACCCAAACCAGAAAATAAGCAGTCTGACATTTGCAAAATGAGGTCCCCAGGGGGTAAATTTGATGATGCTATCCCATACAGTGGGCCAATTTATCCTCTGGGTACCTCTTTATGTTTATTTTCGAGACCCTGATTCAGATTGAGGTTTACAGAGGGTAAATTTAGCGATGCTACCCTGCTGTGCAGGGTAGCATCGCTAAATTCACCCTCTGGTGACCTCATTTTGCAGACATCAGTCTGCTTATTTTCTGGCTTGTTGCCATCATTAATTCCTCGCCAAACAAAAACTACTCTCCTGCCTGGTAATGTCAATTTTACTGATTGATTGCGTTTGACGAATACCGTCGAACGATTTCGCTGCAAACAAAATGTTTGCGCCAAGTAATGCACCAAGGGGAAACTCAAGCTTGGTCCATATCGGCAGAAATGCGCGTTATATCAGCCGACTTTGAAGTCATATTAGACGATCTTGATAATCGGCAATTCTGGGAAAAATAATCATATTTAATAAATAATGTATTTTTATCTCGTCTGGAGTACCACATTATGTTATGAGCTGTAAAGCGAAAATTGTGTTTGCATTTTACACTAGATGATGAAATATGATCGTGCCAAGAAAAAGCAAACGTGACATGAATGAAAACAGACCAGTCAAACACAAGGGGCAGTTGTGCAAATATGATTTCACATAATACGGTCTTGGAATGTAGTTTCAATGAGATTCAAAAAGTCAATAGAATAGCATATGCTTAATGGAACGGTTTATTCGTCTCTTCAATGTCAAGTAACTTGATTCGTGTGCACCCGAAATAAACCAAATACCACATGTCTGATCAGGCTTTCAAGTGGATATTAATACTAGCAAATAAAGTGTATATCTTGTTGATGACGAACAGGGGCGTAAATCGCTTGTCTCGTCGCCAGGAGTCGGACAATATACTACTGTCCATGGAACACAGCCCAAGCGTCAAGCTCATCTTAGTCGGAATAGTTCGAAACAGAGCCGTAGTAAGTACATACGGCCCTAGATATTCTTCTCTAAACAACTAGATTGCTGGAACGTCAGCAAAAAAAACGTCCCGATTTATTCATCCACCACCCTTCCCCTTAAGATGGCGGCAAGTCAATCAACGCGATAACTCCTCCCATCGATGACGTTTGGTGGTGTGAAAGCTGTTACGCCACGACTGTAGTCAGGAGATCCTTTTCCAACAGTGTGCTAAATCACCGCATTTTACCACCAGGTTAAAGTACGGTGAGTATCAACGTCTTTATAAAGCAGATATTTATTTATTTATTTATTTATTTATTTATTTATTTATTTATTTATTTATTTATTTATTTATTTATTTATTTAATATGTGATTTTAAAGTCACTTATTTCTGAACAATGGCTAACCATGACCACGACAGCTTTATGGGTGGAGGAAGCCGGGGTAAACCGAGCAACGGCGAGCAACTGGATGGTCACTTGTTTTGAGGCACACATTATATTGACACTTCCTTCTCATTGGAAATACGCGAGGCAAATAAATTATCCATTATTCACATTCTATCGCTCATTGGTTAGAATATTTTATTTTAAACCGAAAAGGCGACAGTTCGTTCCTGGCCGACACATCTGCGTCGTGTCCTTGGGCAATACATTTAATCACGATTGCCCATATGGAGAGCACGGTCGCGCTGTGTACTAAGCCTATTGCACGCCGATAGTACTCCTGCCTTTATCCGCTGCTAACTCTGTTTATTCGGTGTTAGTAAGTTGTCTGACAGTTGCTCGCCGTTGTTCGGAGGTTCTCTAGGGGAACACTGTTCCCCCCGCTTCTGAAACTGTCCAACATGATGTGATCTTGGCTGTTGAATGCGATGTTAAACCCCAATAAACAAACAAACAAACAAATAATCGTGTTCAGGCTTTGTGTCTGCTTGTGTACTGTACAGTCGCCGTGGACTGGCTGTAATCTACACGTGGGAAGTGGTGTCCTTTATGTTTACCAGGAAATAAATATTATCTTTAGAAATTTAATTAATGAAGCTTCATTAACTAAATTGTTGATGATAATTCTGATAATTAGAGTTTGGAATTTAATATTATTGCGCCCGTGAGAATATTATCCACTGGTGGAAAGTGACCACTCTAAGGCGGCTGTACTGTAAATAAATACCAAGAGCAATTCGAATAAATTCCATTCTATTTGTTCGTTGTCGTTCTTCCGGTAAAATCTGTTATCGCTCATGATCAATAATTCTGTTTTCCAAATGTGATTGTCAGACGCATATATTAAAAAGAAAGGCTACCTTCTTTGGGTGGATGTCGAAATCGTTTTGCTGTAAGGACGAAAAATAACATATTTTAAAATGGAACAATAGGCGCCAAGTGACCTTAACCTTTTACCTAACAAATCGCCCGCATCCGCCCGCGTAATATGCAAATTGAGCAATTGAAAAAATTAAATTTTTCAAAATATTTCAACAAAACCATATCATGTGACCCCTCATTGGAACGAGCTTACTGAGCTCGTTCCAATGAAGGGTCACATGATATGGTTTTGTTGAAATTTTTTGAACCTATTAAAAAAATGATATTTAAAATAATAAATTTTGATATCGTCTGCGTTGGGTAAAGGGTTAATCGTTCACAAAAGAAAGTTGTTGAAAGAAGGATTAAACGTCACACTCAGCAGCTATTGCTAATTAATACTGCAGTGTCTTATAATATGAACCCGAGCTCTTGATTTGGAACATCTTGATTTCCACACAGCTAGAGATGCTGAATACCAAATAGCAAAAGATTCGGACTCGTGGATAACACCAAGGAGATATTTAAATTTTTAAAGAATATTCCTCACATTGCCTTAAGTATTAAAATTCGGATCGTATAAAAATCCCAAATAAGGACACAGGGACTTGATTTTAGCAAAATTGAATCTCTCCTCCAAAGGATGTTGTACACCAAATATCGAACGAATCGGATAGGTGGGTGCGCAGAAGTAGGCGATTTTTAAAAACCATTCTTCATATTGCATTAAGCGAAGATTTGGGCTCCCATAACCAGCCTCAAATATGAACCCAAGAACTTGATTTGAACAAAACTTAAATCTGACACCCATAAAGATGCTGTGAACTAATAGAAGATTCTAACTCGTGGATCCGAAGAAGCTTTTTAAAGAACTAAAACTTAAATCTGACAAGGATGCTGTATACCAAATGACAAGAGATTCTGATTGGTGGCCCAGGAGAAGAGTTTTAAAGAATTTTCCTCATGTTGCGGAAAATTAAGAAGTAAAAATTGGGCTCATACAGGGTGCCTAAATATGATCTAAGGGATAAGATTTGAACAAATTTGAATCTGCCCCAAAGGATGTTGTATTCCAAATATCAAGAGATTCTTACAGATGCATAGGGAAAATGCGATGTTTAAATAATATTCCTAATATTCCAGTAAGTTAAAATTTGAACTCCCATAGAGAGCCCCAAATACAAACCTAAGGACTTGATTTGAATAAACTTGAATTTGGCCCCCATAAGGATGCTGTAATATAAAATATCAGAAGATTTCGACTGATGGATTTGAAGAAGTCTGTTTATAGAGAAGCCCAAATAAGAAAACAGGGACTTGATTGGAACAAACAAGAGTCCGACTACCGTACGGATGTTGTATACTAAATATCAAAAGAGTCTGGCTGGTGGTTTTGAAGAAGAAAAACGTTTTTCTCATATTGCTCACATAGGAAACCAATATATGAACCCAAGGACTAGATTAAATCTGAACCCCATAAAGATGCTGTATACCAAATATCAGAATATTTGGATTTGTGTATCTCAAGGAGAAGATTTTTAAAGAATGTTCCTCGCATTGAACTAAGTTAAAATTTATGCTGTCTGGGGAATCCAAATATGAACCCTGTGACTTGATCTGAACAAACTTGAATCGGACGCCTGTTAGAATACTGTATACCAAATATCAAAGATTCTGACTGGTGGATGTGATAAATATGACCACTGAAACCCGGTTTGATCAAATGAGAATTTGACCCACGGAAGGATGTTATATACCAAATATCAAAAGATTCTGACTGGTGAATCTGAAAAATAAGATTTTTAAAAAATATTCTTCATATTGCACCATCTTAAAATTCAGGGTCCCAATAGGTAGCCCAAATATTTCCCCAGGGTCCCGATTTGAACAAATTAGAATCGGACTCACGTAAGAATGGTGAATAACAAATATCAAGTCCAAATATAAAGCCCGATTCTTGATTTGAACAAACATGGACCTACCCCCCCCCCCCCCTCGCGCCGCCTGCTTCTCCCCAAGTATGCTGTATACCAGATATGGGTGGTTCAGGAGGATATTTGTTTAATTTTTCCAGAAAATTTGGGGTGCGGTGCTACCAGAATTAGGCCTCTTGTGGTGCCTCTGTGGGCGTGGCAACTGTATTTCAACAAACGTTAATTGACATATGATGAAGAACATGCACTTGGTTTAATTCGATTAAGTAGTTAAGAATTCGAAAATGTAAAGTTTACTACAGACGTACGGACGACGGACCCCGAACGACGTTTGGTCGACGGCGGACGAAAAGTGATCATTAAAGCTCACCTTGGGCTTCGCTCAGATGATTTAAAAAAGAAGTAACGGATAACGGAATTATTTTACAAGTGAAGCCAAAAAGTAAGTGCCGAATTCACGCGTGAAAACTTATTACTTTTTCCCTTGTGAAATAATTCTGGTCATGATCTGCTCGGGAGACATCGGTTATCTTCGACACGCGTGAAAACATTTTACTGTTTGTCTTCGATTTGAAATAATTGCGGTGTCCGCTCGGGAGATATCCAGATTATCAGAACTTTTTGTTATCACTCTTTCGATAATTTGTAAACGAACGTATAATAAAACGACCATATATCCGTACATCCTTGTTAAACATAAGTCTTGTTAACCCTTTACCTAACATTGAAAGCAGACGACACTTGCAAAAAAAATTCTTGAATAACTAATTTTTTTCATTTTTTGTCTCAAAAACATAAGTTATGACCCCTCGTTGGAACGAGCTCGACGAGCTCGTTCCAACGAGAGGTCATAACCTATGTTTTTGAGACAAAAAATGAAAAAATAATGAAAATTAATTGGCGATTTGTGAGAATAGCGCTGGCCGATTTTGACCGTTACGTTGGGTAAAGGGTTAACATGGAGTATCGAATGTTACAAATACTACAAATTATGAGTGCCAATTGTGCAGTGTGGACATTATGGAGAGTGTGATCCAGTGGATTGTAAAAAAAAACCCTAATTAACAACACACCCCACGGTTATCACCAACATTTTGTACATCAAAACTCTACAACTGTTTTATATATTGATATTCTTGTTATGTTCAATTTGAATAAGTTAATGAACGCGTTCAATATTTACAAAACAAACAGTTGGCTCTGTTCGCCGAGGACTAATGATCTAAAATGCAATATTTCCTTCTAGCAACGGATACATTGTTTCCATTGACCATATAAGTACATGTACAGCGACAAAAAAAAAATGAGTGGTTTATTTATGTACAGTAATGAGCAATACTGGACACGTGCAGCATTCATCTTGAAGCACAACTTCAGTTAACTAGGGAGCAGTATTTTTTCTTTGGAGAAGGTAATTAGATATTTTCAGTCACATCTGTAACATCCAGACATTATTAGTTACAGTTTGCTAGTGACGTAAATGATATGTACGATATCCAATGAGAGCGCTTCCCACTTGGATGACGTAGAATTTACATTCAACGTATCATATTTGGTCACCGACAAACTTTATAATGAATATATTTTACTTAGTTTTATTTCTTTTAACCCTTTACAAATAACAAATCGGTACAATACGGAATGTGCAAATTCAGCAGTTCAAAAAAAAATAGATTTTAAAAAATTTCAACAAAACAATATTAGGTGACCCCTCCCTGGAATGAGCTCGTGTAGCTCGTTCCACTGAAGGGTCACACGATATCGTTTTGTTGAAAAGTTTTTGAAACATTTGAAAAAATAGTATTTAAAATAATAAAGTTTCCTATCGCCTGCAGCTGGCAAAAGGGTTAACTAAAACAGCCATTGCAGTGACTAATAACTGATATTATACCTCACGTGACTTCCTTGTATTCTGATTGGCTGAAAGGTGATACCCTATTTCGTGTAGTTGTCCTGAACAGAGCTGAAGGGTCACTACATGCGGGCACTATATGTTTTCTATTTTTAGCACGGGCACTATATGCATTTTCTCGGTATAAAAACGTACACAGCAACGATTTATTTAAAATGGTGGCAGAAAATCCCGGCCACCAATTAGACAATTCGATTTACATAAAAAATATACATTTAGTTTTTTTAGTGTCGCAAGAATAACCGCAAAGTTTTCCGAGGTGATACGTTCCGATAAGTAGAGATTATTACCATAATGTGGATGTACAAAATATGTATCCGAGTCGAGCTCCGGATTCTAAGGACAGATCACGACGAGTCGAAGACGAGTCGTGATCTACCCTGTGAACCCGAAGTGACACATTGACAGAGGCGAGGAATAGTATCATTGTGTCTAACAATTATCAATAACCACACATTATTCTCATTTCTCCTTTGTTGTTTAAAATAAAAACATCATTACGTGTTTACAATTTGGATTGTAGATTATTTGGGTAATTTGCATTTTCGTGTTGTTCGATATAATATAAGGACTAGTACATGGCTTGGAGCTGACTACGCCCATATAGTGCCTAGTGAGGAGGTGTAGTTCCCTCCGCTTCGCGTCGGAAACTTCACCACCTCACTGGGCACTATATGAGCGTAGTCAACTCCAAGCCTTGCACTATTCCTTAAATAGGATTGTTTCATGTTCCTTTTAATTACAGAATGCTTATTTCTTCAAACGAGGTGGGGCAGTCTTTCTTTTGTTAGCCGTGTGTAGTTTCTGGTCGTCTGTGTATGATTTACTCAAAGCTTCCATGTGACGTCTTAATTCCAATGAGATTCCTTATTATCAGATGCTTATAGAAAGTAGGATGAATGATAATGAATTGATGTGTGTACTCTCATTACAAATTATATATATTGCTAGACATAATTTTGAAGGGGAATGTAAGCAGAAACAATTTGTTGAAAATTGTCATGTAGAATTCTTTTTATTTCTAGCTTAGGATACACTCTTAGCGCACATTCTATTTCTTAAATAAAGTATACTGAGATATTCAAACAATTATTTTATAATTTAAATATTTGATAAATAATCTCACTTTTAAAGAGCTTTTTTCGAGTCAGTTATTCTCATTCGTGTGCGATTCAGGTTATACAAAAAATGTACTGACAGTTCTGTCTTTTTCCAGTGTATATTACCAGAGACCTGGAACTTTAATATACTGTGTCACGAAAGAAGTACGAGTAAAATTGTTGTAAATGTACATAGAAACTGATGTAAATAAATACCAACCATCTTAGTAGTGGTAATATAACAATGAGTTTTTTTATCAAAAAGTATAGCAGGCTGCACCAGTCGGTGCTGTTCTGAGGAGTGTGTTTGTCCCAGATACCCAGGAACGACTGGTGTAGTTCCATAGAAAGTGTGGTCAGTGTCATGGATGTTCGACTCTTTATTGTTGAGAAAGTAATTGTTTACAGACAATACTCCGTTTGACTGGGTATGATGTAGCTCATACAGTTATGATCACATTAGATACAAAAGTGGAAGGTACAATTCAAAGGACTTTCTCTGGTGAGCTGAAACATTACAATATTTGCAACATTTCTCTGTGTGCGACTGGGGCAAGCGAAATTCAACTCACGGATATACCCGAATCAAATTGTTTGCCAAATGAGGTTTATTCATATCACATCCCCCTAGGGCTATATTAGACTGTTTCTGGTATTTTGTAGTGTTCAGCACAGTCGTACTTGGACTGAACAAAGAACTCTCTCAAAAAACTTGACTAAAATACTTCCGAGACAAAATCTGTTTCTCACATCCACATGAATTTTTTGTTTACATTAGTTTCATCAGCAAAATATCACACTACATTTCATTTTGGTACAATAGAGAAAATTTCCAGGTCTAAGCTCATATATCCCACACAAACACAGATCTGTTGACATTGATTTAGTGGGGGTTGGGCCTTACAGCAATGACAATAAGTGCCTAGAGAAAATGATCATTGAAAGTGAGTTTATTAAACATTTAAATGTTTTAAAAGAACTTTCCAGCTCTTGGTATATGCTAATTGATGTATGGAATGCAAAGGAATTGAAAATGCATCATAACATTGAACTAAAAGCCCTTTACAGTCTGCTATTTGAGCACTTTCTTCATAGTGTTTCTGTTAACATTCCCTTAATACAGTTTATGTGTCATTATGTGTTCAAACGACAAAATCTATTAAATGTATAGGAGGAACGTGTATAATAAGGGTACAATAAAGGTGCCATACAAAGCCACATCTGAAACATGCTATGTGAACTTTTTCCCATTGTCAAAGTAGGAAGAATATTCCACTTATTTCATCCACAGCTCTGTGCTTCTCGTTTGCGTTTCTGTATTAACTTTTCCGGTTGGTGTCATTGGAGGTGTAGCTCCCCCCTCGCCAGAAACCTTGGTCCCTTGTAACAAAAATGCTCCAAAAAGAATTACAACATTATAGTGAATTTGAGACAACACTGTGACAAAAATGTTTATGAAAACTTGAAATGTTTGAGCAACAACTTTTAAATTTGAACATTGCTTTACTCGTGCCAGCTTTGTGATGGTTAGGTGTATTGACATTGCTGGAAACAGAGGTCGGCGAAAATGATACCTTATCCTTCGGACTGTTCTGTGTAATACCATTTCCTGGTGTCAGGAGCAAAACACTGTTGATTATGCTGAACTTTATTTGACAACGCACAAACAGAACAACACATGTTAACATGCCTTCCCATTTATGTGTGGGTTCTTATCACATAACCGTTTCCTAACGAGTCGATGATTTTCCTCTGAGACAGGATTGGAAAAATTATTGAAGGCTCAGCTGTCCACACGGGTGTCGAGGGTGGGGTGGTAGAAATGACGGACTGATGTCCCGACCTGGACCCTCGATTCTACGCGTATTTGCTTTATTGTCACTTCTGATAGCTAATGACTTGTGGCAATGTGTGAAATATTATCTCGGACATGTATTTTATGAACGAAAACAAGCTCACGTTTGTACGCCAGTAGTTAAGTTTCCAATGTACTGGAACTGAGTGAGTAGCTATTGTGGAAATTCTATGGAAAACCAGACGATTTTGCTGTCGGTACCGGTGCGTCACTTTAGCATCCCATTCATCCCACCCCTATCTACAGTCCCTCCAACGAGGCTTTAAAATTTATGATCGAAACACAGCATACGGGTGCAGCTACTTAACGTTTTAGGTTATAAAATCTCGACCTGTACGATTTCTTTTCAGCATAAAGATCCCCGGGTCTCAGAGAAAAAAAATCTCCCAGAACACTTGAACACTTTGCATAACCTGAATTTTCCGGACAGGTAAATATAGAGATGAATAAAAGAAATGGAACCTGATAATGATTATTCATAAATGCTGTACTACATTAATGCCGATTAACGGTGATGAAAGTGGATATTTACTCTCTTGGACAGATTATTCTGTTCAAACGCAGTTCGTGCAGAAACTATGGCGATTAAAGGAGGTCTTTCAAGTGGTTTATTCTCAGTTATTTATCTGCTGGATGTGTTATATTTGTCAACGGAAATAGATATCAACATCGGTGAGAATTGATAGTTATTTTACTGTTTTTTCTTTATTCCGCTATTTTGTGTGAGACAAATGGCCGCTACACTGCAAGCTATAATCTATCGGTGCCGATAACGACGTGTTCTCCTAATATGTTTGTCACCGAAGAGTACAGGGTATCTACGAAGTGACGGGTCACTTTCTGGAAATGTTCCCGTCGAGTTGTGTCTATGCATCAGTTGTTTAAGAGTGAAATCGTGGGATTAACCCTTTACCCAACGCATACGATATCACAGTTTGTTTTGATAATTATCTTTTCATTTCTTTTTTTCAAACAATTTCAATAAAGTCACATGCTGTGAGCCCTCAATGGATTTTTTTGCAGCTGATGTTAAGGTAACCTTGTGTTTTATCTGCTTGGGTGGTTTTTCTTTCGGTAATAGGCTAATATGCACTTATATGCTGCAAAGGGAACAGCATTGTCCCCAAATAACCACTTTTTGATACAATCCAAAGCTTATAACATCTGAGGGGCGAGATTCCAGTGGAAACTGGTTAGGATGACGACTTGCCTTTTAATATATATTCTTTCGCAAATTTATTAGCTTATCGTAATTTTGTTTTGGGCCTTAATCATCGGCGACACACATAAACCTGAAACACACGGAGATATAATTGCCAGAAGTAAATTTCATGTCAACTGAGGATACATTTTCACCTAAGCCTTCTGCCCTGTAAATTACGTAGCGGATGTGATATATTCGTTTGGTAAAGTGTTAAGCGATGTTTATTATACGCCATTTACCAGGTATCTACCCAACATCGGATATTATTACGCGCCTGTTCTTTGAAATCCCCATCTACAGCAATACTAAACCATGCGAAAAATGAAAATCTGTTCCGCACATACGTGCGGAACAGAAATCGTTGACGGACTATTTTAAATAGAAGTGAAATTTCACTGGAATTTTCTACAAATCGTGCACCGCAATTACAATATGAATCGCTAGCGATAACTAAAAACAGTAATATGGGTTCCCCTCACCAGTCTGGTTGGCGATAAAATGTGTTATTTTTGTTGATAGTCAAATGAATTGCTGGGTGCCCTTCTTATAATTGCTGTTATAAACTGAAGGCGTGTAATAAACACAGAACGGCACACGCGTGTGAATGGGTTAATCGATATGGCACTTGTGCCATCGCGGAAGGATAAAACTCGAGGCCTCTGGCCTCTCGTTCTATCCTTCCGCGCTGGCACTCGTGGCATGTCGATTAACCCATTCACGCGCGTGTGTCGTTCTGTGTATTTAATGATCATCATTTATACTATTGACAAAAATGTCCACCTCGAAACTTGTATTGAGAAGACAGTAATTTAACCCTTTGAACAAGAGAGACCGCTTTTGCGGTCCAGGAACATGATACGTCATAATTTCATTAGGCAGGATGGATGCTAAGTGAATGCGTGGGGTAGACCACTTAATATTTACAAAGTGTATCCACAAGGCTGCACGTTTTAAAATATTAATTGGTCTAACCCCAAATAAAGAATATGGACCATTCCAATTGCTGTCATTGAACTGAGATGGAAGATACCATCAGTGTTTAAAGGTTAATTACTTATAATTCAATTTTCTTTAATAATATCCGATTTGCTTGCATAGGATTAGTCGAGCTGAGTTTTTTTCGCGTTGACTCTATTTTACGGCGCTATTTTACTTTTGTTCTAATGAGCAAACAAGTATGTGTGCGTTATCTGTTCTAATGCCTAACAGCGGAACAGTCGATTATAATGACAATAAATTACACAACCATCTCCGTCAGTATTATCACATTAACTGTGCCGACAGGTGAACTTTATTCTTCTGGAATTCTGTTCGCTGATCTCAAAACAATTTATGCCCGCGTTTGGATAGCAAAACACGTTGACATCTGTAGCGTACACAGATTCAAATGGAACATTCATCTTCGTCCTCTTAAAGAGCGTGAGCCTGGTTCATTCACACATGCCACTGCACAGTTTTGTGACGTCAATGCAAATTTCCCAGTCAACCAGGATAGAACATATGCCGCCACTTTGACGGCACTATGAATTTTGTGAATTTCCCCAGGGTGGTATGAGCGGCATATTGATGACATTTCCACATTTTTTTCCGCGCGCCCGAAATTTACTACAATGCGATTGCTGATTAAAACAATAATTGTTGGAGCAAATGTTAAGGGGTCGTCCAACCTAACTTTGGTCCATTTTTTGACATTTTTCCCAATGCCTCAGAAACAGATAAGAGAAGTAAGGAAAGGCAAATTATATATCAAAATAATGAGTAAAGTGCATAGAAAAGGTACATATAATTTTTTTCAGGAAAAAAAGTGAATTTTATGATTTTGAAGAAGATTAATTTGTGAATGGCATAAGTAACGAACCGGTAAAACCACAAAATAATCGGTAATTCGAAAGCCTTGTCCTCAATATAATGATAACATACTACAGACTCGGAGAAAGCATTTTTTCGACACACACTCTGGTGGGTTTTGACGTTTGAATGTAATAACACCAACACAAATTTTTGATGTTCCGGATGTGGCCATGTTTCAATGATGTTTATTCCGGTCATGTGATTACGATGTGGTTCTTGCAGAAATACTCAATTTGGACAATCGTAAGAATGCAAGGATGCCCTTTATTTGTTCGAGACAATGTATGAGCGGATTTGCAAGTAGGTAACGGCAAATACTTGAGCTGTTAATGTCAACACTGCAAAATATGGTTCGAAATTCCCTCTCGTGTTTTCAGGCCGTCTGAACTTTTTTGTTGACAAAAAATCTGAATTATTGCGCACTAGAAAGACAACATGAACCACTTGTAAAAAAATAACTGAGTGTATAAATCGGGACGATACACATAAAATAAGGCAATATTCATAACAAAGTAAGCAGAATGCTTCAGAAATCACTTTTTCATGTAGTATATTCCAAGTGACATGGAACTATATTGAGCGTGTTGATTTCCCCCGATGTTGTGAAGTTATTTACTTCCTAGTAACCATGGAATTTGAGGCGGGTGTGTTTGATGTCTGCAAAGGACCGATTGAAGATGGGTTGAAAATGATGCATTCGTGCTTTTAAATAAGGTGTGCTTGGACGATGCTGAGAATTTAGTTTTTTCTTGCAACCAACCATACTAACACAAGCGTCGATCAGTGTCTTTTGTCATCGTTTTACACTGGCAAATGTGACAAATCTCCTTCACCGGAAACTTATCTCCCAATTTTCATATCACAATTAACATAACCGCTGTCAGCGTGGCCGTGTGGTCAAAACCGAAACGAATTATCGAATCCACGGTCAAAATTAGCTGCAATTGGCTTTTAAAGGAATGGAATACACGAAATATTCGCAATTTCTTCATTATCCATGCCGAGTAACTTTTTAACCAGACCACGTGCGTTCAGTTTCATTTGTCGGCATCAAACTGATATTGTTTGTGGTAATTAATAGTACGAGAAGGCGAAAGAAGCCAAATACTTCCCACCAATAGCATCATCTATAAATTAATTCAAATTGATAATTCCTTTTATTTTACTGAAATTATGAATTGATAAGGTGGGTGTGTTGCGATTATTATGCCCCAGACCTGGAAGTTGGAAAATCAAAGGTGCATCTAGGGCCGTGCATCTGTCCTCTTACCCATTCATCATTACATGTACCAACATTCTCCCTTCTAGCTCAACCATTGCTACTCCAATTTGAAGGATATTTGGTGTTGTGATCGAGCATCATGGGGAAACAATGCCTGTGTAGCTGCTGTAGCATGTGTTTCTTCCCACATTTTTTCAGAGTTGTGGTATTTTTTCACTCTTTTGAGTAAGAAAATTTTGTTTATAACTAGTTGATTTGTTACAATTTGTTGCAAAGTGCCTGTTGATACCCTCAAATGTATTGCTACAAAATATCTCTGGTGACGATTTTGTTCCTATTTTCAAGCAACAACCTTATGAATATTCTGTATAAAGCCACCAATCTGATGTTTGACACTTTATCAGAGTTGTTTTGAAGGCTTATGTAACTCAAAATGTTGATTATGGCAGGACTTTTCTATTCACCCATTAATCAATAAATTAAGTGTTATAGTTGGAAGTAAGAAGCATGAAAGGTCCAGAACTAAAAGTCTAAAAAGAATGTTTTGCAGTGTAACATGATTTTTGCAGGTACACTTATTTGGAGGGTTACCTGTCTGATAGTGTTTGGAACATGTGTGGCCAGGATCTTCAAAAAGGAAAAAAAAGTTAAACTTTGAGAAAAAGGCATTTGCCTTGAGTGCCAGAGGAAGAGTCATACAAGTTAGAGAGCCCGTCCCCGGTAATTATTTTGTGTCAAATGAAGCTCACTTGTCACCTTTTGGGGATTGCTTTGTGTACTGCGTTCTTGAAAAAAATATGTGAGACCCTCTGGATGTGCCCATCTGATCTCAATATGCCAATAAGCCTCCTTGGGGAAAGTACATGCAATAATGGTTATGTAAGGTTGTTTTGAATAACAATGTACTTTTAAGTACATTAGATGGTTTATTGCAGTGACAGGTTACTGTTACCCTTATTTCTTCTCCAACAGATATCATGAGTGTATTGGTGCCCAAGAGTAAACAGAGCTATTATACTTATTGATAAACCAGACAAATTTAACAATTTAACACTATCAAATTGATGCATGGGATAAAAGAGGTTACAGTGCAAGGGGTTTGTAAATATATTTATTCAACTACAATGTATGACTTTGCAGTGCATTCTACATAGGAGAATATCATAGTTTCATTCCAAACCACAACAGTGACACATACATCTTTATATTGGGAGACACTCTTTTGTCCTTCCATACTTCTTCTGTTGGACTCCTTCAAGTTGACCTTTGTTGAACTCCCCAAATCAAAACATAAATAAAAGAAAATGTCTGCCTTCAATCAGTGAGCACTCCACTTATAACATTTGGTCTCAATCTTTATTACTTTTATGAATTAGGAAAATATTTCTTCGAGTATGTACTTCAATGTTTAGCTGTTATTTTATTTTGAGGTATTTTATTGTAAAAATTTTGTTCTCTTACTTATGCCATAGCAGACTTTCAGGTGGTACTATTTACACATGGCAGCAGTCCCATGGCAAATGTCAGTTTCCATTCCAAGCAATTTGATATATAATGTATTGGGGTTCTTCATTTTGGACCTTTTTTAGACTTGAAAGAAAATTACATGAAATTTGACCAAAGTAAGGTTGGACGTCCCCTTAAGTTTCAGCTAACCGATTCAGAATCTATTTCAAAATATCTGTGGACATTCTTTAAAACGCGATACGACCTTAAGTTAATGACTAGAAGTAGTCCATTTACTCAACGAAGTACCCGAATCGATCAGCAACACAGAAAGACCACAAAAACACAACTCTGCAGTTTAACATTTATGGAGCAAATGTGACGTTTAAGTTTAACTTTGGAGAACCAATCCAAAAATATCTATAGGCATTCTTCAAAGGATTTTACGAATTTAGAATAATGATTGAAAACAGACCACTTACCCAAAGAAACTCATGAATCTGTCTGCAAAAAAATAGAAAAACCACGAAATGCAACAGCTGGAAGTTGTTTTCTTTTTGAGATTCATACTGAATCATATGACAACTTTCAGAATGAGCTGTTCCAACGCGTTCCGAAACATCTGTGCTGTGTCGTGAGTGAATCAATCAGGCCCCTTGTGATCGAAACTGCACTTTCTTACTATCGAACAAAAGAAAAAAACAAATGAATGCGTGGTCCTCAAAAACAGAGATATGACACAGATCTCTTTTTCAGTTAATGACTACCAATGTTTAATTTGTTCACAACTAAAACTATTGTGCACATAAGATAATTTTACAAACGATACATTAGCAACTCCGGGTACAATATTCAAATACAGGGATGACAGCGAGTGATCAATAAGTGGCCAGGGTATACGGGAGGGGGGGGGGGGTGAGGGCATGAAGGACATCTCCTGGAAAATAGGATATTCTCATACACAAGCCTGCCCTTCTCGGTGTGATACATTGCCTTTCTCCTTCACTAAAATTTCGCGTTGTCACTGATAGTGAGATGAAATTACTAAGAATACAATGACACACTCTCAAATTATTTGACTGAGTTGACTGGGATGATTGAATGACTGGGTTGAGGGAATATGAACCCAATATGATTCATATTCACTCAACCCACTTGATTTGGGTTGATTTTTAACCTAACTGATTTTAGAGTGCGTCAATAATCTAATAACCCAAATCGACTGGGTTGAGTGTATGAACCTACCTGGCTTCATGTTCACTCAGCTCACTTGATTTGAGTTGATTTTTAACCCAACTCATTTTAGAGTGCAGGAGGTTCTGGAAAAAGTTATTTACTGATACCAGTTTGTCCTTAAATAGTTATTATTCAAAATGCGCATGAAAGTTGTAAGTATTACTTACACTGTGGAATAGCAGATCGACGCGAAATTGCAATGGAATATTAGTAAAATAGAAAAAAAGGAAGAAATAACGTTTTATAACGTGGAGAAGATTGAATGAGTTTTACTGACTGTCCGCAATGATACTGAAACACTATTTAAACGGAGTTGTTATCGTTACCCCACCAAAAATGAGCATCATTATCATTTTACCCAACAACAGATATTACAATAGCCCAAATGACAAGGAATCAATATGCTTCCCCTTTTATGACCAAGCCGCTCTAGGTAATCGATTTTTTCTAAGAGAGTAAGACGTTTAATGACCTGGTTCATGAAGAAAGGGAACAAATTCGTGTGTATTTCATGTAGTTCATTGCAATATTTTTAGCAGGAAAACTAATAATGGTGTCCATTTTATATAAAGAAGTCAACAGTTGCTCCTTTGCCCCTTTGGGTAAGTCAGTTATTCGGCAGTTCAGGAGTTTAGGTAATATATATACACAGAACGACTCACGCGTGAGAATGGTAAATCGAGGCCTGGGGCCTCTCGTTTTATGCTTCCGCGCTGGCACTAGTGCCATATCGATTAACACATTCACACGCGTGTGTGGTTCTGTGTTTATTACACGCTTTTACGTCAAAAACGCAATTATTAGAAGGACACTCAGCAATTCATTTCAAACTCGTCCCCCAAGTTCCAATGTGCTCTTTGTGCCTTTTGGCACATAGAACACATTGAAACTCAGGGGACGAACTATCAACAAAAAGAACGCATTTTATCGCCAACCAAATTTACGAGAGGAACCCGTGGTACTATTTTTAGCTATCGCTAGTGATTCGGATTGTAATTGTGGTGCGCGATTGGTAGAAAATTCCAGTGAAATTTCGTTTCTATTTAAAATAGCCGTCAACGATTTTCGTTCGGCACATGTGTGCGGAACGTATTTTTATTTTCCGCACGGTTTTGTGTTGCTGTAGATGGCGATTTCATAGAACAGGTGTGTATTAAATATATATCCTTTTATGTTATTTGTAATAATAACAATTTAACTACGGGTGAGGAGGATGAGCGGTGGCTCATTGGTTAGAGAATATGGCTTTAACCCTTTACCCAACGCCGACGATTTCAAAATTTATTATTTTAAATATCATTTTTTAATTTTTTTCAAAAAATTTCAACAAAACCATATCATGTGACCCCACTTTGGAACGAGCTCGTTCCAAAGAAGGGTCACATGATATGGTTTTGTTGAAATTTTTCGAAAAATATTTTTTCAGCTGCTGAATTTGCATATTACGCGGGCGGATGCGGGCGATTCGTTGGGTAAAGAGTTAAACTGAAAGGCCGATGGTCGATCTGCGTTGTGCCTTTGAGCGAAGCACTTCGTCTCGACTGCCTGCGCAATGACACGGCGACACAGTGTACTAAGGCGTACTGCACGTCGCATTTTTCCCCAACAGCTTCTTACTCTGCTTCCACTGTGTTAGTAAGTTGCGGAGTCTGAGAGTTGCTTGCCAACGCTCGATGCTTCTCTCCTCATACTCCGACTCCCTACACCCGTAACACTGTACCGCACAATATGATACAGGCTGCTGAAACTGTCGTTGAACCCCAATGAAGAAACACACAAACCTTCGAGGACATATACAGAACCACACTTATCTTTGAATGCGTTAACGATTACTGGACGAGAGCGAGTCGCGCAGGGATAACACGAGAGTCGTTAGACTCGAGTGGTATCCCACCGCCACTCGCTCGAGTCCAGTAATCGTTAACCCATTCAAACAAATGTGTAGTTCTGTATTTATTTCACACCCAACCCTGGAAAGAATTCACCGTAATTTCGCTAATTGAATTAAATAGTCGATGATTTGAACGGTTCATATGATTTTACTGGGAAACGGGCAATTTTGTCAGAGAACCTAGCTTGAGTCTTTGACCTTGCCACCTGTAGAATCGATGTTGATTCATTTTGTTCCCGAAACATTATCCGAACAGCCAACACCCAAAAGCTTGCTTCACATCAGACATCGGAAAGTATAAGCACTGAAATTTATTTTGAAAAGTGTGTGTGTACAGGCATCATTATATCTGGAGAATGGAAAATATTCAAGGTTTTTAATTTAAATACGATGCGAATTGGTCGCCCTATTTAAATTTCGTGCTTTTTGAACTGAAACTGAAGTGAAGCTCGGATTGGCTGTGCTGTTTGTGCATTAGGCCATTGTTTGTTGACATCGGTCATTTCTGTTCTGTACTGCAACAAAAGTACACACTGGACAACAAAATATATTTCTGTCAATAATTAACGTTCCAGGGCATTCATTCGATGATTTAGTTCAACTTGGACTGTTTGTGATTCCATTTTCCATAATTTTTGGGTGAATTCTTGGTAAGTTTTATTTCTCACATTAATTTGAAGTTTCTGATTTGAAATTTAGCCTTCATTTTATTTGGACTGCACTAACAATATAGATTTTAGGTAGGCCACGTTTACTACATACAAAGCGGGAAACAAATTTAAGGATAATTGCAAGAAAATGTCAAATATTTTGTTCTCTCCACCAGTTTTACAATGACCCACCCTCCCCCTTCTCACATTACTTGCCAAACAGAGTTTTCTAGCTCTCGAATGAGTACTACAGAAGCCTTTGTCAGATGCTGAAACTGAAAGAGAAATAAAGGGAGTGGGGTTGTTCTCACCAGTTAGCTCCAGCTTATAATATATTTAAAAATTGATGTATATTTTCATTATTTGGTACATCTATACTTGACCAAGTCACCAACTTGTTTCCTGAATTGCTCTGTCAATATTTTTTTTTCTTGGTATCGGGTTCAAAACAAATATAACTTTTTAGATGTCTGGACCTATATCTTCTCAATTTTAAATTTGGAATTACTTTGAATTTGCATTTAGTAAGTACTCTAGTGTTCCAAATAATCGTACCCATACTATTAATATTTTTTCAAAATTGTTCCACCCTTTGAACCTTGTTTGGGCCAGTATTTTTTCTCACTGTCAGACAGCAGAAATGAATTTTTTAGAAGTTATGCCTCTTAACTGGTTCAATGGATTCATCCAACTGAAGTTTTCTGAGCAACCTGGGCTAATACATTCAGTGTACGGCTGATTTCATGGGGTGCATATTCATAAATATGTTACCTCCTGCAAGTGTCTGGGAATTTCATTGGTTCAAAGACGTCACATGCAGACTGCATATAAAGCCATATACTGTCTGTCAACATCAATATACGCTGACAGCTATGGGTAATCCCCCCTTTGTTCATTGATTATTCAAAATGGCGGCAGCCGATAAACGCTTCAAGTTGAAAGATTGAGTGTTGGAAGCCCATATTTGGTCTGAAGTGCATATTCCGTGGATGTTACCTTCGAAATGAAACTGTTTGGTATGTATGAATTTGCCTTGTTACAATTTATGGGAGAGAGCCTACTCTCCCATAAATTGTAACAAGGCAAAGACACGTGAACACATTGTGAGAATTCTCATTCAATTTTGATCGCTGTTGTTATTAGTTCTGTGCATCGATGCAGCAGTCGGTAAAATATATCCGTTATTCGCTCGAGTCCAATATGGAATTAACTGACACCATATATACCATATTAGGCCACCAACAAACTGTGTAACTAATAATATCACACCTTGAAAGTTGTAATAGAATGTTCTACACCCTACTATTATTTACTTTGGCAGTAATGTCCATCACTTCTATGATTCAGTGCCCTATCATTATTTGGAACACAAGAGTAGTTTTAATGAGTACTGATAGAATATGGCAAATGAGAGGCTTTTCGCGGGGGGGGGGGGCATTTTGTTGGTGTGGGGCTGGCTAATTAAGCTGCGCCTACGTTGGATTTGCCATGTAGCCCTGAAAATTAGCTGGCCGTTGGGGGTGGGGGTAGGGAGGGGTTGAAAGTACAGGCTGCATTCAATGTCCCCCATCTCATACACCTATGTAGCTGTTACATGTGGATGACATTCGATTTAAGTTTTGATGCTGGGAGTTTAATCAAAATATAAATATTCAGAATTATATTCTTGTACCAAACAAAAGTATCAGGAAAAACTATTAAATTTTAGTCATTGAAAAATACACATCAATCTGTTTGGAAAATATAACAGTACTGTCTATGTTTTAAACATCCTAATAATTGTTTTTCATTGGAGACGTCTCATAAAATTGACACTGTGATGCATCAGTCCACTTGTATTGACCGCCACTCTCCTCTTCGTTGTCTCACTCCCACCTTCCTCAAGACTTTCAGCAATGGGTGGGTGGTAATTTATTTTTCCATTCTCACAGTACAGACTACAGAGTCATTTCATCTTTACTACATTGGCACCAATAACCCCCACCCCACCCCAAAGAAAAAAAATGGTTCTACAAATATAAACTACTGAGCCGAATGTTGATGGTTTTTTCTTCAACAGGTCTTGTCATTCCTTCAATTATTTTTTTTCTTCAACTAATGGCGGGGGGGGGGGGGGGCTAGTAAGTGTGGAATCGGTGATACTGATACTTGTAGTTAATCAGTAACCACTAGCGGTCAGTCATCTGCAAGCACTATCGCCAGTGTCGCCGTCTGTCTTTCCGCTTTACGATAACCAGTTTTCACCTTTGATTTAATCCTGTTTCTAGATAACGTGTGCAACATTGCCGAAGTGTGAATCGAATAGGATTACACAGCAGGCCAAGTATTAGACCTATCGGCAGCACACAGTGCCGAGGATAACACTGTTACAAAATTCCAATTTCCACTGGAACAGTACCAGTGTCAGGCGCCATTATCGAAACAATCCAGAATTTTTTGCTCAAAAATAATTACAAAGGTGGAGTTTAACTGTTCTTTTTCCTGGCAGAGATCATGTATCTGTGATGACTATCGATACTAGTTTTTAGCATTGCTGTGCATGAAACATTTTGTGATGAAAAACGGAAATTCCGACAGATAAATATAGCTGAAGGTTCTCATTGGTTATTTTCCACTGAACGCTGCAAACTGAAAGAACCAGTCTAACAAGATAACTCGAGCACACGAAGGGTACTTTTTATCGGATCGCACAAGAGCTTTCTGGTTAAAATTACCGCATGCCCCTAAAACCCATGCAATCGCGAGAAATAAGATAACGGATGTGTAATAAAAAGTGTTATTAGTTAACGTATGGCAGTAGCTTCTATCATGATCATTCTTGGCCAGATCCCGTCATTCCGCATGTGACGCCCCATTTCAGAATTTGAGTACTGTTCTCCCCAAGTTGAAAAAATGTCGTTTGCCACATTATGTACACACAATGTTTGTGTTAATAATAAACGTTCACTGAGTTGTGGTTATCAATAATCCCTAGCCCAAACCGAATAGCCGACGACACTTGCAAACACAGTTCTTGAATTCTTTTTGTCTCAAAACACAGTTTATGATTCCTCAAAGGAACGAGGTCAACGACCTCGTTCCAATGAGGGGTTATAAGCTATGATTTTGAGACAAAATGTGAAAAAATAATAAACTTTCAATTGTTCGGTAAAGGGATACTAGGAAAAATAAACCATATTGCGGTGTCTAGGAGGACCCGCCAAATCATAATGTGCCCCGCAGTGCAGGTAATGTTTTTTCGTATTTTGTTGTACAGTGGAGCTTGATTATTTCATCTCATTTTACTGAATTTTACAGAATAACCACTAGCCGTTTGCTTTTGGTGAACTTTGTAAGTCGTCACATATGTATTTGTTTCACGAAATATGTGCATGAGAGCAGAATCGAGACAAAATGCGGATTTTTATGACGTCGTGACAAACTTTTCGAAATGATCGACACGGTTATATTCTTATTTGGTCTTGAAAGTTCCCTTATATTCCAAATAAACTAATAACATCATCAGGGGCAAAGGCGGTATAAATTTATCAAAAGGAGACACGGTTGTATATGTGGGGTAGGGGGATTGGTGAATAAGATCAATAGTATCCTGTGTCGGGTACACACGGATATTTATGACACTTCAAGACACCCGCCATATATACATATTTTTGGGTCAAGACTTATATGCGTATGATTGGACATGCTCAATGGTCGAGGAGGTCTTTGTTGATAAATTTAATGTAACATTGTATTTTTCAGTACGAGTGTTTTTTTCTGTCTGCGGGCTCTTAGTACAACACTTCGATGCTGCAAGAGGGCACATTATTGTCCCAAAACGACTACTTTCTCATACAATCCAAAGCTTAAAACATCTCAGGGGCGAGATTCCAGTGGAAATGGGTTTGGGAGGCGTTGCGCCTTCTAATATTCTTTCGCGAAATTATTAGCATATCGGAATTTTGTTTGGGCCGTAATAATCGGCGAAATACATAATCCTGGAGCTCAGAGAGATATAATTGCCAGATGCCATTTAGAATGAAAGGGGTTGCGCTTGTAGACATCCGATTTTTTAAAAACTTCATGTCAACCGAGGATACATTTTTACCTGATCCTTCTATCCTAATACCCTGAATGGAATCGTTTTATGTACTACTGTGTACAATTAGATGGGTGGGTCTAGTTGCATTTATGGTGATGTTCAGAAATAACTGAATCATATAGCCCTTTTGGGGTGTGGGATACAATTATCATTGATACTTCTGCCCTGTTGAGAGTTTCTGGTGTTATCTACGTACGGACTGCAAACGTTTTCCTTGACAAAGCGTTGACATTTTCGACAGAAATTAGCATTGTAATGCGTATCCACGCGCCGCTTGCAGCACGCAGCGGTGAGGTGGATGTCTTAGTTCTTTCGGAACTCTTACCATCCAGTGAAACACTAGAAAACATGATACTTGCCACTGTAAAGAATTGTTGCCACAAGCTTACCGAGCCAATCCAAATAAGAATGTGGGGGTTTTATATGATTTGATTAAAAACATTGAATTGAGAAAATTAGCAAAGCAAGTTTTGTAGATGGGTTCGGCGGAACAGTCTAAAGTCAGTTGGGTTACAATCAACTCAATCAGCTGGGTTCAGTGAATATGAATCCATTTGGGTTCATATTCACTCGATCCAGTTGATTTGGGTTAAACTATAACCAAACTGATTTTAGAGTATAAATCTGTTCCTTGCTTCTTCAGCATTCAGATCAATATTTTCAACTGAATAATTCTCCATCAGCTCCATCATCTGCCTTGTTCTTCCTGTCTGAATATTGAAGTCCCATACACAGTTGAAAGTAAACACCATTCACTGGAGAAACCAAATAAGTTAGCATCCAGACTTCCACCAGAGAAAGCCATCAACGCCGTTGTACCCAAATGGAAAGTAGTTTCAGTTTGCATTCTTTTTAGCCCCAAGTGTCAATAAAATCGTCCATAAGGATCTATGAAGTTTGTTAACAGTAATTTAATTACACACTCTAAAATATTACCGTTAAAATACAGTGAGAATACTGGCAAACAGCCGTAGTAGCGGTGAAAATTACATTTTAAACTACTTTTGGCAATGCCAGGCTTTTTTGTTCAATGTCATCACAAATCCGATGAATTAATACTTGTTTTTTCTTCATTACAACCAGAAGGCTGTTCAGTTTTGAAGGAGACTAGGCCAATTAATATGTTTAACCCTTTACCCAACGAATCGGCCGCATCCGCCAGCGTAATATGCAAATTCAGTAGTTGAAAAACTATTATTTTTCAAAAAATTTCAACAAAACAATGTGACCCCTCGTTGGAACGAGCTCGTCGAGCTCGTTCCAACGAGGGGTTACATGATATGGTTTTGTTGGAATTTTTTGAAAAATTTGAAAAAATGATATTTAAAATAATAAATTTTGCTATCGTCTGCGTGAGGTAAAGGGTTAACCTGCATCCGTGCGAATTTTAATTCGTTTACCCCTAACAACTGACACTTTTCAAACAAAGATTTTTTTCATCATTTTAGAATTAGCCCTAATATTCAATAGTTAAGTGCGTTCGTTCTGAAACAACGAACTATACACGAACAGTCCTCTTTGACGTTTGTTGGATAAAACTTTTAGTAGCAACAGTCATTACCATAAATTGGTTGCCAGTACGTTTAGTATACTTTTAACGGTAACTTTACCTAGTGCACAAACTGTGACAATGATGATAATACAAAATCTTTACCAAAATTTACATAATTATATTTCCTTTATGCCGTTAAAACACATTTGTCACATGCAAATCCTCAAATTGCTATTGCTGGCGATTTTGTCAAAGTGTGTGGACTCTCTTCGCAGGAGTTATTGTTCAAGTGGACACTTGGGGAAAGAATATTCATACGACAGTGAATACGTCTACAACATTCGTACATACGGATATAGATGTAGATGTCAGGGAGACAAGTGAAGAAAATGTGTTTGAAGTTGGAGATATTGGTGAGTACGTATGCTTAAACCGTATTTCAGGTTGTCTTTCGACAGATACTATTCACATGGTATCATACTTAATATTTTGTCATTCGCAAACTTTCAAGTCAAACAAACAGGCAACTAGACCATCTTAGGACGCAGAGCCGTCTATGCAGGGCCACCGAAAGAGATAAAATGTAGGCGATTGAGGTCCGACACTTGGAGAGGGCATTGTTATTAAATTAACTTGAATTGCTGGTGGACATCTAACTGAACGGATCGTTTCACTTCCACTCGGGGCATGTAGAAAATAAATGTAATTTAGTGATTTATTCAATGGCGCGTTTCGTTTCGCATGGGATCAAAAAACAATCGGAAGACGAGTTTTACGGCAGTCTTTCCCCTGCGGATTCTTTCTCAAAAACAATCTAAAATGCACTTTTGACCAACTGAAACACTTCCATTGTCAGTGCCTTTTTTAAATACCTCCGAAGATTAATTTCTCTACAAGGTCGTAGTTCCCCTTTTGAACCCTGTTAGTATCTTCCATGTAGGTTCGATTGCTGCAGTGGGAAGAGTCTTTATTCATTATTTGTGGGCAGACCAATTATTATTTTCAACGTGCAGCCCTGGACGTGGAGAATATTGGTTGGTCTACACCACATATTCACTTAGCAGCCATCCTACTGAAAAAAATTATGAAGTACCATGATCCTGTTCCGGAAAAGGGCCTTCGGGATTTAAGGGGTTAATAGTCCTTCGTTGAAAAGTACTTGTTGTGAGAGTTCAATTTGGAAAACAGAGACATTAATAACAACACTTTAGTGGTGATATTCGTGTTTATAACGCTCAGATGATTTCTCCATCTTGTTTAGTTGGTAATTAACCCTTTACCCAACGTAACGACCAAAACCGGCCAGAGCTATTCTCAAAAATCGCCAATTAATTTTCATTATTTTTTTCATTTTTTATCTCAAACACATAGGTTATGACCCCTCATTGGAACGAGCTCGTCGAGCTCGTTCCAATGAGGGGTCATAACCTATGTTTTTGAGGCAAAAAATGAAAAACATTAGATATTCAAGAATTTTTTTTACAAGTGTCGTCTGCTTTTCATGTTAGGTAAAGGGTTAAGATTCACAACAGATGGCGAGAAATATGTGGAACATAAAACCTGATGTAAAAGGTCTCGTCTTTCTGTGTTATATTGATAGCTTAGCAGCTATTATGCAAAGTATAATGAGTTGAGCCTCATTTATATATTTGCTTTTTTGAAGGACTATGGTTACATATGCTAAACGTTTCATTTGCACTATTCCAATGAGACAGATTTGTGGGAACTGACATTTTGAGACTTGAGTAACTGATCACAGTTCGGGGAGGAAGGCGGTGACACAGTGGTTACGAAATTGGATTTCAAACCGAAAGGTTCACGGTTCGATCTCCACCACGATTAACTCTGTTGTGTCCTTGGGCAAGGCACTTTATCCCAATTACCCACGTGGGGTGAGGCAAGGTGGCGTTGTGTACTAAGGCGTACTACACGTCGATGGAGCACTTGTCTTCAACCAGTGCTAACCTTGCACGTGTGTAATTAATACGTTGGGGAGTTTGGCAGTTGCTCGCCGTTGCTCGGTGGTTCTCTCCGGGTACTCCGGCTACATCCACCCGTGAAACTGTCCGACACGAGGCTACCCTGGCTGTCGAAAGTGGCATTAAAGCCCAGTAAATAAATAACTAAATAGATCACAGTTCGGATTACTGTACAACATCTTCTCCCACTTCGAGGTGCAGTCCTCCAGACAACTTTTTCTGCTTCTGACAACAAATGAGAGAAGATTTGACAGGAAGGAAACCGGTCACGGCCATATTGTTTTCTAGGAATTCCCAACAAAAGCACAGCAGTACTCAATTGTATCTCTTGGGCCCCAAAATTCATCAAGACATTCCTCTTTTTTCTCTGAAATATTTAGCAATGATGTAAGATTTCAGTAATATGTTTCAACGATTCTTTAAATAATTATCTCTTTCTCAAGGCTGCCTAGTTTAGGAGATTGCATCATTTCAAGGCAGGTAACTCTAATTCACATATTTAGTACTGTCATACCTATAATCATCCCCATCCCTACCAAAAAGACAGTTTACCTACTTTATGTGATAAAAGGATGCATTTCTATATAAAAATTCAACTGTTGGCTTTGACTTAACCAAAGGTGTAAAATATATTTTCTTTCGAAGAAAAGAGGCCAAACTGTGTGAGATGGGCCTGAAAATGCATTATTCCACTAAACCCAGAAGATGATTCTACTCTGTCACATAATGTGTAAGGTGGGATGAATAAAAGTTCACAACTGCAATTGAAAAATAACTCTAAAATCAATGCAAAACTAAAAATATGCATAAGCTGAAATTGACTTTAAACACCAATAAATAAATATTCTCTGTAGCACCGTCGCTGAAACAGGTTGGCCTATTATCCAAAGTTTTAGTTTTTGAAGGCTTAGCTTGTTACTATTCACCGCAATCTGTGACAACAGCAACTGCTTCTGGACAACGTGAGCCACACAGACTCGCAAAAGTTCACCTCCTCAGCATCAATCAATATTGTACCTTCGAATCGGCGCATGGAAACGTGATATATCCTGATCGAGATGAGACAGTGTAGGAGGCAGGCGTGGTGTGAGGGGGTACGTTTGGGGATGTATATTTACTGTATTAAATTGTACACTGCTTCTTCTGTTCTTATATCCAGCGCTCCACGATAGGGCTGTACGTTGTAGCAGCATTAATACCACAACTGTTGTTGTCAGGGAATGTTCGGTCATATTGGACTCTACATTGTAACAGCATCAATACCACAATTGATGTTGCCAGAGAATGTTCGGTCATCTTGGAATCTCTCCCGACCGGAGGTCAAACCCGTGACCTCCAGCACGAGAGACCAGCACACGAATCCACTCGGTCACCACATCACTCTCTTACTCCAGTCAGTTTGTATGGGTATGAAACGACCCAGTGCGAAATGATAAATGAACGAAACGACCCAGGTGGTGAACTGGGAAAGGAACGTAAAGCTGAGACGCACTATTAGTCTGTCACACCCAGCGACGGTCTTTGTAACGAGTCGCTTTGTTAATACCGTTGATTATGGCCGATGGCACGGCCTGACTTAATTTTGAGTCTATTTTGCGGACGGGATTGTACAGTTCGCAGTGGTAACGTGTTCCTTTCACCACAGGAATGCATATTTAGTCGTATCAAAACTTGATATTTTGAACTCTTTCCTTACCGAAGATCATTATTCATTGATCAGTAGATCCGAGAAATTAACTGCATGTCGTGCTCGACCCATGGACGTTCTATGGTCTATACTACAAATTTAACAATTAAACATTGTCAGTTACTCAATTAAATATGGATTGAGCATAGATGTAACAAATTACACTCGGCACGAGAGATTCGAAAAAATCAAATCTTAAGACTGATTCGGGATCGATCTCGAAGCAGACGTATAGTATCGATATAGAATTGCATCTCGAATATTCGCATGACCTTAGCGTAAGCACTCCACCTGTTGAGAAAACTGCCTTATTTACCAATGTTCCAAGAAAAATTGTGTTCCAAACCCTTCAAAACAACATGAATCTCCAATTTGGTTTTGAACAATTGGGATTGCAGCTATATAATTCGCCAACATCAATACTCCCCCACCTTCCTCCCCATGTTATCACAACAATTAATACAAACATTTCTTTCACCTACTGAAAAAATATAGACCTGAAAAACTATAATATAACTCTTCATTCAAATAATGTTCACAAGAAACAAACTTGTGATATGAAATTTCGTATCTGTGATAGTTTTTACCTGCGTCGCCAGCGGCAGAGCAGGTCTAGTAACCGCTCGACTCCGTCCGTCAGTCCGTCCGTCAGTCCGTCCGAAACACTTCTTCCGTCAAAGTTTTCTTGGCTTCTATGAAAGGGAATTATTTTATATTTGGTCTGCTGCTTCATAATGATGAGTTGTATGGTGTATCTAATTTTCAGATCTGCCGTGCAGCCACTTCCTGTTTGCCGATACTTTGAAGTCTGTTCATCTCTGTAATCAATTGCATGCAGCGACGCAGGTCCAGACCCGGTATTGGTCTTGGCTTGTTTTATCACATCCTGGCTTCTGAAACCATTTGACAACGGATTTGATGAATCTTTTGCAATTTTAGTAGAAAAAAGTCGATTTTCCCAGAAAAGAAACCTGGAATCATTGATATGACACCGACAAAACCCCCAAAACACTGCTTTTTCAAAACGCATGACCACTACTGCTTCTGTGGTATCACATAATACTGTTAAAATGACCGAAACTACTAAATATTGATTCTACACTGCTCTGTTTGACCTTCAAGTACCCATAATTGCAGTTTCACAACTTTTGTTTTTTTCTTACAAAAATATATTCTGAGAAAAATGGTGAAATTTCTGTAAAAATGTTTCCAAAGAGATGAACAAGAAGGCTGCTTCAAGTCACATATGAAGCAAGGGATAGTATTGATTGATGTTTAATAAATTTGAGACTGTGGGAGGGGGCCGAGAGTCAACGGCCAATCATTCAAAATGTAAAAAACAAGCAAATGAAAAACAAAGAAACACTTTGTCAAATGAAGATGCAGATAGCCAAACGAATACCCATAACATGTAGTCACGCATTTTGGAAGTAGAATATAGAATAAATAAGTAGGATAAGGGTTTTAACCACTCGGCTTGCCGAGTAGTTAAAACCCTTATTCTACGAGTGGTTTAAATCTGATTATCGGCCCCAGTGTCTATTTGTTCTATACCATGCTCTTAGTAAATAATCGACTTTGTCACTTAAAATAGAGAAAAAACATAACTTTTCATTGCAAACAAACGGGTTTGATTTGTTTACATCTGCGCCAGTGGGCAGTACTTCCGGCTGTACGTGAATGCTTGATTAACAGCTAGACACATCGTCAAAGTGGATTTAATTTACCTTGCTTTTTCAGTCAAATTGTTATTAACAATTCTTAAATTTTATTTTAAATATTTAATTGTAGGTATTTTAAACTTAATAAGTCATTGCACGCAGTAGAAAGTTCTGCAAAATGCCGTATGTTTGAATGAAACATCGCGAAGTGTGAATGTATCAAAGTTGGCAAATTGCGTCATGCCAAAGGTCAAGTTGGATGAACTTCCGACGATGGGTGTAATTTTTTTTAAAATCCGCTGTAGAAGCTTTACACCGGTAGTTGGGTTAAAAGCTAAAATTTAACATACAAGCATTTCACAGGTAGTAACATAGGCGAGCATGATATAAATAAGAATATTGTCTGTCAAACAATGAGAAATGCAGAGAGACGAGCCAGTTGTTTCAGCTATTTTGTGCTGTGACATGGAACATTTATCAGCACCAGTACTGCACAACTATATTGGTAGCTATGCACAAATTCACTTTTGTCATTTTATTAAGTCATTTTGCCAATTGTCTCCCCAAATATGTTCCAGAAATGTACTTTGGGTGAAGAAGTTGTATTCTAAAAGTTTTAACAGCATAATTTGTGAAAAACTTTCAAATATCACTTTTGAGAAGTGCAACATGTTTTCAGGCTGTGTGCTTGTTTGGTGATTTGGGTGGGGTTGGCAGTTTGGAATTCTCCTCTACCCCCAGGACTATAGGAGGAAACTATGGCTTACATAAATCCATTAACAGGTTAGATTGAGCTACTTTTGGCATTTCCTAGAGATTATTGTGTGTTTCTGGAAGCTAAATTTGTCCAAGATGAGAATTTGTTTGCATCAAAAGCCTTATTTTCAACAATATATATGGACTTTATTGCTGTCGGTAACAAAAATGCAAATTTTCAAATCAATAAAACAGTTTTGTCTGGTGTGTGGCCTCCCAAAGGTAATTTAAATATGAAAGAATCTCCAATAATGATAATTAAATCTGATAGGAAAGCCAAAAACTGCATTCCCTATAGGTAAAACAGAAATAAATATTTAAGGAATACTGCATGGCTTGGAGTTGACTACGCCCATATAGTGCCCAGTGAGGTGGTGTAGTTCCCGCCGCGAAGCGGAGGAAACTACACCACCTCACTGGGCACTATATGGGCGTAGTCAACGACAAGACATGCACTAATCCTTATATTATATCGAACACCCATAAAGAAAAACATCTGTCCGATTTGTTAATCTGTTACCAAGGTAGCAGCCTTACCAACCAGCGTTATACAGAAAAAATACCATGTAGTTTTTAAGAAAACATTTTCTTCTTCCAAAACACGGCTAACTTGGATTATTGATATGAGCAGAAGACAGATTTTGAATCGGTCGGCAAGGGTAAACAAAACATTTCCCCCAAACGGAACTGTGTATTCTAGAATCGAGCAATTCGCGAATGAAAACTAAAATTTTCGAAATTTGACAACGCAGTTTGATAATTTCGAAACATTTGTCACACATATACATTACCGAATGGGTCAGCACGGGATACAAACTTCGAAGATTCAAATGAATTCCATTATTTATTCGTTTACTGCCCAAAACATACAATCAAATAGCGAAATAATATGAGCAGCGAAACAAACGATTTTTCATATCCGGACGCGTTCTCATGAAAGTTGGACCCAGGTACGGATCATTCTTTTCGAAACGAGATATGGATCATCTTCTCAAGGAATAAAATGAACGCCTCGAAAAATGTGACTTCAACAATGGAAAAGCGATACATTTTTCCACAATGATTTCTTTCCGGGTCGTTTTGTGGATGTTGTGCCTCTGTGAATCGATTTTTAAATTTAGCCTGATCAGTTTTTTTCGCCCAGTATGAAAAGAAAACTGATATAGTAGTGTGCTAAAAATAGAAAACGTGTAGTGCCTGGGTGTAGTGCGTGGTCAGTTCTGTGGATGCAAACTACACGAAATAAAGTATCATCTTTCAGCCAATCAGAATGCAAGAAAGTCACGTGAGATATAATATTTTCCAGTAGGCGACCAGTATTACGTTTGTGTGGAAAAAATCAAATTATCGCGTCATTTTAATTTGAGCATTCAAATATCTTTGTCAGATATAGCCCTTCAGACAACCTTTCCTGTCCTCAAAACTGGGT
Organism: Pictodentalium vernedei; assembly: GCA_031216915.1. Lineage (NCBI taxonomy): Eukaryota > Metazoa > Mollusca > Scaphopoda > Dentaliida > Dentaliidae > Pictodentalium > Pictodentalium vernedei. The sequence goes on from CM062297.1 coordinate 694,948,516, forward strand.
ATCATGCTATAAATTAGAGAGAAAAATCGACAGGAAGGAAATTAATTACCGGCCACGGGTGTATTTTTGAGCGATAATTCCCAACAAAAACATATCAATAGTCAATTATATGTTTAGGCCCCCAGATTTATTAATTCACTCCTCTTTTTAATCTCCAATATTCAGAAATGATGCAAGATTTAGTACAATGTTTCAAAGGTTTTGCAAATCAATATCTTTTTCCAGAGGCTGCTTTGTTTCTTTGTTTCTACTTTTCAAGGCGGGTAATTCAATTATTTCATCATGTCATACCTTATGATGATATGCTATTGTGAGACATGGGCGTGACCATACGGGTGTAAGGGCGTGAAACCCCTAATAATTTCGCATTTTCATCTGGATGGGAGCCTTAGATATCAATTCACTCTTGCCGATGATCATGTACTTTCTGTACGAGACTAAAATTGCCTCTTGGACTTATGTCACACACGCTGTCGGTCCCATACAAATGGAGGTCTGTGGATGATTGGGGTGTTCGGATCCCAACATGACCAATTTCGAGTCCCGTACGTGCTTAGTGATTAGAAGTTGGGAAGCCAATGCACCACGGCCATTATATGTGTTTATCCACAAACAAAGTTTTTTAACTATACATCTCATTGACAAATATTCCAGCTTCATCGTGAAGGCTTGCCTTCGACGAAGGCATGCCTTCATGATGTAGCTGGAATATTTTTTCAGTCGGGATATGTGTCGGGACAGTGGGGACAAATTGGTTTTACACTTCTAAATCGACCATCTTCGCGATGCACCTGCTTTCTTTCTAGCACTGGTTCAAACAACTGCATTTTATATGCCATAGTAAAAAGATACAAAGATGTTCTGATTTCTCATCAGAATGAAAAGCTCCGTCTGTTCTCTTGCAAGGCCAAAACTTACATAATTTCACATCTCACCTACTTCGTCTTGTTTACTTCTTTGAGTTAAGAGAGATCTTAATATCACAGAATCAAACGATTTTCCCAGGTTGGAATGTAGGTAATGGGGATGAATTGTCAATAAGTTCAGTGAACAATGGCTGGTGGGGGTGGGGGGGATTTGGGTGTTTTCCTAAAAAGAGAAATTGTGATTTTCTTTCTTTTCCAGTTTGCAGCCTCGTTGGTAACGGAAGTGAAGTTATCATTTCGTTAACCGATTGTAGCACAGCAAAGTTTTTGAATTTCCAGGGGACCAGTTTAAGTATTCCGTTAATACTTTTCGTCAATGAGAGCTGTAAATTGGACAATACGGAGTTTTCTGTGACATTCAACGCCCACCACGGCACCGTTGGCTCCCTGGCGAAAGACTTAATTTCACATATGGAATGGAAAACCGTTCTCCTGATTTACGATGATAGCATGGGTGAGTACTATTTTCGTTATAATGTATTTTTTGTAGTGATGCGTATTGATGCTCGCTAAATTTCAACTCAACATTTCAAGTGAATTCACACTGACACAACAATCACAGTTCCCCTTTCAGTACTGACCTAACACTTTGGACACGGAATCTCGCCCATCCTTTCTTGGATCGTCAAAATTTCATAAAGTGAAAGCTGCGCGATGAATTTGTCGGGCTTTCCAATTTTCCAATTTAGATATTCAACGTGCAGGCCCAATGCCGCACACTGAAAATATTGCCCAGACTATCCTCCGGTAACGAATATGGAATATCCCATTTAGTGACATTGACCTGACAAGAAATTTTCCATCAGGGTCCAAAGGATTAATTGTGATTACATTCTGACACATTACTGGCGTAAATAGCATTGAATCGGAAGCCATAAAATTTCCAACAAGAAGAAGCGACTTAGGTATTGGCCATGTGCTACTAGTGGCACGCGGCGATGTAAAGAATCTCTAATTTGTGTTGGCCTTTAGATAGCCGCCCTCTCCACATCATACTGAGAGAGTGTACCCTCCCCATCCTGATTGAAATTTGAAATTGTAAACGTTAACCCTTTACCTAACATGAAAAGCAGACGACACTTGCAAAAAAAATTCTTGAATAACTAATTTTTTATTTTTTGTCTCAAAAACATAGGTTATGACCCATCGTTGGAACGAGCTCGACGACGACGATTTTTGAGAATAGCGCTGAACGTTTTGGCCGTTACGTTGGGTAAAGGGTTAATGTATAGATAATGGTTTCATCGCCGTTTTATCTTTTTCTCTCAATTAAAAAAAATCCCCCGTTTTTCATATTGTATAGTACAGTTCACTGATAAACGCTTTTGACTATTTCGTTTCACTTAAATGTTTGTCAGCTTGAGTTAGAACATACTCTATTTGAAACTAAAAGATACGTGTGGACTTACGTTGTAATAGTGTTGAAATGATTAATCGATTAACCTGCACCTGCCTACCTTGATTACTCAATGAACCTGTATCAGAATGGCTACAAGCTTTTCCCGGTTACGAATTTCTATACAGGTGAACCAGCCACTCATTATATATGTTTGGAAATACTCTGTATTTGTGAATAGAGACGCTGAGAAATACGTAGAATGTACCTCATGCAAACCTGCCACAAAATACGCGGGTCTGATCATCAAATCCGATTATTGTTATTAAGATTTGCATAAGTTCTATCAGGTCCAAGTATTTTGTGCAAGATTTGCATTGTCGGATTTTCTGATTGTTTTAATCCTGTAATTCAGAATATTTCCATCTAGGCTCTGACTATATCATCGCGGTTCAGCATACCTACATAATATGCATTTTCTCTGCTTCTATATAATCGGCGGTGAATCGGTAGCAGAACAGTTATAACTAAACGCGTCTAGAATTCCCTATCGATTAGCATTAGTCCAAATCCAATATTATGCTAACAGAAAATGTTTAAACTGTTACGAGCTTTTAAAAAAAATTGTTTACAGCATAAAACAATTTAAAATAATATGGTTTTGGTGAGAAAATAATCCGTAATCTACTTGTCTTCTCTAATCGACAACTTGCAGTCACTTTTAACTGAACAGGCCATATTGTAAGTGTGAAAGATCAAACAAAAATTCTAAATTTCAATCAAAGACCTTTGTAGAATGTCGCCCCACTTTGTATTTACGTCATTATGAAAATGAAATGTTTACGGTATTTATCGAGCTCGTTAGGCCACTGGCATAATTCAGTAAGGACTCCGATGCTGTTATGGCTTGGAACCAGTCTAACCATTGACTAGTGAATTGCATGTGTTTAGATTCAATCGGCCACAATAGTTGAACTGAAACATTCCACCCGATTGAATCTAAGGATGTCATAAACATTTTTTTTTTAATCAACGCAAGAAATGTTTCTCAATGAAGACTTCATTTTACTGAATCTTTAACCCTTTGAACCATAGCGGCCGCTTTTCCGACCAGGAGCATGATACGTCATAACGTCATTAAATAGGATGGCTGTTCAGCAAATGTGTGGGGTGGACCAATCAATATTTTCAACGTGCAGCCCCGAGGCTGCACGTTGAAAATATTGATTGGTGTACCCCAAATAATGAAATGGAGTCTTCTAATTGATGCCATTGAACTGGCATGGAAGATACCACTAGAGTTGAAAGGGTTAATTAAACATTACCATCACCATTAGACGTGTTTGCAGACTAAATAAATATGACGATGACTCACCACAGCTGTAGTTTTATGGTTACGCTGCATAGCTCTACAATCTGTGTTAATACCTTGATATTTCAATGTGAATTAAATACTAAATGATGGGATTATCTATAACTGGTGCACGAAACAATATCTGTAGATATTGTGAGCAAAGGGATATCACCTTTTATCAACGACAGACAGTCTGCGTGCACGTCCCCGAAAAGAACAAAAAAGCAAACAACCCACAACAGCATCGAATTCCTGACGGAAATAGACTACTGGCTAGTTTATAAAATTTATAAAGATTCGCGCCTCATAAGTGATACTTTGTTTATTCATTTCTGTCCCTTAGCCCTTATCAAACGCACACGCAGCTAGAAGACGACGCTTGCAAAAATACTTTAAAAATAACTGCTGGCCGCAAGTGAGGTTATAAGCCACACTTTAGAGGCAACAACTGAAAAAAATAAAAAATGTGAATTACGATTTTTTTTATAGCAGTTGCCGGATATAACCGTTACCTTAAATAAACCGGTAATCCGAGAATGTTGTAATTGCTGATTCTTGTGTAGCAAACGGATTCAATCTTAGATGGGACTGTGAAAGCTTTGCGATCAGGTACAGTTAAAACTAGAAGTCCTGTCACGAACTGTGAGCTTATCTTGGCTTAATTGTGCGTAGGGATTGCACGCAATTGCCATATCGAATTACATCCAAAGCACGACAGGTTCTCCTGGTTACTCATAGCAAACACAGGCAATGTTTCTGCCAATGGATCTCCGGGTTACCCGGAGATCCATTGGCTGAAACATTGCTTGTGCACAAGCCATATGTACAGAACTAGATGGCCTTACTATGGTCATAACACGTAGATTAACGCGCCGATCGACGTGCTATTTGTGCGCGTTTCATGACAGGACTTCTAGTTTTAACTGTAGCGACATATTTAACCGGTGGATAGAAAGGTGAAAAATAAAATAGTGTTTGACATGAATTTCTTTTCGCGTTTCCTTATCGACTTGTGAGTTTCTGCAATGTTTTCAGTAGAAGATTGAACTGAGGGTTTCGACTTGATCATCTGTTGCACCGGTATCAAACAAGAGGATTTTACCATACAACGGTGAACGCCAGTCCTACAGATGGCTACCACCGTCATATGACCAATACTTTTGACCAGGAGTCAACGAATCGTGTTTGGTCAGCGATTTCAGAGGAACATCGGTTGAGACTTGTTGGAAGAAACGTACTTCGTTTGAGAGAAAGAAACCCTCCCCTATCCAAATTACATCTCTCCACGCACAGATATGTCAATGGGTTTAGAAGCGCCTCTACACGAAGGGCGTATACATTAAATTAAAAAATCAAGTATACAAATATTGTCCTTGCTCTTTCGGATCTACAATATGGAAACAATAAATCCAATTAAATTTTAAGTTTCAGAATTCGAAGTCTGTCCTCATTAATATCCAATTCAAGGTTTTCTGCATTTACGTACAAATGCATCACTTTTTGAACGACGCTTACTTGTTTTAGGTTCCGACACGAGGTGGTTACCCTGGCTGTCGAAAGTGTCATTAAACTTCAATAATTAAATACTTGTTTCAGGCACCTTCTTTATCTAGACATTTATTTTCAGGTTATTTACAAGTGCAACAGTTCATAAAACAGGTGTCCAAAATATATACAAGTGTTCGTCTGTTGCGTCTAGGTAGCCTGCATGGACCTACCTTTAAATTGCTTTTGATGGAATCCATAAGGGACATTGCAGAATGGAGGTTGCCGTCGTTTGTTTATCTCGATAAGAATAACACACTGGATCTTTTACAAACAGTATGTTTGATAGTGTAATGTCTTTTCTTTTTTTTATTTCCTTTTTGTTTTGTCATTATCTATGTTTAATTTGATTTTCTTGTGTGTCTTTTTTAATTCACGTTCTGCTTTACTTTTCTTCCCATTCAATTCATTATAAATTTATTCTCTTTAATGATTTCCGATTTTCATAACTAGATGAATAATTTTCCTATCGTATGAATATTTTTGCTTTGTTCTGCACATTTGTCAAAAACAATAAATACGAGCTTGTCAGACAGTTCAATATAATTGTAACTGCGGCATGTGGACTGTTAATTAGTAGAGGAAAGCGAAAATTTTGATAGGATCGCGACTTAGTCGCGATACGGTCTAAATTGTCTCTCCTCTTTCATGTCCACAGAAATGCATCTTCGTCGTTTGTTGAAAACTGCACTTAAATTTTACTGCTTGCAACAACAAAGAGTTGTTATTGATTTCGAAACAGACAGAGAAATAATGAGCTCTAACTCTTAATGGGTATCCCGGAACTCGTCCCCGATCTTATAAGCTTATGTACCATCGCTGAACGAGCTTGGGTGAATTTGATTGTTAGTTTGCTTTATTGGAGTTCAAGTACACACTTTATGCCATGGTCACATCGTGTCGGGTAGCTTTACGGGTAGAGAAAGTCATTACCCGAGGAGAACCACCGATCAAAGGCTAGAGACTATCAGCTTGTCCGACGTACGAACTACTCTGGACATGCAGGGTTAGCAGCGTTTGAAGGGTAAAGCACCCTGGGCGTGCACTACTGCTTAGTATACAAAGCCGCGGTATCCCCACGTGGATAATTGGTCATTAAGTGTCTTACCCAAGGACACAACGTACTTACTCCTGATCAGAAGTAAATCGTTAACCTTTCGGTTTAAATTGCAATGCTCTATCTACTGAGCCACTTCGCTGCCTACGAAGAGATGGGATCTGCATTCATTGACGAATCGACAGGTCAGATTTAAGTGCCGTGGACAGGAAAACGAAGAGAATTTCCACAGGTTTGCGACTTGTCGATATTGTCACTCTGCTTTTGTTATCACAGTACTGCATTTTCGGTGATTCTTGAGAACAACACTGAATTCTCACTTTCTGTTCAGGAGGATAGGATAAAAAGAGTCCCGTCGCAGTAAAATACAAAAAGTTGTTATTGATTTGGAAAAAGTCAGAGATATAGTAAATTTTATATAATAATATTTCTGTCTAACACCTAATGGGTTTCACGGAATCGTTCCCGATCTCAACCCTTAGAACCCGAAAGAACGCTTTCACGTTCAGTATCGCGATACGACCTTAATTCGTAAGTAGATATTTGCTCAATGAATTTGTGTGATCGACCGAGCAAGATTTTCTACGTGCAGCCCTAAAGGCTGCACGTTCAAAATATTGATTGGTCTTCCACCAAGTAACGGATATAGACTCTTCCAACTGATGACACTGAACTGGCGCGGAAAATCCCATCGGAGATTAAAAGGTTGCAAGTTTCTGTACACTCGCTGAACGGGCTTGCGTAAATATGGATCCGTCACAAAGAAAAGAACCTCTTATATTTATGGCAATGATTTAAAGTTGCATCCTTTTATAATTACATTGTTAATGTAGTTATACGTTTTGGGTCCAAATACTCAATTCCCATTGGTCAGCTGGATGAAAACTCCATGACCAAATGTAATTCATTTTCCAATGAATACATTTGATCGAACTTTGACCCGCATTTACGGTAGAGCGCAGTTGACAGAATGTAATTCGGGCGGTGTTTGGGCGGGTTTATAACTTTTAGCGCCTCTCGTAGTGATCAGTGATTATAGTTTACTGATATGTTCAATAAATTGTTTTGAATATTCCAAGTTTTGTTGCGAAAGACGGCAATTTGACAAATTTGGGTGAATGCCGAAAACCGGCGCTCAACTCAGAGTTGTGCGCTTTGTCTTTTCTGTGAGGGTGGTTTTTCGCCTTGTTCGTTCGTACATGTTTTATTTCGTCTTTCTGCTTTGTTGTTTGGTAAAAAGTAGTTTAAACAGTTACGGAATGTAATTATAAGAATTGAATACAATTTTTATAATCTTTATTGGAGTATGAACGTGTGGGACTGGGTACAAATTGTATGAATCTCTTCGGGATTCATACATAAGAACAGCTCCCCCGGGAGATGTCCATATTAGAAGGGTTTCTCTTCCCAGTCTTTGTAGAGGCGTACATAAATGTTTGTTTTAAGAATTGAGTGTGGGAATGGGTACAAATTATATGAATCCCTTTAATCCCATAATTTGTACCCATTCCCACACGTTCATACTCCAATAAAGATTATAAAAATTGCATTCAATTCTTAAAACAAACATGTATGTACGCCTCTACAAAGACTAGGAAGAGAAACCCTTCTAATATGGACATCTCCCGGGGGAGCTGTTCTCCTGTTGTGGTCTCTGTTGATGTGCAGTATCTGCGCATGCGCTGTTTTGAGGAACAGGTATCGGTGGAGAAATCCACAATTTATTCAGTACATTTCAGTTTTTAATTACGAATCTTACTTTTACGAAATACGAAAGAATAAATTAGTTGCAACAAACCTTATCATTTGGCTTTAACATGTTTATGTCCCTGGAGTACAACGAGGCTCAATATGTAATGCTAAAGTATTTGAGATGGTCTCTTGTTGCACTCAATGGAAGATTTATATACAGAACCGTTGACAGGCACAAGGTGTTGGTGTGTCGCCACATTCACAGTCAGAACGTTTGAGTGGCTGACCAACTGGGGATAAATTATTGTCCACCAGAGAATACAGAAATTGTTCATGCATATTACTCAGCCCTCCGAACATTTACAATTACTGATAACACCTAAAGACGTTACCGATAATCAATGCGCTGATATTAACTAAACTGCAAAGGTCTTCATATGATTCATCAAATCGTGCACTGATTGCAGAATTATTCTATGTCCATTTTTGTATTTCTTACATGACGTTCTTACACGTAGTCCGTATTCCACGCGTCGTATACCTAGCTCATTTCCCAATGTATGTATTGCATCGGGTTACGTTGAATACACACAGCAATCATTGTACAATATTTTTTTTCTGTCTAATTGTTCTGCAATTCGATAAACTTGTTTTTTTTTTGTTTTGTAATGGGCTTGTATTGTTGGAGACAGGACATGATCGCCCAAAGGACTATATTCTCCACTAGAACTATTGGTGGAAATGGACATGGAACATTAACACTTTGAAGCGAAGAGGCCCTTTTTCGGCATAGAAACATGATACGTCATCATTTCATTGTGTAAGATGCCTGCTAAGTGAATGTGTGGGGTAGACCAATCACTATGGTCAACGTGTAGCCCTGAGGGTGCACGTTGAAAATATTCATTGGTCTACCCCAAAGTAATGAAAATGAACTCTTCCAATTACTGCCAAGGTTCAAAGGATAAAGGTTGTTTGTTGTATGCTATCAAAACCAGTTAGTCTATGATTCATAGCGGTTTGTTTTGGCATTTAAACTACCACCTCGCTGAAAGGTTAACGATACAAAAAAAACACTCAGATACCTACCTGTACCCCAACATATGCAATATCCCATAATCCCTTTACATTGTCCTTGTCAAGTCCAGATGCGTAGTTTGATTTGACCGTGGGGTTGAGGGTGAAGGAGTGTGTATTATAATCGTATATAACTTGCGAAAGGGCTTGCATTTTTAATTAAATTATCTTCAAACAAAGCTGAAATTTGCTAATACATCTTAACAGGAGCATTAAAACACCTTACTAGTTTGGAGAAAAAGGCAAATATTTTCATCAAATAGATAGTTTTTTTTATTCAGATAAGCATAAAGAAAAACATAACATATATTCACAAAGTTCTGCGAATTGTAAACAAATTTCTTTGGGGATTGTCTGACTGTTTAACCTAAAATATTGGGAATTATTTTTCTTTTAATGTGGGTAAAAAGTTGGTGTGTGCGTATGCACGCACACAAAATAGACGCTTACACACACATATGTACGTATATCCGACATACATATGTGCGCGCGTGCGGACAAACGCGCGCACTTACGTATAAGGGTACGCAAGTGTGCACGAACGCATGTAAATACTTACACACGCAATCATAGACCACCGTGCGCACAGGCGCACATAAAAAGCCCAAAACGAACTGGATAATAACTGTTCACTGACAAGTTAATTTTTTATCATATTCCACCTTAGTTTTATGATGTTTGACTTTTTCAAAGAGTATGACCATGTAGACAGTAAATCCAGTTTATAATACGCTTTCAGTTGTTCAATGAGGGAGAAAATATTCGCCGTGCATTTCCCCAGTTTACAGGCATAGATGTAGTTTTATATATTAACTCTTAAAAGTCGGGAAATCAGAATGAATTTATTAAACATGACATACCGCGAAAAACGTACAGTAAAGCAGGTGCTTCTAGTCAAGTGTCGTCTGCCTATTCAGGCAGACGACACTTGACTAGAAGCACCTGCTCAGTGTTTAATTCTCCCCAAGCCGAAAGATAACCGAACTATCACAGCCAGATTACCTGCCGTATTGCATTGCAGGCAAGAAAACTCGACTCCCGTCTTTTAAGAGTTAACATAGACAAAGTTATTATATCATATGTTGTTGGGTCACAAAAATCTAAAAGGACTTAAGCGATGCTCAGTGCGAGAGAAATATTGCATTTGTCTTTCGGTAACCTTGAGCTTTTAAGAGTACAGCTTTTATGAGAGTGAACAGTCAAAAAATAAATACGGTATTGCCTCTTGTGTGGTAGAATGTGCAAAGTTCTGTTTCAGAAAGTTTATAAGCATGTAGTTTTGAGTTTAGGTGCAATGTTCGCTGCGAAATTTTATATTGTAAAGTTTCTAAGCAGGTATCGTCATCCGTTATATGGAAGACACTCTGTCTTGGGCTTGGGGGTTGATATCCAGAACTGTTTTCCATTTATTTTAGGCATTAACCGGGGCGGAGGAGGGGGCAGTGGAAAGTTCTAGTAATAAGGGATAAAACGTTGTTTTAAAACTTTTTCGGGAGCATTTAAATTTCTTTATAAAGCTGTTGGTAATTGTCTTGAGGTTAGGCGTTTGTTTTATGACTTCTTAACAAGATCTAGGTATTGCATCAATTACCCCCTGGTAGCTGTGGACGAAGCATTGATATTAAACTTTTATGAAAATTCAGAAAAGTTGAGAAAATTCTTACTATCACCTAATAAATCCTTTATAAAGAAATTGTCACTCTTGTCCCAGTGTTTGTCAAAAAAATGTCTTATCGTTAATGTTTAAGTTATTGTTGTAAAACAGGAGCTTACTGAAGGTTTCTGGAGGAGTCTCGCTTAAACACTTGCAGTTAATAGTGTTCACGCACTCAAAATGTCTTTACAAATCTGATTCACATATCTTCCTACGTTTTGTATACTATCTCTGTGCAGATGCCAATTTTTAAAATTGTAAAACTTCTCTAAGTCGCCCAGAATAAAGGTTTTTCATGGAGCGAACACTTTATGATCTAACAAACAGATAGTTAGTTGTATATGTACGTGCACTTAGCGTGTCCTTATTTATCACTATTATAGATACCCACGACTGGCGAGGTTAAGTTCTTTTTCTCCGAGGGCTCCCTCGTAGTGTTCGACCACTCTATTGGCAACGCAATTCAGTTCACAATATCTGCGTGGGATAGGTTTGCTGGGTCTGGGACTCTAATAGAATTTATTATGCCTCACGTTTGTAACATCAGCCGTGATTGGTTAATTTGGCACCTTCTAAAAGTCATAGTACTGGAGTTTGGGGGCAAAACACGGGTACTATCGGAACGATCTTCCCACGAGACAAGAGAACAAAGAAAATGTAAGCCCCACTTCCATTGATCAGCGTCGATTACGCACACTCAGATTGTAATTTCTCAACACCAATCGCTGGCGCCGTATCTGTTTAACTTTTTTCGTCACCGATAGACACAAACTTACTGACAAATACGTCATCTTCAGTAGGTGCGTTTTCAGTTTTAACTGCAAACAATGAATTTAAAAGAATCAGAAATATTAAAAACTCACGTGTTGTTCACCACTTCAGTGAATATGAGTTATGACTTCAATCAATTATATTCCCACAAGTTTAGTACTCCTCGACCTCACTGAGCATCCGCCTCAAGTTCAAAATAAATTGTTTCATTCCGCTTAATTCTAACAACTGTCGTCGTCCAAGAAACATGAATTATATTCCCTTATACCAATTATCACACAAGCATTAATAATGAATTATAACATGAACAGTATGATACAGTTGTAAACACTGGCATTTGGTGATATAGAAATTCCCAAAGCGACGGTACTTGAGACAAGTCATTTTCGAATTTGGTGATCTAGAAACTCCTAAAGAGACGTCGTGCGTTCGAAATGACGTCATGTTTTTTGGATACAACTTCATTGTTATTACAAGATTGATGGCATGTTGCAGTTAACGCTTTACAATGAAAGCTATTTTTTGTTCGGCAAAATAAAATAATTAGAACGTTATTTGCAAGGAAGACAAGCACCTCAGTGAAAAGAATACTGATCTAAAGATGGAGTAAGCAGTCCAACAGACGAACACTTTGCGTGCGTATCCGACGTATCAAAGTGGCGGGAGAATATATCGCCCAGCGGAAATGAAAAACATTTGGGAGAACTGCTCTATACTCACCCTCGAAACAACCCATTCTGCAAGCGTTGTGGTTTAGTCTAGAGATTGGAGGAATCGCTTCCAAACAATGTTGAGGATATGTTTGTTCGTAACAGCGGGGTGATAACAATCCAGAAAATCCGTCCAGACAGTACTGCAGTTTCGAACTCACTCAGTTCCCGCGTTGGCCACTGAACCGATCTTGGAAGAACACCACGGTTTCAGAGTTGCGCTACGCAGTGTTATCGATATAACAATTTTAAAACATGGACTGGAATGAGTGAAAAAGTCAGTCAAAAACTCATCCATATCCCCCTCGTTCATTGAAAACCTGCATAAGACAATTTAAAATGGTTCCAAAAAGCGAGTCATGGCAAGAGAATATGAAAAACTATAAAATATTAATTTACGAAAAAATTAATATTCGTTATTATGTACTCGATACCAAGTTTGGGGGGTTAAAAGAAGTTAAAAGGTTGTATTTCATTGAGAGGTTATTAATTATATCACTTTTATTAATTCAATGTAACTCGGTTAGTATTGTTAGTGTTGTTTTTACAAAAATGAACCGACATAACCCGCAGCATAAATTTCAGTACAACCTCGAATATTCACAGTTAACTTATGATTTTTAAAGTCTAATTTCTTTAACCCTTTGCCAACGTAACGCCAATTAATTTTCATCATTTTTTTCCTTTTTTTTGTCTCAGAAACATAGGTTCTGACCCCTCTTTGGAACGAGCTCGTCGAGCTCGTTCCAAAGAGGGGCCATGACCTATGTTTTTGAGACAAAAAAAATGAAACAAATTAGTTATTCAAGAATTTTGTTTGCATGTGTCGTCTGCTTTTCATGTTAGGTAAAGGGTTAAAGTTTTTTGTCTTTTTTCAGGTAATAGATGAAGAACTAAACGACTGGTACTATTTTTGGATTATTTTCGTCAACGAATTCACAACACATGATATTGTTAAAACGAACAGTCTTGATATCTCGAACATAGCATTTATGATCAGAAATGTAACGACTGTGAGAGCTAAAAAATTTAATTCGACGAAAGACATTCTGAACATGACGGTAATTATATTTTCAAGTTTCTTAACATGCTAATACTATTACTTTCATTATTTACAACCTCCTATTAGACGCTTTTATCACTACTCATAATTTTACCACCACCACCACTTCTTGCTACTCCTCTCTGTTACAACTATTACTGTATTCAGCCAGTCCCGTCACTACTTTCGCAGTTCATTATCTACCGGGGAACACTACCGCCACAGCTGCTTTCTTTCATTTGTACTCCGGCGCTACGGTAATTGTTTTGTTCCACTACCACAGCTTGATACAGCTGCTATAGACAACTCCATAGCTGACAGTTTTCGTTATTGTAAGAGATTTACAGGACGTTCAGGGGCGGATTGTCCGTATGGTCCACTGTGAAAATTCCAGGTGGGCCCCCAAATCTGACGCAACGCAACACCTCATGGTACAAAGAATTCGTGAAAATGACCGAAACGTGAAGGGGATCTCATTGCATAGCCTGCCGGTATAACGAAATGCCCTCTATGCGAATCGCGATTGGCATAACAGAACATCTCGATTTTTCAGCAGTCTTGGCTACCATTGGTCGTTCAGATGAATGTAAACAGCGTTCCTCCTTCAATTTGAAAAATCCAAATTTTCTCCCATTGGGTCGAACTATGGTCGAATAAGCGATGAAGATAATACAAAAATGTTATCGAAATGTCCTCTTCCTGAACTGCTATTGATCGCGCAGGAAGTAGCGTTCTTTCAGTTCGAAACATCAAAATTTCTCCGAGTTTAGGTTTCCCTTGGTGCATTTTCCGGGTAGATTTTTCTTGGCCCTGTCCGCCCCTGGGAAAGCTTGCCCAAAACAATTTTCTAAAGTTGTCAGTAGATTGAACACTGAGGGTATGAGAATTTCATATAAAAATTAAACTTCAAAATGTTAGCAAAGTTGGATGAGAGCATCATTTCACAAACTTCATGCATTTTCCTCTAGAGTAAGCTGGCTTTTTACAATTGTTTTTCTCGATCAGTATGCACGTTTGACTATTACATTCTCTGTTTAAACCCATTTAAAAACACTTATGTGGAAAAAAATATGATCGCATCACTTTAAATGAAATATTTAAATACCTACAGAAAGTACAGACCGTCACACAACTTTCTCTGGCCAGAAAACATGGGGTCATGCAACAAATAAGAGAGAAAATGCACCAGGAAGTGAAGTACCGCCCTTGAACTCAGTTTTTTCTGGGAATTCCCAACAAAAATACACAAATAGTTAACTGAATTTTATAGACCCAGAAAAACCTTAGAAAATCTTTTTTTTCTTGGGAAATATTCAGTATTGTTGTAAAAACCTAATAAAATGCTTTAACAGTTTTCTCAAGCAATAAGTTTTTTTCTAGGAGTCTTATTTTAGACTATGATGCAATATCCGAGTGCAACATTTCAAGGCAGATCACTCAAAACTAAATATTTAGTTCCGCGATACCTATAATACTCCTCACCCATGCCCTAATTTTATTTTTCCTGTTTTTTGTGATAAAACAATCATTTCTACACTAAAATACAAGACTTGGCTTCTATTCATCCAATAAGATTAAAAATATAGCTTTTTTAAAAAAGTTGTTAAAGTGTGAAAAAAAGGCCAAAAAATTTGGAAATTTCAGTATGCCGCTTTCTTTACTTATCTTGATTCTGCTGCCAATCTATTTGACAGAGCAGTTCACCAATTGATGTTTTTTACTGGAATTAAGCCAGTTTACCTGATAAAAGTCCAAAATCTGCATAGAAGAACTCAATTCGAGAAAAAATTTGTGATTTATGTGTCAAATAGCTGTAAATGTATGTACGAGAGAGAACATTTACACAGGTATCATTCATAAAAAAAGCTGTTCAAAGGTACATCTAAAAACCTTCCAAATATCATAATTCATGTATACTTTATCTATTTACTAAAGTAGAAAGGTACGCCACCCGATGGGTTGGTGATTAATGTCCCAACAGATGTGAGGATGTTTCACAGAAAATCACATGCTGAGTTCAAGCTACCAAATCACACTTGAAACACAATTATTATGTGTAACAGTTCTTGAGTGATACAATTCCTGAGAAGTCTACCTGATTTTTAGAATTTATTAATCATATTTTTTCAATTCTTTCTCGAAATGAGTGCAAGAAAATTAAAATTTAATCGCAGGACACATCTGAGAAAATTTGCATTTCAGAAAAATCATCCGCCTTGCAATATTTCCAAGTGTGTGGCTGCTACAAGTGCAGAACCTGAAAATGTTGTAAAATATGTAAGACTCACACAATAAAAACATGATATGGTTACTTCAAGTCCATTTCCAGTGACAGCAGCAATAGAAGAGCCTGGGAAGAGCTTCAAACTCTTACGCCCATTGTCAAGATTAAAATCTGAGCTCGACATCTGCAATGAGAAAATAGATGAAAAATGGTAAATAATCATATGGATAGTTATCAAGACATACAAACATACATGCCTGTCTGCTTGCCTTCCTGCAGGCATGCAGGCAGGCTGGTGAGCGGGCGGTTTCATGTGGGTGGGTGGGCGGGCAGATGGACGAACGGACGGACGGATGGACGGACGGACGGACGGACGGACAGAGATGGGTAGGCAGCCTGCCTGCCTGCCTGCCTGCCTGCCTGCCTGCCTGCCAGCCAGCCAGCCACCCAGCCGGCCGGCCGGCCGGCCGGCCAGCTAACCAGCCAGCCAGCCAGCCACCCCCCCCCCCCACACTCTTCCTATCCTGTCCACTTGGAACATAGTGTGACACTTTAAAACAAAATGAAATAGTTTAACAAGTATTAACTGAACTAAATGAGTAGCCTGGATTAATTTTGCCAGTCTGAATACTTTTTTCAAATGGATAGTCAATCGGCCATGAAATTTGCCATAGAATTCACATTTTTTCTGGAGATATAGCCCTAGCTGCTGAAAGTGGCCATGTATTATTATTTATAAATGTATGTAATAACCTATAATATGCATGCAGGGGTATGATCATTCTAACAAGTACCTTTTTGGAGACACAATTTCCTGTATTCATTGGTAGAATGGCTCTCCAAAACTAGTTGCCGGCCAGGCTCAACACAAAGCTTCTGATGACACAAGTGGCTAACATCTAGCTGCGGTCCATTTGCACCAAAATGTGGCATTTCATCCTTCATCAGTGCATTGACAGCCATGTAATGGTTCTGAGTATATATTTCAGTGAATTATTAGAATCTCCCCATGTTACTCTAATTAAGCCATATCCTCGGCTGTTTTTTGCCTCCCTCCACAACAAACAAGCATGTCCCCCCCCCCCCCCCTCCCTTGATGATCTAAACATAATTCTTTCTCTGAGCTTGTCAAAAAATGATGCCATTCTTGAAAATAGACAATAATGCACGTGCATCTTCATTCTGTTTGCAACAGTCACCAAGGAAATGCAGAAAAACAGCATTTCTATAGGTCTCACAGAACTGAATATTTTCCCATAGGCGACCATTATAACACTTATGTAGAAAACAATATGATTGCATCACTTTAAATTAAATATTTAATACCTGCATAAAGTACAGACCTTCACACAATTTCTCTGGCCAGAAAACATGGGGCCATGCAACAAATAAGAGAGGAAATGCACCAGGAAGTGAAGTACCGTCCTTGAACTCATTTTTTTCTGGGAATTCTCAACAAAAATACGTAAATAGTTAACTGAATTTTATAGACCCAGAAAAACCTTAGAAAATCTCTTTTTTCTTGGGAAATATTCAGTATCGTTGTTAAAACCTAATAAAATGCTTTAACAGTTTTCTCATGCAATAAGTTTTTTCTAGGAGTCTTCTTTTAGACTATGATGCAATAGCCGAGTGCAACATTTCAAGGCAGACCACTCTAAACTAAATATTTAGTTCCGCGATACCAGATAAAGAGCCTAAGTGGAGAGTTGTTTGGTTGCTTTTATTTAGCCTGTCATAAAAGCTACGTTTCCTTTTTTAACTTTTAATAAACGAAAACAAAAGACAGCTCCGAGAGTTGTATGTTGTTTTCTGTTCTTAAAAGTACAAAAAGGAAACTTGACTTTATTTTTTACTAATAATTTAGGTGTTTTCTCAACAATTGCATGCTTCTTTCATGTAACTAATAATGTCAGAGGAGATAACTTTATCGAAAGTCGATTTCCATGGGGAGAAAAGTCATGGTTTTCTTTCTTTCCAAAGTGTGATTTACTGGGATTTCTGGGTTTGATTATAAACGATAACTTCACAACTGAATTATGCAATCAACAATTGTGTCATGTATCCGTGCGCGCAAACGAAGACGCTTTGCCGTGGATGTAATGGGGACTTCATTGTTTGTTTTTTTTTTTTTTTTGCTTTTTTAACCCTTTACCTCACATGAAAAGCAGACGACACTTACAAAAAAAATTCTTGAATAACTATTACTTAATTTTTTTCTCAAAAACATAGGTTAGGACATTTCATTGGAACGAGCTCGTCGAGCTCGTTCCAATGAGGGGTCAGAACCTATGTTTGTGACACAAAAAATGAAAAAATAATGAAAATTAATTGGCGATTTTTGAGAAAAGCGTTGGCAAGTTTTGGCCGTTATATTAGGTAAAGGGTTAAATAATATAATTATCGTTAATAATGAAAAGTAACAAACAGAGTAATCGCTTGACTGGACTAGTTACGTGAAATAATTCTTTCGAGACGAGGGACAATATTGTAAAACACTCGTGCGCATTCGCGTGTACAAGGTCTCTCACCTCTCATGAATTATTTTACGTAACAAGTCCAGACAAACGATTACTCTGTATGTAATTAGTGCCACGGATTTTGGTATGCGTATGTTATTGTTACATAATATTAGAATTAGCACAATTAGCACTACTCTTACTGCTGCGAAACTGACATTCCTGGCCAATGGTATGACATTTCGCAACATTAGTAATAAGACATTACAGATTTGTCGACCGCTTTGTTTATCATAGAACCTACCTGGATACTTAAAGGTGCTAACGTTTAGTTATGAGGTAGGGGATTGTTTGGTGATTTCGTTGAATAATTCCACCTTCATCTGGGGAACTAACAACGTTGTGATGCAGGCATCATATAACGATGCAAAACCCTAATGAAACCAGATTAAACAATTGAGACAAATTATATTTATATGTGTAGCTTAATATCCTTACAAATCTAGTTTCTCGGTGTTTACCTTGCAAATGAAATTAAATTATTATTTTCCCAGAAACCTTTGATTTTAAACCAAATTTAAATAAGCTTTTCCTAATTTTATCTCTGATATGCAGTGATATGCACTTCGAACAGTCTAGAGCACTGTGCCTATTGTGCTCATAATTAATTTACTACTGCTTATTCTGTAAACGTGTATATGTTGCAAATATTGGTTGAGTAAATGGGAACTTGTTTTTGATCTGGCTCAAGAAGGGCAAACCTTGTGTTTTTGTTTTGTCATTGCATCTGCATACCAGAATAGCAATCAAAAAGACTTTTTGGTTTTTGTTAAATCAGACATTTTTGTTTTTGTTGAAATAAAAATTAATATTTTCAATTTTTTCATTTTGAAAAATCAGTCCCACCTAGCTATTGTGACTCATTAGACAATATTATATACACTATGCTTTATTTTAAAGAATGTTCCATTAAAAAAAAAACTTGATATGAATGAATTATGTTGTGAATACATGTAGATATTTTTGTTGACTTCAGTAGAAAAGTGTCGGGCATTTTTTCCGATCAGTATTGGGCACCCAACTCCATCCATAAGTCAATTTTGGATGAAATTCTCCAATACTTTTATATTAAGGGGGTTAGTTTTATTAATAATGCTTCTAAATGGGCTTTTGTGATCCATTGGTGACATTTTGTTACAGTTTAGGACACAAAAGATGCCATAACAGCGAAAAAGGAAAAAAATGCATTAAATGTTTTTGCACATTTGTTTGGCACTTGACTACCCACCTATGTTCATGCAATTTTTTTCCGCCCCTCCCCCCGGACCAACAAGAAAATAATTAAATAATAATGAGTTCTGCGTTGATTTTTCGGGAGGGGATGTTTTTTGTCCCCCTGTCTTCAAAATGTTCACTATTGTTACAGTAGGGGTGGTAACAGAAGGGAAATCTAGAGGTTTGTGATGGTGATCTCCCTAAACTTGCTTTTTATATGAATCAAAATGTACATGTTGCCCCCCCCCCCCCCCCCCCCCACGGGTCACATTGAACTAACTGACTGGGGCAGAAGTTTGGTTAAGAATTGAATGCAATTTCTATAATTCGGGATTCATACATAATTTGTACCCATTCCCACACGTTCATACTCCAATAAAGATTATAAAAATTGCATTCAATTCTTATAATTACATTCCGTAACTGTTTAAACTACTTTCTACCAAACAAGAAAGCAGAAAGGCGAAATAAAACATGTACGAACGAACGAGGCGACGAAAAACCACACTCACAAAAAAGACAAAGCGCTCAACTCTGAGTTGAGCGCCGGGTTTTCGGCATTGACCCAAATTTATCAAATTGCCGTCTTTCGCAACGAAACTTGGAATGTTCAAAACAATGTATTTAACGTATCAGTAAACTATAATCACCTATGAAACGACAACAAGTTCAAGAATAAAATCACTGAAATAATTTCACACTGTCGATTGACATTTCTTGTAAGTTGTTTGAGATATCACAAATTATTAACTTGAAAGTAAATGCGGGTCAAAGTTCGACCAAATGTATTCACTGGAAAATGAATTACATTTGGTCATGACGTTTTCATCCAGCTGACCAATGGGAATTGAGTATATGGACCCAAAACGAAAAAATACATTAACAATGTAATTATTTACTTATAAACCACAAAATCTGTAGTCATGGTTTCAGTAGGGATTAGCTTGAAAAATATTCACCCGCCTAGCGGGTAATGTTGAGAAATATTGGAAAATCAACTTCTCGGAACAGACGGTATGCGCCCAGCCACACCTTTTGCTTACTCACTTGGCAATGCACTTGCTTACTCAAACCTACTCTATTCTCTTTTGGATACTCCCTCGAACGACACTCGTTTTGAACCACCATTTCGACGATTCCGCGTTTCTGGCTCAGAGATCACATTCGGTGCAAAACAGTTGGGAATACTCGTAACTTTGTGACAAATATGATAGTGGGATGACTTTTCTTCCAAAACTCGGAAAATGTGACATGCACATTTTTTGCTATTTTTCACCAAAAACTAATGAGCCGCCAGAATAGCATGAAGGCGTATGCTGCAACCTTACCGAGTCACTCTCATGCTGGTGTATGATTGAAAAGCTTTTAAATATCATTGTTTAGAGATTTGGGGAAGAAGTGATGGACAATAAATATCCCTTTTTCACATGCCAGTATGCGTTAATTGCTTTACAGTTGTGGTTCTGGAGTAACTGGTGCTTAAGAAGGAAATATCGACTATTGGATTTCGGATTTAAAGCTTACTGGCATTTGCATAAAAGAGCTGTTTGAGATTGAAAAAGGTTTACTGTCTGAATTTGTTGATTGAATCAATAAAGATTACTGGAGGAGGGTCTCCTGGTACGTAAGGTTTCGGGATAGAATGCATTCAGGGGTAAATATATTTTAAATCTAATCGAGCGAATAATGGGACAATCCAATTTCGAGTTACCTCCCTTATACCATAGAATGCTCCGAATTCATAAACTGTTTTACATATAGTAAATGCCCCTATCTTGCTACATAACAGCCGATTTTCAAATTGCAATTATATTATATATTATAATTGCACAATATTCCCACCAAATATGTTAACTTAGTTATATCGGATACGAATACGTGCAGCTGCAAAGTTTGAAGTCAATCTGTTCCGGAGAGGCTGAGGAGATAGGCCCGTCACTGACGACAAACAGAAATTCACGACAAACAGATTAACTCAGATTATACAGTGCAGTCGCAGTGGAGTGGTCGCAATCCACGCGTGGGCAGTGACGCCCAAATATGCGTTCACCGGGTAATAAAAATCATCACTGCAAAATTTTAGTTAATTCATTAATTAATTTTTTGATAATTATCCTATGATTAGTGTTTCTAATGTAATATTATTGCGTCCGTGGAAATATTGCCTACCCGTGGGAAGTGACAAGTTCACGGCGGCTGTACTGCAATATAGATTGTCTACCATCTTTGATACGCGTTTATTGACCAATCTGCACAAATGAATGGCCAACACAATACATCTTCATTGTGTTTCTAATTTTACAAGCTACCATTTGGACTACAATGTGCATGGTCGATTTCAGAGTATTCTGTCAAGACTGTTTTCGTAATTTATATTTATTTATTAAAGTTTAACGACACTTTAACAGCCAAGATCAAATCGTGTCGTTGACAGCTTTACGGGTGGAGGAAGCCGGAGTACCCCGAGAGAACCACCGAGCAACGACGAGCAGCTGCCAGCTCCCCAACATCATAACTCCGCATTGCAGTACAGGCAGGGTTAGATTGGTTGAAGACATGCGCACCATCGACATGCAGTCATCGTGCTCCCATGTGGACAATCGGGATTAAGTGCCTTGCCCAAGGACACAACACGGGAGTCCGAATCAATCGCTCAGATGGTCTCCCATCCAAGGAATAACCGGGCTCGACGTTGCTTAACTTTGGTGATCTGACGAGAACCGGTTACCGCAACGCAATCGCGCCCCACTGTTTTCGTAAGTGTAGGCTTGAAGGATGAAAATAACGTAATGTACTTTCTGTACATTTCAGGTGTTTCAAAAAATGTTTGTTGATTCAGTTATGGTAGCCAGCTATGGAATTATGCAATCACAGATGGAGAACACCACATTTACAGTAACAGAAACCCGTAGTCAAAACAGATCAGGGATTGCATACCAAAACGGATTTCAGATTGCTAACAATATTCGTAAGGTAGGTATGCTGATGAGAACAATTCTCAATCAACACACATTGGTTATAATACAGCTCTAAGGGAAAATGAACAGCATATTGTTGTTTCTTTCAAGATTAATGACACATTTTGTTTCTATAAAAAATGAGAAAACAAAAGACTGAAAATATTTCAGTTCCACATTTTGTTTTCAAAATGAAGGTGTAAAGACGTATATTAAACAACAGTTACTCTAATATGTTCAATCAGACTAAAATCCTCCTCCTCTGATTGGACGAGAGCTCGCTTAGTATATTCTATGTTTACGGCTCAAGTGGCAAATGTTACTGTCTGGCGTCACAACGCGAAATATTTGAAACGACGTCTCCCATTTCGTAATTGCTTCATTAACTGAGTGACAAGCAAGCCGCTTCATTTTTTCTGGATCTTTCACACATGCAACAGAGGGTGTTCCGGATAAAGTGTTGTTTAAATTACAAACTGATTTACGATTTGAACTAAGATAGAATGAGTTTATGTGGTTTATTGATTATTTATCCAGTGCCGTCGTGGGTACACGAGAGGTTTATTTACTAAACCTGTGATTGTTGAAAGTTGCCTTCAGGAAGGCAACTTTTAATGATCACAGATTTAGTAAATAAATCTCTCGTGTTTCACAATGTAGGTTTTGGGCTACGGGTAGTGTCTTATTGGAACATACACGTTATTGTGATAAGTTGACGGTAACATGGTCTGGGGTTTGCGGCTCGGAGCGTATGTTTAACCTCGACGCTTCGCGTCTCGGTTGAACATAAGCTCCGGGCCGCAAACCTCAGACCATGGTACCATCAACTCATCACTGTAACTTAGAATGTATTTCGACCATGATTATTTCTTAGGCGGCCTTCCAGGCACAAAATTGCTCGTTTGTCTTGGGCCAGAAGCTTTTGTTTCCATCATTGCCTTCTCAAATCACGAAATATTCAGTTTTTCGTGCCTCTTCGTACTGCTCATACACGTTTATCATGAAATATTGGACAGTTCCCCCATTTACTCTGCTATTCTGTTCCATAGTGTTTCGGTCTTCATAAAGGCGCATTTTGCAACTGATGATAAAGAGAAATTCTCGGTCTTATGCAGCGAAATATCGGTGCAAGTTTCATTATGTTTTCAGAACTTTCTAGAACCCAAACATTATAAATACTTTGCATATAACTTATTTTTGGAAAATCAGGAACATACAGAACTTTTTCAGCCAGTCCAACAATCTCCGAAATCCTCTAGTCAAACGTAGAGTAGGTCCGTTTTGGGATGATGCTTTGAATGATTCCTTCATCAAGGCGAGCAGTGATTTTCAGCACATGCAGATGTGATATTGTTTGTTTCAAGAAGTTAAAAAATCTCCTGTATTTTTTCAAAAAAACTTATTTTTTCTTAACTCTTTGCATGCTGCTGGCGTATATTCCTGCCAGGGACAGGTTTTTTCTTGCGACTGAAATAAGTATCATTTAGCCACTTTCAACCAGACTCACCCTTGTAAACGGAATGATTATTTTCGCCAAAGATTTCTAAAGTTAAATTTTGATGAATATTTCATCAAATCTAGTCATGCCTGCTTCAAAGCAGCCACGACTAGGTTTGATGAAAAATGCCTTGCAAATACCCAAAGCGGGTAAAGTGAGTTAATCGTATTAATCAGTAGAAATTCTCAATATGGCGTGCCCCTTAGTATATCATAATTGGTTTTATTTACTTGTCTAATACTTTTGTCAAACTTCTTTAATGCATGAAAATTTTAAAACTAATCTTTCAACATGTGTCATTTCTTTGGGGAAAAACAATGTGCTATTAATATTGTCATGGAACTGTATATTATGCATGTATGGGCGGTCCACGCTTGAATAATATCAAAACATGCACCTATGTCTCAGTAGACAATCCGCATTTGATTTCGGGACTATTTGAGTTTTTCAGATTTTTACGATGATTCGATAAAAACTAGTGAAAATCCAGTCCTTCGTCAATAGATTCCTAAGGTAGACACTACACATCTTCTGGCCCAATATCATCAGCAACATCCGACTAGGGGAATTAATTAAACAGGAAACCAGTGAGACTCAGATCAGGCACTGGAAATGGATATGGATTGGCCATACACTCAGGAAGCCAGCAAACAGCATCACAAGATAGGCTGTAACGAGAAAGGGAGGGAGGTCATGCAATACTTGGCGTAGGAGTGTAGAATCGGAGATGAAGCAGATTGCAGCTACTGGCAAGAACAGCACATGACAGGAACAGATGGAGAGGACTTGCTCGTAGCCTATGTTCCGACAGGAAGTGAAGAGGCATAAGTCAGTGAAGTCGCTAAAAGGAATGCTAACTGACAGATAGAATTAACCCTTTACCCAACGCAGATGATATTAACATTTATTATTTCAAATATTATTTTTTCAAAGTTTTCAAAACATTTTAACAAAACCATATCATGTACCCCCTCCCCCCTCATTGCAACGAATTCATCGGGTTCGTTCCAATGAGGTGGGGGTCATATGGTATGATTTTGTTGAAATTTAGTTTTAAATGTATTTTTCAACTGCTGCATTTGTATATCACGCGAGCGAATGAGGCTGATTCGTTAGGTAAAGTGTTAACCCATTACCTAACGGAGTAGTCACAGTCTACCTGTGCTATTCACTAAAATCCACATTCAAATATTATATACTGTTTCATTTTTTTGCCTTGGAAACATAACTTATGTTCCATAGTTCGTTCCAAAGAGGGGTTCACAAGCTATTTTTTAAATAAAGATGAAAATAATTTTTAGCGATTCAACTATTTGTTGGCCAGTGTCGTCTTCCAGTCATATAATAATTCATTAACAGTTCCCGCTTGAGTTCGCATATCAAATTTGAAGAGTTGCAACTTCACAGAAGTTTAAAGTATTATTTTCTCGTCAGGGCGTGACTCACTTTTTAAGGATTCAGTCCACAAATGTTAACTTTATGATGCAGGTATCTATCTAAAGTAGGGAGTTCCTGATGGGAATTCCAACGCGCCAATAGTTGACGGACAGAGAATGGCAGGATGAGAAAATTTGTTTCTTGGTATTTAACAAATGCCTTTTCAATCTGTAATAGAAACTGTCCAGAGTTTGGGTGGGGGGTGGGGGGGGGGGGGGGGGTTTAACGTTTGGAATAAGTGTTTTTTCCGAAAAAACGTTGATCTGATCTGGAGATTTTGAAATAACAATTTTTAATTATTTAACCATTTACCAAAGCAGGGGTGTGTGCATTTTCTCTTTGGATACTGCCTTTAAACTCACCTGTGCGAAGCTCAAGTGGAGCTACTGATCACCTTCCGTCCGTCGTCCGTAATCGGGCCATTGTTCTGGCCGCGCTATAATACTGGAGTTACAAGTTTTTTGTGACCGGACAGGATTTATGAGCTTACCGAAATATTATGAGCTTAATTGAAAATATTATGAGCTTAATTACTACAATATGAGACTTATGAGACTAATTGAGAATTTTTGGGGTTAGGGTCAGTTCAGGGTTAGGGTTATTGTTAGTTTCTCTTCAGCATTAGGATTTAACAGTTGTCCGAACGAATTAATTAATAATATGAGCTTATTTTCAGATTAAGAGCTTACGTACAAATATTATGAGGTTAATGTCAAAAATATGAGACTTATGAGGCAAGTATCGATTTGTAGCGGTTTGTTAAGGTTTATGGTCAATTAACGGCGGGGTTTAGCGTTGCCTCCTCTTCAGGTTTATCTTGGGATCTAACCATACCTATCTCCCCCCCCCCCCCCCCCCCAAAAAAAAAATCCGAAGAAACGGCTTTTTAGCGGTTGTCCGAACGTTTTAAAATGATCAATTCTTCCGCAAAAAATTAAGCCCACAACTCCCGTTTTTAAGAATGTCCGTCCGTCCGTCCGTCCGTCCGTCCGTCCGTCCGTCCGTCCGTCCGTCCGTCCGCCCGCCCGCCCGTCCCTTGTGAACTTTACATTATATTGACCTCTCCACAAAAAATACTGGTCCGAATTGAACACAATTTGATATGCATGCCTTTTATCATATGTCAATTCAAGTTTGCACCTACCCTACACTATGTCTCCCTATCCCTACCTCTATGCCCCCCACCCCCCCCCCCCCCCGCCCCTCTGAAGTAAAAATTTGACTGCACGGTACACTCCTACCCTGGAAACTGATAATTATTTAAATTCCTTGTCTTGGAAAACCCTAGAAAAGCTGTCCTCCTTTAGTGTCACTGACAATATAGGAAATTATTACATGACTTCATTTCCCTGTAGTATTAACTACAGATGATGAATGTGGCCGAAAATCCTTTTTCAAACTGCTGCTTCGGGTGAGCTATTAAGGATCATTGTTCTATTTCTCGTTTCAGAAACCAGCTCGTTCCAATGGGACGTCATAAGCTATTTAATGTATAAAAGGCTAGTGGATTCCATAGACAAAATTGAAATCTTATATCAGTACCAGTTTGGATTCGGAACAAAACATTCAACTGTCCACCCTACATTGCACCTCCTGAATAGCATGGTAACGGAAAATGACAAACCATCAAAGAATTGCACCCTTTCAATATTTCTAGACTTCTCCAAAGCATTGGACACCCTTGATCACTCGATCCTACTCAAGAAACTGTGATACTACGGTATTAGAGGTATTGCCCATCAGTGGTTTCAAAGTTATTTGACTGAACGAAACCAATATGTCTCGTTCTTGAATACTATTTCAGAAACGTTACCCATAAATACAGGTGTACCACAGGGGTCCATTCTTGGCCCAGTTTTATTTATAATGTACATCAACGATATTAACGAATTTACAGAACTCAGTTTACTTTCTTTTGCTGATGACACAACGGCCTTTCCGTCAAGTAACAATCTTGACACCCTTACAGAAAGTATAAATTCCGAACTAGCCAAAATAAACCATTGGTGTTCTGCCAACAAACTAGCCCTCAACCCTGCAAAAACCCAAAATATGCTACTGCATCCACAAAACGATTCGTATAAGGTAAAGGATGTTAAACTCTCTCTAAACAATACAAATATTGAGCCAGTTGGTAACGAGCAAGAACAAACAACTATAACATTTCTTGGCGTACATATGGATGAAAATATGAAGTTTAAAGAGCATATTTCTGCGGTGTGCTCAAGAATAGCAAACGCAATTTTTGTAACAAATAGGGCAAAGAACTTTTTGCCCACGAAGGTAATAAAAACTTTATACTTCTCATTGATTCATTGTCATCTATATATGGTATCCAGGTCTGGGGCCATTCGACCTACACCAGTAGAATTCTAAAACTACAAAAAAGCTCTCCCATACAGATCATCTTTTCAGAGATTCTGGCATTCTGAAATTCAGTTATCTCTACAGCCTTCACGTCTCCCTCTTTATGCACGACTGGACGAACAAAAAACTCCCCATGTCATTCGACGATACCTTTCAAGTATATAGAAACCCATCAGGAATAAATAGCAAGCAAACCAGTAAATTAGATACCCGCAAACCAAGAACACAGTTCTCTGCTGAGCTGCCTTTACACTCCTTCCAAAGAACCTGGAATAGTATAGACCCTCAAATCCAGCAATTAAATAGACCCAAATTTTAAAAGTCCTTAATTGATAAAGCCTTGAATAATTATTCGCGTCCTAATTCCAAATGTGACAACCCAACGTGCCCCGACTGTGTCATCCGCCAGCTGTAATCTTCGGGCATCTCATCCTCCTCTTCCCATCCCTTAATTCTCAAATACATTCTAGCCCCCTTGAATTACAAATAAAAGATCAGACAACCCCGTTTTGGGGAAAGCACTTCGCTTCGATACACTGATGCCAAAGAAACTTGATATCTTTCTTTTTTACGGGAATGGCAGGAAGACAGCCTCATAGGCTATGCCATTTCCATGCTGTATACTAGCTTGTGTTCCTGTTTGTTGTAATGTTATTTTGTAATCAATGTACTAGTATACTGCAAAATAAAGATCTATCTAGAGAAAGGCTGCCCTCGTTTAGTGACACTGACAATACGGGAAATGTGGGCATTTAAATCATCTGACGTTGCCAACAGTGTTAGAAATTATTACATGACTTCATTTCTCTGTAGTATTAACTACAGATGCTGAAAGTGGCCAGAAATCCTTCTTCAGCTGCTTCTGGTGACCTATTGAGGACCATTGTTTTATTTCTCGTTTCAAAAACAAAGCTTGTGATTCCTCATTGGAACGAGCTCGATAAGCTCGTTCCAATGGGACGTCATAGCTATTTTTGGAGGTGAAATGTGAAAAAAACATTTGAATGGCTCTTTTTCTGTTGTTCGCTGAGCAGTTATTACTTTTTTGTTTGATAAAGAGTTAACACGCATATTTGATGTAGTAAGTAAACTAAAGAAAGAAAAATACATTGCTGTGCGTAGTTTTCATCGCAAACATACTGTTCGTGCTTCGAACTAATACCCAACAAAACCAAATTTAACAAGATTCAAGGGCGATTTGAAACATATTCTTCTTTATGCAGGTGGAATCCGAAGGATTGTCTGGAACAGTTTCTTTCAGTGATGAAGGGTACTTGAAGAATATCAGATACTCAATATACAGCCCAGGCGAAGATCTTCCTGGTCACATAAAAACAGTTGGCGAGTGGAGCACATCAGATGGTCTCCACATACATGGTAATTGTCTGTTTAGTAACAAGTTCTACAACTTCAAGAATAGAACCCTCCTTATTGGGTCAAAAGAGGTAAGTAATTGTCATGGCTACGACTGGCTACGACTGCATTTGTTGGTTGATTCATACCTGAACCAGGAAATGAGAAATCGTTGTCGAATAAGCTTGCAGCACGAAATCAGCGTCTATTGGTGGCCCTTTTACAGTTTCATTAAAATGTTCACTATTGGTTTGATTTTCCTCGAACTGACCTTTATGGGAAAATGTGTAAATATCTGTACCTCTTATACCATTATTGGTTTTTCAGAGTGAATAAATAATTGAACTGAATTGAATTGAATATTAACATTTATCTAACAATCATATAGATTTTGGCCTGAAAATCACGAGAAACGGTACGTATCACATAATGTGTTCCAATTCCGTATCAGACAGACGACTCATTCTCATTCCGTATCATATAGACGACTCGTTTCCGGTAGCGCTACGGGCTATCATAACAGGCGCATGGATACATTCTATGTGCGTTTCAGTGATCGACCGAACATTATGTCCCAAAAATGTTTAAAAATAATTTAACCCTTTACTTAACATGAAAAGCAGACGGCACTTGCCAAAAAAATTCTTGAATAACTAATTTTTTCATTTTTTGTCTAAAAAACATAGGCTATGACCCCTCGTTGGAACGAGCTCGACGAGCTCGTTCCAACGAGGGGTCATAACCTATGTTTTTGAGACAAAAAATAATGAAAATTAACTGGCGATTTTTGAGAATAGCGTTGGCCGGTTTTGGCCGTTACGTTGGGTAAAAGGGTTAAGATTTAATCTGTTTATGTGACAGAATTGTTAGATAAATGAATTATCATGATAATGTGCATGTCCTGTGATTTGTATCAGATTCTCGGTGGTGTCCAAAAATGGGATCGCAACTCGCCGGCAAAGCCGGCTCGTTGAGATCCCATTCTGGACACCACCTCGAATCTGATACAAATCCCAGGACATGCACATTATCAGGATAACCTGTATGTACCTCTTATACCATTATTGGTCTTTCAGAGTGAATAAATAATTGAACTGAAATGAATTGTATATTAACCATCATCGTCTGGTAATTTTTGGGTGACGCGTCTAATAATCTTTGTCGTCTGATAATGTCCGAGTCCGAGTAATACACAGGCAATAAGTGGAGACAACCTATTTATAATTTAATGCTACACATTACCCTGACCTCAAAATTGCTCTTCATTATGTTTTCATCCAGTAAGTTTTGTTTTTGTGGCGCGGGTAGAAAAACTCCACATTATTTTGGCCTTAGTTATCATAAGTTAGTGTTTAATCTGTTTATAGCATTACCAGACGATACCAGTCGTAGTCGTTGCTTCTAGAATGGGTCACGCGAAGAAATTCCGAAGAATCAGCCCCCCTGAACTGGTATCTAAAATAAAGGAGGAGCACGTAAAATTAAATTGTTCGTCCTCCCGAGTTCTCTGCTGGTATTCTATCAGAGAATTTTACGGTGTTACACAGCTTAGTCACGAAAACATTTTATCAACCACATACGGGAGACTTAGTTGGGCATTATTTTCTGAAGTAACGGAAATATCTGACCAGTAGTTTTCACAAAAATTAGCCCTGATAAAGAAAATGCAGTAACGGGAATTACATATTGTATTCTACAAAATATGTTTTGCTGAAAACATGTCACTGACAGCAGAGCAATGTATTAACCTTTTACTCAAAACACGGGATAACAAAATTTATTTTAATTATTTCTTTTAAATTTTAAAAACAATTTCAACAAAACCATGTCATGTGACCCCTCATTGGAACAAGCGCAACGGGCTCGTTCCAATGAGAGGCCATATGATATGTTTTTTGGGCATTTTGTGAGACATATTTTTCTTTCATCTACTTAATTTGTAAATAACGCGATGCGGATGCGGGGCAATGGTCATATCAGACCAGTCCTATTCAAAACAATCGGCATTCATTTATTTTATTATTTTATATATGTTTGCTTCCAAAGCATAGACTCACTGTTGGAACGTGGTAGTTGAGCTCATAGCAATAAAGAGTCATAAGCTTCATATTTTGAGCAAAAATTTTTTTAAAAAACCGTTTTAGTTATTCCAGAAACTATTTTGGCGACAATCGTCACTTGTTAATTGAGTTGGCGGTTTAACATGCAATAAGCACCATGGTTTGCGCAAAACACTATTTGACAATTATCTCTCGCGACCAATAGTGCGACTGGACATCTTGCCAAAATAACAATGAAAAACATTTGTTAATAATATTTTTATAGATTATTTCTCACGCTACTCCGCATTCCGTTGATTGGCTTAGAGTACTATTTCCGAAAGTTTACAGGTCGGGGGTTCTAAAAATAATCGTGCACTTTTCAAGTGCATTATTTATTTATTTATTTATTTATTTATTTATTTATTTATTTATTTATTTATTTATTTATTTATTTATTTACTTATTTATTTATCGGGGTTTAACGACATTTTCGACAACCAGGGTCACTTCTTGTTAGGCATTTTATGGAAGGAGGAAGCAGGAGTACCCGGAGAGAACCAGCGAGCAACGGCGAGCATCTGTCAGACTTCCCAACGTCGTAACTCCACACAAGCAGGGTTAGCATTGATTGAATACAAGTGCACCATCGCAGTACAGTACGCTTTAGTACACGGCGCCACCGTACTCCCACGTGGGCAATCGGGATGAAGTGCCTTGCCCATGGACACAGCGCAGTTATCCGAGGTGGGGAGCGAATACAAGTGGAGTAATCTAGGACGGTTGACTGATGGAACATAAGAATTTTTTCACCAATTATGTTTCGCTATCTTCAAGATCAAGAATCAAACTGCGCGTCCTGGGCAGGGTCCTTGACAACAGGCAGTTTTAGTAGGATTGGAATCCTTATGGGTACAAAACTTCTTCCTCGATTTGTTCGATATAATATAATAATTATTGCACGGCATGTCGTTGGCTGCGCCAAACTAGTGGTCTTCGAGGAAGAATAGTCCACTCGCAATCGGCGCGTGGACTATTCTTACTCGAGGATCACGACTTAGGAATAGTCAACACCAAGTCGCACAATATTCATAAGATATTGGATTAAAGTGTGTGTGTGGGGGGGGGGGATTACCTTCCATACCAAAAAGCATCCAAGTGTATTGGGTCATCATATTATATTTTATTGAAATGGGTTGACATTCGTACCAAAATTTATTTATTTATTTATTTATTTATTTATTTATTTATTTATTTATTTATTTATTTATTTATTTATTTATTTATTGGATGTTAACGACACTTTAGACAAGGATCACCTCGTGTAAGTCAGTTTTAAGGGGAATACTCGGAGAGAACCACCGAGCTGCTGTCAGACTCCCCTCATGTACTAACTCTGCACGTGCAGAGGTAGCATTGGTTGAAGGCAACTGCACCTCTGACGTGTTGTGTGCCTTAGTACACAGCGTCACCGTGCCCCCAGTCGGGATTAAGTGCCTTGCCCAAGGACACAATGCAGTTACCCCTTTCAGGATCGAACCGTGACCTTTCGGTTTGAAGTCCGATACTCTAACCTCTGAGCCTGCGCGATCTCGAACATCATGAATAAACGTCTAAGTGTATTGAGTCATCACATGATATTTGTACAAATAAGTTCGATGAGACACTTCGCGCAAGAGATAACCAGTGTGCTAACATACCCAAACCTTAACTGTCCCGTTGATACAGGACGCACAATTCGTCGAAACGTGCAACATAATTCGTACGATGAACCAACACAGATGATGTATTCCTTTTCCCTAACGTAGCGTCAACATCCATTAAGTGCTGTCCACAAACATCGACATATAAAGTTTGTTTTTTGATAATTTTATTAGAAAGGATAGCTTATGACACCTCTTTAGAAATAGCTATATGTTTGGAACGAATATTTGTTTTTGAGACAAAAATGGTATCATTTTTCCAAAGATCATGTTACACGTATCATCCAATTGTCGTTTTGGGTAAAGGATTAAAGACATTCCATTTGCGGTGTTACACGTGTCATGTTGGGTAAAGGATTAAAGACATTCCATTTAATTAACCTTTTATTCATTAATCATGGTTGAAACTGTCGAATAGTGTACACAGTACAGTTTATAACTGAGAGTATTAACCCTTTGCCCAACGCAGACGATATCTAAATTTATTATTTTAAATATCATTGTTTCAAATTTTTCAAAAATTTCAACAAAACCATATCATGTGACCCCTCGTTGGAACGACGTCGACGAGCTCGTTCCAACGAGGGGGTCACATGATATGGTTTTATTGAATTTTTTTGAAAAATAATATTTTTTCAACTACTGAATTTGCATATTACGCGGGTGGGTGCGGCCGATTCGTTGGGTAAAGGGTTAATCACATATTTTTTATCTTTTTCAGAATCTTCCTTTTGTTGGAAAAACGTTGGTAGAAAATAAAGTAAAATGGATAGGTTTCTGTGTCGATATTTTAGATCACCTGTCAACTACACTGAATTTCAGGTAGTTTATTTGGTTTAGTTTTCTTTTTGTTTTGGGGTTTTTTGTTAGGTTTTTTTTTGGTTTTTTTTTTTGTTTTTGGTTTTGTTTTTTTTGGGGGGGGGGGTTGGTTTTGGGGGTTTTTTTTGCTTTTTGTTCTGCTTTTTTCATACTTCAAATGGTAGAGAATTTGGGGGTAAATTTGAAATAACTTTACTCCAACAGGGATATCCATAAAACGTCCGAATGCCAAAACATCCGGAATTACATTAAATGATCCTCTTTTACAACTTTTGAAAGTTTAATGGTAGGAATAGGGTCAGAGAATTGATAAATTATTTTACATATTATTTTACATGCATCACAAATGGAGCGCTCTTGGGTACGCAATTTTTTTCTTCTGCTTAACTTGAACGCTCACTTTTGGTAGTCTGTTGTACGTCGTGATAAAAACCGTTCCTGTGATATTATTTAATGGGTTTTGAATTGATGTTTCCAAAAAATGATATTCATGAAATCGTCAAAATATCTACGTCCTCGGGGACTATTTCTTGGTTCGATGTCGCACAACGCTGTGTGTTTAGAAGTGCACCTGCAGGCCGATTGGAAAGCATTTTTACATTTCTTCTCGACACAGAAAGGCATCTTTTTCGGTTTTTGGATCCAGTGATAAAAATAATCTTCAACTAGTCTCGAGTTTCAAGTGAACTTTTCGAAACTCGTCTCTTCACTGTAGTTCGCCCATCAAATCCAGCACTCCGGAAAACAAGAGTGTCAAGTTTAACTGGTAGAGTGCTGGAAGCCCATATTTGGGCTTTATTCTGAAGTGCAGGTACCACATTTTAAAGGCTTCATATTCTGTGGATGTGCTTCATGTTAGCTTGGTTGTGATATTATTTTATCTGTAAGGATTTGCCTTGTTACAATTTATGTGAGAGTGCCTGCTGGCACTCTCACATAAATTGTAACGAGGCAAAGATGTACAAAGAAATTTTAAGGACCAAGAATAATTTAGCACTCTACCAGTTAACAGATCGTTATCATTGTCTCAAACGAGGCGCACGTGAACGGACTATTTCTACCAGTGACCTATAAATAAATATAGAACAGAAGCACAGAACATAAACACGAGTGTCTCCTTATTGAGGGGCTATTTGTGGTAGTCATATAATAAAATGTGATATCCCTTTGTTCAGAAAGATATACGGATATTCTTCCATGCTCTACTTATAGATATTCCTGTCATTAAGTCTTCAATTCACTTTGGAAACATGCAGATATTACCCGATTAGTTAACTACGCGATGTAATCATAAAACTGAAGATGTGGTGAGTTTTCATTTTTATTACTTTCCAAAGTGTGATTTACTGGTATTTCCGGGTTTGATTATAAACGATAACTTCACAAGTGAATTATGCAATCTACAATAGTGTCATGTATCCGTGCGCGCAAACGAATACGCTTTGCCGTGGGTGTAATGGGGACATGAACATGAAAACATGCAAAGCAGACGACACTTGCCAAAAAAATTCTTAAATAACTATTATTTTCGGGGGTTTTTTTGTCTCAAAAACATAGGTTATGACCCCTCATTGGAACGAGCTCGACGAGCTCGTTCCAATGAGGGGTCATAATCTTTGTTTTAGAGACAGAAAATAAAAGAAATAATGAAAATTAAATGGCGATTTTCGAGAATAGCGCTGGCTGGTTTTGGCCGTTACGTTAGGTAAAGGTTTAAATAATATTATTATCATTAATAATGAAAAGTAATAAACAGAGTAATCGCTTAACTGGACTGGTTACGTGAAATAATTCATTCGAGGCGAGGGACTATATTGTTTGTACAACGTCCCTCACCTCTCATGAATTATTTATTGGAATGTTTGTCAACGGAGTTTAATGAGAATACCACTGTAGTTTGCCCATCAAATCCAGCTCTCCGGAAAACAAGAGTGTCAAGTTTTCCAGATCGTTATCATGCCTGCCTGGCGCACGTGAACGGACTATTTCTACCAGTGACCTATACTACTCAAAGTTTGCTAAGCACCAAGTATATCCAACTACCTGTTTTACGTTTTAGTTGAAATATTGTAATGAAAAGTGTATATACATTTTATTTAATTATATCTTTAATGATTTACGTACAGAAATTAAGATTTTATTTGTGTTTGACATTATTTTTTCGCTTTTGAATACGATGACCATAGAAAATGGATATTATTGGTAAAAGAGGAAATTTTTCAATTTGCCAGAAAGTTGACGGAGTGAACTGGTATGGGTTCAATATCGAGTATAAGACCCATTACCGTTAATTACAGCTTGAACACGCCTTCTCATGCTCCCAATCAGGTTCCTGGTGGTCCTTTGTGGGATGTTGTTCCTTTTGTGGACCAACATGGCATCAAGCTCCTGGACGCTCTTGGCTGGACTGGACGGCTGAAATTGCAAGCAGCAACTCATTCCAGAAATGTTCGATTTGATGGAGGCCATGGGATCTTGCTGGCCAGTCCGTACGCTTAATCCCCTCCCTCTGTCGATACTCCCCGACGGCATGGACAACATGAGGACGGACATTATCGTCCATCAGAATGAATCTATCATCCACTGCACCTGCATACAATCTGACGTGGACATTCAGGATCTCATTAATATACCGTTGTGCGGTCAATGTACCACGTTCAAGGAAACAGAGCTCTGTACGTCCATCCCTGCTGATGCCGCCCAGACCATGATTGACCCTCTAACATAGCGGGCATGCTGAGCAATGTTGGCTGCTTGGAATCGCCCTCCAGGTCTTCTCTATACCCTAGAACGCCTATATGTGTGGTCTAGGCGGTACCTTGACTCATCTGTAAAAAGGACAGTTCGCCAATCTTCTCTGGTCCATCCAACGCGGTCCATGGCCCATTCATATCGTGCCTGGGCGGTGGTCGTGGGACAGCGGAAAGCAAATACATGGTCTTCTCGATCGGAGACCACCTTCGTGCAACCTTGCCCGGGTAGTCTGCGTCTAAACATGTACACCGGATGCATTCTGAAGGTCACTGCGAAGCTAGGTTGCTGTGGCAAAGCGGTTCTTTCGGGCATGAATGATCAAAAACCGGTCTTCAGCTGCAGATGTTGCCCTGTGTCTGCCACCACCATGCCGTCTTACTGGTATGCCATACTGTTGAAATCTTGCCCCAGGCTCTGGTGATCACCGTATGTTGCACACCAAGGGCTTCACCAGCATGGCGATGGGTAGCCCCTTGCTCCACCATCCCTACAGCACGCCACATTTCTGCTTCAAACAAATGTCTTCTTACATTTGCATTTGTCATATTCAATCATTAAATCACAAGGGTTTGTGTTGAAATGAAGATTGAATACCCTACAGATGACATGTACATGTAGACAATACACGACAACATCATGGAAATCAAGGGGTACATGCTTTCCATGACTGTCACGAAAAGTCTGCTTCTCAAGAGAGCTAATGTAAACACTGGGGACCATCTCTAATACATTCCTCAATCATATCCACCAAAATTATCGCAAATATGTCACAAGCAAATTTCACAATGATGTGTCAAATATATGGTTCTTAGCAAACTTTGAGTAGTATATAAATAAATCGGTAAATTTAGAGGCGATGCCTTTCCAAGCACAGAACATAAACCGAGTGTCTCCTCATTAAATTCCTTTGACAAACATTCCAGTCGAGGTGTATTAAAGAATGCCGTGCTGAACAAATGCAAAATAACAATTAGCAACTATTTTCAAGATACGAATCCAACAAACCGTAGGAGAATCTGTGCTATCGAAAGTGATTCCGATTGAAATTCAAGTCTTGCCTCCATTGTTTTGACTTTCAAGTTTCATGTTCGACACGGACGTTCGCTATTGCTACGCGTTTGGTATTCACCAATTCCATAAATTGTTAATGGTTATTTGGTTAATATAATTCTTATTTTATTTGATTTTTCGGGTGTTGTGATCAGTTTAAAATACTAATTGTCATATAATAAACAAATTACTACAAAAGTGACGTCTCGTTCGATCTGGCCGATCTCATCTCGTCAACGAGACGGAATACAACAACACTGATCAATTGACTGTTGTAGAAATCTGTATATACGACAAACCAAATTACTAAGATTCAATGAAGTGTTTTTATTGTTCAAGGTACACAATAGTTGAACCAGGTGATAACTTATGGGGTGTTCAGAATGAAGATGGAACATGGAATGGTGTGATTGGTGATGTTATGAATAAGGCAAGCATTAGACAGCCTGTTCTCACTTTTCTAAGATGCAGCATTACTTTGTTTAAAGCTTAACTGGTTGAGGGCTAGTTATTTTGGGTGGTCTGAATTTGCTATTCAAAACTTGTTTTATTACAAATTATTGGAGAGTGCCTGTGGGCACTCTCCAATAATTTGTAATAAAGCAAATTTAAATAAACAAAATATTATTTGTATTTGACTGAATATAAAATATTAGCAAGGAAAATGTTGGCTTTTGCTCTGGTATCCTCATTTTTTGAAAGCCCTGATAGTGGCTTCTAGCACTCAACCAGTTAAGAAGAATTCATGTTTACATTACTGTGTTCGCAAGGTATATTTTCTCGACTAGACTGCATTCTAGTCGCGTCACACTTATACAAGTGTCGAGATTTCACGAAAGAAATAAAGAGTGAATCAAAAAAGCAAACGAAACTTACACCTCAGATGCACTGATTTCGCATTTCGTTTTCGACAGGTTTGGTCACACGGTATTGTGTGCAGGGATGCTGATAAAGAAATTCGACCAGATCGCGACCCTATGCATGTGTGTAATGACAGTAATATATGTCATTTTCACCAATCAAGTAAGCAGCATCGTTGAGTCGTAGATAGCTATTGCAAGAGGGACCGAGGAGGCAGTTAAAACTACAAAACATCCAAAATAAATTAGCGACAGAATACATTGTTGCGTGCCACACCCTCGCCTTCTATTTAAACGTAATATTTAAAAAACGGAATTTGTTTTGTTTTAATAAAAACTTCACAATTGTCATTTGAATTACTAGACGATCGAGTAAGTTGAAAATGCGGCAAAACACTAAATAAAACTCTCTACGTCCAAATGGGCGCGATGGATGGGGTCCTCCCCTCTCCTCCACCTACTGACCAACGCAGCAGCAGACCATTCTTAGTCTTTTTATTGTAGAATCCGAGCGCGGTGGCTCTGTAGTAGACTGTTGAACTTTTATGCTAGAGGTCCCGAGTTCGATCCCAGTTCGAGACGACCCGCGTTGTGTCCTTGGGCAAGGCACTTTATATTTCCGGTTGCCTACTTGGGGGAACGATGACGTCGTGTACTAAGGCGTACAGCACGTCGATGGTGCACATGTCTTCAACCGTTGTTACTCTGCTTGAACGTAGTTAGAATGTTGAGGAGCTGACAGTTACTCGTCGATGCTCGGTGGTTCTTTCTGGGTACTCCGGCTTCCTCCACCCGTAAAACTGTCACGGTCACGATTAGCCAGTGTGCATAAGTATGTGACCTGAAACACCAATAAATAAATACATATATTGTAGAATCCATGTGGCAGATAACAACAGTGGCAGGCAATCAAACGGTCTGGACTCGAAATGTATTGGATCGTTTGCTCCTGAAAGTATTTATTTATTTATTTATTTATTTATTTATTTATTTATTTATTTATTTATTTATTTATTTATTTATTTATGTGTGTTTTCAAAATAACTCATTTTTCTCCTGCCTGATAATAGGAAAGGGTCTAAATGCACTGCGGGGGCATGAGCTATGGTTTAGTTGACAGAAATTCAAAAGGAACAAAATCTGAGCTGCGACTGCATGGCAGATGTGGTTAATTTGCTAGGTATTACATTAAACGTGTCTCTTTGTACATAGAAGAAGAGAAGCAGGTAACGAATCAAACAGGAAAACACAAACTAGTTCGCACAGTGAACAATACTGGCATATAGAAGCGGACAGAGTATTTCGACGTAGTCACGATCAAGTAGAAATGAATTGTCCGCTTTTCCACCCACAGCAATGTCGAAAACGAAAAGCGAAAATATTGCATCTCAGCATTCTATTTTGGTTTGTTTGTTTTCTTGATTCAGTCTTGGTTTTGCAAATATTTTATATAGAAAAATTCGATCCGCTGGTGTGAGTGTGTCGCAACCAATTGTTAATCTGATAAACCTTTTACAACTGTATTTTCGTAAATCGTATTTCTCCCTACAACTGCTAATGGTTGAATAAGTGATTAGCGTTTTATGTCCACAGGAAGAAAATACAATTCCGAAGAATACAGCTGTCACTCGCGATACGCAGGTGTGAATGTGTCGCAATCAGGCGTCAATCTTATAAACGTTTTACAATTGTATTTTCCTAAATTGTATTTTTCCCTATGACTACCATTTTTTAAATAAATCATTAGCGTTTTATATGAGGTGGCAATTTACCAGTAGGTAAATTGTCACGCCTCTTAAAACGCTAGTGATTTATTCTTGTCATTTATAGCCACATGAAAAATAGAATTCCAAAAAATACAATTGTAAAATCGCGATCCACAGGTGTGAATATGTCCATCCAATAAAACAGCCACAATGGTATTTTTCAACAATGTATTTTGTCCCTATGACCTATTCATTCTGGTCATTTATATCCACAGGTAGAAAATACAACTCTAAAAAATACAATTGTAAAATTTCACAGATCTGACCCCAGATATGAATCCAGTCAAGAAAAAGAATGACTTTTGATAACATTTTTGTAGTTGTAAACATGAAAGAGACATCGACTTGTCGGCACGAAAGGCATTCATTTAAGAAATATCGAACATTTTGATTACTCTCTTACTACCATCCTAGGTACATTTTCAGTTAAATACTGACTCCGGTGCACTTAAGTTGTTTTGGCTGCAAAAAAGCTAACAGTATTTCTAAACTGTCTTTAATTTAATACACTTTACGTTCTTATTAATAACTGGCAAGCTAAAATGTTCGCACCCACTATATATTTCAGAGAGTAAGTTTTGGTATTGGACCATTTACAATCACCTCACTAAGGGGAAAAGTGATTGACTTCACTAAACCGTATCTTGAAGACGGAGTCGGGATAATTTCTAGAAAGCCTGGCGAAGACAGTGAAAAGATGGTGAAAATGTTCCAGCCGTTTCTCCCCAATGTGTGGGGTCTCATAGCTGCTACGTTATGTGTTGTTGGACTGTGCTTGGGGATTGCCAGTCGACTTAGCCCGTACACCGCGTACAACCGTGGTCTAGAAGGATCATCTGAACAGGAAGTAAAGCTCGCCTCAAATATATGGCTTGTTTTTGGAACCTTTATGCAACAAGGTAACGTTGTAGATGATGTACTCTAATTTATTACTTTCCAAAGTGTGATTAACTGGGATTTCCGGGTTTGATTATAAACGATAACTTCACAAGTGAATTATGCAATCAACAGTTGTGTCATATATCCATGAGCGTAAACGAAGACGCTTTGCCGTGGGTGTAATGGGGACTTCATTGGGTTTTTTTTAACCCTTTACCTAATATGAAAAACAGATGACACTTGCAAAAAAATTCTTGAATAGCTATTATTTTCATTTTTTTGTCTCAAAAACATAGGTTATGACCCCTCATTGGAACGAGCTCTACGAGCTCGTTCCAATGAGGGGTCATAACCTAAGTTTTAGAGACACAAGAGGAAACAATAATGAAAATTAATTGACGATTTTCGAGAATAGCGCTGGCCGTTACGTTAGGTAAAGGGTTAAATAATATAATTATCGTTAATAATGAAAAGTAATAAACAGAGTAATTCGCGCACTCGTATTTTTACAACGTCCCTCACCTCTCATGAATTATTTCACGCAACCGGTCTAGTCAAGCGATTACTCTCTAAAGAATTAATAAAAATGCGGAACATGATTCTGAAACGGAGAAACTATCAACAATTTCACGGATACTTTTTCGTTCAGGTCTACCTTCTTCAGTGAGGGGTCAGAAATACTTACGTAGTAAACAATATTATTAACTTAGAAATACAATATATATATATTATAACATATAATATTTCAAGCACCTGACTCAGCGGCCTGAACGAATTTTATTTTTGTCCGACGCTACTATTTCCATCATTTTCAATGTCTTTTTAGCCTATTTACACATTTTTCGCCATTAATCCTATTGCGAAATTTGTTCACTTTTAACTTCTGGCGATAATCTAAGTGTTTTAGGCAACGTCGGAACCCACTAGTAATGCTCTTGTAGATGCAAGTTAGTTTTACTTAGTCGCTTCCCTGCACCAGGAAAAAGCGAATAACAAGCCTGTGGTGGCGCTATTCCATTGAGGGGGCAGTCCCAGCACAGCCCCGCGTCGTTTCGCACCAACTAGGAAAGCATCAAACTCTATAATTTTCTCTTCCAGTTCCTTTTAATTTTCGAAGGCTACATTAAAATCGGGTTCTATCGGCAGTTAGGACTTTCTACAATACTTCTCAGAATTTATCTAACAATATTTTTTTTACCTTTTACTTTCTACTTTTACCCAGGTTTCTTTTCTTTCCGGGTTGTATTACAAACCCGTTCAGTCAGAAATTGGCTCACGAAAACATTTTTCGCCACATTTCATTTCTTTCGTCATCTCTGGGTACTTTTTATTGTTGTGTCTGTACCCTGAAGAAGGTCTTCATCAGACCGAAAGCTAAGTGAAAATTGTTTTTTCCTGTGGTGCTTGAGCTTTATTTAGACGAATTTCTTTCGCTTTAAACACACTTGAAACAGATTTGTTTTATCAGTATATTGACCTTACATATAAAAAGTACGAATATTTTTGTCCGATGCTACTATTTTCATCAACTTCATTGTCTTTTAGCCTATTTACGCATTTTCGCCATTAATCCAACCACGAAATCTGTCCACTTTTTACTTCTGGTGATCATTCAAGTGTTTTAGGCAATGTTGGAACCCACTCGTAATGGTCTTGTAGATACTAGTTTTACTTAGTCGCTTCCCTGCACCAGTAACGGCGAATTATAAGCCTTTAGTGGTACTATCTCATCAAGGGGCAGTCCCAGTACATCCCCACGTCGTTTCGCACCAGCCAGATAAACACCAAACTCTAATATTTCCTCCTAGTGGGCCGCTAGGTGAATTTTAAGGCTACGGACTGCATACAGATTTGTTTAAATCATCCAGTTATCTCACTTTCATGTAATACATGAAAGTATCTTGACCTTTCTTAAATTCCAGTTCCTTTTAATTTTGAAAGGGTATATCAAAATCGGGTTCCGCGGAAGTTAGGGGTTTTCCAGAATACTTTTCAGAATTTGTCTAACAGTATTTTTGTACCTCTTCCTTTCTACTTTTGCCCCAGTTTCTTTTCTTTTCGGGTTGTATTACACACCCGTTCAGTGAGAACTTGGCTCACGAGAACTTTTATCGCCACATTTAATTTCTTTCGTCATCTGTATAGATTGTTTCATGTAGTGTCTGTATTCTGAAGAAGGTCTTCAGCAGACCGAAAGCTAGGTAATCTTTTTTTATACCATGCTCGCCAACGTTACTACCTGTGAAAAGCCAGTATGTTAAATTTTAGCTTTTAACCCCACTACCGGTTTAAAAAAATTTACAGCTATAGTCGGAAGGTCATCCAACTTGATCTTTGGCATGACGCAATTTGCCAACTTCGATACATTCACACTTCGCGATATGTTTCATTCAAACATACGACATTTTTCGGTACTATCTACTACATGTAAATGACTCATTAAGTTTAAAATACCTACAATTGAATATTTAAAATAAATTTTAAGAATTGTTAATAGTAATTTGATTGAAAAAGCCAGGAAAATTCAATCAACTTTGACGATGTGTCTAGCTGTCAATCAAGCATTCACGTACAGCCGGAAGTACTGCCCACCGGCGCAGATGTAAACAAAACAAACAAGTGTCGTGTTTTCTCCATTTTAAGTGACAAAGTCGATTATTAATTAAGAGCATAGTATAAATAAAATAAATAAGTACTAGGGCCGGTAATCAGATTTAAACCACTAGTAGAATAAGGGTTTTAACCACTCGGCAAGCCGAGTGGTTAAAACCCTTATTCTACTAGTGGTTTAAATCTGATTACCGGCCCTAGTACTTATTTATTTTATATTTCCTGTGCTGTTTGAACTTTATTTAGACGAATATATATACAAGGCATATATATATATAACAAGGCATAAACAAAGACTCGAGATCCTTGGCTCCATGGAGAGAATGATTAATTTACCTAGAGATTGAACTTTTTTCCAGCTTGACGTCGTACAGGCCTACGTCACTGTCACGACGTTCTCTTTTGTATAACGTAAAATTTATTTTGTTTGTTGTGAATTATCAATACTGAACCCGATGAAGGCGAAAGTCGAAAGCTTGTTTAAAGATAGATGAAATTTTTATGGGTATCCGAATGTGTTAGTTTTTCTATTCTACTATATATGGGCATTGGGTGAAGGGGATTAGGTGCATTACCCCAGGAACCCTCCACCACAACCCCACCAACCCCACCCTCCAACAATTTTCCAGTTGTGACATCATTTTCTTCTGATTTTGAGTCTTTTATATCGATTTGTCTCTGTTAGGAAATTATATACTTTCTTACTACATTTGCTATTTAGACTTATTAAGTGGATCGTACAAATGGAACCATGTTGCGCGGACTCCGGCTATTGTGGGCCACGCATGACCAATTTGGCCCCAATTACACTGTGTATTTATTTAATTTATGTACAATTACATTTCAAAGAACTCTTGAGTGTTTTAAATATATTACCCACTGACAAATATTACGACTATATCATCATGGCATGCTTTCGCAGAAAGATCGCATTGATAATATAATTTTATCATTTCGGACTTGAGACATCACAGCTGGG
Organism: Pictodentalium vernedei; assembly: GCA_031216915.1. NCBI lineage: Eukaryota > Metazoa > Mollusca > Scaphopoda > Dentaliida > Dentaliidae > Pictodentalium > Pictodentalium vernedei. Next base: position 694,992,709 of record CM062297.1, read on the forward strand.
ACAAATGAGGTTTACACCCCTCTGCAACCGTTCGCCTCCGCATGGCCCCTAGGACTGAGATCTGTTTATCAGTTCTTGGCATTAAAACAATCTTCCTCTTTAAACGATCACCGACCTAACACTTCCCACCAGTCTAGCATTTCGTGGTGACAGCCGACCTAAACAGGAATTGTTGACAAAATAAGTACTAGAATTGTGTGTGTTTTGATCAAATATCTATTTGATATTATATCCATTCTCTATACAATATCCAATATCGGTGTGGAGTTAACGATCGTAAAAAAATGTTTTGTCTCCGGTTTATTAAGTCACGATGTATTGTACCAACTGGAACCGGAATAGCAGGTCGGGGCGATACTAGCCAGAAGTTGCACGGAGCTGTGGAACACTCAACTCATTAGACGCCTAGAGTGAAAGGATTTTACTTCTTTTGGCATCGATTTTCAAAATTTGGAAATTGGTACCAAAAGAAACAAAATTCTTCACTCTAGATGTCTAACTAGAGGTGTATATTACCAAATTGAATGCCCCATATTTTCCTTTCGATAATTGGCGCGTTGCATCAGCTGCTTCCTGGCAAATAGGCAGCTAACTGGCGGACAGTGTAATAACTGAATACGCAAATAATTCATAATTATTCATTGACAAATGGATACACTCACTGCATGTCAAAAGAATAATGATCATAAAAAAACATTGAGCCAGTGGGTCTCCATTCCCAACGGGTCCTTCTATGGGTGGGGGATCTTGTTTTTGGCCATTCTGGCTTATAGGATGAGCCGCCAGTGAGTAGGATTACGTCCACTCCAGCCATCTTCGGGTAAAACAACCGTAGGTGTAAAACACAACTGCGAAAATCATTTGAGTATCAAATATAGAATGCAAATCAAGACATTATCACTCGTACAACAAAACTACCAGACCGCTAAAATGTGAAGAAGCCAAACAACTATTTTTATTTTAACTTTTTTTGTTTCTTTTTTCTGATATTTCGAGTAAAACTGAGGTGTATCACAAATGCAGACAACTGCAGTTGTGCATTGAACCCTCGGCTACGAGAAATGTTAGCTCAGCTGACTCGCTCGATACACCGCTTTGAAACAGTATAAATCCTTTTTACCCTATGATTTCTCACTTAAAAAAAGCTTTTACAGACCAGATCTAGTGACGTGTTACAACAATTCTTTTGGATATCAATTATAGTTTGAGAAGTATTTTTTGTACACATGGTATCTGAATTTGATGTTCTTGGGAGGGACGGGGGGGACTTGTAATAAATATAACAAAAATAACTTGTACTCTTGCCCAACCCACAAGTGATAATTCCCCGTTCCCGTTCTGCTATTGCATAGATATAGAAGGGGCTGGTACTGTTCCACCAATGATCTTGTAACACATTTGGAGCTCCGTTGGACCATTTTTCTTGTACGATATCTTAAAGACATTGCCATCAATCAATTAGCCTCAAGGAGACTATGCCATATAGACATTCATCTTTTAAAGAATTTCCAAAGAAGGGAACAAATTGAACACTCGTTTGAATACGCGGACTCGGGACCATAAACTTTGTGACATAAACTAACGATACTTTTGCTTCGCTGGCTTATGTAAGAAAATCTGTGGTCTTGACACCCGATCAAAAACACCCTTCACGCCACATCTGTTGTTAAAAGTAAAGCCTAATATCTATTTTTATTATTCTCTTTTACCAGGTAGTGGACCAAAACCTAGTTCGGGATCAGGAAGGTTCATCCTTGGTTGTTTCTGGCTTTTTACCATCCTCACGGCCTCAACGTTTACGGCCAATTTAGTAGCTTTTCTTACCGTCTCCATCACAAAGAAACCCATCAACAGTTTAGCGGAACTTGCAAACCAGGATGAAATCAAACCGACCATTACATTCGGTTCAAATCTGTACTCTCTATTTAAGGTAAGATGGGATCACATTCTTACGCCGGTGTACCAGATCTTGTTTTGAACATGCTTCCGTTTTTAGATCAGCTATTGGTGTCCACTACACTTGAGTGGATTTGGCACCAGTGCAACATGTTTTCAGAAGCCTTATCGGCACTTCTCGGAAAACGGGTGTCAGCGCATTGCACTAAAGCAAGAATCATGTGTTATACTTCTATGCATATTTTAAAAATATCGTTTGCAGAAAATAGAATGCTATATATGCTTGTCGTGACTTTAAGATGTAAGTCTTTTCCAAACCCGTCAGCTGAAATCCCAGAGCTACATTCGCCATTCAGATCGCGATCACCTTATTGCGTCCACGCTCTGCGCTATGAGAAAGATTGAAATTGCACCGTTAATCCATTACTCAACGTAACCACAAAAACTGGCCAGCGCTATTCACAAAAACGCCATTTAATTGTCATTATTGTTAAAAACATAGCTTATGGTCCCTCATTGCCACCACGCTGCTATCAACGAAGCTTATGAGCTGTAGCCAGTTGTTTATTTTATTCAACCAGGGGCCAATACTATGAATACAATTGTATTTTCTAGAATTGTATTTTTTAGTTATGACTTTAAATAGGTTGAAATGAACCATTACTATTTTCAAAGGTGTGGCAATTCTCTTATAAAAAAGTACCATGGTAAACCATGGTAAATCCTAAAATACCCTGGTAATACCATGGTATACCATGGTATTACCAGGGTATTTTGGGATTTATCATGGTTTACCATGGTACTTTTTTATAAGCATTTTAAAAGACATGGCAATTTGCCAACTGGCAAACCCTTATAAAAAAGTACCATGGTAAACCATGGTAAATCCTAAAATACCCTGGTAATACCATGGTATACCATGGTATTACCAGGGTATTTTGGGATTTATCATGGTTTACCATGGTACTTTTTTATAAGGGTTTGCCAGTTGGCAAATTGCCATGTCTTTTAAAATGCTAATGATATTCATTTTCAGGCAGCTATTAATAGGTAGAAAATACAATTCTAGAAAATACAATTGTAAACGTTTTATAGTATTTCCGAGCAGGAGAATGAGTCACAAATAAGACTGGAACATTTTACCGATGTCCACGGACACATGTTCTCACTCCCACTAAAAAAACGATGTCGCAATACACCCTTTCATGTTGCTGAATTCAGCACCAAAGGATTACACACACCATGCAGCACCAGTACGGTTATAACACCTATTTCATATATAATCCTTTCCCAAATGCGATTTTCAAACGATAGCAGAAGTATTTTAATGACTGTTTTATTTTACTTAATTTTTTTTGCTGCTTCCAAATCATGGGTTATTGCCCACTTATTTGAACGGGGTCTAATATCTCATTACAATGAGGGGAATGTGACCTAATATTTAATAGCAAAAATATACAAAAATAGAAATTTGTATGACTATGTTTATTTTTAGTTTATATTCGGAAGGTAAATGTTGAATAAGCCGACTAATTCGCCACTAGAATGTGTTATATGCAATGGCATCGAGGTTTTTGCTGCCTCAGAAGGATGCAGTTTAAATGCTGGTGGTTCAAACAAAATCATAACTAGATTCACTAGTTTACAATAGATTGTCTATGCAACCAACACTATTAACAATAAGTCAGGACATTTTAAAGACAGATGAGTTCGAAATTTTGATCTTGATATTTCCATTGATACTTGCGGCCATCAACACATTTCTCACCTTTGTGTCCTTTGCCTCCCAGTGGTAGTGTTTGCTTTATTTCTTGATTGCTTTGTGGGCCTTTTTGGTGGTTTTTTTTTTGTTTTTTGTTTTTTTTGTGGGGGGGAGATATTTATGACGTGTGCTATTGCGCTCGTACATTTTCGACGCGCCTTATTTGCATCTGAAGTACACCTATTCTTGCGCTCTTAAACCATAGGCAGATTTAACCCTTTGAACCCGAGCGGCCGCTTTTCCGGACAGGAATATGATACGTCATAGCGTTATTAAATAGGATGGCTGTGCAGTAAATGTTCGGGGTAGACTAGTCAGTATTTTCAGCATGCAGCCCCGAGGCTGCGCGTTGAAAATATTGATTGGTCTACCCCAAATAATGAATATAGACTCTTCTAATTGCTGCGATTGAATTAGTATGGAAGATACCACCGGAGTTCAAAGGGTTAAGCCCAGGTACACATTTAGACCTGGAATGTGATGTAGTATTTATTATATTTATCCTTCTGATGATATTTTAGGAGCACGAGTTCAGGTAGGTCTGATGTGAGACGTAGTATTACGGAGACTACTTGGTAAATAAACACACCGATATTGCAACGTTGAGCGGGATGAAACGTTATGTTCCCATTTCAAATTCCTTGCCTTTGCCTCCCTGCGCTCAGAATCCAACCAGCCCGAGGAGAAGATATTTTCTTGAAGTTACCATACTGCCTATTTTCATTCAGGGGTGGAACCACGTATCTATATTGGGGACACGGAGGTTCCAAGAATTTTAATCCTGTTTAATTATACTATTTGAATTTGGAAAAGGTATGGCGGTGGAATCCCTTTCGTGTTGTTTCGGCCAAAGGGGTTATTTTGCAAAAATGTTTGACAAATATGCCTCAAATTGCACTATTTGTAGACATTTTGAGGCTCCAAAGAATGCCAGTTTTCACCAAACGTTGTTAACAATATCGGGGAGAGAAGGTCAGTAAGTCTGGTGGAGTCGTACAGAGGTTTAGTCAGCAAACTGCTAAGTTGGAATGCAAGAGTAGTGGTATACGGGGTCCTTACAGTCTTTGGGGGTGGGGACGAACGAACACAAGGATTTGGGCGCTGAATGGAGGACTACTGTGTTGACCTGGGAATACTCTTTATCGACCATTGGGGACGTTTTGGGGTAACGCGAGTATGTGCGAGCGTGACGGGGTGCATCTTAGCAGGATGGGGAAACGGGTATTGGGGGATAAAATTCTACGTGTAGCGGAGCCTTTTTTGGTGAGGAGCGAGGTGGGAGGACAGAGGCAAGCATAGCAAGAGTGGACGCATGTAGGCCGAACAAGAGCGAGGCCGACAGAATAAGTTTATCAAGGTTAGCGTCAGAAAACAACGGGATCAGTAGACTGAAGCCTATGATTCTCGGTATCCTGAAAGTGGGTTATAGCAACATTCAGGATCTCCACCGGAAAGTAAGTGAAATTGGTACATTGATCGAGACAGAGGACTTTGATGTCATGGGCTTAAGCGAGACGTGGTTAAGACATGACGAACGGGTAGACCAAGTAAGGGGGTGCGTGTGGATAGGTGTAGGGCGAACAGAAGGCCAAAAAATGGGGGAAGGGGTAGGAATGTTCATTAAAGAAGACTTAAAACCGTCGCTGATCACAAACCTGGAAGATGTCAGCACCTCGGCTGAGGCATCGAAAGAAATTGGATGGGTAAAGATCAATCTAAGAAACAAAAGTATTGCCCTTGGGATTGTGTACTGTGCAGTGGAGGGAAGCAAACCGGAGTGGAATGACTCGATATACTCAACACTAAGGTCCAATATCACAGAACTAGAAAACAGGGGTTTCGGTATAATTTTGATGGACACATAGGCGATAAGGAAGAAGTCATAGAGGGCGGTCAATAGGAATGGAAGGAAGCTGTTGAACTTCACAAATGAGCTCGGTCTGAAGATTCTGAACAGGGGCGCGAGGTGTAAGGGGAAATGGACCTGGGAGAGGAATGACAGAAAATTAATAATCGTCTATATTCTCACAGATATTAATTTATGGAGGGGGTGATGGGTAGAAGTGGATGTTGATTGTAAAAGGGAGTTGGATAGTGATCACAACTTGATTGCAGTGACGATCAGGACCAAAAACCTAGTAAGAAGCAAAGGAAGCTTTAAGGAGATTTGGGAACCCAAAAAGGATGCTGACTGGGCGTAGTTCAAAGAAAAATTGAAACCAAAGCTTGCAACTGTACGCAAGGGGGCAGTGTCCAGAAAATGGCCGACGCCATAGTTGCGAGCCTAGTGGAGGTAGGGAAGGAAAATGTAGGAAAGATTAGGGTGCCAACACGGGAACTTGGGTACAGAGTGAACGAAGAACTGAAAAGGGCCATAAAGGGTAGAAAAGCTAAATGTCCTGCATACAGGAGAAGTAGAAAACTCAAGGGGGCGGAAAGCAACGATGCTATTGTAGCAAAGGAAGAATTCCATCAAGCACGAAATAAAGTAAATAAGATTAAAGACGATAATCGGAGAGTGCGAAATAACAGTCTTATCTGGATGATAAGAATGACAGGGGGGGGGTCGAATTCGAACGTATTTTGGAAATGGGTGAATAAGCACAGCAAAGGAAGTAACCCACAGAGTATTAAAGTAGAGGGCAGAGATACAGACGATCAAGATCAAATCGCTTCAGACCTAGTCAAGCACTGGGAAAAGGTAAACGATAAGCGATGGGGCATGGGGAACCCACCGGTGTATCCGAACCAGGTCGAGGAAAATCTATCGAACTTCGTGTGTAGCGAAATCAAAACGGAGGAGGTGTGAAAGGTGATCTCAAAATTAAAGAATGGAAAAGCGGGAGGGGGACGAAACTCCTAATGAGTTTTTCAAAAAAGGGGGAGAGGCACTCTGTGAAAGTCTAGCTGCCCTATTCAATTTAGCCATAGAAAAACAAGAGGTCCCAAAAGAGTGGAGAGAAAGCAAAGTGACATTTATTCACAAAAATGGGGAAAAGGACGTTTTGGTTAATTATCGAGGAATCTGTCAGTATTAACATTGGACAAGTTTTCTGTAAAGTCCTGTATGGGAGGTGAGAGGAGGTGGTTTTGGGGAGAGATTCAGAATGGTTTTAGGAAGGGAAGGAGGATCACTAACCATCTTTTCACACTATCCCAAATGAGAGAATCCGCGGAAGCGAAAAAGAAAAATATGTTTATGGCTTTTTTGGATGTTAAAAAGGCATACGATAGAGTATGGAGGGAGGGTATGTGGCGAAAGCTTGAGTCTCTGGGCATGGGAGGCGAGTTTGTTGAGTTTCTGAAAGCATTATATAAATATGTACAGAGTGAACTTAGAATGGGTAACATAACAACAATACGTGTGCCTGTGGAGATAGGCCTAAAACAGGGGTGTATCCTTTCGCTAATTCTTTTTGCATTGTACATCAAAGGTTCAGGAGATGAACACCTGCGTAGCGACGAGGGGGAAGCAGTTGGGAATTTGAAGATCCCAGGGCTATTTTTTGCAGACGATATGGTGCTAGGGTCAGAAAGCGAAGAGGGACTAGGGAAAATACTGGGAATTGTTGGGAAATATGGGAACAAGTGGAGACTCGAACTAAGTGAAACCAAGAGCAAAGTTATACCAGTGGGCCGCAAGGTGAAGAGTGGGGGAGTTCTGTATTCAGCAAGGTAACAGCAAACTTCTTAGTGTAGGAGAGACAGGTGACTGCGAGTATTTGGGGTAAATATAAATATCACATGAAGAGGCATCTACCGATGCCACACAAATAAATTGATTCTGAAGGGGAGGCGAATCCTTAACCAAATGAAACTTATAGGGAGAAACACTTTCAATAAGGTTTTCGTGGAGAAAACAATTTCGGAAATGGTGTGTCTGCTAAGTATAACATATGCTACAGAAGTGGTACCCCTAAACCAAACGGCTGTAAAGAGCATGGAAACCCCGCAGAACGATGCAAGCCGGTGGATAACGGGGTCGAGTAATGTCGCGACACTAGAAGCAATCACGGTGGGTGGGTGTGGGGGGGGGGGGGGGGGCTTGGGTGGATGAGGATCAAGGACAGGATAGACTTATTAAAACTCGGGTATCTTAATTATTTGGTAAATCTCCCGCCAGCAGATGGTTTAAAGTAATGTTCCAGAGTAATTTCAACTCAAATACCAAGACAAGGTGTATGGTCCAAGTGAGTTAGCTAATGGGGAACAACTCCTTGGAAATATCGGACCTAGAAATAGGGGCAAACCAGGGTAAAAACAATCGTCAGAGAAAGTGTCATGGAAAATGGTAACCTTAATTGGAGAGAGGGAGTCAGATCAAAGAGGTCTCTGGGTGGCCTGCGTGATAAAGAGAAGCCTGGTTTTGAAGAGTACCTTAGTGGCACCTTGGGGGGGGGGGGTCACTGTTGTTCAAGCTGAGGTCGCGGTCCCTGGAGCTAAGGAAAAATTGAGAAAAACAGTGAAAAGGAGTGCCAGATGTGTAATTTAGGCGTGGTGGAGACCCTGGAACACTTTCTACAACAATGCCCAAAATACCAGTCTAAATGAAAAAGATTCACTGGGAATATAATGGAAAAGTGTGGTTAGTGTGAGACTCAAAGGAGAAGGTTAATATGCTAATCGGATAGATTGGGAAGAATTGGGAAAGGGATGTTATCAAGCAATTTGTCTCCGAGTTGTGGGAGGAGGGAAGAAGCGCAGGGACAGGGAGGCAGTTGGGAGTACAAGGGTAACCAAGTCCTTCTCACCCGAGAACCGCGACAAATCAGCGGCCGGCCAAAGTGTTACTATTATTATGTCATGTGTAATTTTATTAGTTAACGCCCAGCGCAGGGTAGAGGAATTAAGGATTTTTAGGCGGTCAGTGGGGATTTTTGAGGAGCTAAGGATACCCCAGAGTCCTTCCCTGACTACGCCAGTGTTTTCGTTACTTTACCTCATATTATAACAGCTACTCACACACAACGTAATCAGTAAACTTCTTGGCATTCCATTCATGAAATACATTCGCATTAAGAGAACAACACACTTTCCAAAATCGCTCCCTTCAAACAAAATTTCTAGCTCCCCTGACAGAGTATATTTTGAGATATCAAAACCCCCGTCCACTACCGCCTCCCCAGGAGGAAATTTCAGCCGCATGCGTTCAAAAACTATGTTGAAGAGGCGATTTCTATCATCTGGCCGTCTGGGCTTTTGTCCTTTACAACCATGTTGGGTGTGCTATCATTTTACACTTTTGATCATTGTTAAGCAAGATGTATTACTATTTCGAAAGTAATTTTCATTCACAGACAACCCAATAAATTTACGCAATATGTAAGCAAGTATATTATAGATATCGGAAAAATGGAAGTATTTTGTGCAACGTATATTACATTGGTATGTTACCAAATATGATTTACGGATTCTGAAAATTAACGTTTATGTCGAATTCAGGACTGTTTTCTTTGTTTAAATAATATTTCATTTCCAAAGCTATAAAATATTATGACGACAAACTGTATTGCAAGCAAATATAAATGCGTTGTAAAGCGGATCCAGTAATAAGCAGAAGCTTATGTGAGCTGCTTCCTTGTTTGAAAGCGGATCCAGCAACACGCTTAAGCTTATGTGAGCTGTCTCTTTGTTGGAAAGCGTATCCAGCAACAAGCTGGAGCTTAATTGAGCTGTCTCCTTGTTGAAAAGCGGACCCAGCAACACGCTGAAGCTTCGGTGGTATGCCTCCTAGTTTGAAAGCGCATCCAGCAACAAGCGGAAGCTTATGCGAAATGTTTCTATGTTAGAAAGCCGATCCAGTAACACGCGGAAGCTTGTGTGAGCTGCTTCCTTGCTGAAAAGCAGATCCAGCAACAAGCTGAAGTTTATGTGAGCTGTCCCTTTGTTGGAAGCGGATCCAGCAACAAGCTGAAGCTTATGTGAGATGTCGCCTTGTTGAAAAGCGGATCCCGCAACACGCTGAAGCTTATATGAGCTGTCTCCTAGCTGGAAAGCGCGTCCAGCAACAAGCGGAAGCTTATGTGAGCTGTCCCCACGTTGGAAAGCGGATCCAGCAATAAGCCAAAGCTTATGTGAGCTGTCTCCTTGTTGGGAAGCGGATCCAGAAACAAGCCGAAGTTTTTGTGAACTGTTCTCTTATCAGAAATCGGATCAAGCAACAAGCTGAAGCTTTTGTGAGCTGTACTCTAATTAGAAAGCGGACCCAGCAACAAGCCGAAGCTGATGTGAGCTGTCTCCATGTTGGAAAGCAGATCCAGCAAAAAGCTGAAGCTTATGTGAGCTGTCTCCTTGTTGGAAAGCGGATCCAGCACAAAGCTGAACCTAATATATAAAGTAATTTAATTGACTAATATAAATGTGAAAATAATTGCATGAGAGGACATTTGCTTTAGCGTTCAACACATCAGTAACAAATATTCATGTCAGTGATACCAATTGCTGTTAACCCTTTACCTAAATAATCGGCCGCATCCGCTCGTGTAATTTACAAATTAGGCCGTTGAAAAAAATTTTTTTTAAATTTCCACAAAATCATGCCATGTGACCCATCATTGGCCGAGCTCGTTCCAATGAAGGGTCACATGATATGGTCTAGGAACATTTTTGGAAACATTTGAAAAAAGTAATAATTGAAATAATTAATTTTGATATCAGTGGTATAGCATGTATGGATCGGGGCCGATTGGCAGGATCTCATGCAGGATCTCATGTGACGTCATAGTCATGTGACCTGGTGACGCCATGTTTGGTTGTTATTGTAACCCGCGTGAGCGGCCATCTTGTGTCGCCATCTCCATAGTGATACGTGGTCTGAGTGCGTATGCGCAGCGCGTGTTGTTAGGGTGATACGTGTTTCCGTCGTCCATTTTGTATACTGGAGGCCGCCATCTTGGTTTCTATGGTAACATGTGGTTGCTATGTTACCCAAAGGCCTACAAGAAGACAGGGGTATGTTCAGAGGGTGTGTTCCTTTGTACAGGAGTAATTTCCCGGTTCGTAGAATTACCACAAGCAACCCGACAACTTGATCTATTTCGAATTTTTTCAGAATTCTCTGCTTCTATCTCTATATGCAATAGTTTTCGTCTACCTGATCGTGTTCCTTTGATCTGGAGTATACTGCAGTAGACTAGAAGAACCTATCAGCTGGAACAGATTTGCTTATTATTGCTATATTTAGTTTTTCAGGTCTATTCTTGTTAGTTCTGACCCTGTTCCGAGTACTCTTGTTGTTTCATTTATCTAGATCCTTTATATAGATTATACACAACCAATCAGATTGCTTGATTTCCCATAATCTCTATGCAGAGTTATCTCCCCTTGTTACGGTAAAGTCCTATCCGATTCTCATCACCACTATATCCATTGGCCATATCCCATGGAATCCCATTTTGGGGGGAAACACCCGTGGCTATGGAATTCCTTTTTTGTCATATGAGGCCATGGGAGCTATGTAAAAGCCCTCAATGAGGCCTAATTTACTATCCCTCATAGCCTCATTTTCTTTTGAGGTCATGAGGGACATGAAAAATCCCTCAATGAGGTATAATTTACTACGACTCTTAGCCTCATTTCAATATTTGAGGACAAAAAAAGATTCTCCGGAAGGTACCCTCGATAGGTATCCTCAAATAATACAATACCAGGCCATAGGTATCCTCAAATATTGAAATGAGGCTAAGAGTCGTGGTAAATTATACCTCATTGAGGGATTGTTCATGTTTCTCATAACCTCAAAAGAAAATGAGGTTATGAGGGATAGTAAATTAGGCCTCATTGAGGGCTTTTACATAGCACTCATTGCCTCATGCAACAAAACAGGGATTCCATAGCCGCGGGTGTTTCCCTAAAAATGGGATTCCATGGGATACGGCCATTGGATATAGAGGTGATGAGAATCGGATAGGACTTTACTGTAATAATGGGAGATAACTCTGCATAGAGATTATGTAAAATCAAGCAATCTGATTGGTTGGGTATAATTTATATAAAGGATCTAGATAAATGAAACAACAAGAGTACTCGGAATAGGGTCAGAACTAACAAGAATAGACCTGTAAAGCTTAATATAGTAATAATAAGCAAATCTGTTCCAGCTGATAGGCTCTCCTAGCCTACTGGAGTATACTCCAGATCAAAGGAACACGGTCAGGTAGACGAAAACTATTGCATATAGTGATAGAAGCAGAGAAAGAATTCGAAATAGTTCAAGTTGTCGGATTGTTTGTGGTAATTCTACGAACCGGGAAATTACTCCTGTACAAAGGAACACACCCTCTCAACATACCCCTGTCTTCTTGTAGGCTTTTGGGTAACATAGCAATCACGTGCTACCATAGAAATCAAGATGGCGGTTTCCAGTATACAAAATGGACGACGGAAACACGTATCCCCCTAACAACACGCGCTGCGCATGCGCACTCACACCACGTATCACTATGGCGATGACGTCACCAGATTACCGGGTTACCAAGACAACCAAACATGGCGCCACCAGGTCACGTGACTATGACGTCACATGAGATCCTGCATGAGATCCTGCCAATACTACTGATATCCTGTGCGTTGGGTAGAGGGTTAACAAAATAGAAATATAAATGCAGGTTTGTTGGACAACATATGGGCAATGCATGAAATATAAGTGCATAAGTATCCTAGTATTTATTGAAGAAGTAACGTATGGTGACGTAATTTTCAACTTTCAAGCAACTGCATTGCATATCATATACTTAATTATCTCAAATTGCGGGGCGCGGTGGCTCAGTAGGTAGAGGTACAGGCTGCAAGCGGAGAGGTTCTCGGTTCGAATCCCACCTGCGGCAACCGCGTTGTGTCCTTGGGCAAGACATTTCACCCCCATTTTCCCACATGTGGATACGGTGGCGTTGTGTACTTAGACGTACTGCACGTCGATGGTGCACCTGTCTTCAACCAATGCTAACCCTGTTTGCGTGGTGGAGTTGGTATGTTGGGGAGCTGACAGCTGCTCGCCTTTGCTCGGTGGTTCTCTCCGGGTATTCCAGCTTCCTCCACCCATAAAACTGTCATGTTTTTGACTAGCCATTGTGCAGAAATGTGTGACCTTAAACACCAAGAAATAAATAATAATGTCAAATTGCATAACTTCTTTTAAGTGTTTAGTATTAATTAGAGGTACACGTAGACCCATGGGCATGTTTTCTGTCGTGCGAGCGTATGGCTTGTAGTAACAGGGAGTTTGATAGTCTCTTGATGCGTGTCATGGGCCCCTTTGAACCTTTTCAATGTGTGTGGGTGGATTGGTGCTTGTCCTTACTTATGGAATAGAAAAAGTAATACCCTTTTCGTACCATGTGTCACAGAAATATTGTGCCCGTAAGTGTGTACGGTATTGACAAAGAAGACCAGGATTGTCGAAGTTTTGAAAGTAAAATAAACGTCAGTGGAGATTCTTTTTAGATTCTGTTCATGGAGTTACGCCTGCTGTTAGTTGCTTACAGGAAGATACAGGTGTAGATTGATCTTTTCTTCAACACCTTTGTCAACGCAAGCAATAAATCTGGGCAGTTTAATGCCAGTCACCCTAATCGTGCCCCGTGAGACTTCATATTTACAAATAAGAGGGACGCAGAATAAAACCCTGCTTCCTGATACATGCAGGTGTGAAATTCGGTGCTATCGAATACGAGAGTATGACTACCACATCGTGTGCATTATGGCAGCATATAGAGTGTGTCATCAGTGTGAACAATGGCAGCTCGCTCGCTCATTGAGTGTACTCTGTAACGACTCAACCGGTTTCGAGCCTTTGGGTGTCTCGTCCTGAGAGAGATACAGAAAATTGAAAGAGGAAAGAGAGAGAAGAGAAGAAGAGAGAGGAGGAGAGATAGCGCAAAATGGCAATTGATAGTGGGTGTGCTGAGAAGAGAGTCGATTTTAAAAGTAAAATCATCTACTATTCACTACGAGAGCATCGGAACCAACGGGACTCGGATTTTGAATTAGTTGTAGGTCAGTATATGGGTATGCGGAAGCAAAGTGGCATGCGTGAGATCTGCGCGGAGATGGGGTCCAATCGGAAAATCAGAATGCGAACATTGCCACAGAATGCGCGAGAGACGAACAGAACGAAGATCATGGTCCTCAAATATTAAGGGCGTCAAAGTCACAACTTAGTAGGACGATCAATGTTGTGTGAACATTTAATCTAAACAATTCTACAGGGGTCTCTGTTAAATGCGAGTGTTTGAAAACCAGCGACCTCTCAGTTTATGTTCTTCGTCATAACCAGGTCAGGTGTCATAGATCTGGGATGGAGGACCCGTCCATTGCAAATCCGTGGGATGAGGAAATCGGGTGAGGGGCGATTAGAACTGCGTGTGTGGGTGACACCTGCTTTTAACTCCAGGGGATCCCCCAAAACACCTGGGCCGTCACTGAATTTGAGTATCTTCGGATAGTACCACATATTGAAAGTGGAGTGATTTGACCCCAGTACACTTACTAGAGGTATATTTTGATGATGTTAAATTTCGAGTTTGAGTGTGGAATAATGGATGTCATCATACTGAGTGTTCTATGTGGAGAAGAGTGAGCAGGTGGTTTATTGGGTCGATTATTGGCTTTTTCTCACTTGGATGTCTCGGTCCCAAGTCGATAAGATCTGGAGCTTTCTCCCCAGTCAATGGTTGCCGGGTTCTATTTTGCTAGGAAAACAGAACTTGTTTGTACAAACACTGTTCCATTTGCCGGGGTCCCCGGTGAGGGGGGCGGGGGGTGACTCAAGTAATTATCTTCAAATATAATTCGCTTTAAAGGGTAATTGTTTGATAATGACGTATTTTGGAGCACCGTTTGTGTTGAAAAATTGTCATAGATGAGAAGTGTAAAGTAATGTCTGGAAACTTAAATTAAAGTAAAACAATCAACAGAATATTTTGCATAACCAGGCTTGCAATAATTTAGCCCTTTACCCAATGTAACGGCAAAAACTGACCAGCGCTATTTTCAAAAATCACCATTCAATTTTCATTATTTTTTTCATATTTTGTTCCCTAAACATAGCTTATGGTCCGTCATTGGAACGAGATCTTTTCAATGAGGTGTCAAAAGCTATGTTTTTGAAACAAAAAATGAAAATATTTAGTTATTCAAGAATTTAGTTAACAAGTGTCGCCTGCCTTTCGTAACAGGTAAAGGATTAATTCATAAAATAGAGAAGTTTGTTGGTTTTGGAGAAGAACCGAATTACTATTTTCACCTTCCAAACATGGTCAATTTTTGGATATTTTTTATGGTAATTTTTATTTCATGCTGTAATTTACAAACGCTCCAATTGGCAAGTTGAAGGAAATGGGAAATGCTTTAGATGTAGTGGACTTTCAGAAAAATGGGGTGCATAGATTTCCGACTTTAGAGTGAACAGATAACCTGCTGTTCACCGACCTAGAGTACTTATAGATTTAGTTTCACCATTTTAATTCGCTTTGGTTTGACAAAAATGAAGTACTTGGAGGAGGTTTTGGTGTTTTTGTTTTTTGAGTTTTTTTCTTTTCTTTTTTTTTTTGGGGGGGGGGGGAGGTGGGGGTGTCTTTTTGTGAATATTTCCATCGTTTACCATGTGTGTAACAGATCTTCTCTTCTATGTTACTTGCTCTGTTTCAGACTTCCCATGTACCTATTTATAGTAGGATTTGGCAATCATTGACATCGACACCACAGTTACATGGTCTAGAGAGTTATCTAGCTCTAGTAAGAACTGGTGATTATGCGTTTTTAGGAGATAAACGTACCCTAGAATATATAATGCTGAACGACTGTGATAAGTATGCTCTGGCAGATGATGTTTTTAACACAGGTAGTTATGGCTTCGTACTTCCCAAAAATGCAGCGTTCAAAGAAGTGTTCAACTATCAGTAAGTAGAATTTTCATACAGACCCATAGTGTGTGTTAGTACTGAAATGGTTAACCGGATAACCGGTTTGAAACCGGTTACCTACCGAACCGATTAAACAAAACGTCAACCGGTTATCCGAAATATCGAAAGTGATCGTCATTCCACGAATAAAACGTAGTAAATCTGACGCTTCTTCTTTGAGATAGATTACACCTCGAAGCAGCGCTGTATATATTTAGAAATAATCGACTTTGGCGTTCAAGACTTCGTTAATGATCGGCAATTTCCGTGAGTACTGAGTGACCGCAGAAACTATCCCGTAGTATGTATACAAACGAATGTTGTCGAGTACTCGACAACGTTCGTTTGTATACACACTACGGAATAGTTTCTGAAAATACTGCTTTCCAATTCCTATAGTTTTGATTCCAGATTCGGTGAAATAATGGCTATTATCCGGTTATAGCTCTCGGTTAGTCGGTTGTGAAAATGAGCCAACCGTTTCAGCCCTAGTGCGTGTAACGTGTGGTGATTTTGCATTTCTGTTGTCTCGTTCTTTTGCCTGGTTCTTTTATCCCCACGAGTAAGATTGAACATGTATTATTACCACTTTTGCGGGCGTTCCTAGCACATTAACGATGATTTACCGGGCGTTGAAACCTCGTAATGCTCAACAAGTACAAGTCATGTGACGTGTTGGGAATTATTGACTATAACAGCCCAACACGTCAATAACAGCCCGACACGTCTAAATATAGACAATGACGTCACATCTCTCAGCCGATCAACAATATATTTCCCAGATTTCCATTCGGATCGAAATTCATTTCGGATTTTTTAAATTTGTAAACACAATTAACACATTTGTTTCAAGTATTTCCCTTTGTGTCACGGATAGATAATGTATCAAATATAGGAAGCGATACACACAAAGTAATTGGTGACATTTTTGATGAATAAACTCCTTGCCTAAAGTTCGCATTTCGAAGATATATTTCGTCGCTTCGTCGCTGGCCGCTAATAAACTCTTGGGCTGTTAACCATTTCTGTTGAGCCGTTAATACACTGTAAAGCCCTTCAAAATCAAGTTATTGTTATATTAAAATTGAAAACAAAAATTCCAACCATCAAGACAGGAGCGTCGGGAGCGTTGTCTGCAAGTAGCTGGCCCAGAATTTGCCGTAAGAATAGTTGGGCCTATAAGGTCGGTCTATACATGCGCGATGCGTTCTACGCGACCGATGATTGTTTTGTTTTTCTTCTTTTCGGTTAGCGGCGTTACAGCTCGACCATTGAGACGGTGTACGATGCGATCAAAGCGTCGGATGAGATATTGCAATTATCACCACGCACTTATTTTGATGATAAATCTCAGAACTTGTATGGAAATCTTGATTTCGCGTTGGCTAACGTTGGCGTTTCTACAACGGCCATTCTCAGTGTCCAAAGAGGTGTGGTACACGATGTGGACATTTGGGCCGACACAGCAGCACAAAATGGCTTGAGCGGTAACGATTTTGTTACAAATTTCATGTAACTTCTAGTGTCAAATTCCAGCTGTTGGCAATGTTCGGATGTGGAGCGATGACATTTTATAGAAGATGTTTATATTGGTCTTAGCATCTCGTCGTTCACATCGCATCACATCACATCGTATATGTACAATTGGGTAAACACCATTTGTACTATGATTTTTCTCACACCACCTGAGCGAAATGTCATGAATACGATGTTTCGAGATCGAGTCAGAACAATTGATCTTAAATAGCATTTGAGAGCCCCTCCGATTTGAACTAGGAAGGTTATCATTAGACATTTTTCTTGTGATTTTAAGGACATTTTATGAAGCGACCATTTGATTTGATACAGTGTTTGGGGTGGTTATGAATAAACTTTATTACTTTCCAAAGTGTGATTCACTGGGATTTTGGGGTTTGATTATAAATGATAACTTCACAAGAGAATTATACTATCGACAATTGTGTCATGTATCCGTGCTCGCAAACGAAGACGCTTTGCCCTGGGTGTAATGAGGACTTCATTGTTTTTTTTTTGTTTTTTAACCATTTACCTAATATGAAAAGCAGACGACACTTGCAAAAAAATTCTTGAATAGCTATTATTTTCATTTTTTGTCTCAAACACATAGGTGATGACCCCGCAATGGAACGAGCTCGAGGAGCTCGTTCCAATGAGGGGTCATAACCTATGTTTTTGAGACAAAAAATGAAAACATAATGAAAATTAAATGGCGATTTTTGAGAATAACGTTGGCTGTCACGTTAGGTAAAGGGTTAAATAATATAATTACCGTTAATGATGAAAAGTACTAAATAGAGTAATCGCTTGACTGGACTGGACCGGTTACGTGAAATAATTCATTCGAGGCGAGGGACTATATTGTGAAATACTCGTGCGCATCCGCGCACTCGTGTTTGTACAACGTCCCTTACCTCTCATGAATTATTTCACGTAACCAGTCCAGTTAGACGTTTCTTTGTTGGACATTACTACCATCCTCTTTCTGTACTATATATACATGTGAAAATTAGACGACACGGTCGGCGTTGTTCTCGTTCTTGTAGTATTACTTTATACTGAACCAGATTTAACTCTGTTGAGTGAATATTCCACAATTAAATTAAATTTAAGGACTCGGCAAGGTAATTACAGAAATAACACTGCGTGGGAATGAATGAGTGAGTTATTTAGCAAACATCACTTCACTTCACCATAGTTTTTAGACACTGCTTATGCTAAAATGATCTAAATTGTTTCCTGTTCCAGTTTTCACACATAATAAGTATGAGGTGCCAAATTGTTTCAGTGCTAAGGCCTACGTGTTACTGATAAGAGATGCTGTGTGTAGTTTACCTTTGTTGACGAAATTCCGTCATGTGATACATTTCTGGAAAAGGCTATTTGAGCCCTTTCCAGCAATATGTCAAATAACAGTACGCTGTGTGAAGTTTTAAAAGGGAGCTTCAGTACTCTGCACTGCACAGACATGCACCTGAAAGTGCTTATAAGATATATAATAGTAACTAATCGAGCTGAAAGTATTTCAAGAATTTGAATAACCTGGTTGGATGACGTCGATCCGATTAGCTGTGAAGTGTTAGAGCATAGGACCGGCCGTTCAATTTCGTGAAACACAAACAGCGTGGTTGGTAAATGACTTACACCTACCTGTATGTTCAATTAACAAAACACATGGACTCTGGTATACTCAGTGGTCCAGAAGTATTCACATGACATCACTTGAACACCTAGTCTACTGTTCTATCGGGTCTTCCGTGGTGCTTGCCAGTCCAGAAAAGACAACAGAACCAGGGCGTAATAGACTTTCTTTCCCCACACCAACTTGGCAAGTGGATTAGCTCTTGGTAGTTCATGGTGACAGCATTGTTTTATATTTTCATTTCTATTTACAGCATTATAAAGATGCAGGAGAGGGGCCTGATGACAAAATGGAAGAAAAAGTGGTGGAAACGTACTGACAATTGTACACATCGAGCGAAAACAAATGGCGCCAAAATTTTAGATTTGGAAAGTCTCGCCGGACCATTTCTGATTTACATTGCTGTCTGTATTGTTGCTTCATTTAGTTTATTGATTGAATGTTTAATCAGTATGAAAAAAACTGACAAAGTTACGCGTATCAAAGAGAAGAGTAGTAAGGACTGAAGACAATTAGTGACGTTCGCGCAAATGTCTGTCTCCAGAGGCCGATTTTCTGTGTGTTTTCACTTCTTTGACTATTATTACGTCAGCGAAATGGAGCAATGGGTGGCGATGTTCTCAACAGATGTCGATGTTTTTTTTTCAAAACGTTGTATCGAATTACCCTGATTCAGTACACAAACCCAAACAAGATGAAAATTTGAGAAGAATCCATTTTTATAACATTATTATAAACGACTCTCACAAAACGTTGTCAAATGTTCGTCTATTTTGGCTCAACGAGTCAGGATTTATAGTAAATTATAATATATCAGGTTCTAATCCTAGAACAAATGCGTATTATTATTATTGCATATAAATTTCAGTAAAAAAAATACATGACACAGGTCTATGGACAATTTAGTTCGTAAAATTGGCCGCAACGGCAACCAAGTGGTTGCAACATCTTCATTCGATTTTGCCGGAATAATTCGACCAGACGTTCGAAAGTGGTTTTTGCGATCGATCTTCATTAGACCACATCTGCTTAGTTCATGTGGGATAACTGTTGATTTATTAAATTAGTTAAAATGGTGATTGGTTATGGACTTAACCCTTTACCCAACGCAGACGATTTCAAAATTTATTATTTTAAATATCATTTTTTAAATTTTTAAAAAAAATTTCAAGAAAACCATATCATGTGACCCCTCTTTGGAACGAGCTCGACGAGCTCGTTCCAAAGAGGGGTCACATGATATGGTTTTCTTGAAATTTTTCGAAAAGTAATATTTTTTCAGCTGCTGAATTTGCATATTACGCGGGTGGATGCGGACGATTCGTTGGGTAAAGGGTTAATAGGCCTCTGCTTACCTACTAACTTTTTTTTATATAAGAGGGACAAAACTTAAATCTCCGAGCATTTTTTGAAAAATTGTTTGTGAAGTTGTCAAATGAAGTCAGTATTCTCAAGTCACCATCAGCCCGGAATTCGCGAACAATCGATGCGCGCGCATCAATTTATCTATGCCAAACCATGGTTGGTGGATCGGTGAATCAACCCTAATTTACTTACAGAAAGGAATTGAAGAGACCTCACAAGTAGACTTGATTGGTTTGTGACACAGTGGTCGATTTCAAAGTCTATTCATCTGTAGTTTTTTTTCTTTTTAGTGTCCCCTCCGTATATGTGATGACATATGCTCAATAATGTCAAGGTCAAGTCATGAAAATTGGAAAAAAGTGTGTGCGGCTGTCAAAAAAAAACATTGCCAGTGTATAGAGTCTCATGTTTTATATCGTATCTTGAATGGAGAAGGAGTCATCTGCAATGCGATGCATTGCAGATCTCTCTTTTCTCTTTGTACCACTCAGGGGGCGATATGTTGAGGTTGCTCAAACGTGACTGAAACATTCGCGACAAAAACATTTACCATGTAAGGTTTACATTTTTTTAAATCGGGTCGAAAATCCAAATGTTCCTCGTACGGATAATGTGCTCTGTAGTAGTACATGTTACAGTTCATAGCCAGGTGCATGGTTATGTATGTCCAACTTATTCCTGGGACTTCATAACAACACCGTATTCTATCAATCTTACATCATGTTGTCTTTCTATCCTCCTCTCTCTAAAATTTTGTAATAATACGGGTAGTCTACTTTGCCATTTTGTCTTAGTATGACTTAAGTTTGATTTGTGTTCAGTTGAGCATTGCTGTCTGTAATGGGCTGCCTTGTATGAAAAACTGCACACGGTTTGCCTCGTGTGTCAATATTCAAACTTCTAATACTCTGGAAGAGTATAATCTAGTGTGTCAGGAAACCCCACCCTCATAGCATTTATTTTAAAAGAAACGTACATACGCTTGGAAGTGCATAGTATGAATTCGAAGGTGCTACACTTTCGGGACTTTCTGTGCAGGATTGCAGAACTATTAGTAACGCCACATCAATGCTCCATCCAACCGGTTTCGACTCCAAGTTTGACTGACGAAGTATAGTTGGTGATGTACTATGGTCGGCGTGACTGTATGTGTTTGAATTTACATAATATGTATGTATTTTAATGAAGGTTTATAGCAAGAAGTGAAGAGTTCCTAACTTTTTCCTGTGAAACAGCTGACGCTGTCACATTTCGCACTCCACATCATAGAGACCACATCTGTTATTGATGACAACTTGCATAACCGGCGACACATTCATCGCGTGCTTTACGTCTCTTTATTAAGAAGGGTTCCTCGGGTTTATCTTGGCTATATTTTACCGTAATCCCAGCACTATTCTAACCCCTATCCTGCACCTAATAGTGCTATTTCTGGTGTTTTTTTTTTGTGACCGTGACGTTCAGTTTATATTGCTGTTCGGCACATATTCTGGGATCGGGGGAAATGAAGTTCTCTAGTTAAGTCAGTGTTTTCTTATTTGTTCAACTCCAATCTCGAGCATTTATGCGAGACATATTGCATGGAAACGGCAATTGGGTGTGGAAAATAACATTCTTCGTTTGTTGTTATTATATGATCAAACAGTACTTACGGTGTCTTCAACTGCATTGTCTAAGTTACAGCTTAACTAGAAAAAATTAATCCCTGTTAATTATTAAACTTTGTGAGGGTCCCAGACAAATACCATGAGCCAAAAAAGACGGAAAATCAAAGTCCTACATATAGATTTTGCACACTCTTATAATACCTTACTAGCAACATCCCTGACTTATATATCGTCATGAAATCGACTTTTGATGAAGTTATCTCCCTTGAAATTATTAGATGCGCGAGAAAAGTCCAATTACGAAG
This sequence comes from Pictodentalium vernedei, assembly GCA_031216915.1. NCBI lineage: Eukaryota > Metazoa > Mollusca > Scaphopoda > Dentaliida > Dentaliidae > Pictodentalium > Pictodentalium vernedei. The sequence goes on from CM062297.1 coordinate 695,014,704, forward strand.
CAAGTAATTGTTGAGGAAGCACATGTGACATCAGTAGAACATAAAATCATGTTTCAATTTTCCTTTTGTTACTTTTAATAAACGGAAACAACAGACAGCTCGAGAGCTGTCTGTTGTTTCCGTTCATTAAAAGTAGCAAAGGGAAACTTGGCTTTTATGGCAAGCCAATTATAAGCATCTCGCTCACAGATAGTCTATAATTAAGAATATCTATCAGTATCACACCTACCAACATTAAGGCTCAACTTTTGGCTCGTGTTTAGCGAATGTGTTTTAACAGTAATTTGCCAGTTTTCATTCTTCCCAGAAAAAAAATAGCAAATCTCTCCTCCCAGACTTTTATATTAACGGAAAGGAGAGTGTCTGCATTATATGTCGCTATGCGAACACTGTTGATATTATGAAACTAAAAACTTATAGAACATCAAAATATTGTGAAAACGTCGTTTTCTTCTTCTTATCCCTTTCCCTAACGAATCATCCGCCCGCGTAATATGCAAATTCAGCTGTTGAACAAATATTATTTTTCAAACAATTTCAACAAAACCATATCATGTGACCCCTCGTTAGAACGAGCTCGTCGAGCTCGTTCCAACGAGGGGTAACAGGATATGGTTTTGTTGAAATTTTTTGAAAAATTTGAAAAAATGGTATTTAAAATAATAAATTTTGATATCGTCTGCGTTGGGTAAAGGGTTAAATGGTTTGTCAACAGAGAATAATAGTCAATCGTTAAAACTAATTGGGGTAAAAAATATGAGTTTTTGTATTTTTATACTACTCTACAGGAAAATGCCCGAAGTTTGTGAAATGATGCGCACATCGATGATACAAATTCACTAACATTTCGAAATATCAATTTTTATATGAAATTCCCATACCCAACGTGTTACATTTACTGCCAGTTTTGGGAAATTAAGGGGAGCTAATTACCCCGCAAACCTCTTCCAATGAAGCAAATGGCCAGCCATGACCGAAATCCATCTTCAGTATCCTTCGATGAGAGTAAAAAAAGAAGGTCTATTGTTCATTTTGTTCATTTTGTTCGTTTCTTAAGAAAACGTATCAGCCTGCAAAAAAGGAAAAATATTAGTTGCGCAAGCATTTTGTTTGAAAATTTCGTATGCCTTTCGTGTTATGTAAATGGTTAATACATATCATTTCCAGGACGTCTTTTACAACTGTTGTTTAAATCTCCGTAAATTAATAGCAAAATTATTGTTTCTCCTATGTTCATATACTGAGTCAAAAAAGAAAGTATAATAAACTTTGAGGAGCAATTTTTTTTTAGTATTATCAACTTTAATCCCAAACTAAATTATTGTAAATTCATATTTTGAGTCTAGCTGTATGAATTTGCATAATTTCATGCTCTTACTGTTGCCAGCGTCACGCCAGGACGTCGCAATTCAGACAAGGGGTGAAAGAAAAAGTTCATACATGCTGTCAATAGCTTGAATGTGCACCGTTGCCTCTTGGGTGGCAAGACATCGACGGCGCATGGACATGATAAATCTCGGGATGTCACCCTGTGGTATTGCGTTCCACTCCTACCTTAGAACATTACGTAAATCGCCTAACGTCTGAAGATCATGAAGTCGTACTCGACGGTCCAATTGATCCCAAATATGCTCGATTGGTGACAAATCTGGCGAAAATGGGGACCAGGGAAGAAGTTCGATGCTTTGCTCCTCAAGAAAGTCACGACAGATACGCGCTACGTGACATCGGGCATTGTCTTGCTGGAATAACTGCAGTCAGGCGTTAGCGTAAAACAACGGTACAACAACAGCGTTAAAGCTTTCGTCCCTATATTGCTGTCCATCCAGATTACCATCGATGAAGATCAACTGCGTTCGATGGTGTAAGGACATTCCTGCCCAAATCATTAAACTATTCTCGCTGACACGGTCGCATTCCCACACGCAAGCATCAGAAAACCGTTATCCTCGTCGGCGATACACTCTTGCCCTGCCATCAGCGCGCGGTAGACAAAATCGTGATTCATTACTAAAAAGAACTGTGCTCCAGCGCTGCCGAGTCCAGCGAACACGCTGACGTACCCATTCCATTTTGACGGCACGATGACGTTGTGTAAGGATTGGTCCGTTGTGTGGGCTCCTACTTCGGATGCCGTGTTCAGCGAGTCTGTTGCGGACAGTTGCGCACTGATTCTATTGTCTGTTCTACCAGGACTAATTCCTGCTGTCCTCGTCGCCGGAAGTAATCGATCCCGCAAGTGAGACGTCCTGATGTGTCGGTCTTGTGCAGGGGTCGTAACTCTTAGTCGACCTGAACGCGGTCGGTCGGCCGTAGATCCAGTGGTTCTATACCTTCCAATGAGACGGTAAATAGTGGCTACAGTGACTCCGAACTCAGCATCGAGCTCATCTGGAGAAATCCCAGCCTCATGCATACCAATGGCACTCACCCTCTGATTTTCGGTTAACCATGGCATTTTTTAAAATGTCGGAAGACAAAAACTGGCGTGTTTTCTCAATAACCCAGGCTCTCTAACACAACGTTACACAAAGGAAATCGTCGGTCGCCCATTCAATTTGACATTCTCGGGTAGCACGTGCGATTTTGAAATCCGTAGCAAAATTGTATACGGTTGGGTGGACAACAACAACATGTCATTAAACTCTTTGCACGACTTCTTTTCCACAAACATGCAACATTAGAACTATTATATTTCATCCTTTATGCTATTTTTCACATTTGTTTCTATTATACTTTCTTTTTTGACTCAGTATATAAATAGTTTGTATTTGGTGTTTCATATGTTCCGTATAGCTTTATGCAGTTGAAGGAATTTTATATTTGCAGTCTTTTTAAACATATCTTGTCTTATAACTGATGATTTAGAGTCTGCTATAAAGGTCAATGCAATGTTCCTCCAGTTCTTTTCTTCATTCCCTTCAGCGAACAGCACTGTTACGATTATTTAATCAGCCAAACTTTATATCTGTGAGTAATAAATTTCCAAAATATCATCTTTGTCAAAGTCATTCAGGACAAGATACTTTGTGATATTAAAACTACTCCAGTACAACCATAGTTATTTACAAGATAAGATTCCATTAATGACAAGAAAGGATGGATTATTCGTTGGAGAGTAACCTCCTCCCCCAGACACTTTTCGTATTACGATTTTAGAAGTCAAATTGTGGACCAAATATCTTTGAATATTCCCGTTCAGCTTGTAAAGTCGTCATTTGTTATTTCACAGATTATAATGGTCAAATAACGCACATTTGTAGTTTTTTACCACCACTGATCAGTTGAGATCTATTGTACGCCTCAAGTATTTTTCAGCGGAACATATGTATTTAGAAAAACTTTCCACTCAACGAATATGTTGGTGATGTTTGTCTCTGTAATCATATTATTAAACTAATACAGTTTATTGGACTCGGCATGAAGTAAATCTATCATTTATACAGATTTCGAGAATGGCAGAACAGACAGTCTCAAAATTATCATGGTTGGTACTACTGTTTTATGAAGAATGAACATTACTTCAAAAAATTTTGCATGTATGTTACCTGAAATATTCTGATTGATAATCAAACATTGCCAAACACTTATCTACACGACCTTTAAATCATTGCCATTAAGGCTTTTCCAGTTGAAACACTTCTACAACGTTTCCCATTAAATGCCTTCACCCATGGTTTCCTTCTCAGCTGTCACTTCGGGAACGAAATGCGACGATTGCGCAGAATATCATGATGTAATAATTAATCATACATATTCTCACTCCACAACTTAAATACACTGTGACTCTTCTACGCCTTGCCTTGCGGTCAAACGCAGCTATTGACTACAAGGAGCACAATGGACTGACTGAAGCATAAGAGTAACGATTATCTTGACGCGAAACGTCAATGTGTTAATTCTTTGAACACGAGAGGCCGTTTGTTCGGTCCAGGAACATGATACTTCATAATTTCATGAAAAAAGATGATTGCTAAGTTAAAGTATGGGATAGACCAATCAATATTTTCAACGTGCAGCCCAAAGGCTGCACGTTGAATATATTAATTTGTCTACCCACAAATAATAAATATTACATATGACATGGAAGATACCACCAGGGTTCAAAGGGTTAAAATTAAATTCAGTGGTCGTATGTTTCACTTCTGGCATATGTCTCCATTCAACCCTTTGTACCTGATATCAAAGTGCAAAACATTCAAGCAGCAATTTGGGGACCATTAGAGGATACCTATGGTGTGGTAGTATACTACTGGAGGGAAGTTGTCATAGAAACATGTTTCTTCTACATCCGGGTATCCGCATCTCCTACTACTTCACCTCCAGGGTCTCACAGTAGGTCCTCCTGAATAGGGCCATTCCATTGCCCTCCTTCTACTTCATATAACATCCGAGGGATCCCCCCCCCCCATTCCTCTCGGAACTCCCCATCTCCTTCTAGTAATATTAAATGTAACAGAATATCCACGATGCATGTAGTTGGTGTTGTGGTATCCACTGATATTTTGATTTAAACAGAGATCAAATCTTGTATATTGTCGTCCTTACAGAGCCTCCATGCGCAAAAGGGCAAACGTTTGATTAATAGACATGATCACATTCAAGTCTCCGAAAAGATAATGGCATGAACAGTATTTCTTCTGGGATCCTTATTGATACACTTGCTCCGTCTTCTCGTAAGTTCAGTGATGATATGTTTAACCCCCAAAAGTTTCCCATAATGCAACTACTGATTTAACCAATTCAGCCTTTTTCGACAGATCCCAATGAGCTCTGTCAAACAAGACTAAATTGGTTAAATTTCCAGTTGCATTATGGGAAAAGTTTGGAGGTTAAAATTTGGTATTACGTCATCAGTGTGCAGTTATTACTTTTTGTCTTTGTTGGACAGGATGCTATTTGGAAATTGTAAAATTAGAAGAAAACATCAGCAGCCCGTTATGGAGGTCAGTCATTTAATGTTTGCTTCGTTGTTATGACATCTGATTACAATTATGAAGCCAATGATGCGCAAATATATCGGCAAATATTCTCTGGGTGTGTCATTGATATCACCCCTTCTGTAGTTTGTTAGACGTTGTCTCTTGTCTTCCCCTCAATGATTTAATCCAAGGAGTGTCATGGGAGTGTGGGAGCTAAACGCACATCATAGATTGTACATGACGCTCAACTCTATGTAAGATCATGCTACATACTATAACTATGTATTGCACGCTATAATTCTAATAACAAAACAATAAACAGAACGAAAGAGAGAGGAATGTGAGAGAGAAATAGAGAATAGAGACTTTACTACTGTCTGATAATTGGAAAAAAAACAAAATTGTACCACCATATGCATGTTTAACCACCTTGTGAAGCTAATGTAACTTTATTACCTTCTTTAAGGTATCACAGAACTAAATATTTTCCAGCAGGCCACCATTATAACGTTCAGGCGAATACAATTATGATCGCATAACTTTAATTTTGGCATTCAAATATCTTTGTCAAGTATAGCCCTTCAGACAACTTTTGACTCAAAAACAGAGGGTGTGGGGGCATGTAATAAATAAGAGAGAAAAAAGGCACCAAGGGAAGTACCGATCACAGGCACATATTTTTCAGAGAATTCCCTACAAAAACACACAAAAGGTAAATTGTATTTTTTAGGTCCAAAGATCATCAAATCACCCTCTTTTTATCAGGAATATTCAACAATAATGCAAGATGTCAATAGAATGTTTCAAATGTTTATTGAAACAATATATTTTCCCAAGACTGTTTATTTTTAGAGATTGCAACATTTCAAGACGGATAACTCTAATTCAAATATTTAGTTCAGCGATACCTTAAGGTGAAAAGTAGGAATAAATACTGAATACTGAATCTGATGATATTCAAAATCGAGAGATAGGATATGTTTCATTTGGTGGTTCAATAATAAGGTAATGAAAGTAAATATAATTTTGCATGATTCAATGAACTCATAAAATCAATATTTGCCAAACTTACGAGAAGGGGAGCAGGAGTATCAATGAGGATTCCGAGGAAATACTGTTAATGACATTTTGATGTATACATCACAACCTTCATTTTGCTGTTTGATTTGTGTATATTTAATGTGATTTATGGAATATATGGAGGAATTGCAAAGTAAACAAATTTCCATTATTTGTATAGGACAATTTGTGATCAAATGAAAACAAAATCTGCAAAGAAAATGCAAGGGAGAATACTTAATGGGAAATCGAATGAAAATAATATTATGAAATTTCTGTGCAACTATATCATATTGTGACTCTACCACAATAACATTAAACGAAATATAAATGTACCTATTCTAAGATATGTATTCGTTGTAGCATATTCTCACATAATCGTGCCCATTTTCAACTTTCAAGCAGAAGGTCATAGTTCAGTCGCGCAACCCCAATTATTGGCTAATGCGTGTTTGCGTATAAAGTTTTTTCTCTTCAGTTCTTACTAGCGGAGACCTTCTATATCGAGATTTCACCAGCTGCCTAACGGGCAGCATTGGGGAATTTTTTACAGTGACCTAGAGGGGTACCCTCGCGAAAATAGAGAAATTTACCGGTCAGTATTTAGACATGATAAACTGAGTTTATTTCCAAATGAAAGAAAATCTGCGTCTTGATTGGCTGAGAGGTACGGTGTAATTTGCAATCCACAGTGGCTTTTTTACACCGTTTTCAAAACATAAATAAAAATACAGGAAATTTAATATTTATATGCAATAAAATATTACAGATATGGATGTCATTGGAACTGGCTCATTGAGCCAGCTCCAATGACATCCTTATTTGTCTGGTTGTATTAACAAACTTATAAAGTACACATTTTCTGTCAGTTTTTGCCCTCAGTGTAGGTTAAAGTATTAAGTACACCAATATTCTTGGAAATAAATCCGTTATCCGTCTGTTTCCAGTGTATGGGAGTATACACCCGTATGGGAACTCATATACCCTTCGGATTCGCCTCAGGGTGTATGAGTTCTCAAACCGGTGTAAATTCCCATACACCCTGGAAAACACAAGGATAACTAATACTGTCTCTGCCAAAAGCGATACAGACTGCAAAACAAATTAATCGACATCAGGGCATCATGAAAACTGTATTTCCCCATCCTCGTACTAATACAAAGAGCAATGTTATCTGCTATTCGGTGAAGTTTGATCACTCAACTAGCGAGGACGTGCTTACACCACTTTCTGAATTCGATTCAATCTGCCTCTCTTGTCATAAGGAATATTCTTCAGGTCGTTTCATTGTAGTTTTGTTCACGATATTTCTCAAATAAGAGAATTTACCCGTGAATCCTCCCCCAGCAGCACACGGAAGAATAGAAAGCGAGAATTTCCGCCGGATCGTGGCGGTTTCGGAAAACAAAAACTTGAAAGAGTCATAAATGCAATGGATCACGATCAACATCCTGACGGTATAGTCAATATACATAATGGTCAGATTGCCCCGGAAACTGTCAATGTGGACAGAACCCCAGTACTCGGCAGAAAACAAAATAAGGATTTCGAGAAAAACCTCCCAGGTGGTTTTTACGATACCATATCAATGCCCGTGGAGACGATGTCATCGACGTCGACGACAAAGTCGGTTAGGTCAGTTACGTGGATCTTTTCGATTGTGATCTCATCGACTCCACAGTCATGGAGCTCCAAACAAGCTCACGCGATGTAGACATGGGAGTCGTTCTTTCATATGAATGCCTCCCTTTCCCATTAAATCTGTAACCTCAGCGACTGTTACCGCATCTTCAAAACAATCAGAAAAGGACAAAATCTCCACCTGTACTGCCATTGGCGGTTGTGCTCTTTCGTGGATACCCCACTGGCCAGCATCCAATAAATTATTTCCCCCAACTGTTGATGATTTCGTGGAAAGATTCCAGAATCAGTTAAAATAAAACTTTTGTCCGGCGACACAGACCTCGTTTTCTAAAGGTACATCGATTATGGCATTTATTGCAGCGCAAGGGTAAATAAGGCTGCTGAAAACAGTTGTCAAAAATTTAAAATGATAATTGCATCACCGCTTACAAGCCAGAAACTCATGCTTATTGTTACGGTGAACAAGAAGCATTAAAGAGATATCATTGTAAAATCCTTAAGAACCGATGAAACATTTGCTGTCGAGGGCACAACCAAACATACTCGATTCATTACTGGTCAGACTGTGGCTCCCTTTGAGATCAGTAACGTTGTTGTCATCGACAGACACGACAAGGCAACTACTCATGAAGAAGCTGACAATATAATTCTCCAACAAACAACACACGCGGCGTCCCAAAGGATTAACCGCGTCGTTGTCCTAGTTAATTATACATATGCATACACTTCTCCTGTAGCATTATTTGAAACAGTTCCTCTTTTTATGGATTCTCCAATTAGGACAGGTCTGTTATTGATACCCGCACGGCCGTTGACAAACATCGGGATATCATTTTAGACCTGTTAGCCGCTCATACTATCTCAGGCTGTGACAGGGTCTCATGGTGTTTCGGGATTGGAAAGGAGCGCTTATTGAAAGTTTTTAAGACTGGTGTAGAACCCCTGACTGGTGATATCGAATCGCCCCTGAGCGAGGTGTTGGAAAAAGCGACCAGATTCATGTGTGCTTTCTAATTCGGAAACCAGATTCAGTGTTTGGAAATCGAAGATTGATAAAAAAAAAGGTGCATCTAGGGGTTCCAAGTCTCTGTAATTTATCCCCGAGCTCAGAGTCTCTTGTTGAAAACATCAAGAGGGGATATCTTAGAGTTGCGTCCCCCTGAAATTGATCCATCTGCATTTGGTTTATCAGAGGGGAAATCTCAAAAACAAACACCAAGCCGTCACTGTCCAGAAAGATATCCACTTCTGAGGTACTTCGCATGACCAAGTGTGAGTGTTCGAGTACGCCGTGTAAAGCGACTCGCCTGGCTTATATTGTATGGTGTTTTGTTCTTGTCAAGGCACAATAGAATGTGCTAAAGGATAAAAGCACTTTGCCTCAGCTAGTCAGCATTCAACAATGATAATTGAAACTCATTCCCATTTAGTTATAAACAGGAGAGAGCTCAGTTTGTGCTTAGTCTTAACCCATGAACCCAATTTCTGGCAGGTGCAAAGTGTCAGGTTTCATTAGATTTTTATTGACCTGACAAACCATTCAGTGTACCTACTTATTTTTCGGTGATTTTCGGTGATGTTTGTGTCATGAATCGACACTCTATCCTGTGGTAATAAATATCCATTTATAACAGAACTGATGAACAGCATCGGAACTGATTTCCGACACCAATGGAGAATCAAGCTCTGTCTCCTCCTCTAGATCTACATTGAAACTTAATCATAATGTTTCCTTGTCGAAGATGCCATCTGGGCGGCCATCTTTATACAAGACAATATGGGAAAATATTCCGATAGCATGGCATGTGTCCCTGGGTCAGAGTTATAACCAAGTCGCTCCGATTTGCGACATCATTGCTTGCAAAATGAAGGGAACTCTGACACCCCTGTGAGACGGCAATTTTGACTGCCATCTTTGATTTAAGCTGATATCTCAATTTTCCCAAGGCGACTGGACTAAAATTATCGCCCGAGATGCAATGCCTTTGCGTTTATTTTTCAACAGATGAGATTGCAGTGTTGTGTGTACGAAAGCGTATATAAAATATGGGAAAACATATACTGAGTCAAAAACGAAAGTATAATAAAAACAAATGTGAAAAAATAACATAAAGGATGAAATATAATAGTTCTAATGTTGCATGTTTGTGGACAAGAAATCGCGCAAAGAGTTTAATGATATGTTGTTGTTGTCCACCCAACCGTATACAATTTTGCTACGAATTTCAAAATAGCACGTGCTACCCGAGAATGTCAAATTGAATGGGTGACCGACAATTTTCTTTGTGTTATGGTGTGCTAGAGAGCCTGGGTTATTGAGAAAACACGCTAGTTTTTGTCTTCTGACATTTAAAAAAATGCCAAGGCTAACCAAAAATCAGAGTTTGCGTGCCATTGGTATGCATGAGGCTGGGATACCTCCAGATGAGCTCGCTGATGAGTTCAGAGTCACTGTGACTACTATTTACCGTCTCATTGGAAGGTATAGAACCACTGGATCTACTGCCGACCGACCGCGTTCAGGTCGACCAAGAGTTACGACCCCTACACAAGACCGACACATCAGGACGTCTCACTTGCGGGATCGCTTCCTTCCGGCGACGACGACAGCGGCAATTACTCCTGGTAGAACTAACAATAGAATCAGAGCACAACCTGTCCGCAAGAGACTCCTGTAGACGGCATCCGACGAAGCCTTCCATACCACAGACCAATCCTTACATAACGTCATCGTACCACCAAAATGGAATGGGGACGTCAGCGTTTTCGCTGGACTCAGTAGCGTTGGAGCATAGTTCTTTTTAGTGATGAATCACGAGTTTGCCTACGGCGTGATGATGGTAGGGCAAGAGTGTATCGCCGGGGAGGAGAACGGTTTTCTGATGCTTGCGTGCGGGAATGCGACCGTTTCGGCATGGGTAGAATAATGGTTTGAGCAGCAATTTCTTTGCACCATCGCACGCAGTTGATCTTCATCGATGGTAATCTGAATGGACGGCGATATAGGGACGAAATTCGTAACGCTGTTGTTATCCCGTTGTTTTACGCTAACGTCGGATTGCAGTTATTCCAGCAAGACAAGGCCCGATGTGACGTGGCGCGCATCTATCGTGACTTTCTTGAAGAGCAGAGCATCGAACTTCTTCCCTGGCCCCCACTTTCGACAGATTTGTCGCCAATCGAGCACTTTTAGGATCAATTGGACCGCCGGGTACGACTTCATGATCTTCAGACGTTAGGCGATTTACGTAATGTTCTAAGGCAGGAGTGGAACGCAATACCACAGGGTGACATCCAGAGACTTGTCAGGTCCTTGCCGTCAGCCGGTGGACATACACGCTATTGACTGCATGTGTAAACATTTCATTTCACCCTTGTCTGAATTGCGACGTCCTGACGTGACGCTGGCACCTGTAAGAACATGAAATTATGCAAATCCATACAGTTAGATTCGAAATATGAATTTACAATAATTTGTTTGGGATTAAAGTCGATAATACTGAAGAAATTGCTACTCAAAGTTTATTATACTTTCTTTTTTGACTCATTATATTTTGTTTCATATAAAACACGTTTTCGTTTATGCGAGCACTCTTCGTATATACGAGAACACTTTCGTATAAACGAAATCGCTTTCGTAAAAAAACAAAAACACTTTCGTATATACGAAAACACTCACTCCACTCGAATATACAAAAACTCTTTCGTAGAAACGAGAACACTTTTGTAAAAACATGAATTGATTCGGATATGGGGCATTTCTATTTTTAATACTGATATAATGTGGGGCATGAATCGTACCCTTCAACTTTTTTCTGATATTTCATCTTTTCAGACCTCAGAGATTAGTTATGTAATTCTATACAGTGTCAACCCTATACAACCCCATAAAATTTGTGTTAAAAGTACCCACTCCTAGGGGTTAACGATACTTGAAAATGCCCCATATGCGGAACAATCCGTGTTTATATGTACGCGAACTCTATTGTATATACGGGAACGCTTTCGTATAAACGAAAACACTGTGTCGGGAAAGACGAGGAAGACCATGTGCGTATGTCATGTGTCCACATTTAATTTAGATATGGAGACCGGGTCTCTCGTCAGAAAAAGCAAAGATACATGTACGAAACCCACATCCCAGGAAAGACGACGGGCAATATATATCTATGTCACAAGTGCACACTTTGTTCAGATATCGTCACCAGTTTAGAACGCAGATGCGATTCTTCGCATTCACAAACTCTCAAACTTCCTACTACAGAAGTCTTCAAATCGCGGGATATTTTGGTTCCTTTGTGGTGCGTTGTATAAAATCATATTCCTCGTTCGAAAGTCACCCCTACACAAAACTGGACAAGGTTGCTTTCTGTGTAAACATCACTTGGAATCGTAGTAGATATCTTGGGCTGAAATGATTACATAGGTCTTCCGCACACAAAACAGGTCGAGTGGTGTTCCTCAAGATGTCAAAGAACAAAATATCCAAAGGAATATTTTCGTGAAATGCTTCTCTTTCCGTGGTGACGGGTGTCATATGTTTATCGCATAGGAAACAGAGGAAATATTAATATTTCTACAATCTAAAATCAGTTGGGTAAATAATCAACTGGGTTGAGTCAATATGATCCCAACTGGGTTCATATTCACTCAACCCAGTTGATCTGGGTTGATTTTGTATCCCAACTGATTTTAACGTGCATTATTTCTAATATTGCATTAACTCTTAACTCTTTAGTCTCTAGGTGTATCTTGCATGACAGTTCAATGGCAGCAATTAGAAGAGTCCATTTTCATTATTTGGGGTAGATCAATCAACATTTACAACGTGCAGCCTCGGTGCTGCACGTTGAAAATACTGATTGGTCTACTCCGACCATTTACAGAACAGTCATCCTATATAATGACGTTATGACATATCATGCTCCTGACCAGATAAGCAGCCGCTCGGGTTCAAAGTGTTAACCGGTATTTTCTTGAATTTTTCATAAAATTAAGTCAGGTTTGTTGTGTAGCAGCCATGACTACATATGGTGAAAACCGACAATCAGGGTCGCACAAGGTGGAATAATTCGTATTAGCCGGAGAGAACCACCGAGCAGCGCGAGCTACTGTCAGACTCCCCAACTAACTAACTCTGCACAAGTAGTGTTAGCAGTAGTTGGAGGCAAGAGCCCCATCGACGGGTAATGGGCGTTAGTGCCCCTCGCCACCGTGCCCACACCTGATAATCTAGATTAAGTGTCTCGTCGAAGGACACAATGCAGTTATCAATAGTCAGAATCGAATCGTCATCCGTTTGGTTTAGAGATCAAGTCTCTAACCACTGAGTCACCGCGCTCCCAATTGACCCACATTACAGGGATATATACTACTCAAAGTTTGTTAAGCACCAAGTATATCCAACCACCTGTTTTACGTTTTAGTTGAAATATTGTTATGAAAAGTGTATACATTTTTTATTTAATTATATCGTTAATGATTTAAGTACAGAAATTAAGATTCTGTTTGTGTTTAACATTATTTTTTAGCTTTTGAATACGATAACCATGGAAAATGGATATTATTGGTAAAAGAAGAATTTTTTCAGATTTGCCAAAAAGTTGAAGGAGCGAACTGATATGGGTTCAATATCGAGTATGAGACCCATTATTATTAATTACAGCCTGACAACGCCTTCCCATGCTCCCAATCGGGTTCTAGATGGTCATTTGTGGAATGCTGTTCCATTCTTGGACCAGCATGGCACCAAGCTCCTAGACACTTCTTGGTTGGATTGGACGGACTGAAATTGCAAGCTGCAACTCATTCCAGACATGCTCGATTGGATTGAGGTCAGTGGATCTTGCTGGCCAGTCCATACGCTCAATCCCCTCCTCTGTCGGTACTTCCGGACAGCATGGGCAACATGAGGACGGGCATTATCGTCCATCAGAATGAATCTATTACCCACTTCACCTACATACAATCTGACGTGGGCATCCAGGATCTCATCAATATACTACTGTGCAGTCAATGTACCGCGGTCAAGGACACTGAGCTCTGTACGTCCATCCCAGCTGATGTCGCCCCTGATTGGCCCTCCACCATAGCGGGCATGCTCAGCAATGTTGGTTGCATGGCATCGCTCTCCCGGTCTTCTCCATACCCTAGAACACCTATCTGTGTTGTCTAGGCAGTACCTTGACTCATCTGTAAAAAGGACAGGTCGCTAGTCTTCTCTGGTCCATCCAACGTGATCTATGGCCCATTCATATCGTGCCTGGTGGTGGTTCTGGGACAGCGGAATGCGAATACATGGTCTTCTCGATCTGAGACCACCTTCGTGCAACCTTGTCCGGATAGTCTGCGTCGAAACATTTACCCCGGATGCATTCTGATGGTCACTGCGAAGCTGTGTTTCTGTGTCAAAGCGGTTCCTAAGGGCCTGAATGATCAAAAACCGGTCTTCAGCTGCAGATGTTGCCCTGTCTCTGCCACCACCATGTCGTCTTACTGGTGTGCCATATTGCTGAAATCTTGCCCAGGCTCTGGCGATCACCGTATGGTGTACACCAAGGGCTTCACCCACATGACGATGGGTAGCCCCTTGTTCCTCCATCCCTACAGCCCGCCACATTTCTGCTTCAGACAAATGTCTTCTTACATTTGCATCCGCCATATTCAATCATTAAATCACAAGGGTTTGTGTTGAAATGAAGACTGAATACCCTACACATGTCATGTACACGTAGACAGTACACGAAAACATCATGAAAATCAAGGGGTACATGCTTTCCATGACTGTCACGAAAAGTCTGCCTGCCAAGAGAACTAATGCAAACTCTGGGGACCATCTCAGTACATTCCTCAATCATATCCACCAAAAATATCGCAAATGAGTCACAAGAAAACTTCACAATGATGTGTCAAATATGTGGTGCTTAGCAAAATTGAGCAGTATATTTTCTTAATCGGATAGTATTGTTGTCCTGGTGGGAATATCTGACAGCAGTATGTGCAGAGTTAAAGTAGTTAATAGCATTACAACTGTATAAAATAACCCGCGTTCAATCAACGCTTTCAGCTCCCGTTTTTTAGAACTAGCACCTGAACAATTTACGATTTGAAACCGAGCGGCCGTTTTTCCGGCCCAGGAACATGATGCGTCATAATTGCATTAAGTATGATATTGCTAAGTGCATGTGTGGAATAGACCGATCAGTATTTTCAACGTGCAGCTCGAAGGCTGCACGTTGAAAATATTTATTGGTCTTCCCCCAAATAATCAATATGGACTCACTCAATTGCAGTCATTGAACCGACATGGAAGGTACCATTAGGGTTTAATGGGTTAATGTAATAAATGACACTCAAGGAAATCATAATATAGGCCAATCGAGTTGTGAGAGAGTGGTTTTCGTTCCTTGTCTCACCACTAAGGCATGCTGACATTTTAAGGTAACCGATGGCACTAGAGGTAATTATCGCATAGGCCAAACGAGTTGCAAAGGAGTGTTTTTCGTTCCTCGTCTTATTAAAATGACATGTTAAAATGCTAAGGTACGCAAGGAAATTATAGTTTTGGCCAATAGAGTTGGGAAGGAGTGCATTTCGTTCCTCGTCTTATCACTAGGGCATGCTAAAAAATTATAAGGTAACCGATGGCACTAAAGGATATTATTGTTCAGAGCAGTCGAGTTGAGGGAGAGTGGATTGAAACGGGCTCGTTCCAATGAGGTGTCATAACCTATGTTTTTGAGACAAAAAGTGAAACAATAATGAAAATTAAATGGCGATTGTTGAGAATAGCGCTGGTCGGTTTTGGCGGTTACGTTGTGTAAAGGGTTAAGCTACAAATATTGATAAATAAATAAATAAATAAATAAATAAATAAATAAATAAATAAATAAATAAATAAATAAATAAATGTTACACGGACTGAGTTCGGTTACTGGCGATTGTTGCAGTGCATCTCACCACCCCATCCATTCCCTGAAAAATATATTCCTTTACTTTTTAAACCTCTGGCTGGGGTTTTCTTTTTAAACCTCTGGCTGGGGTTTTCCGCTACAATAAAATTAACACGTTACAAGGCAATATTTCTCAAGTGCCAAAGGCCAGGTCCGTAATTAGAAAAAATAAAAAAGATCCCATATCGTAAGTTATCTAGTGGTCAAGGTATGTGTTCGATTTTGTTTCCAACGTCTCCCTTATGGGGATTAAGGGTGGTTAACCGGCGATATAACCCTTAATGTGTTATTGTATTATGTTATTTTGCATCGTAGTGTTGCTCAGTACATATGGAATATTCTGGACGAAGTTTCGAAAATACGTTTCTAGTAATTAGCTACGACTTGATAATTTATAAACTTCAACCCGTGTGGATATCGATATGCAATGTGACAATGAAACAATCATCAAGTATCACCTATATTAATCACTCAAACTGATTAATTATGGTGCGTGTATGAACATAGGTTTAAAACATAATATGACTGCACGGGCATTAAAACTAGAAAAAAATCCCTATTTACTCGTTTACTTTCATTAGTTTGAACCATTGGATACTATGATATTATTAGTTATCCTTGTGATTTACAGGGTGTATGGAAATTTACACCGGTTTGGGAACTCATACACCCTGAGGCAAAGCCGAAGGATGTATGAGTTCCCAGACAGATGTAAATTCCCATACACCCTGGAAAACACATGGATAACGGACTTATTTCCAAGAATTCTGGTGTACTTAATACTTTAACCTAAATTGTGGAAAAAAACTGACAGAAAATGTGTACTTTGTAAGTTTCGTAATAAAACCAGACAAATATGGATGTCATTGGAACTGGCTCAATGAGCCAGTTCCAATGACATCCATATCTGTAATATTTTATTACACATAAATATTAAATTTCCTGAATTTTTATTTTTGTTCTAACACAACCGAGCAGAAGGTATGAATTAATAATTAAAAATGGGTACTTTTTTAGCCATATACCCTGTTATTGTGTATTCTTGCTTTTACACCGTGGTTAACCACCGTGTAAAAAAAGCTACAGTCGATTGCAAGTTACACCGTACTTCTCAGCCAATCAAAATGCAGCATTTTGTCGCATTTGGAAATAATTAGATGTTATGACTTGGTTAGTTTCATATGGGCCGAGATATCAGACGGGGTAACTTAATGTGAATTTACCGAGGGCTGATTTCTCAGATGCAATGAATACTAACCAAGTAATAACTTCTTTATTTATTAAACAAAACAAACTATTATAAATAAATTCGCAAATTTGTTAGTTTTCTGACACTTATTTTGTTTCTCATTCTTTTCATGAAGTTCGAAGTTTCCTCTCCTTCTAAGACAAGTTGAGGGAATCGAACGTCCCGTGAAGCCCTGCCGTTCGGACATCTAAATCACCTCTTCTTCCTCTTCGACGAATCTCCGCTTGTGATTCTGAATTTTAGTTTGTGTTGAATTTTCTGAACTTCTCTCGCGCCCCCACCCGTAATGAATACTATCATAAGTGTTGGACTGTGGATTATAACAATGCCAATAAATTCATAGACAAATATTTCTAAAATGACATTGCTATAGTAATACATGTTAGTTATGTAACTCTAATTGCACATAAATGCTGTTTGTACGGGATGAATCAATATATCTGTATTCTAGAGTTCTCTTTTGCATATTATGCAGATCAAATAACAAAGGTATTCGCCCTGCGTGTGTATAGAAATGACTCGTTTGGAGACAAATTTGTTCTCATCTTCTCTTAAACAGCCGTTTATTGACGCATAGAGTCATTCGGTTCCATTATAGAACCGATTCGAACCATTATTTTTAACAGTGTAGTGTGATTTTGCGTCGTGATTCTTATGAGTCAGTGTGGGCAAGGTAAAGTAATTACCAGCACCCAGCAACCATGCTGTCGTCTATTCTGGGAATGGTGGCAATGAACGGAGTTTATGCAGCTCGGCGCTATTGCCTATCCGTATCTACTCTACCGGGGCTGCATTTGTGTGTTTGTTGTGTTCTAGAGTTCATGTTGTCTGAGAGTACGCGAATGTGGTGTGATTTTTCAATGTTATAATAATAATAATAATAATAATAATAATAATAATAATAATAATAATAATAATAATAATAATAACAACAACAATAATAATAATACTGAAAATAATAATAATTTTATGGCAAAAATCCTCACATGGTGCTCTATGGCTTTACAAAACTGCAAAATGCCTTATGGTGGAAAGGGTACGTACACCAGAGTTGAATTATTCTGGTGAATCCGTTCATTTTAGATGGGTTTGAAAAAAAAAGTCCACAGCTTTGGTCCGGGAACTATGTATCTCTGTGAGTGTGTGTGTATGCATGTGGATAAGTACGTGTATGCACGTGGATATGTGTGTATTCTGTGAATGTACACAGAATACACACATATGCACATGTTTTTGTGTATATATATATATATATATATATAGTTTAAAGAGTATTTATGAACAAAGCAGATCATATATATATTATATATATATATATATATATATATATATATATATATATATATATATATATATATATATATATATATATATATATGATCTGCTTTGTTCATAAATACTCTTTAAACTAAAAGCCAGCTAACAACAGTATACAAAATAACCTAGAAAAACGTCCCAGAAACGCATTTCTCTCAACGCAAATATCCAAATGGTAACTCAGTCACAACTTTTGCCAACTAACTGTGGTTTGAGCTCCATGTGGGTTGTTTTTTGCTTTTATTGTTTTAATTCTTTGTGTAAAAAATTAATTTGTTCCAAGACGAATGTATAGAGAAAAGATTTCCTGTTATCCTGGGCCCTAATAATTGGAGAAGAATGAAAAATGTGACATTGTGGAAGCATTAAGCTTTCATTTAAATGATATCGTTTTTTGATGTTGTTCAACATCTTATTAGGCATTTGTCAACATTATCATGCAAATCGATTTGCATTTGTGCAAAGTAAATATTTTGAGCGGTGCGATCAAATCTTTAATAGTTCTAACTGAACAAATAAAACGTTTGATTTTCTGCAACAGAGAATTTCCTTAGTGGTTGGTAAATATTTAATTAGAACAAGACGCACACAAGTAGGAATTTCTGCATATCGCCCCAGCAGCCATACATATAGAAAATATGTGAAATTAGAGAGAGCGGGAAGTCGATGCCAACACTTTTCTGCTGCCCTTAACTCTTTGAACCCCAGAGGCCGCTTTTCAAGCCCAGTTACATGATACTTCATAATGTCATTAAGTATGTCAACTTTTGAGTGACGGTGTGGTGTAGACCAATCGATATTTTCAACGTGCAACACCTCTGTACTACCAGTGCTGTGCAACCTAGATGAACGCGCCTCTACACAACTCCACATACAGAGATGTGTATTACATGCTTAATTGTATATTATTATAAACTTTATAAATAACCGCATTTCTATTGGCTGGATCTTATACACGTGACTGGTACTCGCAAATCCATGGGCATCGGTTTTCCAGTGAATATCAACTTTCTAAATATAGCTTTTGGAAATCCCCTCTCTAGTTCAATTTTAATCGACGTAATCTCTATAACATTGCTTATTTTTATGTTATTCTGCAGATGATAACTATTTTATTGTTAAATAAAAGTATTTCTGGTTGATATAATTGAACTTTTAACCCTTTGAACTCTAGTGGTATCTTCCATGCCAGTTCAATGGCAGCAACTCCAACAGTCCATATTCCTTATTTGGTGTAGTCCAATCAATATTTTCAACGCCAAGGCTGCACGTTGAAAATATTAATTGGTCTATCCCCAAATAAGGAATATGGACTCTTCTCGTTGCTGCCATTGAACTGATATGGAAGATACCACTAGTGTTCGAAGGGTTAATGTAGCAGGCCTGGAAATAAACCGCGAGCGATGGTTTATGTTTTTAGGAGGTTGTTCATTTGGAAAATACACGAACGAATTACAGGTTACGATAAAATAACATAATATAAATTAAATCCCCAGTCCGGCATATTTTGCCAGTCTGAATTGATAATTTTTCGGGACTAATTCAACACAATATGGCTCATGTCATCCATGTAAATAAAGTGGCATCCGTTTACATCGTTACAGAATCTCCGCCAAAATAAATACCAACAACAGTTGCGCGATCTCAGCAATGCGAGATCGCGCAATAGTTGTTATTTATTTTAGCGAAAATTCTATTGAGACGTGAATAACCTGACTGACATCGTTAAACAGAAAGAGGAACAACATCACATTAGGTTTTCTTTTCCTGTAGGTTACTATCATGTTATATATCGTAACCTGCTCGACTTCAATACACCATCTCGAAACCCATTTGGTGGTAATAATCAATTTATCTTACAGTATTCCTCCTTTTCACGATTTGTTCCCAACCATTTGGCGTCTACGAGTTGATTTTTTATGAATAAAGATCATGTCGTCATGGTATTGCGTTGTTGTGTTGTGCTTGATGTAAATCCCCCTTCATTGTTCTACTTCTACCATAACCACTGAAGTTTATAGTAGTGTTTCAGTGGTGTTTTTCTTTGTTTTATTTCTCATGTTTAATGCATGGTTAGCCTATAGAAAATGTCATCATGGCAAAAAATGACTTTGCCTAATTTATTTCGTTGAGTTTATGATTTTTTATCATTTAATTAGTCTTATCGAAAAGGGTGTCGTCGACATGTGTAATAACTCGATGCCAAGTGAGTGTGTGTAATCATCGTTCTCTTTCTGAACAAAATGATCGCACGTGGCGTTGTTGCCGCCCTCAATCCAGATTTGTATTTTGTCTAGCCCCTTCTACTTGTATTAGGGGAAATACGTTTCTTGTTGTACGATAAAGAATAAATATATAATGCGTCAAAATATGTGTTTCTTGCCATTGATTATTCAGCCATGGAGCCTTGGCTAATGCTATGATGAAAACAACAAAAATATTTTGATTTACTATTATTTACTCAGTTTATCTCATAGCATTTTTTCTAATGTCTGTGGGTCAAAACAATCATCATTTGCGATGGAAATCTGTGATTTTTTGTTTTTCATTACAGTGATAACACTGCCATTATTACAATAAACATTGTCAGTGTTAAACGAGCGGGAAGTTTGGCAACCTTTTCTTAGAACAATTTACCTCAGGCATTTTTCCCACATCATATAAGCGTCTATTTGAGGGGTGTATAATCGTTAATGCGACTTGTTCTTGTTCTTGAATACATGTCGTCGCCTGAGTGCTAGAATGTTCAATGTCCCATAGGGGACATAGAACATTCTAGCTCTCAGGCGACGATGTATAGTTACTGTGTAGCAGAATTTTTGCTTGTGATCATTTTGGTCCCGATCTCCAATTACCCTAAAGTTGAGTTTACGTCTGTCAAGTTGCAGTACTGTGTTCACAAACGGTCTGCTTTTCGATCAGATGCGAGTCATTCACGACACACTAACAACCGTGGATCGGGACTTCAAAAACAAAATAATGCGAAATCAATCCGGCATCGAGAAAAATGAAGAAAAATAGCTTCATGAATTTAATGTTCTGGCAACGAATTCGACATGCGAGATTCTACAGTGCTCCGGATAGGAATGGGGACAGTGGATTTCGACTTGATCGCGACCCAGTCGCGACTTGGTCGAAATTCGCTGTCCGATTGTGTGATCACAGTACTGGCAGTATGCTTTTGAATGTTCTGCATTCTCCACATATAAATCATTGGGGGTAACTGATGTTTTGATCAGGTTGTGTTCAGAGTGTGCTTGGCAGAGTAAGAAAGGAAATGAGTGAAAATTGATATGTATTGTCTTGAAATGTGTCTGGAAATGGCGAAAGCTGCCACACCAGCAACTGCTACGATTAGTTCAACTTATTGGTTCACCCCAGCAGAAAAGAAAATATGGTAAATAGATCATCCGGGCGCACAGTATTTAACGCCGATACTCATTTTTCCAGTATCTATGCGTTTTACCGCCACTGCGTATGTATTGAGTGAGTACAGAGTAGGTCCAGGGCATACTGGATACTATAGTTCAAGTACGATATAATACAGACGAATATTCACCTCAATTTGACAAAGGCAAGATTGTACATAACTTGGGTATCTGAAGATACCCAGGTCGGAAAAGTCTTGCGTGCATGTGTAATCAAAATCGTTTAGATTTAATGGCGACTTTCATCAGGAGTGAAAGCTAAAAACTGAAGAAACAATTTGCAGCGTACGTTAATTAACCGTTTGAACACTAGCTGCCTATTTTCCGGCCATGTACATGATACGTCAGAACGTCATTATATAGGATGGCTGGTCAGTAAATGTGTGGGGTAGACCCATCAATATTTTCAACGTGCAGCTCCGAGGCTACGTCAAATAAGGAATATGGACTCTTCCGACTTCTTCCACTGAACTGGCATAGAAGACACCACTAGAGTTCAAACCCTTTACCCAACGTAACGGCCAAAACCGGCCAGCGCTATTCTCAAAAATCGCCAATTAATTTTCAAAATATTTTCATTTTTTGTCTCAAAAACATAGGTTATGACCCCTCGTTGGAACGAGCTCGTCGAGCTCGTTCCAACGAGGGGTCATAACCTATGTTTTGGAGACAAAAAATGAAAAAAATTAGTTAGTCAAGAATTTTGTTTGCAAGTGTCGTCTGCTTTTCATGTTAGGTAAAGGGTTAAAAGGCTCCCGACATGAATCGGAAATGAATTACAAAGCAATCAGAAAAGAATCTTTCATATAATATTTACGGAATTTCATAAGGAGAGCAGTAATCAATTGTAAAGAAATTTAGATATTTTTTTTAATTAACGGATTTCAAATAGGAATGAGTAGGATAAAAATGAGGATCGGAAGTCCATTTGGGCGTTCAAAAGTGCCGCCCTCTATAATTCAGTGCCAGTGCTTGACCCACATTTCGAATTATCAGTAATGTTCATCTTACTTGCCATCACTACAAATTCAAAATACTAGACCATCTTTGAAAGAAAAACACGCGAACTACTTCATAAAACTGTTGGGTTAGCCCACAATCTGTTAATAAACTCACTACCTTGCAAAATAAAGGCTAGAAACGCACTTTCGAGACCCGAAAAGTGAGTGCCACTATTTTAACTCTTTACTGATCTTTACGCTCATATTTCTCTAGAGCTTTTCATAAAAATTGCCATAAAATGTTCATTGTTCGCCACTCGAACCTAGCAAATGATCCCTAACTGGAACGTGCTCATGGTGGGGGGGGGGGGCGGTGGCTCAGTAGGTAGAGGTGCAGGCTGCAAGTCGAGAGGTTCTCGGTTCGAATCCCACCTGCGGCAACCGCGTTGTGGCCTTGGGCAAGTCACTTCACCCCCATTGCCCATGTGGGGGCACGATGACGCCGTGTACTAAGGCGTACTGCACGTCGATGGTACGCATGTCTTCAACCAATCTAACCCTGCCTGTGCTGCAGTGCGGAGTTACGATGTTGGAGAGCTGGCAGCTGCTCGTCGTCGCTCGGTGGTTCTCTCCGGGTACTCCGGCTTCCTCCACCCGTAAAACTGTCACGGTCATGATTAGCCATTGTGCATAAATATGTCACCTTAAACATCAATAAATAATAAATAACGTGCTCATCAAGAGGTCATACACTATGTTTCCGTTAATCAAGATTTTTGGGGAGGAATTGTCTTGTAGACGTGTTCGGTAAAGAGTTCCGACTCGCAGCCAGTGATATCTAGGTAATTTTAGTGACCTTCATACTCAGAGGTTATTACTTGACTAGTCTTCTATGGGCCAAAATATCAGCCCGGGGTAATTTCATATCAGTCTGAGACCGAAGATCGAAAACTGATGTTAAGTTACCGAGGGCTGATATCCCGGCCGATGTGAAAATAACCATTTAATAACCTCTTTATTTATTAAACCAAATCATATAATTAGAAACTGTTCTCGGATCTGTTACAGTTTTCTGGCAGTGTTATTGTTTCTCTTTTTCTTTCATAAAGTGCGAAGATTCCACTTCTCCTAGTTCAGTCATCCGAACGTTTAGGCTTCCCCCATGTCATTATTTATTAAACCAAATCACATAATTAGAAACTGTTTTCGGATCTGTCACAGTTTTTTGACAGTGTTATTGTTTCTCATTCTTTTCATAAAGTCCGAAGATTCCACTTCTCCTAGTTCAGTTTTCCGAACGTCTAGGCTTCCCCCACGTCATCGCGGAAGGATAGAACTCGAGGCTGCGCATCTCGTTCTATCTTTCCGAGTTGGCATTCGTGCTGTATTGACGAACGCATTCACACACTGTGTCGTTGTGTGTATTACCAGATTTCATTTCTTAACCCTTTACCCAACGTAACGGCCAAAACCGGCCAGCGCTATTCTCAAAAATCGCCAATTAATTTTCAAAATATTTTCATTTTTTGTCTCAAAAACATAGGTTATGACCCCTCGTTGGAACGAGCTCGTTGAGCTCGTTCCAACGAGGGGTCATAATCTATGTTTTTGAGACAAAAAATGAAAAAAATTAGTTATTCAAGAATTTTTTTTGCAAGTGTCGTCTGCTTTTCATGTTAGGTAAAGGGTTAAACCTCTACCTAGCATAACGACTATAATCTCAAAACTCGCATTAAATTCTTGTCCCAAAATACAGTTTATGACTCCTCGTTGAAACGCGCTCGTCGAGTTCGTTCCAATCAGGAGCCACAAACTATGTTTTGGACAAAATGGAACAGTTTATTTTTAGTGTCGTCTGATAGTCGTATTGGTAAAGCTGTGAATAAGTTCATAATAGCACATATTATTTGTTTCAGGTGGTGTATACTTCACGTGTATATATTAGTCGTCTGTCTACCAGGGTTGTCAGTGCGAAATGAACCCCTGAATCCTGAAATACTGTGACCTTTACCTTCTTGACTTTCTTGTTTTCACTGAAGCAAGCTGTTTCAAATGTTGTAGACAAATTGCTTCAGAAATATTTTCTTCTAATAGGGGCATAATTAGAAGAGATGGGCCACGCTCATATGATAAACGGCATTTTACCTCTCACGGGCATTTGCGTGGCTTCAGCCCAATGTCAACTTTAGCCAGCAGTTCAAATTTCGGTCTTCATTCTGTATCACAATTCTTGTGTATGTCTTTCTCTTGTGTGAGTGAGACCAGTAAAGATAATATAACCATTTTCCTATACCCATTTGAAATATTACAAAACACTCAAGTTGGAATTATCTAAAATACACCACATTTGTCACTTTTGAAATATTACCACACGCTCATCTGGTGATTGCCTAAAACATACCGCATTTTATGTTATTTATTACTTTCCAAAGAGTGATTTACTGGGATTTCTGGGTTTGATTATAAACGATAACTTCACAAGTGAATTAAGCAATCAACAATTGTGTCATGTATCCGTGCGCGCAAACGAAGACGCTTTGCCGTGCGTGTAATGGGGACTTCATAGTTTGTTTAACCCTTTACCTAATATGAAAAGAAGAGGACACTTGCAAAAAAATTCTTGAATAGCTATTATTTTCAGTTTTTGTCTCAAAAACATTGGTTATGACCCCTCATTGGAACGAGCTCGACGAGCTCGTTCCAATGAGGGGTCATAACCTATGTTTTAGAGACAAAAAATGAAAAAATAATGAAAATTAATTGGCGAGTTTTGAGAATAGCGTT
The DNA here is from genome assembly GCA_031216915.1 of Pictodentalium vernedei. Lineage (NCBI taxonomy): Eukaryota > Metazoa > Mollusca > Scaphopoda > Dentaliida > Dentaliidae > Pictodentalium > Pictodentalium vernedei. The sequence goes on from CM062297.1 coordinate 695,040,000, forward strand.
GGCCGTTATGTTAGGTAAAGGATTAAATAATATAATTATCGTTAATAATGAAAAGTAATAAACAGAGTAATCGCTTGACTGGACTGGTTACGTGAAATAATTCATTCGAGGCGTGGGACTATATTGTATAACACTCGTGCGCATTCGCGCACTCGTGTTTGTAAAACGTCCCTCACCTCTCAAGAATTATTTCACGTAACCACTCCAGTCAAGCGATTACTCTCTATATATTATTTCGCACGTGATTTTCCCCTCCTATTATTGTTATAATTTTTCGATAGTTTTACATATCAATGGTTTTAAAAATAACAGTGCGCTATCCGGAGACACTATAGTTTGTTTAAAAATAATCGTGAAATATTCTAGGAAGTTCGACGACTGACGAAACACAACGCGACCTTTGGAAACATTTCTTTCTGCATTCCGTTTCTTTATTTATACAGGGGCGGCGGATCGACTTTCAAAGTGTGTGTGTGTGGGATGGGGGGGGGGGGGGGGGGGGCTGGATCGGGCGATGAGTGGTCGGCGGTATGAAAATTTCAAATTCCAGGATCCCAAAACCCCCATTTCCATGCATCTCAGTGGATATTTTGAGATTTTTCAGGAGATGTATTTGAAAGATTTCACACTTTGAGAGCCGTCAAAAAACGTCGGTAAAGCATACAGGTGAGGTCTATTTATCAGATTTGGTCATAACGACCAAAGCTTATAAATAGACCTCACCTGCATGCTTTACCAAACGTTTACAGCAATTATACTGTTTGTGGATTATCTTGTCTGAGGGTGGATTTGGTACTTGTGTGTCTGTTAGATTACGATCTACTTCCGTTAACCGATTTCTTAAGAGACTGTATACATTTTAGCGTTTGCAGCCACTTACTGCAAAAAATAATCCGAAATCCATCGAAACTGAACCAGTACGAGAGAAACATAGCTGGTGAAAATATGGGGCAGACTCTGGATCTGCCCCTTGTTTCACCAGTCATTGGTTGTGTTAAAATATCTGCATATAAAAAAACGTGGTCCAGCAAAAAGTGGAGGGGCTGAAGCCCCCTCCCCAGCCCCCCCCCCCCCCGGTTCCGACGCCTCTGTTATATGTTAAAGAATAAAAAGGCTTGTCTTTGGCAAAATTCGTGACAATAGATAGTGCACTTATGTTTGGAATCCCGATAGTAAGTTTCATCACAGGTTTGATCGATATAAAAAAATGATTATCGTACAGCATGCCAAAATAGTGATCCACGAGGAGAATGCCCACCATTTTTGGCATAGTCAACTCCAAGTCGTGCAATATTTATCATGTTGTTTTTATAACTCTCTTTTTAAACTTTATTTGATACTTGATAAATATACGATAATACCATAGTGTGTTTTGATATGTTTGATATCTCAACGAGTTGAAAGTGAGTTTTTTTCGCGAGGCTTGCCGAGCGAAAAAAACTCACTTTCAACGAGTTGAGATATCAAACATATCAAAACACACTATTATGGTATTGTTGTATTTATCTTATACCGACCATTTTTGTTCTTTTCTGCATTTTTAAAAGGGTTTTGGGGATGATTTCGTGTCAAAATGTCGACTCATCTGGAGTGGAGTCGACTGCTTTCTCTTGTTGGGCATGAATACATGTGATGTGCCCGGAAAAGCTGTTGGTGCGTAACAAGGCTACAAATTCAAGTGAATGATAGAGTATAGTTCCCCTTAGAAAGTGGCCCTGTAACTGTGAAAACAATTACAGAAAATATACTTACGCCTCAATTCTTATGATTTATGACAAAAATATGTTTGCTAATCAATTTCACCAGATTTGACACGATTTATAAACAATTTTGCGAATGTCATCATTATATTATAATATAGAAAGAGACTATAGTCCGTTCTCCAATCTATATGACATAGGGGTATGCGTTATAGATAATCTATAACACATGGGCTATATCTTCGACAGGTATAAGATAAAAATTGTTTGATCTTATCACACTCCAAAATTAACCTGAATTACTCAGTTGATTTGGGTTAATTTTTACCTAAGCTGATTTTAGAGTGTATATTGTAAATTTTGTTTCACCTACTGGACCATATGTAGTGCGAAAACAAGTACGCCATTCAAGAATCTCGGGCCTATAATGAAACATACCATTCAGTGTGATGTAGGTGATCTGCCTGTCTCAAACATTGCACTGGACTGAATCCAGAAGATATGTTAAATGTATGCATGTCGTAGCTCTTTTGTGTCTTTGTCTTAAAATTTGGTTTGCTGATAGTGGTAAAAACGGAAAACGAGCATGGCCCGATATAGTATATCTATTAAAGATTATAATATTGTTATATAGTGAAAATTGACTTTTCATTTAGGATTGAATAAAATCTCTCGAATCGTCATATTTTTTTGTCAGATAGGAATACTGACTTCACCTTTTGCACTCTAGTGGTATCTTCCACGCCAGTTCAATGGCAGCAATTAGAAGAGTGCATATTCGTTATTTGGGGTAGGTCAATCAATATTTTCAACATGCAGCCTCGCGGCTGCACGTTAAAAATATTAATTGGTCTACCCCCCACACATTTACTGAACAACCATCCTATATAATGACGTTATGACGAATCATGTTCCTGGCAGGAAAAGAGACCGCTCGGGTTCAAAGAGTTAAGTTATACACCTCTGATTCTTCAAGTTTTTATCATAACAGAAGAAGATAGAGAAACTCTTTGTCAGACCTCTGATTCTGCCGGAAATGAATACATTTTATGATGTTACTTACCCTTTACCCGACGTAACGGGCCAAAACCGACCAGCACTATTCACAAAACTCAACATTCAATTTTCATTATTTTTTGTAAAATTTTGTCTCAAAAACATGGCTTATGAGCCCTCATTGGAACGAGTTGGTTCCAATGAGTGGTCATAAGCTATGTTTTTGACGCAAAAAATGAAATAAATTAGTTATTCACAAATTTTGTTTGCTGGTGTCATCTGCATTTCGTGTTTGGTAAAAGGTTCAAAAGTAGGAATTTGACAATTGTGAGCTAATAGTGGTAGGAAAACAGTTTAAAGTATTAAAACATCCATTTATCAAGACAGACTATTTTTCTAATATAATTTATTTGTCATTAAATTTTTCTGTAAAAACCAGAGTTAGGGAATTCTTGAAAAAATGCACTTTTAAAACCCTTCTGTGGTTCATATAACTATAACAACGATGTTTCGAAGTGATCCGTTACGGGCGGGACAGAGGAAAATCATATGCTATTTCCTGACGTTTGTTTATATCTATTGACATTGTTGGGTCAGAAGAAGCACGTCACCCCTTTCTAAATGCCGGTCACAGTCCATGGCATTTCAAAACCCTACGAGATTAGTCTAGGTTGTGCATTTTGGTCTGTGTTAATATACGGATAATATATATGGCCAGTACGTCTCCATGACCTACGTAATTCGCAAATGTGATGGTATCATTCAAATCTGTTCTGACGTGATATATCAAACCTAACCGTAGTTTTATTGCACATTATACCATGATTACCTATTCTACTATATATGAAAAGCCTATGACATAAATTCTGGCTTTACACACTAACCGTGATGAACACGCCAGCAATGGGATTTCAATAGTAAAAATTTACACCTACAGTAGAACTACATCCCCGTTGACCTTTGGTGACGTCGACCTGAATGTCTAAATTTATCGCACGTCGCCTCGCGAAGAGTGAGACGGAAGTGGCAATTATTTATTACGTTTTTAAATGGGTTTACCTCATAAGATGCCAAAAATTAACAAACATGCATGGTCTCATGTTAATAATTCAAAATGGTATGATATTATGTTATTAAAACGAAAAAGGCTGTGTCTTTTTTTTCATTTCGTTTCGGCGTTAAAATTGACAACGGAAGTACCGCCCACCGATGCTCGTGTAAATAAAAACAGATTCGCTCGTATGTACGTCTGGTGCTCAGTAAAATCGATAAAAAATAATAGCAACTCTTAATAATCTGACGATCATGGTATAAATAAAATATACCCAAAGTAGCTTGGTGTACCAAATGTTCACCACTCGTGGTGAAGTGGTGTTAACCGCGCGTCGAAGACTCGCGGTTAACTCCACTTCACCACTCGTGGTGAACATTTGGTACACCAAGCTATTATGGGTATATTCTATACACACACCTAAAATTAGGAATTTAAAAGACTAGTAGAAAATGTTTGAGAACGATGCATCAAAAAACATTTGATGTGTATTCCCCATTGATGACATCTGTCTGTGACACAGATTCTTGGAAAGCAGTCTCCAAAAGCTTTCCAAAAACCATTATCACAGGCTGATATCGTCAGTCCCCCAAACACCCAAGTCGACATTTTTGCAAAATTCGATACGGTTCTTAAAGAACATATTGAGTATGTCGGTATCGACGCATCGTAATTGATGAAAGTAGATTACGTAATTAAATGTATTATTTATTTATTTATTTATTGATGTTTAAGCTCACATATTTATGCACAATGGCTAATCATGACCGTGACAGTTTTACGGGTGGAGGAAGCCTGAGTACCCGGAGAGAACCACCGAGCAACGACGAGCAGCTGCCAGCTCCCCAACATCGTAACTCCGCACTGCAGCACAGGCAGGGTCAGATTGGTTGAAGACATGCGTACCATCGACGTGCAGTACGCCTTAGTGGCATCATGCCCCCAAACGGGCAATGGAGATGAAGTGTCTTGCCCAAGGACACAACGCGGTTGCGGCAGGTGGGATTTGAACCGAGGACCTCTCGGCTTGCATCCTGCACCTCTACCTACTGAGCCACCGCGCTCCCAATTAAATGTATTAACTGGACTCCGAAGTACTAATCTCTATATCGTGCCACAATACGGATCACTTGGCCCTTATTCCAGTTCGCCAGTTTCTATTGCAATCCTCGAGGGTGCTCGAGGGTTGCAATAGAAACTGTCGATCTGGAATTAGCACCAAAAGCTCCATAGACGGGTTGTACAAAAAAGATGCTCCAGCTTTTGAGGAGTATCTAGATGAATCTTATGGGGGGTCTTTGTTGTTCAAAGTTAGATTGAAGTCACCGGAGTTGATGGGAGAGAATCGAAGGTGAAGAAAGAATGTAAGTTAGGAGTAGAAGACCCTGTAACATTTCATTCTGGAATGCTCCAAACATTTGCCCAGTAGAACAAGACTACTTAGAATACTAACGGACAAAATGGGATGACAACTTGAAGGATAAGTAGATGGGGAATGACATTAGGGAAAGGGTTAATTTTATAGTTCGGGACATCGAGAGAGAACGCCGATGGGAGGAATTATGAAACAATTTTTGACTGAATGCTGTGAGATTAGGAGGGAGAGTGGCGGAGGAAAAGCCCGATGGATTTCTGGGTTAATGTAGGCCTCCTCGTTAGAAGACCGCGACAAATCAGCGGAAGGCCGAATTATTATTATTATTATTATTAAGCGCTGAGGAGGCAATAGGTGAAACACATATCCAATAGGAAACCATTTCAGTGTCAACATTATTTTTCAGTCGATAACTATCAAATATTTATTACTCGTTTCACCGAAGTCAAATATTATTGTTTGTCTTGAGAAAATCTTTGTGTCATCTTTTCATTAGCATCGGTGATGTGGACACTAAGAAAACTCGTACAAACAATCATGACTCCATAGCACAAAGACCATTATGTTGGACGTCTTTGTATTCAAACATCCTAATCTTACGCTATTGGAAATTTTACCCGATATATAGTCGATCTTTTCTACAGCATCTTCAGGTATTTAACCATTTTTGTTACAAATATGTTTCGAATACCAGCAATTATAACTCTATGGCGTACGCAAAAAAAACATGACTACCTAACTGTCTATCTGTCCAATTGAGTCAGAACACCGAGGCAGAGATTGGACAGTAGCTTGCGCCCACAAATAGTTTTATCACAGTTATCCCCACTGGAATGACTTGGACAACTCTGTTCGTAAAACAACGGCTGGCCAGCATTCTTTTTTTTTTTTTTCTTTTTTTGGTGTAAGGGTGTTAAATACAGACATAAGCATTAGTCACGGAAGTATGATTAGTTCTTTTATTTGGTACGACCAACACACGATACATACAATATATTTGATCTCCCTTAAAAGAATTCGTCCCCTGAATTCCAATGTGTTCTATGTGCCAGTAGGCACATAGAACACATTGGAACTCAGGGGACGAATTGTCAACTTTTGTTATCAAGGCAAATCGTTTCCTGCCACTGGAAAATGCTCGGTCAAATATAGAGTTCGGCGGATTTCAGTTCTCCGATTCGGTTTCAGTTTTCCTGGAAAATGGAAAACTGAACCGTAAAGCCCAGCTGAAACCGGCCAAATGTTTTTTTATGTGTTTGTGCATAAATTGATGAAGCTATCTTACTGGTAGAGAACTTGACTAGTTAATCTTACGGACACTCGTTATTTAGTCAGTTTGGCGAAGGATCGAATGCGTTCTCATTGTCACATTTCCTCTCTTAACCCCTTTACAGCCACGCCCACTTTAACCATATATGGAGAACATCTACATACTAAAAACTAACACTTTCAAGGTGTTAAACCCATTCTAACTCTTAGGGTTTGATTTTAACGCTCAAAGTGCAATGCTTTAAGCACTTAGACATTACAGTGGTCAGACACCTGAAACTTGAATGGATGGCACTTCCCATGTGTCTAGCATTGATGGTTCTTCCAGAATCGTCCATAATTTGATTTGCGCTTGGTGGGTACATAATTAAAAGGACACAACGCAGATGACGAGGATCAGGCTCGAGGGTTCGAGCCTGATCTGCGTCATCTGCGTTGTTTCCTTCTAAGTGTCTCGATATTACATTTGTCAAGTGGTATTATTGTAACACCTGTCAAGTTCTGGGATATCTACACTTGAACAAAGTGCTAGTTCAGCACTTAGTAAGTGTTAAATACAGCACTTCAAGTGTAGTTTTTAAAACTTTAGTTTTTAGCGAGTATGTACGCCTGTATGAGACGAAATTTTAATAAGATTTATGACAAACTTGAAACTCTATCATCTGATTAATTGTTGAAAAGGGCTCTCTGGGCCCTTTTTAACAATTAATCAGATGGTAGGTTAGATCTGCGCATACCAGAACGTATCGATGATCATCATAAAATAGGTGGCAATAGTCGCTTTCGGCAGCGGAAGTGTTAATGGCTCGTCCACCGGACAAGTCAATAAAGGAGAAAATGTGACAATTAGAACACAACATAGATTGGGTAGACTTATTCATTTGTTACACTAATTTGTGTTTTTTTCGGATTCGGTGGGTTTAGAAACTGATCCCTTAGAACCCTAAACAATAATCAAAGGGAAGTGAGACTGATTGAATCCAGTGGAGATACTTACAGACAGGGTTTTGTGTGGTGAGTGGCGTCGTACAAACTATTGCAGGTTCCATCCAAGATAAGGAGCCCGCAGTGTCATTTCCTTTATGTTCTTAACACATTAAAAAGACTGAACCGAAACCGAGGCTATTTTCCTGAAACCGAACCGAAATCGAATTTGAACGATCAAAACCTCCCATTTCAAGTGAAATTTATTTATTTATTTATTTATTTATTTATTTATTTATTTATTTATTTATTTATTTATTTATTTATTAGGGTTTAACGCGACACATTAACAGCCAAGGTCCTATCGTGTCGATGACAGTTTTACGGGCGGAGGAAGACCGAGTACCTGGAGAGAACCACCGAACAACGACGAGCAACTGCCAGCTCCCCAACATCGTAACTCCGCACTGCAGCACAGGCAGGCTTAGACTGGTTGAAAACATGACGTACAGTACGCCTTAGTACACGGCGTCATCGTGCCCCCGTGTTGGCAATCGCGGTGAAGTGCCTTGCCCAAGGACACAACGCGGGAGTCCGAATCGATTGCTCAGACGGTCACCCATCCAAGGACTAACCGGCTCGACTTGCTTAACTTCGGTGATCTGACGAGAACCGGTTGCCACAACGCCACCGCGTCCCCTCAAGTGAAATATGATATCACGGTTTAAAACTGTTAAGTAGGCAATAAGAAAATAAATCGATATTCGATCGTCAATTTTTCTGAGCAGACTTGTGCGTATCTGAGGTAAGATTGTTCAATGCTACGATTCGGCTACACTCTAATTACCGACATTTTCAAGTAGAGTTTTATAAAAGCAGCATTTATAATGAGCACTAGCCAACCCTGTTTGCAATTTTGCAGTTGGCAACTTCATCAAAGTGTAAAATGTGAGGTTTCAAAATCAATTTCCCGAATCAATTCAATTCCACTTGCTTTTGTATGTACTCTCTGGCTCAAGAGTAAACCAAACACAACATTTCAACGTCGCCGATGGGTGTATGATAATAATAACACTTCGGCCGGCCTCTGATTTGTCGCGGTTCTCGTATGAGAAGGCCTTGGTTACCCATGTTCTACCAACTGCCTCCCTATTCCCGCGCTTCTTCCCCTCTCCCAAAACTCGGAGACGAACTACTTGAGGACATCCCTTGCCCCATTCTTCCCAATCTCTCCGATTAGTATATTAACCCTCTCCTTTGACTCGCCCCCTAACCACATGTCCTTCATTCTCCCATCCCACTTCTCCATTATACTCCCGTGAATCTTGTTCATTTAGACTGGTATTTTGGGCATTCTATAAGAAAGTGTTCTAGTGTCTCCATCACGCCCAAGTTACACATCTGGCACTCCTTTTCACTGTTTTTCCCAATTTTTCCCCTCAGCTCCAGGGACCGCGACCTCAGCTTGAACAACAGTGACCCCCCAAAGGTGCCATCAAGGTACTCTTCAAACCCAGGCTTCTCTTTATCATGCAGGCCACCCAAAGATCTCTTTGATTTGACCCCCTCTCGCCAATTACGGTTACAATCCTCCATGACCCTTTCTCTGACGATCTTTTTGCCCTGGTTTGCCCCAACGTCAAGGTCCGAGATCTCCAATGAGTAGTTTTCTACTAGCTCCCTCACTTGGACCATCCACCCCGTCTTGATATTTGAGTTGAAAGTTCTCAGGAACATTACTTTACACCATCGGCTATCGGGGAGATTTACCAAATAATTAAGATAACCGAGTTTCAATAGGTCTATCCTGTCCTGGATCCTCATCCACCCAAGCTCACCCCTGATTGCTTCTAGCGCTGCGGCATTACTCGATCCTGTTATCCATTGGCCTGCATCGTTCTGCAGGATTTCCAAGCTCTTAACGGCTGTCTGGTTTAGGGGTACAACTTCCGTACCGTATGTTATACTTGGCAGACCCACCATTTACCAAATGGTTTTCCACACGAAAACCTTATTGAAACTGTTTCTCCCTATCAGTTTCATTTGGTTAAGGATTCGCTTCCTCCTCAGAATCAATTTTTTTGTGTGGTTTCGGTAGATGCCTCTTCCTGTGATGTTTATATTTACCCCCAGGTACTCATAGTCACTAGTCTCTCCTACACTAAAAAGTCTACTGCTACCTTCCGGAATGCAGAACTCCCCCACTCTCCACCTTCGAGTGGGGTCCACTTTGCGGTCCACGGGTATAACTTTGCTCTTGCTTTCATTAAGTTCGAGTCTCCATTTGCTCCCATATTTCCCAACAATTCCCAGCATCTTCGCTAGCCCCTCTTCGCTTTCTGACACTAGCACCATATCGTCTGCAAAAAATAGCCCTGTGTTCTTCAAGTCGCCAACTGCAACCCCCTCGTCGCTATGCAGGAGTTCATCTCCTAAACCTTTGATGTACAATGCAAAAAGAATTGGCGAAAGGATACACCCCCTGTGTTAGGCCTATCTCCATAGGCACACGTTTTGTTGTAATGTTTCCCAGACTAGGTTCACTCTGTACATCTTTATATAATGCTTTCATAATCCCAACAAACTCGCCCTCCAAGCCCAGAGCCTCCAGCTTGCGCCACATACCTTCCCTCCATACTCTATCGTATGCCTTTTTAACATCCAAAAAGGCCGTGAACATCTTTTTCTTTTTTGCTTTCGCGGATTCTATCATTTGGGATAGGGTGAAAAGATGGTCAGTGACTCTCCTTCCCTTCCTGAAGCCATTCTGGATTTCTCCCAAAAAAACCTTCTCTTCAATCACCTCCTCTAATCTCCCATACAGGACTTTACAAAAGACTTTTCCAATGTTGCTGCTGACAGAGATCCCTCGATAGTTATCCAAGACGTCTTTTCCCCCCTTTTGTGAATAAATGTCACTTTACTTTCCCTCCACTCCTTTGGGACCTCTTGTTTTTCTATGGCTAAATTGAATAGGGCAGTTAGGCTTTCCAAGAGTTCCTCTCCCCCTTTTTTGATAAACTCGTTAGGAATTTCGTCCACCCCTCCCGCTTTCCATTCCTCAATTTTGAGAATACCCTTCGCACCTCCTCAGTTTTGATTTCGCTGCACAAGAAGTCCGATAGATTTTCCTCGACCTGGTTCGGACACTCTGGTGGGTTCCCCATGCCCCATCGCTTATCGTTTACCTTTTCCCAGTGCTTGACTAGTTCTAATGCGATTTGATCTCGCTCTTCTGTAACTCTGCCATCTACTTTAATGCTCTGTGGGTTATTCACTTTGTTATGTTTGTTCACCCATTTCCAAAATACGCTCGAACTCGACCCCCCTGCCGTTCTTATCGTCCTTATAAGACTGCTATTTCGCACTCTCCGGTTGTCGTCTTTAATCTTGTTTACTTTATTTCGTGCTTGTTGGTATTCTTCCTTTGCTACCATGACCTCATTGCTTTCCACCCCCCACCCCCCCCCCACCCCATAAGTTTTCTACTTCTCCTGCATGCAGCACATTTAGATTTTCTAACCTTTATGGCCCTTTTCAGTTCTTCGTTCACTCTGTACCCAAGTTCCCGTGTTGGCACCCTAATCGTTCAAACACTTTCCTTCCCTGCCTCCACTAGGCTCGCAACTATGGCGTCGGCCATCTTCTGGACACTGCCCCCCTTGTGCACGGCTGCAAGCTTTGGTTTCAGTTTTTCTTCGAACTTCGCCCAGTCGGCATCCTTTTTGAATTCTCAGACCTCCTTGAAGCTTCCTTTCCTTTTCTCTAGGTTTTTGGCCCTCATCGTCACTGTAATCAAGTTGTGATCACTATCCAACTCCATTTTGCCCTCATCATCCACTTCTACTCCTATCACCTCCCTCCATAAATTCATATCTGAGAGAATGTAGTCAATTATTGATTTTCTGTCGTTTCTCTCCCAGGTCCATTTCCCCTTGCATCTAGCGTCCCTGTTCAGAATCTTCAGACCGGGCTCATTTGTGAAGTTCAACAGCTTCCTTCCATTCATGTTGACTTTCTTGTCCCCACCCTCTATGCCTTCTTCCTTATCACCTATGTGTCCATTAAAGTCGCCCATTAGAATTATACCGAGCCCCCTGTTTTCTAGTTCAGTGATATTGGACCTCAGTGTTGAGTATAACGAGTCATTCCACTCGGGTTTAATTCCCTCCACCGCACAGTACACAATCCCAAGGGCAATACTTTTGTTTCTCAGATTGATCTTTACCCATCCAATTTCTTTTGACACCTCAGCCGAGGTGATGATATCTTCCAGATCTGTGATCAGCGACGGTTTTAAATCCTCTTTAATGTACATGCCTACCCCTCCCCCCTTTTTCTGGCCTTCCGATCGCCCTACATCTATCCACACACACCCGCTTACTTGGTCTACCCGTTCCTCGTGTCTTACCCACGTCTCGCTTAAGCCCATGACATCAAACTCCTCTGCCTCGATCAGTGCAGCAATTTCACTTACTTTCCGGTGGAGACCCTGGATGTTGCTATAACCTACTTTCAGGGTTCAGAGGTTCATTGGCTTCCGCCTACTGGGCCCATTGTTTTCTGGCGCTAGTCTTGGTAAACTTATTCTGTCCCCCACACACTTGTTCACCCCCACCTATGTCCACTCTAGTTATACTTGCCTCCTACCTCCGACCAGCACAGTAGTCCTCCAACTCTTCATTTAGCGCCAAAATCCTTCAGTTCCGTTCGTCCCCCACCTCCAAGGACAGGAAGGACCCCGGATACGACTACCCTTGCATTCCTACTTAGCAGTTTGCCGACTAAGACTCTATACGACTCCACCAAACTTACTGACCTTCTCTTCCTGATATTGTTGGTCCCCACATGGACCACCACTACCGGTTCCGGTCCTGACCCTGCCACAATGCCATCTACCCGGTCCCTGAGATCCTCCACCTTCGCTCCCGGAAAGCACAAGACTGTTCGATTGGACCTATCAGGACCACAAACTACATTATCAATCCCACGTACAATGCTGCTCCCCGCTTAAACAAATTTTCTTCGTCTGGCCCCAGTTCCTATATCATCTGCACCTCCTCTCGTTTTGCAAGCTCCTGGCCCCCTCTTTCTTTTGACGGCACTCCTTATCCCGTCTGGCATATCATCATCAACAACCATCTCACCCCCACACACTCCTCCTCACTCTCGTCCCCAGGGGCATCAGAGTCTAAAACACTAAACCTGTTTTCTAAACACCGCCTAGCAACCTTGGCAGCCTTACGCCGACTCTGGCTTCCGGACTCGACGCAGCCCTGGCCTGACGCCACCTTCCGGATTTTCCTACTAGAACCCCCTCCTCAGTCACACCCCCACATCAAGCATTATTCCCCCACGTTTCCTGCTTCCCAGTTTCCTCCTTGAGTCCACAACGACCTTCCACCCACCTTCCACCTCACCATCGTAGGTAACCTTCAAAGGTGTAACTCCAGATACACCGGCCCTCCCCAACCTCCCTTTCAGCTCTGCAATCTCCCGCTCGAATCCAATACACTTCTCTAACAACTGTAATATATCCCTGCAATTTGCACATACCCCACTACTCTCCATTGGCCGACCACCACCATACCTCATATTACACTGTCTGCACGCCTCCGGATCCTCACTCTCCCCCACCTGCACCCCTCGACTCACCTCCCCCAGACCTCCCTTGATACCCATACTTACCTCCGTCTGAACACCCGTCGTGCACTTACCACTCATGATTATAAATATTATGTAGAATCTAATGACCGAAAACACCAAGGCAACAAAAACACGAAAAAAGGTAACTAAGGCAGACAAACAGCAAAATTGGAAAAACCTATCAACTAAACCTCCTTATTATCCCTACGATCCTCCCAAACACATAAACAAAACAAAATAAATAAAAACTTCCCTGAAATAAAACTAATATTCAAAAAAATACTTATAAACAGATCTGAGTTGAAAATCCTCTTCTCTTCGTGAGTAGTATTCACTTTCAACACTGCTGAACGAGAGTTGGATGGTTCCGTTAAAGTTTCATTGCAGAAAAATAAAAATCTCTCTCAAATATTCCGGCAATTGTTTCGGTAAAGGACTTAATGGTAAACCTTTACCCAACGGAGACTATATCAAAATTTATTATCTTATATGTTTTTTTTTTTTTAAAGTTTTCAAACACTTTCAACAAAACCATATCATGTGACCCCACACTGGAACGACCTCGTTCCAATGAGGGAGTCGCGTGATATGGTCTTGTTTTCTATTTTTCAACTACTGAATTTGTATAATTAGCGGTCGTTTGGCACGACTCGATCCCCGCCATGGGGCAACTGCGTCGTGTCCATAAATAAGGCACGGCATCCCGATTGCCCTAGGTATACAGTGGGTATACAGCGACGCAGTGTACTTAGGCGAACTGCGCGTCGATGGTGAATCTGAATTCAATCAATTATGCCCTGCTTGTGCGGAGTTAGTACATTGGGGAGTCTTGGAGTTACTCGTCGTTGCTCGGTGGTTCTCTCCGGGTACTCCGGCTTCCTCCACCAGTAAAACTGTTCGACACGTGGTGACCTTAGCTGTCGAAAGTGTCGTTAAACTTCAATAAATAAATTGAGGAAAAGTCTCTTGTATTCGCTTAAAAATTCGTTTAGTTCGCAAAACTGTACGTAAAAATCATTGAAATCTCAACAAAATGAAAGTCAGATTACCTCGAAAAGACTTGCTGCCTCGAGTTACCGTCTGCGTGGGAACTCATATTCTGAAGCAATCAAAGTGCTCAAGTTCAGTTCATGCCATAGGATGATGTCACTATGGTATGAAGTCAATATTAATTTACTATAATTTTTCAGAAAATCGAAACCACACGTTCGGCAAAACTGTGTTGCTGTGGAATGAAACCAATATTGTTTTTCTGTCTTGTTTAGAGAATTCATCCCTTGAGTTCCAATGTGTTTTATGTGCCAGTAGACACATAGAACACATTGGAACTCAGGGGACGAATTGTAAAACTACATGTATGCACCGAACGCCACGATGTGTGAATGTGTTCGTCAAAACGGCACGTGTGCTAAAAGTTTGGCACCAAAAAAAGTCCCTTTCACTTGTGAAGGAAAACCATTGCAGCAGTAAAGATCGCTATCGATGACGAAAGAAACAAAAAACACTCTTGAACCTAGTGATTTTGTCAATAAGGAGTTCGTTAAAAAATAGTATTTGGACAAACTTTAAACATTTAATTGTAGGGGGACTGGTAATGGGGCATTGTTTTATCTTCAATAAAACATTGTAGGTTATCAACATTTCAAAAGGCAGAATTTAATTAGATGAATACTTCATACCGTCGCGAGTCAATAGCGACGGTATAAAGTATTTATCTGATTAAATGCTGCTTTTTGTAAAGACTCGCTACCTGGTAAACCCGCTGGATTAACATAAAACAGTCCATTAATCTATTTATTTATTTATTTATTTATTGGTGTTTAAGGTCACATATTTCTGCACAATGGCTAATCATGACCACGACAATTTTACGGGGGGGGGGGGGGGGAGCCGGAGTACCCGGAGAGAACCACCGAGCAACGGCGAGCAGCTGCCGCCCCTCAACGTACTAACTCCACACAAGCAGGGTTAGCATTGGTTGAAGACAGGTGCGCCATCGACGTGCAGTACGCCTTAGTACACAGCGTCACCGTGCCCCCACGTGGGCAATGGGGGTGAAGTGTCTTGCCCAAGGACACAACGCGGTTGCCGCAGGTGGAATTCGAACCGAGGACCTCTCGGCTTGCAGTCTGCACCTCTACCAACTGAGCCACCGCGCCCCCACCGATCTCTCTAACCGACCGTCATATTTGATCAAATACTATGATTTTCTTTTCGCAAAACCTTATGAATAATGCAACAACTATATAAAGCTGTTGGATTAAATTATTACCGAACCTTCCTACAAATACAAATATATTTGCGTATTTTGCCGCGGATGTCGGTTTAACCCTTTACCCAACGTAACGGTAAAAACCGGCCAGCGTTATTCTCAAAAATCGCCAGTTAATTTTCATTATTTTTTCATTTTTTTTTTTCTCAAAAACATAGGTTCTGACCCCTTGTCGGAACGAGCTCGACGAGCTCGTTCCAACGAGGTGTCATAACCTATGTTTATGAGACAAAAAATTAAAAAAATTAGTTATTCAAGAATTTTTTTTTTTTTTTTTTGCAAGTGTCGTCTGCTTTTCATGTTAGGTAAATGGATATAGGAGCTCAGAGCTGAAAGAGTTTATCCCTTACATGTATCTAACACCATAAGAGGGAGCGCTTGGTTCAGTGGTTACGGTACTGGACTTCAAACCGAACGGCCCACGATTCGATCGCCGCCAGGAATAACTGCGTTGTGTCCTTGGACAAGACACTTAATCCCGATTGCCCACTTGGGGACAAGGTGACGCACTATATCAAGGCGTACTGCACGTCGATGGTGGCACTTCTCTTCAACCAATGCTAACCCTGCTTGAATAGAGTTAGTATGTTGGGGTAGTCTGGCAGTTGCTCGACGTCGCTTGCTAGTTTACCTGTTACTCCGGCTTCCTCCACCTGTAAAACTGTCCGACACAATGTGACCCTGGCATTCTGAAGTGTCGTTATATCCCAATAAATAAACAAACAAATAAATAAATAAATAAATAAATAAATAAATAAATAAATAAATAAATAAATAAATAAATAAATAAATAAAATTCTGATTCAAAACACATGTTATGATCCATCATTGGAACGAGGGATCAGAAGCTATGTTTTGGCGTCACAACTGAAAAACTGACAAATCTGAATGACAATTTTAGCGAATAGCGCTAACCGATAAAGCCCTTATACAGGGTCCGACATAAGCCGTAACCTATAGGTTAGGTTATGGGAGGGGGGGGGGGGGGTACGTGTTTCTATAAACTCGAGACCTATTATTAGGTTACGAGAGGGAACTGATTACCTTAATAATTTACCTAATTTCTACACTACTGAAACCTACAGGTTACGGTATGCTAGGCACACCGTAACCTATTAAGGTTACGGTGTATGAAGCTTATATCAGTCCCTTTTTATGGTATGTAGAGGGTTACAGTAGGCATCGCTCTACATTCATCTTGAGAAGTACTCTTCCGTGGATGCCTTCACACGAATCGAGGACGCGGTGAAATCAACACACACACGCTTATCAGAATTTTAAAATGCCAATAGCACAGCAGCCTGGAACAAGTTCCTTTTTACGCGTAGATCCCAAAACTAATACCAATAAATAAATTATTCATAGACGATAAAAGATAAACACTCCACTTGGTTTGTTGTGTGTTGGAAAGTCGATAAACGGATTTCAAGTGAAACAATGTGACACAAGAAGGTTGCTCTCCATGTTTCCAGTCCTGTTGATATGTGGGAGGGTGTCGGTGACACAGTCAGTAATTGCGTCGATAATTTTGAATTCTGTCGGTAGTTTTTGCTTATGCATTACTTCTCCATTCACGTTGAAAATAATTCGGAATTAGGGGTGTAGTAAGCATTTCGTACATGGGGGCACGCTCATAGGAGAGCACCCACACACACACTTAGAGGTGGCCCATGCGCCTTCATAGCATGGTAGGAATACAAGATGTAAAATTCGTGACTTTAACCCTTTACCCACCGTAACGGTCAAAACCGGCCAGCGCTATTCTCAAAAATCGCCAATTAATCTCCATTATGTTTTTATTTTTTGTCTCA
This sequence comes from Pictodentalium vernedei, assembly GCA_031216915.1. Taxonomy (NCBI): domain Eukaryota; kingdom Metazoa; phylum Mollusca; class Scaphopoda; order Dentaliida; family Dentaliidae; genus Pictodentalium; species Pictodentalium vernedei. The sequence goes on from CM062297.1 coordinate 695,057,044, forward strand.
AAAACATAGGTTATGACCCCTCGTTGGAACGAGCTCGTCGAGCTCGTTCCAATGAGGGGTCATGACCTATGTTTTGGAGACAAAAAATGAAAAAAGTTAGTAATTAAAGAATTTATTTTGCAAGTGTCGTCTGCTTTCCATGTTAGGTAGAGGGTTAAAGATGGTAGAAGAGACACACCACACGCGGAAATAAGATGCAATGACAAGAATCCAAATGAGAATTACAAGTTACAGGTAACTGCATTTGAGTCTTGAGTGCCCCCCACCCCCACCTCTCTGATTTCTGAGGGCGGTATTATGTTTTATCTCACAATAAGTATGTATTGGGCCCGAAATAAGCCGAATACAGCGTGTATCAGGGGCTCCTGATACAAAATCTGTTTCTTACAACTGCATAATACAACCGCGTGCTTGGTTACGATTTGTTTACTTTACTATTTATAGAATATTACACGCTTTCGAATCGAGGTTGTGAGGGGAGAGAGGGGCTTGTACGTCCCCTATATGAAAAGAGAGATAAAAACACTTCTCAAAAGCATAATTAGTAAATTATGTAACAAAGTAGCTTTAATGATTTTTGGTGTGAATCACTTGAAGCGTTCAAGAGGGAACAACATGCAGAAATGAAGTTAAAGATCGCAGTCTTTTCTGAATGTTGAACGTGTATGCGTGCGATAAGTTTATCCGAGGATCGCAAAAAGTTCAAGGCAACCGCTGACAGTTTGAACCGCAACGGCATGCATTTTTATCAGTCAGAAAATGAAATTATTTTCTAGAAAGTTTGACAAAACCATATCATGTGACCACTTCATTGGAACGCGATCGGCGAGCTCGCTTAAATAAGGGGTTGCATGATATTGGTTTGTTGAAATTTTTAGAAAAATATTGCTTTTTCAACTGCTCAATTTGTAAATTAGATGAGAGGATGTGGCCGAGTCGCTAAGTTGGGTAAAGTGTTATTAAAGTTATTACAGTTGAGGATTGTAAGATTAATCTACCATCACTACAGTTAAAACAAACTAGAAGTCCTGTCACGAATTGTGCGCTTATCTTGGCTTAATTGCGCGTAGGAATTGCGCGCAACTCCTATATTGAATGACATCCAAAGCACTGCAGATTTTCCTGGTTCCTCATAGCAAACACAGGCAATGTTTCTGCCAATGGGTCCATTGGCTGAAACATTGCTTGTGCACAGGCCATGTGTACAGAATTTGATGGCCTTACTGTGGTCATAACGCGAAGATTAACGCGCAGATCGACGTGCTATTTGTGCGCATTTCATTACAGGACTTTTAGTTTTAACTGTATTATGTTTAGGATAAAAAATATTGTATCAGAGTCGAGCTCTTGTTTCTAAGGATATGTTTCGAGAAATGGCCTTAGAGACAAGAGCTCGATTCTGATACAACAATTTGTACAGAAACATAATGGTGATAATATATATGTAAAAAATGTTTTGGTAGAGTGATGTTGGCTCCCAATTACCCTTCCTCTGTTCCTACGTCCTTGTTATTAAATGTAAACGTGATTTTGCAGTTCAAATTAGTACTACAAGTGTTAACTGTGAAATAATATCACCACAGATCGGGGCGCGGTGGCGTTGCGGTAACCAATTCTCGTCAGATCACCGAAGTTAAGCAACATCGAGCCCGGTTAGTCCTTGGATGGGTGACCGTCTGAGCGATCGATTTGGACTCCCGCGTTGTGTCCTTGGGCAAGGCACTTCACTCCGATTGTCCACATGGGGGCACGATGACGCCGTGTGCTAAGGTGTATTGCGCGTCGATGGTGCGCATGTCTTCAACCAATCTAACCCTGCCTGTGCTGCAGTGCGGAGTTACGATGTTGGGGAGCTGGCAGCTGCTCCTCGTTGCCCGGCGGTTCTCTCCGGGTACTCCAGCTTCCTCCGAACGTAAAATTGTCACCGACACGATATGGCATTGGCTGTTAAAATGTCGTTAAACCCTAATAAATAAATCTCCACAGTTCGCTTTCGGTGATTTTTTTTTTTTTTCTAGTACTATTGTGGCCTATGCTAACCAACAAAACATGTGCCAATTACTAATTCTGCTCTTTTCGGTCGGTCGTCTCATCAAAAAAAAACTGGACAGGATGATACTTTTACTAATTCGGTGTGAATAGTTCGTAATTTAGTGTCTGTGAAGAAGCCTTAGTCGCTATGAGTTAAAACCCGGGAGGTCAATGGGTAGAACCCCGAAGCAACCAGTGAAATCGATCGAGTCATGGCGACGGTATTTGTTGCAAAACTCGATAAGGCAATAATAATGCTATGCAATCATTTTGAATCACAAGGATGTGCTGATGCTACTTTAACAGTCGGATGGCCATGTTCTTTGTGTAGATAGCCCTATCCGTTTAACAGTGGACCTTCCTGGAAGGTTTTCGTAGGAACGGAAACAGAAGAAAGAAACAAGCAGACAGGTAAGTCCCGACGTTCGCAGTGTCGTGTTATCATAAATATTTTGTCGCCAAACACTGTCAAAAACGTATGAATATGTTTTTTTATTGTAAATTCTAATTTAATATAACTGCGTATGTTTAACCCTAGCAATTCCAGTCGATATGCGTACGTTTAATCCTTTTCCTAACGAATTGGCCGCATCCGTCCACGTAATATACAAACTAAGCAGTTGAAAAAATATTATTTTCAAAACATTTCACCAAAACCATAGCATGTGACCCTTCAATGGAACGAGCTCGTCGAGCTCGTTCCAATGAGGTGTCACATGATATAGTTTTGTTGATTTTTTTTAATTTCTGAAAATAAGATTTTAAATAATAAATTTTGATATCGTCTGCGTTTGGTAAAGGGTTAACAGCCATCCGAATGTCGCCGCAAAATATCACATTTCCAAGGCTGAATGGATATACAGTTCTCTAACAGAATTAATAACATACTTTTTTCCAAAATAAAAATTCTCGTGTGTTAAAGGATTTTGAGAAGGTGTGCAATGAGCGTTAGGCAAGTAAATAAAAGCACTCACGATACACTAATACATCGCGTCAGACTGAGAATTTCCACTGATTAATACGATTAAGGATATAATTATCATTTATAAAAAAAATATTTTTTGAAACAATGAACGATATGTTTGCAACCTCGAAACAATCATAAACACAACTGCATGAGCTCGAAATCATTGCTTCCTTTTATGAAGCCCTCACTCATAGTTTTATATCAGAACGGAAGTGGTCAATCTATCGCCAGAATATTTAAAATATTGTTGGAATGGCTGAAACTGTTGCTACATTTTCCTTAATTTTCTGTAAACACGGATTTTAAAATATGTGTATGATATTTGTTATGAGTAAGTAGTTGATGGGTTTTGGAAAAAAATAATGAAACTTGAACCAGTTCTTCCAAGCAGAAGGACAAGGTGTTATCTTCATGGTCGGTTTCAAAATGTGCCTTAAAACAGTGTGAAACAATGTGGAAAAAGTTGAAGAGTAAATGGCTGAACATTTAAGAACAAAAAGACTAAAATCCTCCCCCTCTGATTGGACGGGAGCTCGCTTATTTTTTTTTCTGTGTTTAAGGCTCCAATGGTTTATGTTACCATTTGACGCCACAACGCGAAATATTTGAAGTGAGGTTGCCCGCTTTGCAATTATTTCATCAACAGAGCAACTTGCAAACCGCTTCATTTTTCTAGATTATTCATACGTGCAGCAGACGATGTCCCGAATAAAGTGTTTTTTTTAATTACATAGCAGTTTACGATTTGAACAGAGATGAAGTGGCTTCTGCATTTATCTGATTTTATTGATTATTTTTTCAGTGATGTGGTAGGTTAGAGGAGAGGTTTATTTACTAAACTTGTTATCGTTAAAGGTTGTGTTGTTCGTTTCATGATGTGAGTTTGGGGCTTTGCTTAGGTTCTAATTGGAACATATACCTTATGGTGACGAAATGATGGTAACATGGTCTGAGGTTTGTGGCTCGGAGTTTATGTTCAACCGAGACGCTTCGCGTCTCGCTTTAACATAAGCTTCAAGCCGCAAACCTCAGACCATATTACCGTCTGTTCACCACAACAGCTTATAATATTTACAGATACACTGTTTACAAGATTATAAACAATTAGAATAGGTAATAAAGAATGGAAAATTTAATATTTTGATAAAGAAAAGATGGAAACCAATAACCTCTGGCCTTTGGTGAAAGAGCATTTTTCAAAATGTACCCGGAAGAACATCGGGTCACCTATGAAATAAACGCGGCCGAAATAAATGTTTGAGTAACTTGTGTTTAATATGCTTTTTATGTTTATTTTGAAAACAAAATATGGAACTAAAATATTTTCTGACATTTGTTTTTAGTATTTTTTCAAAAGAAAATGTGTGTTTAATATAACAATAACATGATTTTGAAGGGCTCTACAGTGTATTAACGGCTCAACGGAAATGGTTAACAGCCCAAGAGTTTATTAGCGGCCCGCGACGAAGTCGAGGGCCGCTAATAAGCTCAAGGGCTGTTAACCATTTCTGTTGAGCCGTTGATACACTGTTGTGGCCGACAAAGTCATGTTATTTCTATTATTGCCACTTTCGTACATCGGGTACATTATGATTAAATTGTATGGGAAATAAGATAAATAAATGAAGTTTAACGTTTTAGAATTAAAAAAACAGCAACATTATCGTCTGATTTGTTGACAAACAAACCGGGTAACATGACTATCGTCTGATCAGTCTACGGCGAAATTTGGAAAGTTAGATGATGAAATATATTTTCGAAATGCAAACTTTAGGCAAGGAGCTTATTCATCTAAGCTGTCATCGCTTACTTTGTGTGTATCGCTTCCTATATTTGATACATTATCTATCCGTGACACAAAGGGAAACCCTTGAAACAAATATGTTAATTGTGTTTACAAATTAAAAAAATCCGAATTGAATTTCGATCCAAATGGAAATCTGGGAAACATATTGTTGATCAGATGAGAGATGTGACGTCATTGTCTATATTTAGACGTGTCGGGCTGTTATTGACGTGTTGGGCTGTTATTGTCAATAACGGCCCAACACGTCACATGACTTGTATTTGTTGAGCATTATGAGGTTTCAACGCCCGGTAAAACGTCGTTAATGTGCTAGGAACGCCCACAAAAGTGGTAATAATTTTGGGGGAAAATACAATGTGCTATTAATTTTGTCATGGGGCTGTATGGCAGCGCTTATGATTTGAATCTCCTCGTTGCTTCACCTATTCTTATTTCGTCGCCAGATCGGTGGTTACGCGAGTCTTTGGATGTCCTTGTAGCATCGGTTGGTAAGAGCAGTCTTCCACAAGTTTCGAAACGTAACGAGAAAGATTAGGAGCACGAGACCTTGTATATACAGATTCACTCATGTTTTTATTTTTGGGTGTGATGTTTTTCTCGGTTCAAATTTCAAGCGGGATTTATCTCCCGACAACGTAGAACTTCGCGTGAGTTTATATACTCCCCGCAAAAACCCGAACAAAGCTGCGGGTATCCCGACATGGTAACCAATACGACATTTTTTGCAGTATGACAATACAGAGTGACACAGATATGGAACAACAGCTTTGATGTGCGTGCGTTGTAAACACTAAAATGCCTTTCTACATTACTATAATTGTCATTGCTTGTTGGGAATCTTCTTGGTTTTACCCTGTTTGGACAACATGCAAATCGTACTCTCTCCCTTAATACGTAGGATCTAAAATATGTTTATTCTCAAAAAGTAGAGGGTAAATGGAAACCATTTTAAGAGAGCGATTTTTTTCGCAGTCCAACAACAAATACTTCCGCGAGGACTGTTTTCCTGTTCAAAAGTTCCTCATCAGATATGATGACGAACCAAAGAACTACATGTTTCAAAATGATCACAAACCAAAACAAGACAAAACTGCTCGTTCATTAGTAATGATGCAAATTAGTTCAACAACAGCCTTTCAATTTTATTATTATTATTATTTTTTTTTTTTTTTTATTTTTTTGATGGTACAAATGGGGGTGCGGTGGAGTTGCGGTAACCGGTTCTCGTCAGATCACCGAAGTTAAGCAACGACGATCCCGGTTAGACCTCGGTTGGGTGACCTTCTGAGTGATCGATTCGGACTCCCGCGCTGTGTCCTTGGGCAAGGCACTTAACCCCGATTGTCCACATAGGGGCACGATGACGCCGTGTACTAAGGCGTACTGCACGTCGATGGTGCGCATGTCTTCAACCAATCTAACCCTGCCTGTGCTGCAGTGCGGAGTTACGATATTGGGGAGCTGGCAGCTGCTCGTAGTTGCTTCGTGGTTCTCTCCGGGAGCTCCGGCTTCCTCCACCCGTAAAACTGTCACGGTCATGATTAGCCATTGTGCAAAGGAGGTGAACTTAAACACCAATAAATAAATATATAAATAATAACGGTGGTACAAATAGGAACTTCCGTCGCCAGAGACAAACTTGTTCAGGACAATCCCGAATAGAAATGGTGTCAATCTCTAATAACTCACCTTCGGTTCATAGTGAATTTTGCGAAATTCGTTCAGTAAATTAGGTTTGGACCGAGTCTTTGGCGAGTTCTATAAATTTTACCTTAAACTGGAGGCAAGGTTATGACACTATTTATGTTATAGTAAGTATTATTGAGTCTGTAATTACACGAATACATCATGTATCGGACGCCCCAGTACAAATTCCGTACCTACGCAAGATGACGCAACTGCAATATGTAAGCGCGTCTTTAGTTACAATTTGTCTACGTTAAAAAAATTGAATATCAGACGTCAGATACCGGGGATATGACGTAACCAGCATTGGATTGGGGTATCCTCCTTTCCGGTAACAGCCCCCTCCCATATTACATGACATGGCGGTATAATAACATCACACACCGAAAAATGAAGGATAATGGAGATGGTTACTATCCCATTTATTTACACATTGTCGGAAAATAGTTAACGCTATGACATCTTACCCGCCGAGGGCCGTAAAACGTTAAAATTAAATTTCATCGCACGAACCTGAAAGCAAGGCACATAATAGTACTCGTGGTCCCAAAAAGGTGAAAAAAAAATTGAAAAAATATCAGATGTCAGACACCGGAGAAAAGACTTCCGGTAAAACAACGTCGGGAGTACTCCCTACTGGGGCTGCAAGGTATTCAAATTTCAATACCAGTATCGGTATTGCAAAAAATACAGCGATACACAGGTATATCGCAGACTAGTTCAGAGTGTGAAAAACTCGGGCGATAGTCAGGGGAACTGAGTTCGTAAACAATTGACAACACAGTTATATTTGGGCGATTAACAATTGAATAAAATTTACTCTACTCGGAACCTCATGTTCAGCTGAAACCAATATCTTCAAGTAAGCATGTTTGTACAGACGTGGACAGCGTTATTTTATTTTGATTTAAAATCACATCACAGAGACAGCTCCGACATGAGGGAAAACCATTAAGTGCCATGGCATTCTGTTCGAAAAAAATATCCCACAATTCGTCACTCTAGTGTTTATTTTTTTTTTATTCATGAACATTGATAGATACAGCTGTTTATGGAGTGTGTGCATTTCGCACCCTGCATTTTCCTCTCCATTGTTTGGTTCTTCTTATGGCCTATTGTATTTTTAAGTGTTGATAGATATGGTCAGTGGTGTGTTTGTGTTAGTAATTAATGTTCATGTGAGCGGCAATTGGTAATGTCTAAATGGATTATTTTTGTGCAGGCTTCCCTTTCCCTTTGTTTCTGCTTCTGTACCGTGTATGTGATGCGTCGTTAGCACAGCTCTTAAAGGGTTAAGATATAAATACTAGGTTTATTTGAATTCATTATTAATTTCTGGGATAACATCTGTAAAAAAATATTTGAAGTTACAAAAAAATAGTTAAGTTTTAGATTGCTGGTTGACGTTTAAAAACTGGGACGAAAAGTGACAGTGACGTCCAAGCCACGCCTTCATTGCCATTGAACAACTTATTAATATTCATACATGTAAGTTCATAGTTCGCAATGACAGTGTTGATGGCAATGTTTGTTCATCAACGTGGCTTCAGGTTTATCTGTTTTTGAGAGGAATAGAATAAATAAAATAAATAATCACTATAATGATTTTGTGAGTAATTTTATTATCCACACGGAAAAACGCGAGATTACATACATAAATGTGTCAATGTGTTCAATGCCTGAATTCGACGCACTCCCGAAATATTCAACTTTCAGTTTCAGTTTCAAATTGTTGGTACGTGTAGCCTTACTTGTAACTTACGCAACTCAAGTGCGTTGCAGACTATGTTTTCAATGGTCGAATGAAGATTGATTGACGTGTACTTTATCAAAGAAGTTGACAGCATATACGATAATACCATAGTGTGTTTTGATATGTTTGATATCTCAACGAGTTGAAAGTGAGTTTTTTTCGCGAGGCTTGCCGAGCGAAAAAAACTCACTTTGAACGAGTTGAGATATCAAACATATCAAAACACACTATGGTATTGTTGTATTTATCTTATACCGACCATTTTTGTTCTTTTCTGCATTTTTAAAAGGGTTTTGGGGATGATTTCGTGTCAAAATGTCGACTCATCTGGAGTGGAGTCGACTGCTTTCTCTTGCTGGGCATGAATACATGTGATGTGCCCGGAAAAGCTGTTGGCGCGTAACAAGGCTACAAATTCAAGTGAATGATAGAGTATAGTTCCCCTTAGAAAGTGGCCCTGTGACTGCGAAAACAATTACAGAAAATATACTTACGCCTCAATTCTTATGATTTATGACAAAAATATGTTTGATAATCAATTTCACCAGATTTGACACGATTTATAAACAATTTTGCGAATGTCATCATTATATTATAATATAGAAAAAGACTATAGTCCGTTCTCCAATCTATATGACATAGGGGTATGTGTTATAGATAATCTATAACACATGGGCTATATCTTCAACAGGTATAAGATAAAATGATATAATACATTGACAATTGTTTCCCTGATAATATATCGACTTCCACTTCGATAATTTGATCCAATACCGTTTCGTATGATATACCGGTACTATTAAAACAATATCGGTATCATTCTCAATATCTGTAGGGGGCCACTACATTCCAGTGACAGCCAAAACCCCCAAAGTACACGACATAGCGCTTACCCCCAAGTACATGGCATAGCGCTATAATAATATTACATACCGCAAAAGGAATAGTTTAATGGGTTATTTGTCTTTTATACCATGATTACCTATTCTACTATATATGAAAAGCCTGTGACATAAATTTTAGCTTTACACACCAACCTGATGAACACGCCAGCAAAGGGATTTCAATAGTAAAAATTTACACCTACAGTGGAACTACATCCCCCTTGACCTTTGGTGACGTCGACCTGAATGCAAACTTGTCTAAATTTATCGCACGTCGCCTCGCGAAGAGTGAAATGGAAGTGGCAATTATTTATTACGTTTTTAAATGGGTTTACCTCATAAGATGCCAACAATTAACAAACATGCATCGTCTCATGTAAATAAAGCATCCATAACTCGAAATAGTATGTTATTATGTTATTAAAACGAAAAAGGCTCAGTTTCTTTTTTTCATTTCGTTTCGGCGATAAAATTGACAGCGTAAGTACCGCCCACCGATGCTCGTGTGAACAAAAACAGATTCGCTCGTATGTACATCTGGTGCTCAGTAAAACTGAGAAAACATAATAGCGACTCTAAATAATCTGATGATCATGGTATAAATAAAATGTACCCAAAGTAGCTTGGTGTACCAAATGTTCACCACTCGTTGAGAAGTGGTGTTAACCGCGCGCCGAAGGCTCGCGGTTAACACCACTTCACCACTCGTGGTGAACATTTGGTACACCAAGTTACTATGGGTATATTCTATATATATATATTTCCAGAATGTCGGAAATTAGTTAACGCTATGACGTCTTACCCACCATGCAATCAAGGCACATAATCGTACTCGAAGTCCCAAAAACAGACTTGGAAAAATTTTGAAAATCAGACATCAGGTACCGGAAACATGGCATAAACAACGTAGGCGTACCCACTTCCATTTGGGCCTCAGTTCTACCCCCAAAAGTGCATAACATGGCGATATGACAATATCGCAAATCACGAATAGTTGAGGGGTGAAATGCCACATTTCTTTCCACATTTCCGAAAATTCTTAACGCTATGGCGTCAACAACTATTGAGGGTGTCACGCCCTCTTTTGAAGTAACTGGTCACTTTTGTAGTAGCTCACCACTTTTGAAGTAAAAATCGACCACTTTTGAAGTAGCTCACCACTTTTGAAGTAACCCTCGCCCACTTTTGAAGTAAAATGAGGTCTCCACTTTTGCAGTAACCATCGCCCACTTTTGAAGTTAAAAAACAAGGTCACCACTTTTGCAGTTATATTTGACCACTTTTGAAGTAAAAAGATTTCATCTTTTCCATGGTCGTTGAACTTAGAAAATTTTGACCCAATTTTTTTTTCCTTTTTTTTTTTGAGCACGAAACGATTTATTTGAACTCAAATCGTAATGTTTGCGCAGAACTGACCCTAGCTTCCACCAGACTCGGCGCTAAGTAGGCAGTTGCACCTTTCCGATCCAAATTTTAGCTCACCTGAGCGAAGCAAATAAAAGGAGAGATGATAACTCAACAAAGCTCAACATTTTTCCTCAGAGCCACTGCATGGAAAATGTTGAAACTGAAACTTCCAACAGTTGTTAAGGATGGTATGATGAACATCCTGCACCATTTTGACCCCTTACTTATCCTTATAACCATGCAAATATGAATGTGGCAGGAATGGAACTATCTATCTATGTATCAGTTACAACTTTTCATTTTATTAGATATTTCATTTTATTAGACGGAAATGTTTACAGTTGTTGGGGATGTCATACTGAAGATCCTGCACCTCGTTTTAACCTCTTACCTATCAATATAACCATACAAATATGGATGTAATAGAAATATTCGAAGTCTGTTTATCTTAAGGTTGAAAGTTTCAACAGTGGTTGTTTCTGTGCCACTTTAGAATCCTTTGCTTATCAATAGAGCCATACAAATGATATTGATGTCACAGGTGTTTATCATTTGCCCCTTCTACGAGCTGGTTCATCCAATCATGCTGAAGTTTTCACCAGCTGTTGCGGCTGTTATTCGATAATCCCTTTAAATACAGCCATACATAAAAAGATTACCAGAAGATACTGCTGCCCTTTTCGTCTATGTGACAAATTCTCAATTAGGCAGCTAAGTCCCCTTCCTTTTTTCCACCCCGGGGGAGGGCTTTTGTACTATTTCAGTTTTCAATAATTTGCCCTGGCCCAAATCGTGTTATCACCAGGAATTCGCCCCTATCGGTTTACACTTTTTCCAGACTATATGAAACTTGGGCAGTTTGACCGCGCAATCGTTTAAGTTGGACAATTTCCAGCTACCTAGAGATGGGTGTTTTGCAGTGGGGGGGGGGGGGGGCATTTTTTTACTATTGTTTATTCATAATCGGTCCCTGTTTGAGCTGCACAGAACGAACCCCTTGCTCTCTTTATGGAGTTTGGCTCCTTACCCAGGATCCCTTAACGGCGATTTAAAAAAAAAATGATGTCGGGGGAAGTCGTGGTTGCTGCAGGCCTGAAGCTCGCATGGGATATTTTGGGGCGCTAAACCCTTTCTGCCCTACTTCCCATGCCACAGATAGAGCCTTGGCGGTCGAATGGCTCCCAACTATCCGGTGATAGCATGAAAAGTATAACAAAAAACAACTTTCATAAGGAAAAACAATATTAACACACCCAAAAGGTCTATTTTTTTACTTTCAAGATGCGTTATTGACTAAGTGTTCTAGCCTTTCAGGAAGTGTTACAATGTGATTTGGGTTTTAGTGATATTAGGATATGGTAGCCTGTTTCATCCCATTGTCGAATATTCGGCGTGAGTTAATTCCAATTGAATGGGTGTGGTGTGGGAGTTGTTGCGGAATTTAGTACTTTCGCAAACTGGCGAACTTGTACAGTGTACATCTCAGATTTATATCAACGGAATCCTACACTCCCGAGTTTCATATGTGGGTTCTTTGTAGTTTTGGAATGATTGGAGCGGCCCATCGTGTATGAAGGTATGCGTTTTCTGTTACTGGGTCGTGTTGGATCACTGAATTGAGTCCGAAGATAGGGGTGTTAAATCACCGGGACATGTCCGGCGACTCGGTCGGTGTGGAGGAAGGTCTCCAAGTTCATAGGTATGGGTGTTGGCAACCGGGTTGTGAAGTGTCTTTAGGATGAGTAAGTGACTGTGTTATCAGGCCCGAGTCTAAAAGTGCCCCCTTATGGCCACCCCCGTGGGAAATTTTGGCCTCTTCTTTCTAGAATGTGGGCGCATTTTTCATAAAAAATTTAGGTTTTGGGGGTTTTTTCTCCAATATTTTCGGAAATTTTCAAATGTCACCCACTCCTTTCTCAGTCAGTTGTCGGGAAAAGTCTGCCTTCGGGCCCGCGTGTTAAACTTGGGAGAGATAATATCTCGTCGAGGTGAGAAAAATATTGGCAGCCAATGTCCCTTCCCCGCTTCCGTACTAACTGAAACGTGCAAGATAAAAAATAAATTTAATTTTCTTGGTTTAAATGCATATCCAACCCTTTGGTACTTTTTTAATTATTTTTTCCTTTTTAATAACGATCAAGCATGTTATATTTTCAACACTCAAAATGTCGGCAACGTTCTATAATTTTTCTCTTACTGCAAGGAGGACAAAGCCTTGGAAGTTTTATCAGCTCAAGCTTATTCAGCATTTAGCTCATACGGCCTGGTTGGCTCGTAAAGCAAGACGGTTTAATGCAATCATTCGTGATAATATTTATTTTTTAAGATTAGTACAGGGTTCAATGATTATTTGTACAATTACACACATTTGTTTAGTTACACGTGTGTAACCACAAACATTACATTCCCTGCATAAGAGTATTGCTTTCACCCTTAGGGCTGGTATCCGCAAAAATGTTTTCTTCTGTAGTTGCTCTCTGCCCCTAGTAATGAAATTTAAAGTTTCATCAGAAGTCGCCCGTATTTAAATTTGCAATATATGGGAGTTTGAATTTCTGTGGGCTAACCCGATATTACATAAATATATGTTAACAAGTTCCGCAGCAAACAACTGGTGCACAATCGCAGGTTGAACGTTTTGCACCTATCAGAGCACATTTGTTTTGTTTATTTGCTGTGGCACTTGTCAACCTGCGATTATGTACGATTATGTTAGGCTACAGAAGCCCATATCTGGCATAAAATTATTGGACGGATTTTTATGAAACTTACACTGAAGTTGTTATGGTTGGAGGGTGCGGCGGATGCGGATGGATCTTAGCAGTGCGTTAAGTATCAGGACATTCGGCAGGGCTTCGTAGAATTGAAGTCAGTACTATATACCAACAGGTAGCGTCTCCTCGTCATATGTTTACAGCGGGTTGCTCTGTGGTACTTTGTGATACTGTGATGGAATTGTTGATCAGTGAATGGTGGGGTGGGGTTTGGTAGGGTGGAGTTTGGAGGGGTAGAAGTGTACTGAGTAATATTTTTCCTGTAAACAGGAATGGGGCTTCATCTACCCAAATGTTTTGATGATGCACGTGCTGCTATACATTCTAAATTTCGTAAAGCTTTAAAACCACTTTTTGGCGTGTGTTTATACCCTAAATTTGTTATGTAGAATCAGTGAAATTATACGAAATAAATATGCAGTTCAAAAACATGTGTCCTTTGGTTCTCAATTTATTATGAGTTTCTATTCTTCCATGAGTTGCAAATATTGAAATATATAACCTCCTATTTTGTTGGAAAATGGCAAGTGTTACCACTGTGTGTCAGTGGAAGATGACAAGTGGTTATCTGTCCTATAGTTTTCTTTTTATTTAAATGTAAATCTTTATTCTAGGAGGTTTTAATTCATAGCTCTTCAGCCCATTCAGTCACAAATTTTATGGTTTCCTTATTAAAGTATAATGGAAAAATTAGTTGCATTTCTAACAGATTATTTTATTTTCTCAAATATTACTCCCAAGGAAACCATAGCAGCTTCCGACCGACACCACTTGCCCCCGCCCCGATCCACGACATTCTCACCCACGAGGAAGAGTGTCGTGGGCCCGTCCCAGGTCAGAAATTGCCAGGAATGCCAATCATATAGATCTACAGATGCTTCTGTGACACACGAGCATCACTAACTGACCATCACGTGTTTCCTCAGCCGGATTTCATTCCCAAGTTGCAAAGAACATTTGGTAATAGAACCAATTTGTCACATATTGGAACTAAGACGAGAATGAACAAAACTATTGGTCATTGGGGTTTAATACGGGAATTTCCGGGTTCTCGGTTCCGAAAGCGGTCACGATACCCTGGAACTCTATAGCACGGAACCGGGAATCACGATTAGCACTGTTTGCGTGTTGAACTGAGTTTTGTAAATTGAAAAACTGCACCAAAGTAACTTTGTAAGATTTCGTCAGCCCTTCCACGCCTGAACTTATTACAATCCTGATCCTGAAGATCCTTTTCCACAAAATCACTGTATCTCTCGAGCAGTTCCGGAGGGCTCCTCTCATCAACAACAAGACTTTCACTCGCCTCAAAGTTCAAACTCGTCTTCATTTTCAGAATCAGTAGTATCACTTACTATTCATTACCTCCTTCAACATGAAGTCCTTCTTCTCTGCCGTCACCAGTCTCCTCTGCTTCAAGCAGAGGAGACTGGTGACAGCAGTGAAGAGGGGGGTGAAGCCCACGATGTAGTGGTGATAAAGCTAGCGATTCTTAAAATGAAGAAGAGTTGAAAGCGAGCTTGGGTGTTCTCACTTCTCTTAGGAAAAGAACTTTTCAGAATGGCGATGACAGATTGCCAATGAAATATGTTCATTTTCACGCAAATAAATGCGTCTTGTTACTCTGGTAACACTTGATATACTCTGGTAATACTTAATATTATCCGGGAAATTTCCCGGTTCCCGGTTCTGAGTGTAACTGCATTCCCGTTCCCGTTTCTATAGTAAACCGAGAATATATTAAACCCTATTGGTCATCTGTATATTAAAAACATTGAGGATGTGCAGAACAACGTTTGCGAAATCTCTCTCTCTCTCTCTCTCTCTCACCAAGATCTAGAAAAAGAGAGCATGTGCGTGCGTGCGTGCGTGCGTGCGTGCGTGCGTGCGTGCGTGCGTGCGTGCGTGCGTGCGTGCGTGCGTGCGTGCGTGCGTGCGTGCGTGCGTGCGTGCGTGCGTCCGTCCGTCCGTCCGTCCGTACGTCCGTCCGTCCGATCGTTCGTGCGTGCGTGCGTCCGTGTTAGAAAAAGAGAGACGTCCGGACAACGCAGTTGTAAGATACTATCGGGGACATAAAAGCCAGGGGATTTTATATAAAAAAAGAAAACTCTGATCAAATTCTGATCAAAAAAAAGTCCCACAGCCCTGAGAAAAGGGAAATCTTTTTACTTCAAAAGTGGTTAAAATATTACTACAAAAGTGGTGAGCTTGTTTTTCTACTTCAAAAGTGAGCGAAGCTTACTGCAAAAGTGGAGACCTCATTTTACTTCAAAAGTGGGCGATGGTTACAACAAAAGTGGTGAGCTACTTCAAAAGTGGTCGATTTTTACTTCAAAAGTGGTAAGCTACTACAAAAGTGGTAAAAACATTAACTTCTCTTCACGGAGTTGAAATCTGAGGATATTTTAGTACTCGTGGTCCGAAGAACAAAGGTGTAAAAAATTGAAAATACGATTTCAAATCCCTGAGATGTGATATTAATATCGTCGAGCCTATTATTTCATCATTTAAAAAAAATTGGTCGGTTTTCATTAAAAATGCTATCTTGTTATTCACGTAGTTCCGTATTTGTAAACGACACAGCTGTGACAAACTTCACACACTGTTTTCTGGTTATCTGAAGTTGTGAAATTTTATTTTTTCATTTCAAACTTACGCACCCGATGCCAGCGTTGCTGATGTTACGTTTTTTTTTCTATACATTTATTTGAACTCATTGTTAGTCTCAGCCATTCGAAACCTTGGAAATATAATCCCCACAGGGAACAATATCTAAAAATGTGACGCTGTCCTAGAAAAGTTCCCACCGCTATGACCGAACTCTGGGGTGACGTCATAGATGGACATATGGTCAAAAATTACAATACGACGGATTTTCATGAGTGTTTTGTATATTGTAGAGCTCAAAACGTTGGAGATGGCTGGGTTTTTTTTGTTTTCGATTTCGCGGCAGTATTCATGTTTTAAGTCATTTCAAAGTCTATGTTATTCTTGTCATATTTCATTAAAAAACGGCGAAGGCGTACGTTTTATCGAGCGGCTTAGTACGTTATAAGGCGACGAGCACCTTCTACTCGTTGTTGAGTGCTTCAGCGTTGGCAGCGTTTCGTTGAATGGTTTCTGGAAATTCTTTTTTCATCAACTCAAGTTATGGGTACTTTACAGCAGCCGTGATGTGATGATATATTAGTTATTCTTAATGATTTATTGATATCAGACTCTCTTTCTTACTATTTTTTACTTCTATAATAATTTTATTGCCTGGTAAACGGATGCGTGGATATCACTGCCCATGCGTGGATTATGATCAGTCCACGGTGACTGCACTGTATTAATAATTTCTTATTAATAAAGCTGTCGTGATGCAGGACTCTTTTAGTATTTCTATATCTGACTTCCATCATTTGGATAGAGAATCTCCATCGGTGCCTAGTTTATCACAAAAATCCCAAACACTCGTCATGGAAATTAGGTCATACCATCGTTAAAGGTTCGTTCCAGACCTATCGAGTTATTGTCGATTTAATATTATAAATGATTTCTTGAAATGAGATTATTTTTCTATTTCTGACTGCTGCGACTAGATTGGTGAATCTCCATCGGTCCCAAGTTTATAGCGAAATTACGAATTTCGTCACGTAAATTAGGTTTGGACCTCATTAAAGCAGGAGGTGTGGAGATCGTGCCAGGTTGGTGGGAACCTAGTGGGGGACCTAGGATGTGAGGTCATAGTCACGTGACCTTGTTGCGTCATGTTGGTTGTAGAGTTAGAACTAGCCTGAACACACCAGAAAAGCTAAAAATAATAACAAAACTGTTCCAACTTATCGACTCTTCTACTCTACTGGAGTATACTCCTATTGAATGGAACGTGCTACTATTATAATCCCAAAATAGGGCTTGGCCCTGTCCATTTCGGAAGTTGTGGGCGGATTTTTGGGATTTGGAAGGATTCTCGGGTTGTTTGTGGTAATTAGATTTACTCCTATGCAATCGACCACACCCCCTGAATATTCCCCTGTCCTACTGTGGGCCTGTCAGGCCCATAGTAACCACGTGCTACCATAGAAACCAAGATGGCGACATCCAGTATACAAAATGGACGACGGATACACGTGTCTCCTTAACAACACGTGCTGCACATGCGCATTAAGACCACGTATCACTATGGGGATGACGTCACAAGATGGCTTCCCACGCGGACTACCATGAAAACCAAACATCACGTAACTAGGTCACGTGACTATGACCTCAAAATCCTAAGTCCCACTAGGTACCCCCAACCTGGCACGATCTCCACATCTCCTACCACTCGGACCTATTGAGTTATTATTGATTTCTTATCATAAATGATTTCTTATTATTAGCATTTCTTCATTATTAATGATTTCGTGTTGTTCGGACTTTTATAACTTGATTAATGAATGATGCCTGAACTCCTGTCGCGTCGAATGTAGGCAAACTCTGCGCCCTGACATTAATTAGTAACTAAAATAATTAGAATCATATCTGAGGTTTAATTTCAAAATTTGAATGTGTCATGATATTTTGTCCGGCTGATAAGTTTCTCCAATGTTCGTCTCCAAACTAATCGTACGTATAGTTAGTAGCCATGACCAGTATCTGACATCTCCCATTCGTTGCCTTCTGTATCAATAGATTGTTGCAACGATCTCCGTTGAAACACAACTTGAAAAACTGTTAAAACAACAGTCCTGGACATAGTTGTACGGGACATGGATACACGGAACTCGTAAAGTTAAAAAAACCTTATATATTTGTGTATGTACAAACAAAATTTCCATTCATCCACCGCAACCCCTTCTGAGCGCAACTAATTCTGAATTAGATTACTGCTAAACTTCTATCTTCTCTTTTTCTTCTTGTCTATTTACTTTTTGTCTTTTTGGGTTTTTTTTTTTTTTTGTTTTGTTCTTTTTCCTTTCTGGTGCATTTCTTTTTTTCTATTTCTTTCTTTTTTCGGGGGAAACAGTTAGACAGCCAACCTGGCTATGTTTCCTCCTTACGGTATCCATAATATTTAGTCCTAATTTTTTAATCTGTGTGCAATAATTTTTGTTAATAATACAATTCTGTGCCCATTTCTGCACTTTTTTGTAAATTGTGTGTATCGTTAAATAAATTAATCAATCAATCTCCATTGGTACCCACTTTAGTGCGAAATTTACGAAACTCTTCACGTAAATCACACCAGGGCTTCATTAAAGAGTGGGTCCAAACTTATTTATGCCATGACCTCATTAAAGAGTGGGTCCAAACTTATTGATTTATTATCGATTTCTTATTATAAATGGTTTCTTGGTGTAAGACTCTTTCATTATTTCTATTTCTGGCTTCTAAGACTTGATTAGCGAAGCTCCATAGGGCCCTACTCGTCACGTAAATTAGATCACAGGCTCGTTAAAGCTTCCGTCCAGACCTATTGAGTTATTAAATAGAGAGTAATCGTTTGATTGGACTGTTTACGTGAAATAATTCATGAGAGGCGAGGGACGTACAAACGAATGCACACGAGTGTTTTACAATATAGTCCCTCGCCTCGAATGAATTATTTCACGTAACCAGTCCAGTCAAGCGATTACTCTGTTTATTACTTTTTATTGCTAACGATAATTATATTATTTAACCCTTTACCTAACGTAACGGCCAAAACCTGCCAGCGCTATTCTCAAAAATCGACAATTAATTTTCATTATTTTGTCATTTTTTGTCTCTAAAACAGAGGTTATGACCCCGTCATTGTTCCAAAACTTATCCAGTAGCAGCATCCACTGCTAGTAACCTTATGCGCAAGGACATTATCTTCGGGGTATTTTGGAATCGTACCATGGAATACCTTTCTACTTTTCCCTGAGTGTCACGCAGACCCCGTCAATTGGTACTGACCTCCCGCGCCTCTCCTATTCTTCTTTCCCAGAGCCGCCGACTATTACATTGTTGTCTTGATTTGCGACGTCACGTTGGGAATTTAGCTCATGTAAATTCATTAACGCTTTACCCAACGAATCGCCCGCATCCGCCCGCGTAATATGCAAATTCAGCAGTTGAAAAAATATTATGTTTCAAAAAAAATTTTTGAGAAATTTTTAAAAAATGATATTTAAAATAATAAATTTGGATATCGTCTGCGTTGGGTAAAGGGTTAAAAAATTTCTTCGTTTACTCTGTTGTTTACTCTTTTAAAATCGAAACATGTTCGAAAAGAAAGACTGAGCCGACTTTGAGATCAGGTTATTTTAATTCCGTGAAAAATAAGGACTGCCGTAATCAAGGTCGTATGTGATATTGATATCAAGACGAGAAAGTCGTCAGAAGAGTATCCAACAATCTGCAACAAATAGTAGGCATTCAGAGAAGTATTGAAAAACTGTTTTCAAGTAGGTGTTTGAGTCTGCAACTAGATGAATCTGACAAGTATTTTGTGAACTTGTCGCAATTCGATAGTAACAAGTTCACAACCATTTAGTCTACAGTGCGTGGTATTCACGATCCTGGTGTCTGTAGAAGAACATGAGGCTGGGAGTTTCAGTGTGGAGCTGTTCCTACTTAATAACTTTGTACAAGCTGGGTTAGCATCGATAACAGTGAATTCAAAAATTGGCAAGAGCGTCTCGAGCCAAATATGAAGGTAACTGATATTTAATACACGCCTGTTCTTCAAAATCCACATCAACAGCAACACTAAACCATGCGGAAAATAAAAATCTGTTCCGCACACATGTGCGAAACGGAAACCATTGACGGACTGCTTTCATAAAGAAGCGAAATTTCACTGAAATTCTCTACAAATTGTGCACCGCAATTACAATTTGAATCGATAGCGATAGCTAAAGATCGTTCCCTGAGTTCCAATGTGCTTTATGTGCCAGTAGAACACAATTATCTCACAATCGGGGCGTTTTTGCACTGTTACGCAACTAAAGTTTAATGTATCTGGAATCCGTATCAAGGGCCGCCCCCTGATACAAGCGCGTGATTCTGCTGTTGCCAAAACAGCGGCATTAATATCATTTTTCGATCGCTTAGCGTTTTTCCCTTCAGAGAAAACAATATTAGATGAGGCGAAGCCGAACCTAATATTGTTTTCTCTGAGCCGCATATGACACTGTATCTGCCAACTAAACGCCCTGCAACGTATTTATTATGCACGGCATGCTAAAATGTCACTGGGGAAGTTAACTCAACGAATAGTTAAATTATGCGCACTTTTCGGCATCTTGGGCTGGTTTGTAGCCTATTATTGGGATTTTCCTGAACGCTCGAGTCCAGCTTCTCTCTTGAAGTTAAAGGATTAGCTTTCGCTATTAAATGTGGAAACCTCCACCTCAATAAACGATGAATGGCATATTTTAAAATATAATAAATCTCTACACCAAGAGGGGTATTTAATTCACCAGTAATTATTGCAAAAGTAACAACCAAATTCACGTTGACGAAACACACAGTTGGCAGTTGCTCCACTTCGCAAGACAGTATTCAGAAAAGTGAATCCCAGTGACGTAATTTTGTCTGAAGTGTAACATCATCACTGACCTTAATATGGAGATCAATGAACGCTATTCTATTTTTCAATTTGCGTCTTTCCATCGATAAGGCAAATGAAAAAGTTCCTCTTAAAATAGTTTTATAACACATTTTGTGGTCAATATTGTGAGATAAATTTATCATCACAACAGTGTGTGTCTCTGGAAATTCAGATCAAGTCTCGTTGTAGGCACAGAATCGCATTTCGACTCGCCCTAACGGGCTCGTCGAAATACTGTTCTGTGCCTACAACTCGACTTGATCTGAATTCCCGGAGACACACACTGTGGAGATAATCTGTATGGAACTCAGGGAACGAAACAGTAACACAGGTTCTCCTCACAGTTTTGGTTGGCGATGAAATGTGTTCTTTTTGTTGATAGTTGTCAAATGAATTGCTGAGTGTTCTTCTAATAATTGTTTTGATAGAGGTGAAGGCATGTAATAAACCCAGATCGAGACGTGCGTGCCGTTCTGTGCATGTGTGTACCATATTAGGCCACTAACAGACTGTGTAACGATTGCATCTTGGCAATTAATTTCTTTATACACTAAACTAATATTCGCAAGGCATAAATACATGTCAGAATTTTTACTTATTTAACGTGAAGTGATTATTATTTTTAACATTTTGAAAGAGGAATGAACAAAGAGAATAACTCTGACAGTCAGCTGTTTTTTTTTTACTTCTGCTGAGTGCATATTGTTTATACACGACTTGCACCTGGCATATTAACATCATTGAAAGTCTCGGGAACTTGTAGGAAATGAAATTGTTTAGTTTTGTAACAAAACTTGCAGTGTCTGGGTTTCTTGTATAAAATCAAGATGTTATGGCCATTGGTCATTGGGACACGGTAATTCAACATCTAGGTTTTCATGACAGTCAATTTCTGGCTTCCTACCGATATTTGTTTCTGCAGATGGGACATGAAATACCAGTTGTGAGTGTCCATGAATTCAGGGTCAAAAAGGAAATTACCCCGCACCTTAACCTGCTCAGTAATTTTCTTTGCATCAGGTATCTACAGGTATCCAGATTTTTACGAAATAAATATCCAATATAAAGATTTGTCAAATCATTCTTATAGATACTGAATGATAACACAGAGATTCTATATCTACCGTTTGAACCACCTGAAGAACAGCAGCGTTTGTTTTCGGTGGCATACAGGTTATATTTTGCTTTAATAATTAGATCCAGTAACCAACATCCGAAGAACCATTTCTGTAATTTTGGTGACAGTAGTAGTGTATGTACCCGACCGTGCCTTATTGGCCGGAGGGAGAGCCGGAGGGGGAGGTGACGTCATAGCCACGTGACCTGGTGGCGTCATGTTGTGTTGTCGTGGTAACCCGCGTGAGGGGCCATCTTGTGACGTCATCCCCATAGAGATACGTGGTGTTAGTGGGCATGCGCAGCGCGTGTTGTTAGGGTGATACGTGTTTCCGCAATGGCACAAGACTGGTGTAGAAGCTAATGGTAGGACAGATAGACCATAGACAAATAGTGGCCTTGGAGCTTTGGTGATAAGATGGAAGCCTTCGGTAAGACTACCTGTATAGGAACTGTATAGGAGCCGTATAGGAGATAGGAGCTGGGTCATAGGTATCCTTAAATACCGAAATGAGGCTAAGAGGGCTGGTAAATTAGACCTCATTGAAGGATTTTTTCATGGCTCTCGTGGCCTCAACAGAAAATTAGAATAAGAGGGATAGCAGAATAGACCTCATTGAGGGATTTCTCATGGTCTCATACGACAAAAAAGGGATTCCCCAGAAAATATCCTCGATAGGTATCTTCAAATAATACAATACCAGGTCATAGAAATCCTCAAATACCGAAATGAGGCTAAGAGGGATAGTAAATTAGGCCTCAATGAGGGTTTTTTTCATGGCCCCCATGGCCTCAAAAGAAATGAGGTTAAGAGGGATAGTAAATTAGACCTCATTGAGGGACTTTTTCATGGCTCTCATGGCCTCAAACGAAATGCTAAGAGGGATAGTAAATTAGACCTCATTGAGGGCTTTTCTCGTGGCCCCCATGGCCCCATACGACAAAAAAATGGATTCTCCAGAAAATATCCTCGATAGGTATCCTCAAATAATACAAATACCAGGCCATAGGTATCCTCAAATACTGAAATGAGGCTAAGAGGGATAGTAAATTAGGCCTCATTGAGGTATTTTTCATGGTCCTCATAGCCTCAAAAGAAATGAGGTTAAGAGGGATAGTAAATTAGGCCTCATCGAGGGATTTTTCATGGCCTCAAACGAAATGAAGTTAACAGGGATAGAAAATTAGACATCATTGAGGGCTTTTCTCATGGCCCTCATAGCCCTCATGGCCTCATACGACAAAAAGGGATTCTCCAGAAGATATGCTCGATAGGCATCCTCAAATAATACAATACAGGTCATATGTATCCTCAAATACCGAAATGAGGCTAAGAGTCGTATGTGCGAGTCACTCGAACGAGCAATTGCTCGATAGCTTATTTGCTCGATGGAGTTCGAGTCGTTCGAGCAATGACTTATCAGTAACTGCTCGATAGACTCTTAGCTTTAGGAATCACATAGGCTTTCATGGAGGTTGTCTATCAGTTGGTTATAATCCAAAGGGGGCCTCTCAGTACTATAGCACTACGCGCTGCTATTGTAAGCCATGGTATGGCGGTCTTAAAAAGGATTCTGGGGGAAATCCGAACCATAAAAACCACTCTAGTTCAGTCGAATTTACCCCGGGGTCCTCCCTCGTTGCCTGCGGGCCTCTTGGTACCATGGAATGGTGGTCCTAAAAAAGATTCTAAAGGAAATCCGTAATAAATAAAGTTGTTTTTGGTGATTAAGAGGGATTGTCGGGTTGTTCGTGGTAATTAGATTTACTCTTGTTCAATCGAACTTACCCCCTGTGCCCCTCGGTACTATAGCACTACATGCTAAGTCGGTAAAATGTGGAATCCGTAGTAAATAAAGTTGTTTTTGGTGATTTGGAGTGATTGTCGGGTTTATTTTGGATAATTCTACGAATCGGGCAATTACTCTTGTTCAGTCTAACACGCCCTCTGAACATACCGCTGTCTTGTTGTAGGCCATTGGGTAACATAGCAACGACGTGCTACCATAGAAACCAAGATGGCGGCCTGCAGTATACAAAATGGCCGACGGAAACACGTATCACCCTAACAACACGCGCGCACTAGCACAATGTATCACTATGGGGATGACGTCACAAGATGGCCGCTCACGCGGGTTACTATGACAATACAACATGGCGCCACCAGGTCACGTGACTATGACGTCACCTCCCCCTCCGGCTCTCCCTCCGGCCAATAAGGCACGGCCGGGTACATACACTACTACTGGTGACAAATTTGTGATAGATTAACTAAAATTCACTTTATTTTATCATGTGGTTATAATATGCCCCAAAATCTGAAAATTACCTCAAACACTGATAAGTAATAGTGGTGAATTCCATGTGGACAATGGGAGAGCAACTAAAAATTTGATCTGCAATAAAACATTCAGTTGGGTTCACTTGACGATCCGGCCCAGTCCACTTAGCACTAAAATTTACAAAAACATATTTTGATACGCAGTGGCCCCAACTCCACTTAAATTTTTTGCTGGCCTCCGAAAACTTTGGGCCGATTCAACTTTCACAAAGCATAGAGTCCCCCAACCGCAAAACGATTGACAATATAGGGACTATACGCGCTACAAGAGCCTCAGATTCACTCTCAGAGCACTAAATTTTGCAAGATTTGCCACCTTCGCCGACTTCCCTTAGACCTTTACCAAACATGAAAAGCAGACGATACTTGCAAAATAAATTCTTGAATAACTATTTTTTTTTTCATTTTTTGTCTCAAAAACATAGGTTATGACCCCTCATTGGAACGAATTCGACGAGCTGGTTCCAAAGAGGTGTTATAACCTATGTTTTTGAGACGAAACAATGAAAAAATAATGAAAATTAATTGACAATTTTTGTGAATAGCGCTTGCCGGTTTTGGCCATCCGTTACGTTGGGTAAACGGTTAACTAGGAGCCTCCGGTCGTTGCACCCTCCTCCTACTTCCCTTTTCGGAAGTGGCAGGCGGGGGCAACGACCGAGGGAACCTAGTTAGGGCGAGGGAAAGCCCCCCCCCCCCCCCCCCGCCAAACTCCTACACAACGGTTTTTCAAATATCAACTCGCTCCCCACCCCCACCCCCACACACACACCTGGCTAGAACATCCCTATATAGTATTCTGGATATGTTTTAAAAAGTTGCTTCCAAAAAATAGTTCAAGAGTCCTCTTGAGGACGACCTTGAGATGAGTGAACATATGCCATACAAAAAGTTCGTAGTGTCGTGTGAGAGTCGTTTGACGAAAATTGCTAAAACAAGCTTGAAATTTGTGATGAATTTGGTTAGTACTGTTAACACTGAGTAGTGTGTTTACTGAAATTAGAGACTTCAACTTTTATTCCGGTTGCAGCCTACGAGAATGGACTTCCTTTTCGGAAGTGGCAGGCGGGGGCAACGACCGAGGGAACCTAGTTAGGGCTAGAGAAAGCCCCCCCCCCCCCCCCACACACACACACAACGGCCTTTCAAATATCAACTTGTCCCCCACCTGGCTAGAACATCCCTATATAGAATTCTGGATATATTTAAAATTTTGGCTTCCAAAAAATAGTTCAAGAGCCCTCTTGAGGACGATCTTCTGATGAGTGAACATATGACATTCAAAAAGTTCGCAGTGTCGTGTGAGAGTCGTTTGACGAAAATTGCTAAAACAAGCTTGGAATTTGTGATGAATTCGGTTAGTACTGTTAACACTGAGTAGTGTGTTTACTGAAATTAGAGAATTCGACTTTTATTCCGGTTGCAGCCTACGATAATGGACTTCCTTTTCGGAAGTGGCAGGCGGGGGCAACGACCGAGGGAACCTAGTTAGGGCTAGGGAAAGTCCCCCATCCCCCACCCTACACACACACAACGGCCTTTCAAATATCAACTTGTCCCCCACCTGGCTAGAACATCCCTATTTTGAATTCTGGATATATTTAAAATGTTTGCTTCCAAAAAATAGTTCAAGAGCCCTCTTGAGGACGACCTTGAGATGAGTGAACATATGCCATTCAAAATGTTCGTAGTGTCGTGTGAGAGTCGTTTGACGAAAATTGCTAAAACAAGCTTGGAATTTGTGATGAAATTGGTTAGTACTGTTAACACTGAGTAGTGTGTTTACTGAAATTAGAGAATTCGATTTTTATTCCGGTTGCAGCCGACGATAATGGACATCCTTTTCGGAAGTGGCGGGCGGGGCAACGACCGAGGGAACCTAGTTAGGGCTAGGGAAAGCCCCCCCCCCCCCCCCCTCTCCACACACACACAACGGCCTTTCAAATATCAACTTGCCCCCACCTGTCTAGAACATCCCTATATAGAATTCTGGATATATTAAAACATTTTGCTTCCAAAAAATAGTTCAAGAGTCCTCTTGAGGACGACCTTGAGAAGAGAGAACATATGCTTTATCTGTGAGAGTCGTTTGACGAAAATTGTTAAAACAAGCTTGGAATTTGTGATGAATTCGGTTAGTACTGTTAACACTGAGTAGTGTGTTTACTGAAATTAGAGAATTCGATTTTTATTCCGGTTGCAGCCTACGATAATGGACGCATGTCACAATCGAATTCTAGATCCCATTATAACAGTTTTTCATTTGTTTTATATCGGTTCCAATTAACACATTTTCAGTTGATACATTGCCTTCAAAAATATTTGTTCAGGGCAGTGTTACTGAAAAGTTGAAGTAACAAGAATCGAACGGATGTCACCATGGTAATGCCATGAAATGTATGTATAGGGCATAGCACAGCTGGTGTCAGAAAGAAGCAGTCCTCTTCCCCAATTAAGTGTTTCAATTCCATTTTAATGGTTTCTGTCACATCCTTTTGATAAAATGGACTGGAAGGTGTTTCCCCACTAGTCAGACACCCCGGCTGTCAAGCAGTTTATAGGGCCCAGATTATATGGTTGAGTGAACAGCTGTTTCCTTTGCGACTTTCTTTCGACAGGTAAGATTCTACAGTATGGCGGAAAGAAAACGAGCAGAGAATTTCTGCCAGATTGCAACATAGTCGCGATTAGGTAAAAATTCTCTCTCCATGTTTATTATCCCATTTAGGGGTGCAGTGGCTCAGTGGTTACGACATTGGACTTCAAACTGAAAGGTCCACGTTTCGAATCCAGCCAGGCGCAACTCGTTGTGTCCCTGAGCGAGACACTTAATCCCGACCGCTGGGGGCACGGTGGCGGTGTGTACTAAAGAGTACTGCACGTCGATCGCGCATTTGTTTTCAGCCAATGCTAACCCTGCTTGCGTGGAGTTAGTTGGGGATTCTGACAGGTGATCAAGTTCAGCTACGGTACTCATCAGTTTATAGCATGACAAATGGGGTGTCTTATTGATGAGGATAGACCGACTGGAAAAATCTTTGCTAAAAATGTACACACAGATTATCATGATAATGTGCATGTCCTGTGATTTGTATCAGATTCGAGGTGGTGTCCAGAATGGGATCTCAACAAGCCGGCTTTGCCGACGAGTTGTGATCCCATTTTTGGACACCACCGAGAATCTGATACAAATCACAGGACATGCACATTATCATGATAATTCATTTATCTAACAATTCTGTCACATAAACAGATTAAATCTTAACCCTTCACCCAATGTAACGGCCAAAACCGGCCAATGCTATTCTCAAAAAATTGCCAATTAATTTTCATTTTTTGTCTCAAAAACATAGGTTATGACCCCTCGTTGGAACGAGCTCGTTCCAACGAGGGGTCATAGCCTATGTTTTTGAGACAAAAAATGAAAAAAAATTAGTTATTCAAGAATTTTTTTTGCAAGTGTCGTCTGCTTTTCATGATAGGTAAAGGGTTAAATTATTTTCAAACATTTTTGCGACATAATGTTCGTCGACCACTGAAACGCGCATAGAATGTATCTATGTGCCTGTTATGATAGCACGTAGCGCTACCGGAAACGAGTCGTCTATATGATACGGAATCAGAATGAGACGTCTATATGATACGGAATCGGAACACATTATGTGATACGTACCGTTTCTCGTGGTTTTCAGGCCAAAATCTATATGATTGTTAGATAAAAGATCAGTTACTATATTGGACTCTCTGTCTGAATGGGAGATTGAAAATATTAACAGACATGTTGTACCGATTTATGTAGTGTCAGTAGTATATAACGTATTGCCGAGTCTGTGGAATATGAAAGCTCGTTATGATATGTACTTTGTTTCTGGTGCTTTTGTTGGCCTCCGAAAACTTAGACTACAGTTTTTGTAAAATGTATGTACTTTGTTTCTGATGCTTTTGTGTCAGAGAATAAACCCGGTGGTGTCGCCTCCTGACTTATCCCATTAATAAAGT
This sequence comes from Pictodentalium vernedei, assembly GCA_031216915.1. Taxonomy (NCBI): domain Eukaryota; kingdom Metazoa; phylum Mollusca; class Scaphopoda; order Dentaliida; family Dentaliidae; genus Pictodentalium; species Pictodentalium vernedei. The sequence continues at coordinate 695,085,355 of CM062297.1, forward strand.
AACACGAATTGTTTTTTGTTTTTTTTGTGACGTTCTGGATCATGAGTATGTAGAAGACGGAATATCCAGTGAAACCACAAAGCAGCGGTGAGTGACTGTCAAACGTTTCAGACTATCACCTTAACACAAGCAGGATTGGATTCTTGCTCAGATGAGTTCAAAGCGTGTGTTTTATACCTGTGTTGTTCCTTTTGTTCGTTGTTTTCATTTCTTTTTCTTTGAAATTTACTGTGCGGGCAGATTGGGGGTTTTTTTCGTTTTTTTATTGCGGTTTAACGACACGTACTGGCCGCAGTTCATATCGTGTCGGTGAGTTTTACGTTTGGAAGAAGCCGGAGGACCTCAAGAAAACTACCCAGTAGTGCTGAGTGACTGTCGGACACCAGGCCTGGCATTTTCACGAGAGCGATTTATTTGCTCGCCTACTGCTCACCTTAAAAAAAAATTAAGGAGGGCGAAGACCAGCCCTCCTGGCCTTAGAAAATAATGATTACCATAACAGCCTATTTCTAAAACCCACATCTTTTTTCGATGATGGAAGACTGTGTACCCAAGGTTCGAGACTGGATGGCCTGTCATAGACATAAAATGAATGACGATAAGACCGAGGTACTAGTCATATCGCGTTCAAAGAGTCCATCAAATTTGCAAATCAAGTCACTTGTTATCGGAAATTCTACACAAAATGTATCAAACAGTGCTCGTAACATTGGTGTGATATTTGACTCTCATCTATCAATGGAGGAAAATGTCAATACTATTTGCAAGCGATGTTTCATGCAAATTAGGAACCTGAGCTATCTTCGTCGTTACCTCTCCACTAAGTCATTGGAAACTGTAGTTCATGTTTTTATTTCATCCCACTTGGATTTTTCCAACTCACGTCTTATTGAGTTACCACAGTCATATATTTCAAAACTACAGAATATTCAAAATACAGCAGCACATATCATTACAGGCTTTAAACGCTATGATCACACTCTAAAATAATTTGGGTTAAAAATTAACCCAAATCGACTGGGTTGAGTGAATATTAACCCAATTGGGTTCATATTCACTCAACCCAGTCGATTGGGGTTAATTTTTAACCCAACTGATTTTAAAGTGCATATAACACCACTACTAAAAACATTGCACTGGCTCCCTGTACGACAGCGGATTATTTTTAAAATTTTGGTTTTGGTATTTAAATGCATTCATGGCTCGGCACCTAAGTACTTACAAGACCTTCTGGTAATTAAAAAACCTGAAAGGAACTTGCGCTCCTCCTCACAAATCAAGCTTCAGATGCCCTTCTCTAGGTCCACTTTTGTGAATAACAGAGCTTTCTTTTTCGCTTGATCTGCAGTTTGGAATAATTTACCAGTTCAGGTTCAGGCATCGAAAGATCTCAACCAATTCAAAAAAAATTAAAATCACATCTTTTCGGAGAGGCTTTTGACAGTTTGTAACCTGCTGACCTTCACGCCTTTCTCAGTCTGTTTATTGCCTTGATAGTCACGAGCTCATTGTTTACTTAACTGTACAGCGTTTTAGAGCACTTTGTGATTTTATGCTTTATAAAATTTCATTATTATTATTATTATTATTATTATTATTATTATTATCTTTCCAGATCTCTACTATGTTAATGGTCTCTGTAAGACGGCCACCCCCCCCCCCCCCCCCCCATATCTCCGGGACTCGTCGAGGCCCGGAGGTGTGGGAGGGGCAGGGTAGCCGTCTCACAGAGACTACCTTATTTACAGCACCAAATAAAATGGACAAAGCCCACATTTTGCCACTTTTAGCCTTTGTTAGCTTGAGAAGAGCTACTCGCTCCCATAGGCCATGCGAGGGAAGCGATTTTTATCTCTCTTGCATTTTTAAGAATGCAAGGCCTGGGACACCCCAGCACATTAACCCTTTGAACATTAGCTGTCACGTCTTTTCAGTGTTATCAAATAGAAGAGTCTATATTCGTTACTTGAGGGGAGACCCATCAATATCTTCAACGGTCAGCCTTGAGGCTGCAAGTTGAAAAGCTTAATTGGTATATCACACAAATTCACTGAGCAACCATCTTTTTGTGAATTCAGATCGTGTCACGATTCTGTGCTTGAAAAGAGGGCTTTCGGGTTCAAAGGGTTAACTGGCAAGACCAAGGTTAGCAAAGTTTGACGGCAAAGTTATGTTCGACGTGCTTTACCCTTTAGTAAACGGTAACACCACCGTACTCCCACATAGTCAATTGGCATAAGTTTCTTGTCCAAGAAAACAATACTGATGTGTTGGTCGAATCGTCGACCTTTCGAGATAATGTTCAGTATGCTAATCAATCGATAACTATGCTCCGTTTCGAAAGAATTAAAGCCAACTTAAGTACGATAAATCCCTATCCGCAGATAACATATATATCTATCCAGGTAAGTAGCGTATCAGCCAAATGGTTGTTGTTTTTTAAAATTGTTTTTGTTTCCAAACTGCTCTCAGGTCCTTGAAATAGTTAAAGATGGGTTCCTTTGATTAAATCTGGGATGGACCGCCATGTCTGCTTGGCACATAAACGTGCGTGCGAAACGCAATACTAATTTGTTTCTAAGCGTTGTTGTTTCTGTTTTCCTCCCGGTGTTTCTACCAAATAAAAAATCGTTGTCAGATACGCCAGTGGTACAAGGCTTTGTGTGACTGTAACAATATCCCATCATAGCACATAAGCTGCATGTCTGCTCCAGGCCCAGGTTAAAAGAGCAACGATACGCCGAACTCCCGTTTCGAGAGACGGCTAGCGAGTTCTCTAACTATATATACAACAACAGAAAGTCGGAAGGATTGGAAGGTGAACCTGTGTATAACGTCGAGTACTGACGAAGGATATCTGTAGATCGATTTGAACCATATTGAGAGCCCATTGCTCCAATGTGATGTCTGATCACTGACATACAAAAACTTTAGTGAATCAAAGTTCAAGGCCCTCCCTTGAAGCCGTATAGTAGGATCGTGACAACAGGATCCAGTTGCCACAGCAACAACTTGCCCTGGGCAGCCCATAGTGTGCCATGGAAGAAAGGTGGGCCGGTCAAAACGAGCGCAGCTACCCAAGGAGAGGGATTTCCTGGTATTCAGAATACCATTTCCCGCACTAAATTTATTAAATTTCATAATCCTTGCATATACGCAAACTTCATGAGAGATGTGGATAACATGGGCAGAGGATTATGTGTGTCATCAAACTCGTCCTGTGGTCAATAAGCGGAAACTACATCGTCCATAAGGCAGATCAAGCCCAGCATCTCTCGGAACAAACCCAATGTACTCCAAACCAGCCATGCGAACTATAGATGCCGATTTCGGTTTAGAAACCATGACGGAGAAGTGGCCCTCGTTCATTGAAGTAATGCCTTCAAAAATGGGCTGGTCAGACGAATCGCTACAACCATATCGCGTATAGAATGCTATAAAGGTGTCCGCTGAGCAAGAAACACTCTTCGAAGACTTTGGGCGATGCCTAGTACCTAAGATGTGGGAGGAGTCGCCGATCAGCACAGAATGGCGCGGTCGCAGCATAATCGAAGCTGATTGCTTCTCAAGAAGACGGCGTCCAACCGAGTTACGCGGCCTGGCGGATATTTTAGGCTGACTGGAAGTCTAGATCTCTGGGAGAAAATTAAAATGCTATTAAAGACCTAAGTTAAACCAGAGGATGGATGTACTCAACCTCCAATGTGTCCTCAGTTCGTCAGAAGGACACATAGCTGTAACCGGCTATGTCAGAGTGGTTTTCCTGAAGCCAGGATACGTCATATGGGTCGCGCGAAGCCTACAACCGACCCAAGGGAACTCCGCCAAGCCAAATGTCGTCTGATCCCGGTCGACTCGAGGTTCAGTGGACAACACCTCGCCAGAGCCAGAATGGCATCTTTCAACTCTGAACTGTCATCCGCAGACTTGCCAGGATAAAACCCGTTTAGCTCTAGGCGGATAAGGATCCTTTCGAAATACGTCCACGAACGACGTACAGTGGCACACGCTCCCATGGAGTGAAGGAAAGGAATCCGAAGAATACTTCTCATATCGAAAGAACATTCGAAGGAGGAAGATGGATCTGAGGCACACACATTTTGACTCCACTGAGTTGATGCCCAGGGACGCTGTGAACCTTTTGAGCCTGGTTTGGGCGGGATCACAGATCCGCGCAGTTCAAGGAACAGAAAAAGAGAAACCAGGCGACGACACAGACCAACCGACCGGGATGAAGCCAGGGAGAGTCGTCAATAATCAACGTCATCAAACCCGCCAGCGCTCACCTCCGGCTGGAGAACCACTACAGAGGAGATAGACACCGAACTCACAGAGTGGTGAGTTACAGAGAGTAGAACAGATTCGATCGTATCATTTCGATAAGGCGGAATATCCTCGGATGGAAACACGGAGAGCTGGCGGGGTCATGACAGTAAGTCACGTTAGAAGTTACAACAGTAGGCATTGATTCATGGGAAAGCCATTCCTATCACCAGGCCCCTCTTCACCAGCGTTACCTACTTAGGAAGAAACCAATCCAGAAATAGTCTTACTTCACCAAAAAGGCAAGCAAGGTTCCCATCAGAGGAACCTCTAAGGGTCCTGGTCCATCTTTCCCCGGGAGTGTGTGACTCGGCCCCGGGACCGAACGACCCGATCCTCAAAAAGCCCTAAGAAGTACGACCAGATTACAAACGGTCCACGGGGTTGCACGAAACACATCATGAATGATTGTCGTCAGTGTTTTTCGGCAATAAACAATTCGGTCAAAGAATAGTCCTTGGTGTGATAGAGATGAACCTCGCCAGAGGAAAAAGAAGCAAATAACCAGAACTTCAAACACCGTTTGTAAGAGGCAATACTGAGTACATCCTAAACAATGTTCATGGAAATGTTCGTCGAAAGAAACAAGCCGAGAAGCCCGTGTAAATTGTTAAAACATTGCAAGTGGTCACCACCCGAGGGTCATATTCCGCCAAATCGGCACTTTCAGTCCTGAGATTTCAAAGCATGCCTGACCACCCATTCTGATCGATGGAAATGAAGCCCGTTAGGCTGGCAGAAAGGTAGAAACACAGGTGGTGCATGTGCATTGTTTAGAAAATAGATACTGGAAGATACTAGAATGCCGGATCTCACCCGAATCGGTGTACTGAATCATGTGATTTGAAACAAATAACGTACTACTTACCTCTGTTCGATGGAGACGAAGCCATAATTTATAATTGAGAACAAAAACTGAATACGCGAGTATTCATTGTTTTTGAAATTAATATTGGCCCCCACCTGAGTGCTAAACGCCTGAATCGGTGTATTCGATCGTGAGATGGTGCAAAATATTTACCCAACTCCTGTTGATGACAGGGATAAAGCGACTTGTGCGGAACTGACCACGAAGGGGAGAAATCTTGGAAGACCGAATTGATTGTTTTGAAAACACTGGCCTGTAAGCGACTACAGAATTTCTCCACAATCGGAGCATTTGACCCCGAGTTTGAAAAAAAATCTGAACCATCGGTAACAGCTGTACTCGTCGCGAAACGCTATTTATCAGCGGATGGCACGGATAAGCTACCTTTTGAAAATGCTGACGCTCACAGAAATGCTATCACTATCACAGTTTTCAGAATTACACAGAAAAACCAACAATTTTGACTTCCCATTTATTTTTCTTCAATTTGCTTTCAACAGTTTTTCTCATACCTCTGTCAATTAAAGATGTTGACATCGTTGTCTTACTAAAAACATACCAAAAGACCAGGTGAGTGACACGACATTCGTGAAGATGCTATATAAGTAATGGGGAATATAGCTTGAAAATAGATGACATGTTGTTTTCGATGGTGTCAGATATCTAAAAATGTTATAACTTTTCCTTGTTGGATGTTCAAAACTGCGGAGCATTGTTCGTCATAAGTATGGGTGGATAGCAAAAAAGTGACAATTTATTATTTTGTTAAGATTTTTGACGACATCGAAATGTTCAAGCTAACTTTCTATTACTTAAATGGCACCTTATTGACTTATTCGTCTTGATAAAATTAATTGTGATAAGAACTTGAATATACTCATTTGTTAGGGTTAACCCTCTGCAAAACGATGCGCATTTAACGCATTTTCAAGAAGCACATTTCAGTATAGTGCATCTAGGAGTTTAGCCAATTCAGTCTTGTTTGACAGAGCTCAGTGAGTTCGGTCAGGCAAGATTGAGTTAGTCAAGTTTCTTGTTGCATTATGGAAAAAATGCAGCTTGCAGTATTATAAGTTATCTCCGCCAAGATGTATGGTATGTGGAGATTTAATACTTGGATGTCGGTTTTTAAACACCGAGCCGCGGGCGAGGTGTTTAAATGAGACATCCGGGTATTAAATCGGTGTTTAAAAACCGATATCCAGGTATTAAATCTCCATATACCATACACGTTGACGGAGATAACGTTTTTGTCCAGTTTGAAACACAATAGAAGCATAGTGGAAACAAATTTGTGCACACGTTTCTCACGCTCTGCAATCAGTTGGACCAAACGCGTGAATAATTGTTTTGTTTTTACAAACACAAAAGACAACAGATAGAGTTACATCCCTTTCCCATTGGAAACCCGTGAACATATCGGCCATTTTGTTATTAGATTTGCCCTTATTTCATTTTTTTCCTATTGTTTGATTTAATTATTCGACTATTTAATTTCTAACAGCAAAATATGAACGAATTGTCGGAAATCTGATGATATTTGTGACTATTTTCAGGTTTTTTGATTCGATTTTTATATCGAGGCGAGCAAAAGCGGAAAGCTTTCATTTAAACCATATACCCCCGATTGTTCGCGTGCGCTTATACCTGGCTGTTGCACACCCTCATATACCTTAAATGTTGGGTGCACCCTTTGCCATGGCTATTCGTCCAAGGCACCAATCAAAAGACAGAGTTTCTCGGGATATAGGGACAATGGTATATATCACACAGGGTTGGGGTATTCGTATTCAGTATTCGTATTCAGTCGTATGCGAATACAGTTTATCAAGTATCCGCATGTATTCCGTATTCACTGAATGTTATGAATACATGTATTCGTATTCGTATTCAAATACATTAAAATTTGAGCTGTATTCATGAATACATTTTGAATACTTTTTGAATACTTTCTATATTTTGGAATTAAAGAACCATATACTGAATAAAAGGTTTTCACAGATCAAGCCCATGGACTCCAGACAACAAATTCACACCTCATATCAATATTAAAGACTTAATAATCCCTGATATTATTTATTTTCCACCAAACACCTTGTCCGAAATTTATGCATTGAAAGCAGACAATAGACTTAATTATCAATTAACTTGTCACAATACAACCTATTTGTGTAACAATGGCCACATATCGCCATGGCTTTTTAAATTGTTGAAAACATGGACAATAAAAATAAAACAAAAAACTTGTGTTATTGGACACAACTTAGTTATTCAATGATATTATATTCTAAAATTCTTGGATTTATTTAAAGTTTTTCTATTTATCCATTATTTTACAGTGAAAACCCATATTTATTTATTTATTTGTTCCTGTTTAAGGTCACCTTTGTATAGCTCAGTATGTCTAATTATAATCGGTGAAAGCACGTAAATATTATACGAAAATACTACTGCTGTTAGCAAACTTTCAGCCAACAGACCTCCAGGTTTAACCATGAAGTGCATTGGCTAAAATTTACTAGTCCTTCTTATGTGGTGTCATTGCAATTGATACTTAACGTTCAGGAGTAAACGCCAGTCTGTGATTTTTTAGAGGTAATCCACTCACATTTTGTGATGTGTTGTCCATGGAGAGTAGTCTAATTACTATGACACCCATAGAGTGGATTTCCCGTCAGGTAATTACTTTCGTTTTCCAACAAAGCATGGTAAGCACAATTAAAGCTTCAGCTAAAGGATCATCAATTTAAAAATGACTTTTAACCCAACAAACAAAAAACTTAAAGGCCTTGCTATAAATACTTCTAATTTAAAAAGTATTCAAGTATTCAAAATCGTATTCATGAATACATTGTAATGTATTTGTATTCGTATTCAAATACATTTGAAAATTTGTGTATTTGTTTTCGTATTCGTATTCATGAAATTTCAAAGTATTCGTATTCGAATACATTTACAAAGTATTCGCCCCAAGCCTGATATCACATAATCACCATCAAATAGCCCATGACGGAAAATATCGTTCACTGCACGTCTAATACGGGAATGACGTCAGAAGTCAACGTCAAAGTGGCAACGTTGCGAGTGAGTTGGTTTCGGGGGTAGATATAGAATAAATAGGTACTAGGGCCAGTAACCAGATTTAAACCACAAGTAAGGTCAGGTTTTAACCATGAGGCTTGTCGTGTAGTTAAAATACTTATTCTACGAGTGGTTTAAATCTGATTACCGGCCCAAGTACCTATTTCTTTTATTTATGTTATGCTCTTAATAAATAATCGACTTTGCCACTTAAAATGGAGAAAAAAACGATACTTTCTAGCCCAAAACACCTCAGGTGTACCCCACATGTCAGTTTCATGAGAATGCGAAACGTGCGTATGGATGCATATTGAGAGGTGTGAGTGATACTCCAGTGTCTCACATGGGCTAAATTCACATCACTGAATATTTTTCTTCAGTTGAAGCTTTTTGTAAGGGGCTTTGGGATGTTGTATGAATTTTTTGAAAATAAATATTTATTACAAACAAAATAACAGTGCTTTGTTTATTACATTGGGAACTATGTTTTGTCCAAAGAACAAAAACGTCCGCCTCCGGAATTCCTGCGAAATTCGAATTTCATTCGACCACGTTTACAGCAGGAAGTTACTTAATTCTTTTGAATTGTGTTATAATTGATGTTAAATTTTGTTATTTGTATGTGGTTTCGATGGAAAAGAGTATTCAACAAATTATTCGGATTCACTGGCATTCGGGAGTCGCCACACATATTTACATTCTGTGCGTTGGGACTTTCTCGAGTTTGGGAAACGACTTTGTTGCTCGGAACTTTCCTAATTTCGCATGTTTTTGAACTGCTAGAACTGCTAGAAAACAAGTTCTGAATAACATTTGAATCTTGATTACTGGTTGTTGAGGTGAGTGCATTTGTGCTTGATATCGAGGTAGTACTCAACGCTCTGCAGCACTTCTCCTGTTCAGATTCCCCTGCGCTTATTTAGGCTAGATAGATTTTTATGTCCAGAAACAGTTGCAATGTAGATTGGGTTCACTTTATTTTCTCACATTTTTGTATGAGATGCTTCTTGGCACTGGTGTTTGTTAATTTTGTGCTCAAATTCGAATTCTAGACATTTTGGACATTATTGTTGATTGATAGTGTGGCTTCACCAACTCTCTGCTGTTTAAACCACAAGTCGAATAAACTGGTGACAGGCGTCGTCCTTGTTGCAATATAAAATGGTTCGTCCTCTTTACTGAATCCGATCAGACGCATTTTGGCATATAGTTTGTATATGTAGACGGGATTTCTCTCGTCGTCTGTCCCTGTGCTATACATACGAGGAGAAATTTCATGAAAATTTCTAATCTCTTGCCTGTTGTTCATTAAGAAGTAGATACTCCTTTCCTTTACTTCCGTGTAGTGTTACATCACCCCATCTTAAATTTTAATGTTCTTTTATTCCACGAAGTCCGAACTGGATTGAATTATTGAACCCTAATGTATTTAAGATTGAATCCGGTGTTGAATCTCCAAGTAGACAACAGCCGTGCAGCCAATCAGTTTCATAGTCCCTGGTGGGTTGGGCACGATTCGATTTGTTTCCTTTTGCCAATCGCTTCAGCTGCTTCTGTTTTGCGTTTAAATCTCTGCGTACGGTGTCGAATAAGTCATCGATTCTATTCATGATGTACGTTCCATATTTGTGCCTCTTTAGGTAGCTATCAATACTCGAAATTTGCCCTCTTAATGTACTGGGCTCATAGACACTGCCATCATTTCTTCGCGCACTGATAATGTAGTTTGCAACCAAAATGTCTAGCTTGCTGACAGGAATTTGCATTTGGATAAATTTTCTAAACATATCCAGATCAGATGTGATTTTTCAAGTGTGCCGCTGTTTCCTCAAAATTGTAATCGACAAACTTTGTTGAGTGTTCTTCTGCGCTCTCCGTCGGCAATTGGGACTCATTAATCCCACTACCTTAATGGGTCGCGGTGGCGTTGCAGTAACCGATTCTCGTCAGATCACCGAAGTTAAGCAACGTCGGGCCCGGTTAGTCCTCGGATGGGTGACCATACGAGCGATCCATTCGGACTTCCGCGTTGTGTCCTTGGGCAAGGCACTTAACCCCGATTGTCCACATGGGGGCACGATAACGCCGTGTACTAAAGCGTACTGCACGTCGATGGTGTGCATGTCTTCAACCAATCTAACCCTGCCTGTGCTGCAGTGCGGAGTTACGATGTTGGGGAGCAGGCAGCTGCTCGCCGTTGCTATGTGGTTCTCTCCGGGTACTCCGGCTTCCTCCACCCGTAAAACTGTCACGGTCATGATTAGCCATTGTGCATAAGTATGCGACATTAAACACCAATAAATAAATAAATAATAATAAATAAATACACACAGTTGATGCTGTATCAGCATGAAATTCTAAGCTATTACAGTTTTGTTCTTTAGTTTCTGCTGGAGTGCTTGAATCATTGGAATGAATACATTTTTTTGAAGAAATTTGACCAATAGATTCAGCAATAATTGGGCCGTTCATAGTGATCATTTCTTTTGACTCTTTCTGCAAATTCTGGCTGGTTGGCTGAGTAACTGAAGTCAGTGAAGACATTTTCGTAATTGAATTCTTCTTCAAAATCACTCATCAACTTCTCGTCATTTAAAATGCCCTCCTTATCAGTGGCGAAACTGAAGCTACCATATGTTTCGTGCATATTTGATATAAATTTCATTTGATGAAGCGATGACTAATTTTTCGTAATTGTTTATTTGTAGACGAGCGAATACATGGGTTTGTTTTGTTTCTGAGTCTGTGGGCAGTACTTTCCTTAGTACGTGATGCTTGATTGACAGCTACAAACACCGTCAAAGTTGATTGCATTTACCTCGCTTTTTCAGTCAAATTATTATTAACAATTCTTAAATTTTATTTTAACCCTTTACCCAACGTAACGGCCAAAACCGGCCAGCGCTATTCTCAAAAATCGCCATTTAATTTTCACTATTTTTTTCATTTTTTGTCTCAAAAACATAGGTTATGACCCCTCGTTGGAACGAGCTCGTCGAGCTCGTTCCAACGAGGGGTCATAACCTATGTTTTTGAGACAAAAAATGAAAAAAATTAGTTATTCAAGAATTTTTTTTGCAAGTCGTCGTTGCGCTTTTGAAATGTCGTATACCGGGTTTTTCATATTTTACAGGAGAGACAAAAAACTGATTATTTCCAATATTTCATGACCAAAGCAAGACAAAATCGGTATGTCGGTATTTTTTCGCGTTATTTTCAATTGGAATAGCATTTCAAACGGATTGGAGGTCGTAAGCGAGAAATTCAGATGTATACGACATTTCGAAACCAAAGTTTATACTCACCGACGGTATACGACGTTTATACGACATTACAGATTGAAAAGCTTACCGTATCTGCTTTTTTACGACATTTCAAATGAGCAACCTGTGCACTAAACTTCTAAATAAATGACAATTTTCCCTTGGTTTTTGCTTTTTAGCAACTGCAAAAGTCACGAAAACATATCTAATGACTCCTTCACTGGAACGAGCGAACTGAGCTCGTTCCGTAAGGGGTTATAAGCTATGTTTTTGAGACAAATATTGAAAATCATATTAATATTTTAAAGCCGATTTTGGTGAAAAGCGCTGGCCGCTTTTTGGCCGTTACATTTAGGTAAAGGGCCAAAACAAGGTCACGCATAAAACCCCCCAAAATACCTACAGTTTTTGTGTGCGTACAACGATCATCTCATTCGTGACTGCAGGGAAATCTAACTTTTCACTCAAGACATTCAGCTGCTCATGAAAACTTATATTTCTTTGCCGCTACTCATGTGATAATTCTGGTAGTTACACAAAAACCATAAGTATCCTCTTTATACTTCATTAAATTATGCTGAAGGACCTTGTCCCTCTAGCATTATATAATGGAGTATGAAATACCAAACGCAATAACCTATAACGCTACCTAATCTCAATGACTGCTTTTCGGATTTCATACTCCATTAGATAATACCGGAAGCCTTGCCAGCATTATCTAATGGAGTACGGAACCCTACAGAGAATAACTCATGCAATCCGCTCTCAATTTTCTCGTAGTTCTTAAAGACTAAGAAAACAACAAAGACGACAATATCTTTTGAGAAAAGTCTGTATATATTGAAAATGATGAAATGATGCATGTATGGGGGAAACCCATCCTCAAAGTGGTCAAATTTACAATAAAAAGGAGATAAAAATTTCGTTACTTTCAGCCACAGTCACTCAATAAACAGAATCTGGAACAGGATTGGGAAGGAGGGGGCGAGTGCAGAGTACCATCTTGTTCCAGCAAGTCACAAACTAAGAAAAACAAGCTCTACCACAAGTTACGCATGGACCTTGAATCATCGTATTAAATAAATGCTAGAAAATTTCGTTCTGGATTGCTCGGGCTATCGGAGTAAAACATGGGTGTTAGACGTTCACGTGTGAGGCACGCTTTTATAGAACGCATGATAATCAGTGGGTATAACTTGCTTGAGGTCCTGCAGGTCTTGATATTTAGAAAGTTTTATGGAAATGGGACCAATGTGTCGCTTTTGTACATTTAAATCTGCCGCTTCGTCTAGTAACCACGAAGAACCCCTTGTCTTTTTCCCTGGAACATCGTTATAAGAATCGTGAAAGCTCACTTTATATTGAACTCGACCATCCGGAGAGTATTTTAAACAACGGATATCAGTAACGCTCTTGTCCCCGGGCCTAATACCAGGACGAATCGAAGTGTACATTAATTTTTGCATCCCTATATTTGCCAAAGAAAGTGTGCGATAAGTATTTGATCTTGTGTGGTTGTTTCCTTCTGGCAACACGCATAAGTTCAACATAATTATGTGTGGAGTAAATAGGCCTTCCATGAATTGCGCGTTCAATAGTCGAATGCACACTGTCTACATCCATTTGCGTATGCCCTTTCCCTAGGTACTTTTGTTCAATAACTATTCCCCTATCAACTGACAGCTTGAGAAGAACATTAGAGAGAAATACGTTCCGGTTTTGGTTTGTGTAACCATCGCTGTAAATTGTCACATGTTTAACATTCTCTGGCAATGTAGAAACATAATCAGATAAACACGAAGCATAGGAACCAGCAATTAAATCGCCTTCACTTTCATGCCATACATAGCATGTTGCGTCTTTCGATACCAAATCAAAGACCGTGTAATTGTGTCAATTTAGTTTAGTTTTGTAGTAAATCGCACTGGCCTTCAATGACGGAGATAGGGGTACACTCTGTTTGTCTCCCGCAATGACGCGAGAGGTTGTGTTGTCCACATCAGCAGCATGTTGTTTGTCGCGCTCTTTCTCCTCTCTGGACCGGGTTTTCAGAGCAATTTGGGATGCATAAACATTTTCACCCATGTTGCCCACAGTGTACGAGCAACAAATATCGCACTGATCCTTCTTTGGTCTAAAAAGAGACAAATTCATACTGTCGAAAGTGTTTGTAAAGGTTTTGCGGCTACCTGCCTCGTTACCTTCCTCTTTCATCTTTTCGCAAAACGCTCTATACAAATCGGGCATTGACTGGAATATCGGTTCAAGATATAATTTAGACGACGATTTTCTGCAATAGTGTGACTCCATTTTCGACAAGGCGTTAAGGAAGTTTTTAATGTTATCAGTTACATTTCTAGACCTTTCATTCGTCTTTGCGCTTGTGGAGGACGCCGGTATTGCGTTCTTGTATTGCTCTATCCAGGTGTAGAGCGACCTCTCCCCAAGGCCGAGTGTACCGAGGAAAAACGACTTGCACACCCTCATCATCAAATACCTTTCTTGAAATGATATTTATATGTGTTGTTTCGTCTTCCATCTTGAGTTTGCACATTTTCTGCATCGCACTTAACAACAAGGTTTGTTATATAGATTTGTTTTTCTTCCCATGACATATTTTGCCAGAATGCTGTAAATAGACGTTTTCGATCATCGCCGCTAAATTCTTGACAATGGTTCTTAAATTTACAGAGTTCTCCGCATTTCACTTTGTTCATTTTTCGTTCTTGTTTTTTTACTTTTTCATTTGTTGACCGTTTTTTTTAAACGTAAGATTCCCCAGTCATACGTTTCCGTTTCTGCACATTTATTCTCTATTGTTTCAGGGTAGATTTTTTTTTTCGGAGTCAGTTCACAGTTTGCTATTCGGGGGGGGGGGGGGGGTTGTCGATTGTATCATCAACACACAGAATATTGTCTGAACCATTCGAAGAGGAGTCGGAATCGAGAATTCGTGTTTGAAGCAGGTCGGTTGTCATGGAACTGGTCTCCGGTGCTGTTCTCAATCCCGCTAGTTCGACAGGAACAGAACTCGAAATGTCCACTACCGTGTCATCCTTTCTGAAGCTAATTCGTCTTTGTTTTACTCGGCGTCCACTCAGTATCAAGATCTGAATTGTAGTGAGAACTACCAGACTTTGGGCTGTCTGGAATTGTTGAATGTTTGACGTGAGTAGACTCTTGAATAATTTCTGTTGCAAGACACGCGTGGTCAAGAGGAGCCGCATATTTGCTATCTTTGTTGCGGACAAGTTCACGGTGATTTACAAGGTTTTTCTCGGGCGTATTAGTGATGGTTTTGCCTTGAATGCGGTGCGATTCATAAAACATCTCACTATCTGGCTGATCACAAATATAACATTCGGTGCCTACTTGGGATGACACTGTCGGGAGTGATGATGCACTGTCTGTCACAGAGCTACCGATGTCTAAATTGCATTGGTGTACGCGTGTTTTGTTTGGCGTTTTAACAATCCGCCCGCCTTCAATCACGTAAGAGGTGATTGAGGATCTAACTTTGTCTCCGGTCACATTTTTAGTCGGTGCGTGAAGTTGATCTCTTCCATGAGCGTTTTGCGTCAGCGCAATATTTGACGCTAGAGCGAGCTTGAGGAGCTGCCTCCCTCTGGAAAATTGACTAACAGCCATTACGACAGTTAGGGTGAAACTTATGCTCTACTACATCGAGGAGCATAATGTCGAGGTTGCTAAGAGTGGATAAGTCTCTCCCCACATATACCCTCATACTGGTGGGGTCGAGGAGCTTCCATGGAAACGTTTGAAGAACCTAATGGTCTAAGACCCACTCTAGAGCTTCAGCTGCTTTTCTGACCTTGTAATCGCAGACTTTATTGCCGACTCGTTGACGTGTACCTGGCTGAATTTGGTGGGAAACTTTCATGTGGTAATGATCTAAAGTTGTATTGTGAATTTTTTTTTTTTTTTTCGCTCAGTTTTAATAACCTAACCTTGCCCGAAAAAAAATTAAAATGCCTTAAAATGCATTTTTTTCCAGACTTGGAGGGGGGGGGGGAGGGGGCTGCAACTCCCCACCTGGCACATATGGATGCAAACTCTACTCCCCCTTCCTACCCTCCACCCCCGTGTTTAACCATAAGTCACCCGCTCCGCGGTGCATAAGGACCTGATTTAACAATCAAATATAAATAAAACAGATAACAGTTTCGTTTCTTATCAACTGTGATTAAGTTTGGAAACTTATAATTTGGTGAGTGATTTCGCCCGCATTAAATGAGTGGCTTCGACCCTGGGGGAAGGCACTTACAAAACTGCCTGGGGACGACTGCATAACCAGCGAAACTACTCGCCGGGGAGGGGAGGGAGGGGGTCACTGAAAAAGGGGTGAAACCACCCATTACCTCTCTTACTCTAGTTTGGTCAATTTGGCCAGTTCTTGATAAGGCTTTTGTACAGGATCAGGAAGCCAAAAGTCATCTGCGCAGTTTGTCGACAGATCAACACAAGTTGATAGTGTTTTGGCGACAGCATGATGGTTTAGGGGAATCCATGTGTATCTCGTAGTATCGTGGGTCGCTCGATTGGAGATGTAAAGGGGCTCGATCAATTATTGTGCCATATCCACAAATCAGTTATTGGGTGTATGTATCGTTGTAATAGCTATTTACCAGCTCTCAAATTGTAGTCTTCTGAAAAAATAGTTTATTGAGAATTCACAACAGAGCCTGGTTGTACTTGCAGTCACAAATCACGAACAACGCTTAATAATTCGCGGTGGAAAACTTGACATTATAGCATGACGTCAGTTACAAAATGTCGTATCACAGCATGATGTCAGTTTTGAAATGTCGTACAGCAGGTATACGACAAAGTGATACAACGCAAGAACAATTCTGAAATGTCGTATAGCGTATACGACATTTCAGAAGAAAAAAAATCGCATATGAAGAAAATTGCAAAATTAAAATAGGCCTAAAAAAAACAGTTTTAAGGGTTTTTTCTGGACGTGTTGATTCTTTAGACGTATTAGGACTCGTAGAATTCGAATCTGTAAAAAAGTGATTTGGCGCGAAAACGCGATATACAACATTTCAAAAGCGCAACGACGAAGTGTCGTCTGCTTTTCACGTTAGGTAAAGGGTTAAATATTTAGTTGTAGGTATTTTAAACTAAACAAGTCATTGCACTTAGTAAATAGTACCGCAAAATGTTGTGTGTTTGAATGAAACATCGCGAAGTGTGAATGTATCAAAGTCGGAAGATTGGGTCATGTCAAAGGTCAAGTTAGATTTAGTCCCTGCTCTTGGTGTAAATTTCTGTAATGGGATTGCCACTGGAAACGTTTTAACCGCAGTAGTAGCTTTACACAGGTAGTGGGATTAAAAGCTAAACTTTAACCCTTTACCTAACATGAAAAGCAGACGACACTTACAAAAATAATTCTTGAATAACTATTTTTTTTCATTTTTTGTCTCAAAAACATAGGTTATGACCCCTCGTTGGAACGACTCGACGAGCTCGTTCCAACGAGGGGTCATAACCTATGTTTTTGAGACAAAAACTGAAAAAATAATGAAAATTAATTGGCGATTTTTGAGAAGAGCGCTGGCCGGTTTTGGCCGTTACGTTGGGTAAAGGGTTAACATACAGGCTTTTCACAGGTAGTAACACAGGTGAGCATGGTATAAAATTGAATTAATCGTCCCATATTTTCATTAACTGTCTTCCTAATACAAATAGCAGACTGCATTTGCAGAAAATATTTCCTCCATAACTAAATATTTTCATTTTCTTCTCGACAACATAGCTTATGGCCCCCATTGGAACGCGCTCTACACGCTCGTTCTAGTGGGAGTCATAAGCTGTGTTTTTGAGGCAAAAATTGGAAAAAAAGAATAAAATTTGGATGACGATTTTTGTGAACAGCGCTGGACAGCTATAGTCGTTACGTAAGTTAAAAGGTTTAATTACACGTTATGTGATAAAAGTAATTTCAAATTCGTCACGATTTGACATGTAAAAATTTCTGAACCTCGTTCACTATAATCGATCTGAGCCTCGGTAAACCTCAGCTCAGATCGATTTTAGTGAACGAGGTACTGGAATGTCATAGGAAATCGCGACTCGTGACAATGGTCAGTGCTCAATTACTCATTTAGAGATTCTCTATTTCGAAATCAGTGTGCAGCATATTGAGTCCGTAAGTTACAGTGGTGGGGGTCTGAGTGACTACTGATCGTGAAATAAAAAAGCGGTGATTCTGTTTAATGATGTGACTCGTTAATTCATTTCAGAAATGAGTTGGTTTGTGTTTTTCCAGGTGACTGAAGCTGCTTCTTTTACAATTGAGTAATATGTCCTCGTATGGAATGGGATGAGCATTATTATATATCTATCAGTTGCGGTATGCTACCTATCACTGATTTCGAGCGTGAATGGCGATGTATCGTCAGAAAAGAAAATCGGTAAGCGTTCTACTTTGTTTCGTTGATGTATGTTGATGACATGAAAGGGCCTACAGTAAAAACTAGAGTCCTGTCATGAAATGCGCACAAATAGCACGTCGATCTGCGCGTTAATCTACGCGTTATGACCATAGTAAGGCTAGAAAATTCTGTACATATGACCTGTGCACAGGCAATGTTTCAGCCAATGGACCTCCGGGTAAACCGGAGGTCCATTGGCAGAAACACTGCCTATGTTTGCTATGAGTAACCTGGTGAACCTGCCGTGCTTTGGATGCCATTCGATATGGCAATTGCGCGCAATTCCTACGCGCAATTAAGCCTAGATAAGCGCACAGCTCGTGACAGGACTTCTAGTTTTAAGTGAACCTGTAGTGTCATTTCCATTGGTAGATCTGTGGCTTGAATTTTATTTGCAATGTTGTTCAGATTGGCTCTATGCTATGCAACCAGGGTGTCCTTTGTTGAAATACCAATGTACATATAATTACTGGGCCTGTGTCGTACACTACAGTTTCTCACACATTTGCATTTCCTGTGGGCGTAGATAGCTTTTCGCAGATGGAAGGGGAGTAAGCCTAAATTTTAGGACACATCAATAAAATTGTTTGACAGATTTCAGACTGGGCTACCACGTTTCTACCGTTTTTGGAACCCAACATGTGTTAGTTATCTGGAATAGGATTCAGTTTTAAAATGTACGTTTTAGCCTAAATATCAGTAATTTCTCTTCCATTTTTTCAACATTTTGTTAAGCAGCTGGTTGAATGGAAGTCATCTATATTACTGGCATAGTTTTAGAATACATACACGATGTCATGTCTTAGTTTAAACATAGACTTTGGTTGTGAAATTAGGTGCTATAAGACAATAATTTGGTGTCCTTCTTCAAAAATCAAAAACGTGATTGGTCAGAAGGTCAGTTGAACGATTGGACAGGCATATTCTCGTAACTTTCGTTTGTACTGGACGGGCTTTTTCGGTGGTCTCATCGTTGTTTTCTTGGTATAAACTCGTTCATCAATAGTTTCTAGACGAAACGTAACATTTGAGGTATGCAATGACTGACCCGTGACGAACGTTTACCTTTGGCACGTTGGAAGCTGGCAACAGACAGACTGCAGTGGCTCAAATTCTCACCGTTACTCAATGGGTGATTAGCAGGTTGTGGTCATGCTACCGTCAGACAGGCAATGTTGATGACAGGCGTCGGTCAGGTCGTCCAAGGGTGACATCTACTAACCAGGATCGTCTCATCCGAACCACAGCATTACATAACCGCCATCAAAGTGCCTCAGAAATTGGACAGCAGCTGCGCCAAGCAACAGATGTGCGAGTCAGTGGTCATAGACAAGCAGAACAGCATTACATGTCATCCAAGGGCGTGTGACAGGGCAGTACTACCGTGACAACATGTTAGCAGCTCATGTGGTGCCATATGCGCGATGTCACGGTCGTCGATTCATTTTCCAAGATGACAATGCAAGAGCACACAGGGCCCGTGTCGCAACAGAGTTCCTCCAGGAGCAGAACATCACTACACTGCCTTGGCCAGCACTAAGTCCAGACCTTTCACCAATCGAGCACGTCTGGGATATGTTTGGCAGGCTCCCACGGCAAGGCCAGCACCCCCCCCCCCCCCCCACACACACACCAAGGTCCAGGAAGTCTCCACTGCACTGCAGGAAGAATGGAATATTATCAGTCAGGCTGAAATTGGACATTTGGTGAGGAGTATGCCACATCGGATCAGCGCTTGTCACGCGAACCGAGGAGGATTTATAAGGTATTGAGGTCTTATACTGAATGTGGTAAATGCTCTGACTGACCGCCCATGTTTTCTACCGCTCAGTGCGTGGAATGTGTGCTTGTCACGGACCCTTCTATCGCTGAAATCGTTCACCAGATGTCACAGTGCAATGCCTCAACTGTCTTTTTGATGAAAATATAAACATATTTCTTCATATATCTCACTTTTACCAAATATCCCCTACTTATTTTGAATAGAATAAGTTTTTGGACTATATTCACTATAATCCCGACTGACTAATAGTCCAACTACATAATCAATGCATACCTTCAATGAAGGCATACCTCTATGGTGTAGCTAGATTATTTCTTAAGTCGGCACTTGAGTCATCACATTAAACCCGAATTTGTGCCTTGCAAGTGAACATCCTGTCTTATTCCAACTTGCAGATTTAGTTACAACATAAAGATCTAACAAATAAATATATGTATGCCTTGGGTCATTTGATAATCCATGCTTGCTTGGTCCTTATTTCCTTACTCAACTCAGTGGTTAGAGCATTGGACTTTAAATCTAAAAGTCAACGGTTCGATCCTTACCTGCCGTTACTGCGTTGTTTACTTACGCAAGACACTTAATTCCGATTGCCCTCTTGGGGGCACGGTGGCGCTCTGCACTAATGCGTAATGCACGTCGATGGTATACTTACCTTCAATCGCTAACTTTTTTGTGCAGAGTTAGTAAGTTGAGATTCTGACAATTGCTCCGTGGCTGTCTCCCGGGTACTCCGGCTTTGTCAACCCGCAACATTGTCCAACACGATGTCGCCCATGTCTTTGCAAGTGCCGTTAAATTCCAACAAGCGAACAAACACTTTCCTTACAGAACACGAATAACAGATGGAATTTTCAAAATACTCTATTGAATGAGTAAATGCGCGTTCCATTGAGCAGGTACATTGGAGGCAAAGATTTTAGAACAAATGAACTTGGATAAGAAACTTTTTTAAAGCGCTTCTGGAATAATGCATCTGTCGGGAAATGAGTTGTCGTTCTTGGACTTACTACTACAGTTTGATATTTGCGGTATTGTATGACGCGAATTGATTGCACATTTTCACATTCTCCTTGGGAAGAACACCTAGGTACCCCTACATCAAACTACCCGTATCGGGTGACATGATAATCAACATCGACTTGTACTCGACACATCACACGAAGTAACGACATGATCGCTGACAACGTTTTTGTGCAATTTTGACACACAGTTTCTCACGTAACAGAACGCTTTCTCATTAGTGGGATCGCAGGTTTGTCTGCGCATACCATACGGAAGTAATTTAAATTAGGCTCCACAGATCAAAAGAGTGGGATGGAGAAAACTTATTTATTGGTTGATGGCTACCCATTGGCTGTCATGTCCAGAATTTCTCCTTCGCCAAAGTTAGCAACTGTATTTATCGGTAAATTAGTTTGAGATCCTTGGATTACTGGCTTCTTAATCAATTACCTTAGTTTTCGATGGAATACTTCATCAGTTCAATATTTGCTTTCGTTTTTGGTTTGGTTTTTATCATTTTGATGGGTTCCCTTACTCACAAGAAGCATACAGAGACAATTCTTTCAGTGCCATGTTGATACAGGCTATCTTCCCACGGTGAAATATGATAGTATAATAATTGAAAAAATAGATCACTAAAAGACAAGATACACGGGTCTCTAAAAATAATCATATCGGTTTTTTTAACTAGGCATGGACCTCCTTCAAACGTGGGGATAAGAGGACGATAGGGATCAAGAGATAGAGAATTAATTTAAATTTCTAATTTTGGTATTCAACTTGAAATGAAACTGAAAATGAAACAGAAAAAAATAACCGAGAGCAGGAAACAAAAGCCGTAAAAAACGGTTAGATATTTGAAGATAACTAGGAACAGTGACGGCTTAACTGATTGAGTGCTGGAAACCAATATCATGGCTTTCACAACAATGAGGGTACCAGTACAACAGCCAATATTCTCCTTGCTTTTGTTCCATATTTAGTCAAATGCAAATACTATTTTGTTTATACAGATTTATACTATTACAAATTATTGGAGAGTGGCAATCGGCACTCTCCAATGAGTTGTAATAAAAAACATTTTGGGGAACGAATTGAGACCACAAAAAAAATAATACGGTGCGAACTATGCGCTGCGTATTGTCAACAATTGTGTTAAGGTGCTACAGAAGTGAAGGGAAAGTTAGCTTGAAAGTAGGTGGCATGTTACTTTCGATGTGGTAAAAAAAAATAAAAAATACAATTTTCCATTTATTTGTTGTTCAGTTTTGTAAAGAGTTGTTCATAACTACGGATGAACAGCAAATACGTGACAAATTATTATACTTTTTAGACTTTTGACAACATCGAAAATAACCTGTAGCCTATTTTCAAGTTAACTGTCTATTACGATACAGCAGATTGATATCTTAATGTTTTAAAGGTGAATTAATTACGTGTTATTTATTGATTGGAAATAACTCTAACCGGATCCAAAAGAATATCTTTGTATCTAAATGAATAAACGGACACCACATTACATCAACGGTAGTCTGTGCGCAAACTCCAGGATGAGTTTCTAAAACAAACAACCCTTACCCACCTCGAATTCCTTACCGAAATTGACTGGTGGCCTGAGAGCTGGCTAACTCAGACCTTCACGTGTATTAAAGGGGCATTTGGTTTAAAACAGAACGCGGAATCGCGCACAAACAAAGGTAAACAAAGTGAAGTAAGTGTCTTGGCTGAGGACACGATGATGCAACTGGCGTTGTTTACATTCGCATTCTCGATTAAACGTCCGACGCACCATACAAAGAATCAATGGCTTTCCATGGATTCAAGGGTCTTCACAGACTATGAAAGGCAATAAAATCATTTGGGTCTAAGCCACCTGAGAAACCTATTTACGATAATTTGGAGGGATTTTGTTTTGTTGTTTTTTGTTTGTTTGTTTGTTTTTGGTGGTGGGGGGGGGGGGGGTTGTTGCTGGTCTAACCATCAAGTGACTGTTATTGTGTTTTTGAACTGACACACCGAGCACAACAGCAGAGCCCTGCTGCGTTGGCTGAAGGCACAATGAGCACCCCAGTTCCACTTAAACAAGTGGGAGTCAAGTGCCTTGATCAAGGATACTACAACGGGCGGGTGGGGACTTTACTTACCTTCCGGTCGCAACTCCGGTGCACGAACCAGCGAACCACTGCGTACGCTGAGATTCCCATGCAGTTGACGAAAGATTTTTTTTTTCCACGAGCATCGAATACGCACAGGGGCGATGTGTGTTTCCTTAACGCTTTACCCAAAGCAAGGGATATCAGAATTTATCACTTTAACCCTTTACCCAACGCAGACGATATCAAAATTTTTTTATTTTAAATATCATTTTTTCAAATTTTTCAACAAATTTCAACAAAACCATATCATGTGACCCCGCGTTGGAACGAGCTCGTTCAAACGAGGGATCACATGGTATGGTTTTGTTGAAATTTTTGGAAAAATAATATTTTTTCAACTACTGAGTTTGCATATTATGCGGGCGGATGCGGGCGGATACGGGACGATGCGGCCGATTCGTTGGGTAAAGGGTTAATTGTTGCTTTTCAACATTATAAAAAATCAAAAAAATATGAAATGTGATCCCCTGACTGGAACGAGCTCGACTAGCTCGTTCCAGTGATGGGTCACATGATATGGTTTTGTTGAATCTCTTTTTTTTAACTGCTTAAGTTTTAAATTACTCGGCGTTTGTGGCCGATTCTTAACCCCTTGTTTACTCTTATGATGCTGTTTTGGATTAGTTTTAACCCTTTACCCAACGTAACGGCCAAAACCGGCCAGCGCGATTCTCAAAAATCGCCAAGGAATTTTTATTATTTTTTCATTTTTTGTCTCAAAAACATAGGTTATGACCCCTCGTTGGAACGTGCTCGTCGAGCTCTTTCCAACGAGGGGTCATAACCTATGTTTTTGAGACAAAAAATGAAAAAAATTAGTTATTCAAGAATTTTTTTTGCAAGTGTCGTCTGCTTTTCATGTTAGGTAAAGGGTTAAGCCATGTTGAGTCGACGCAAAGAGAGAAGAGACTGGGAAGGCTTAATTGGCGTCGTTTTGGGGTTTTCGTTTTCGTTGGTGGAGACTTTATCAAAGTGGATGGTGTGCTCGTGTCTTGTCCGCGCAGCATCAGCTTCCCCTTCTATTTATCTCTCGCTTACGTTGTTCTTCTTCATTCTCGTGGAGGTATCTTCGTAAATCCACTCATTACCGTTGCGTTTGGGTGTTTCTCGTCCATTTACATGGATGAGCACGCCCTTTCTCGATGGCCTTCGAGAGAGTGCCACCGTGCTCGGTTTTAGTTAAGGATAATAAGCTATATTTCTTAGGCATGTATTCAAAAGATTATAACATTTTAATGACCAGTTTTGTGAATATTGCTGACCAGTCATGGTGGTTACTTCGGTAGAGGAGTGTAGAAGTGGTTAGTCAATGTTAAAACTTAAAACTTACTGAGAAAATGATATGTGACTGGGGTTAAAACTAAAAACTGAAGTAACAAAAGTAGACAACAGTTAGGGTTTTCTACCGGGCTTTGGAGTGACAGTGGCGTCTGAATAGTTGATGTCTTTTGGTGATTTTCATTTGTTTCAGTGCTGGTGAAGGATGAAAACCAGGACGTAAATGACGAACTCTTGGCGATGCTAGAGCGCGAAAGTTGCGCGACCGTAAGAACTGTTCGATTGCCAAAAAATCTAGAAAACGGCGGCTATGAGACATTCTTGGGTAGGTACTTTGATGCCTTTATACCCGAACTTATCCTTCTAGAATCTTCACACTTGATAACTTGGAAATTTGCGCATGTGTACAGATACCAGTTTAAACTAACTTTAGTCGAACATTTTTAAAAGAATCAAGTTGTGGATTTTGTGAAGTGGCCACTAGATTTAAAATATGCTCTTGTCTTCATACTCTTATTTCACATTGAAGAAGAGTGTTTGTGTTTCTTGCGGGAAGGGGTATTTTATTTATTTATTTATTTATTTATTTATTTATTTATTTATTTATTTATTTATTTATTTATTTATTTATTTATTTATTCTTTTTTTCTGCTGAGATGATCTTCTGATTTCTTCTCTTCATAGGGGTTTCGATATAGTTTTTCCAATAGGAGAAAGGCAGATAATGAAGGGAGGGTTTTTAACTTTAAATAGTTCATGTCAAAAATGTAAAAACACCTTCCAACAAGATGTCTCGAAATCAAATGGATACATTTGAAAGATGGCGTATTGTTCACCTTGTTCACCTTGCGCTGATTTTAATGGCATCTTAGAACAAAATGAAATGACTAACGATTTGTCTTTTATCTTCTCTGTTTGATTTTCGATATGATATGATGCCTCCGATCGTTGTCGAACAAAAACAACATAACTTAAGGCCATTCTACATACATATATACAGAACCACACTTATGTTTGAATGGGTTAACGATTACTGGACGAGAGCGAGTGGCGCAGGGATACCACGAGAGCCGGTAGGCTCGAGTGGTTATCCCAGCGCCACACGCTCGAGTCCAGTAATCGTTAACCCATTCAAACATAAGTGTGGTTCTGTATTTATTACACACCCAACTATGAAAAAGAATTCACTGTAATTAATCGCTCATTTAATTAAATAGTCGACAATTTGAACGGTTGAAAGAATTTTAGAGAGAAACGGGCAATTTTGTCAGAGAACCAGTCTTAAGTCTTTGACCTTGCCACCTGTAGAATCGCTGTTGATTCATTTTATTCGCAAAAATGTCGATCCGAACACTCAATACTCAAAAGATTGCGTTCAGCATATAAGACGTCACAAATTATGAGGTCTCAAATGTGTTTTCAAAATTGTGTGTGCAGGCATCATTATATCTGGAGGATGGAAAATGTACAATGATTTTAATTTGAATACGGTGCGAACTGGCCGCTCTGTTTAAATTTCGTGCTTTTTAAACTAAAAATATAAGTTTGAACTCATCTCGACCATACATGCACTACTGCCACTAGGCTATCGCATGTGGACATCGGTCATTTCTGTTCTGCACTGTAACAAACGTACACACTGGGCGAGAAAAGACATTTTGTGCAATAATTAACCTTCCGGGGCATTCATTCAATCGTTTGGAGTAACTGGGCCTGAGCCTGAGCCTGAGGCAGTTTGAGATTCCATTCCGACTCTGAGTGAACTCTGCAGTCTTGGTAAGTTTGCACTTTATTTTTCAACATTATAAAGTTTCTGACTTGAAATTTAACCTTCTTTTTATTTTACCTCAAGTCTTGATAACCTTTGTTTGAAATGGGCTGCACTTACAAATAAAAGCTTTAGGTTGTCCAATAATACTACAGATATACAAAGGGAGAAATATATTGCATGATAACTGCAGGAAAATGTCATGTCTTGTCTCCACAACTTGGCACAAGTTATTTAGTTTGTACGCCTTTTTTACACCCCCCCCCCCCCCCCCCCCCATCTATAACCTGACAGCAGTTTCTCGAAAGCTCACGAAATGAGTATCCAACAGTCTTAGTCAGAGGCTGAAAGAGAAATAAGGGAGGGGGGGGGGGGTGTTCTCACCAGTAAGCTCCAACTTATTTTGGTTGATAAAATTTACAAGGATTGATTAATGTTTACATTATTTTGTGCTAGTAGTACTATACTTCTATACTACACCAGTTTGTTATTTGAACGGTTCTGTCAATAGTTTTTTCTTGGTATCTGGTTCAAAACAAAATAATTTTTTATGTGTCTGCTCCAATATCTTGTCACTGTCAGTCTTGAATTTGGAATTTGGTATTCTGAATTTGCATTTAGTAACTAGTTTTAAAGAGGACTGATAGAATGTGGCTAAAATGATAGGCTTTTGGAGAACATTTTCTTGGGGATGGGGGCTGACCAATCAAACTGCCCAGAACTTTTGTTTCAAAATGCAGGCCCTTGCCCCAAGTTTGCCTATGAAAATTCTCTTCCCACTGCCCTGATATTTGCCAAAATTATAAAAATACCCCCTCCCCCTGAACAGTCTGTTCTGAAAATACCAGTCCCTTTCAATACAAACTGCAAAATTAACTGCTTATTTGTGAAGGGGGTGAGAGTGCCTCAACCCCTCCCCATCTCATACACCCATGTAGCTAAGTCACATAGGTGGCATTCGATTTAAGTTTTGTTGCTGAGAATTAAAGCAAAATAATAAATTTCCTTGTATAAAACAGAAATACTAGCAAAAATCCTAAATTAGTCATTTAAAAATACACATCAATCTGTGTCTGGAAAATATTGTCATATTGTCTATGTTTTAAATATTCTAATAATTATTTTTGAAATTCATGGAAGTCATCTCATAAAATTGACAATATATTACATTCATCAGGCACATGTATTTACTACCCCTCCCCTCTTCATTGTCTCATTCCCACCCAACTCGAGACTTTTCAGAATTTCTGTAGAACTAGTGGGTAGCTGGTAAATTTTTTAAATTTCCCCAGTACAAACTCCAGAAAGTCATATTTTAGCAATACTATATCCCCCTAAAAAAACCCTTCCCCCTCCCCCCCCCCCACACACAAAAAAAGATTAAATATAATAAACCTGTTGCCCCAACACCCAATAGCACGTAAAAAACATTGCTTCCACAAATGTAAAGTACCGAGTTTTTCTTATAAAACCAGGCTTTTCATTCATTCTTCCGAATTTATTTTCTTTATTCAGCTAAGGGGGGGGGGGGGGTCATCTAGTAAGGGTGGAAATTGGAATTGGAGATAGGCCTAGTTAATTAGTAACTGCATGTACTAGCTGTCAAACATCCAGCCCAGGCACTGTCGGTGTGTCGCCGTCTGTTTTTCCGCTTCATGGTAACCAGTATTCAAGATTCATTTAGTCTTGCTTCTTGAGAACTACTTCAACTAAACATGCTTTTCAAGGTATGTTTGCGTTGGCAAACGTGCTGCTTCATTGCCGAAGTGTGAATCGAATAAAATAACAATAACACAGACCTAGGCTTCGTGTCGACTCGCCGGCAGCACGCAGCGGTGATATGAGGGCAACATTGTAACAAAGTTTTATAGGAACTGTACTAGTGGCTGGCTGCAATATCGAACCCAGTTAGACTTTTTTTAGAGTTTTCCTCTATTTTCAATAACGAAAGCAAAGGTTGAGTTTCACTGTTCAATTTCTTGGCAGAGATCATGTGTCTTTCATGACTTTCAACAGTTTTTAGCATAGTTGTGCATCAAACATTTTGTAATGAGAATCGATAATTCCGACAGATAAATATAGCCGATGGTTCTCATTGGTGTATATTCCACTGAACGCTGCAAACTATAAGAACCAGTCTAACGAGAGAAGTTGTGCATGCGAAGGGTACTTTTTATCGGATTGCACTAGAGCTTTCTGGTTAAAATTACCGCATGCCCCTAAAATCTACGTGATGGTGACAAATACAGTTACGGGTGTGTAATAAATATGCATATCCTAAGTTTTGTAACCACGTGTCCTCGACCTTTTCCCTGCAAAAAACCATTGGTGTTCAGACCTTGACAGGTATTACACTTGTGCCAAGTTTGATGAGAAAAGATGCAGTCATGTTGTCTAAAACTCAAATAGACATCCCACAAACATTCATTCAGAAGCTATTAAAAGTTAAACCCACACTAAGATTATCAGCGACGTGGGTAACAAACTGAATTGAATGTCTTAAATACATCATACAATCATTGAATATAATTCTGATGCAACGATATGTTGCGTCAAAATTATAATCAATGATTTTATGTTTTCATGATTTTATCTTAGCATTTTCGTCTCTATTTAGTCAATATTTAGTTAATTCTACAGTAAAGCTCGAATTAAGGTTATTACAATGTTTCCAAATTGCAAACTGTGAAGAAAATATGCTAATCATTACTTCATTTATGATCGTATCACTCCTTATAATTACTTTTCCTCTCATGAGTTCACATGAAAGTTTGTTTATTTTACAGATACAAGTTTAAATGACACATTGAAGACATTAGCTATTGACATATCATCGGCATCCATGTCGATACCATGTCTGACGCCGGAATGGACATTTCAGAATAATATTCCATTGATATCTACCTCAGTTTGTCACTGCAGCGAGAACCATACGGACACGAATTACCTCCGCGCAGGTTTTCCAGTTTACCTGAAGGCATCGTTGGATATACTTTTTTACAACTATACAGAAACTGCACTCAGTGTCCTGGTCTTTACCGATTCTACGTGTGGTAGGAATATTACATACCGTATAATTGTTTCCACTTTCATTTTCACCCTGCCTGTATTCTCTTGCATATTTACTTTTCCACAGAATGTGTGAAATATGAGATAAGTCGCTGTAGTTTGTTCTTGGGACATTTGAGCGGTTTCTCTTTCCCTAACACTTGCAACACATTTCTTTGAATAGCCAAAAATTTTCATATTTTGCCCCCAAAACATGTTTGATGACCTTTCAGTAAAAGGTGTTCGATAAGCTCGTTTCAAGGAGGGGGCATAATCTATGTCTTAGGGACTAAAATCGGAAACAATATTAAAATTTAAAGAGGGATTTTTGTGAATATCCCAGACTGGATAAGTCTGTTGTGTAGTGCAAAGAGAAAACGTGCTCTGATATTTTTGCATGGATAGTGTGTTATGCAAAGGGCAAACGTACTCTGATATTTTTGCATGGATATTAACAAGAGAGATAAAAGCCATAACTATTTTGTCCATTCCTGAAGTTGGAGAAATACAAAGCGACTAAATCATGAAAAGATTCCATTGCTTTGAAGCTAATTAATTTTTAAAACGTACAAGTCGGTACAGATGTTCTGAATATCATTTACATATTAATGCCTCCCTTTGAATATCATTTACATATTATTAACCCGTTTAACCCGAGCGGCCGCTTTTCCGGCCACGAACATGATACGTCATAACGTCATTATATAGGATGGCTGTTCAGTAAATGTGTGGGGTAAACCAATTAATATTTTCAACGTGCAGCCTCTGGGCTGCACGTTGAAAATATTGATTGGTCTACCCTAAATAATGAATATGAACTCTTCTATTTGCTGCCATTGCACTGGCATGGAATATACCACTAGAGATCAAAGGGTTACACCAAGCTCTCACAGTATTACTGGGTGGGGGTGGGTAGTGTACCTAGAAATAGCAACGGTACTTTGTGGTTCCCAACGCAACACTATGACAACACAGTGACTTAACTGTTAACCCAAGACGATATCAAAATTCATTATTTCAAATATTTTTTCAAATTTTTCAAACAACTTCAATAAAACCATAAAGAGCTCGTTCGAATGAGAAGTCACATGATCTGATTTTAATGAAATTTTTTTTAAAATATA
Organism: Pictodentalium vernedei; assembly: GCA_031216915.1. Classification (NCBI taxonomy): domain Eukaryota; kingdom Metazoa; phylum Mollusca; class Scaphopoda; order Dentaliida; family Dentaliidae; genus Pictodentalium; species Pictodentalium vernedei. Next base: position 695,115,516 of record CM062297.1, read on the forward strand.
TTTTTTGTCAATTCGCTGAATTTGTATATTACGCAGGAGGATGGGATTGATTCCTTAGAAAAAGGGTAAGGGGATCGCATTGGTGGGTATAGTACCCACAACTCAATCCAGTTGACAATTTATGAAACAGGGAACTAGGAGAAAACTGTAAACTCACTATCGAGATTTCTGGTGTTTGAATGGACCCCTATCAGTACTTCTGTTAAGCATTCGTTTTTTAGGTTGAAGCATTGAATCTTTTTTTCTGTCCAAAACAGAGCTTACTAATGACGAAGTTTTGTCAAATTAACTGCAGTTTGGATTTGTTGGTCTAGGAGGAAGGATTCAACTTTCTTGTTTGCGAATGAGTGACTCTCGTTTCTATTTTGCTGTCATCCGACGAAAAAGAATAGGAATCTCCTGTGATTGAGTGTCCATAGGGGGGGGGGGCAACAACAATGTACATCAGTGTGCATGATGGCACTATTGCAAGACGATGAGCACCCCGTTCCGCTGTTTCGATTTATCCAGCGGATTCAGCCCATTAAAATACACATTTGTCACGTGATGTACTAAAGATAGTCTGTTAGATAAAATTGATAACTTTTTCAAATAAATATAATCGATATATTAATATAAATAGATGTCGGCTGTTCGAGTGCTGTCAACCTTATTCAAATCAACATGGGGTTAATTAATATTCAAAGTGGACAGGATATGTGACATCCCTCTTTCAACAAAAATAAAGAAGTACCACCAGTACTACGAACTATTAGTTACACACTTTGAAATGTTTCTTTAAAAAGTTGAAAAACTTTTTGAAAATCAAATCGGGCATGAAAAAAGACTGTCAAGTTAACGAGCTGATGGTTTTACCACACGACCGGAGCGGGTTACTGTGTGAGGTCTTTGGGTTGACTCATTATTGGGATTAACACTGTTTGTGCCAATGGGTTGGGAAGTACTTGATATTATCTGGAATGTGAGTAGCAAAATCATTATACACATTTCTACATGTAAGCTGGTTGTTACCCGTAGGAATATTATCAAACGATTGGTTTGGGTGTAGATGAATTCGATTTCTTCTATTCACAGTATCATTGTTAGTTTGCACTAGATATGATCTTGCGCGTGAGTTAAATAATTCTTCCAGGTATCCAAGTCTTGGAATGTTTGTTCCAAATATTTACAGTTTCATTTGGTTTGAACTTTTGCAGTGACTTTATATTTCTATCATAGTAGAAGTTTTGCTTGTTTATTTTGACAAGTCTTTCTTGGTAAACATTCTTCTGTTTTCTAGGTTTATGATATGATTTGCTAACTGGTAATCGAGTACGGAGCTTTCTTCCCGTCAATAACTGTGCTGGCGATTTGTTGTTCAAAATTGTCACATCACTGTATGTTAGCAAAGCCACATAAGGATCTCTCTTTTCTTCCTGGGCTTTCTGGAGAAGTGATTTGGCAATACTAAAGTATTTATCTGCAATCCATTGGATTTTGGATAATGGGGACTGAATGTAATGTGCTCAATGAACTAAGAGGATTTAAAACTTTAAATTTTTCACTTGTGAAGTTTTTAGAATTATCAGCGAAAAGAATTTCTGGAATACCAAGGTGTGGTAGAATAGATTTCATTTCAGTTCAGTCTCATCTGCTGAGAGATTTTTCTAACTCTGCAATTTCAAAAAGTGTGAGAAGAAGTCAACTACTAATAAGAAGCTTTTCCCATCAAAATGAAAAAACACCGGATAATTTTAACCAAGGATGATTGGGTCTTTCATGAGATTTTAATGGCTCTTTTGCTTGTTGTGGTTTATACTGTGGACAAATTTTACAGTTTTCAATGAAATTCTTAATATCATTTCGCATACCAGTCCAAAATATACTATTGCAAGCACGAGATGTGTACTTTTCAATTCCAGTGTGTCCATATTGAATTCTATGCAAGAGTTCTGGTTTTCCATTTCTGTGGAATTACGAGTTTATTGTTCTTAAAAATTAGAGTTTGTGATTCATTGTAGGAGAGTTCATCTCTGAAGTTTCAAAATTTCTGTACTGATTTAGGAAGATCTTTTTGGTTCTCTGGCCAACCACTTAAAATAAAATATCTTAAAGTTTGAATTCACGGCTGCTCTGAACGTCTTTTTTAAATTCAGTTAATTTCTGTTGTGAAAATGGTAGACTAGATTCATTTAAATGAACATAACATCTTAAGTCTCTTTCAAGTTGTAAATCACTTTCAGTTAGAGGTAGTGGAACACGTGACAATGCGTCAGCCATTTTCAAACGTTTTCCTGGCTTCCATATATATATATATATGTAAAATTGTATTTTTGAAGACGCAAAAGCTGTCTCTCAATCGTAGGTGGCAATTGAGCCAATGGCTTATTTAGAATAAATTTTAAGGGTTTGTGGTCGTTTTCAGCATAGACATGTATTGGATAAACAAACTGATGGAATCTTTCCATTGCAAAAACAATTGATAAGAGTTCTTTTTCTATTTGTGAATAATTACATTCAGCTGGTGATAAAATTCTGAAAGCAAAAGCGATTATACCATCTTCTTGTTTGAGTGCTTCCAAGACCAAATTTCGACGAATCAGCAGGAAGAGTTACACTTTTATTCGGGTGGGAAAATGTTTAAATTGGTGCCTTTATTAACATTTCTTTCAATCTATAAAACAAAATTCAAGTTAACTGGTCCAAACAAAGATTGTATCAGCCATAAGCAATTCTCTTAACAGCTGTGTTTTATGAGACAAATTCTTGATAAATTTATTTACAAAAGTTAAGATTCCCAAAAATCTCTGAATGTCTTCTTTTGAAGTAGGACTTCGTATATATTTATTGGTATTTATTCTCGCATCATCAAGCTGAACTCCTGTTTCAGAAATAATAAATCCCAAGTACCTCACCGAATTCGCGTTTATTTTACAATTTTCTTCGTTAAGCTATAAATTTTCCTGACGACAAATATCTAAGACTTTGAGAAGACGTTCATTTAATGTTGTTTCATCAGAAGCATCAATTAAAGTGCCATCAATGTGGGCTTCAATGCCTTCTATATTTTCAAACCATTTAGATATGTATTTTTGATATGCTCGACTTGATATATTTAAGCCATATGGTATCCTGTTAAAACAATAATTCTCGAATGGTGTACTGAATGTTGTTAATTTGGCACTTTCTTGATCCAGAAATATTTGCCAAAAAACATGCTCTAGCATCCAAAGGTGATTTTGATCCAGATAATCTAGCTGTCATTTCTTCTACAGTGGGTATTTTATACTTATCAGTTTGCAAATAATTGTTGAGATTCCGAGGGTCTAGACAGATTCTAATATCTTCGTTTGAGGGTTTTTCTACAACCACCAAGGAATCTATCCAATCAGTAGGTTCATTAACTTTACATATCACTCCATCGCGTTCCATTTTGGACAATTCGGCTTTAACCTTATCTTGCAGAGAAATGGTATTTTTCTAGCCGCATTCTACACAGGAATAGCATGCTCTTTTAAAGTTAAATGTAGTTAGGGTTCATTTAAACCAGTTAGTTTATTAGTAAAAATATCAGAATACTCCTGAAAAATTGTATCTATATTTTCTCCTCTCTGGTGTTGTTTATTTGTTTCGACGTCAACTGTACATAATGTTTTACCAGCTTTAACTTCTTACAAGCTTCAATTCCTAAAATTGGAGTACTTTTCTCTGAAAAAACAATACAATCTAACACAGTAGATTTAGAATTGACAATGATGGACAATTTAATTTCACCAGCCACATTAATTTGTTTGTTGTTGTATGCTGTTAGTTTTTTCTTACATGTTCGAAATGGCTTTTTGATAATTTATTTATAGTCGTTATACGATATGACATTAGGTTGTACACCAGTATCAAGTTTAAACTTCATAAAATGTTGGTTCACACCGATACGTGTTGTGATAGTCCTTTCAGAGTTCTCATTACTTTTGTTTGTAACTGTACCAATAAACATGTGGTCGTCTGGTTGCCACTCTTGATCGCGAAAATCAGCTGATTCTGCATCAGCTTGAGCTGCTTGGATGTTTCAGCTTCAGTTTCTTTATTGCATTAAACATAATGTTCAATGGAAACCATGTATAGACATTAACATAAAGCACAATTTGAACAGCAGGAAGGGTGAAGAGCGATGCTTTCATCACTTAATAGTGTGTGATAAGAACGGAAGTTAAGATCTTCAAATTAATGAAAAACGATCGCGTTTCTTAAAAGCAAGATAGATAAATCGCGAAAAAGTCAGTGGCTTCTTTTTGAAGATGGAATTAACAAATTACAGAAATAGGGCGGAAGAAATTTTCTCTGAAGTTCTGTGTATAATGGGCAAACATTCCAAATATGATACTCATTTTCAATCCTGCCGCCCACTACAACAGAGACAATACTGCCTGTTTCGTTCCGTGTTCTGGTATCTTCCAATTTCAATTTGTAACGAGTGGGAAGCCAATCTAAGGCGGGTTATTGACCCCCTCAAGATGTAGTCAATGACATCACTCAAATAGGCTTCGAACAAAAGTTCAGGCTTAAATAAAACATAGCTGCTAAACTTCTTAATTTCTCAATTCCGCAGACCAATCTTGTCGGGCACAATCATAAATTCTTAATTTTAAAACAGAAAATGTGGCAACATAAAATCTTGAGGTGGCCAAACATCATACAATCCAAGTTTACACAGAATATTTTTAACGTTATTTGCCCAGTTTTTATTAGTGTAATTCAAACCAGAATCGGATTCGAGACGAAGGTCATTATAAACTTTATATCTTACTGAGTTTTTGTGGGCAATTATTCTAAGCCAGTACTTTAAGATCCTTTCCTGGCGTATTAATGAACATGAAAACCTGCCTAACTCCCCCAGAACACCCGCGCTTAGAGTAGACATTTTCACCTTTAAAATTTTCTTACAGAATTGAAGCTGAACCCTTTCAATTTGCTTGGCTTTCATAAACCCCCACACTTTAGACCCATGTGTTAGAACCGACATTATAGTACTATCAAATATCGCTAGCCATCTATTCAAGCAGGTAACTTTCTATCGGCTTACTTAATCCATGTATTGCTTTGGAGCCTTGTAAAGTAATACGCTTCATAGAGTGTGCCCATTGACCATTACAATGGAACAAGATACCTAGATAAATAAAACTATTAACTACTGACAATTGTTCACCATTATAATAAATACTGCAGTAACACCTAGAATTATACCTTCGAAAGATAATAGTTTTTAACTTTTTATATTTACATTAAGACACCATCTAATATAAAATTCCTGAAGCCTATTCTGTATTGTTTGAAAGCCAATTTGTGTTTTTGCAAATAATGTGGTATCGTCTGCATACAGAATTGCGAAAAATGTTGCAAAGGGGATAATGGCTCCCCTTGTTTCACACCAATCAGAGAAGTGATAGGTTTGTCGAATATTTCTTGAAATCTCACAAAATTAGTTCCTTCTTTACACATGAATCTCAGCATTACCACCATTTTTGTACTAGCATTTGCGTTTAATAGTTTACCCACAGATAATGACGAGGGATACGGTCAAACAGCTTTTCTAAATCTATAAAGGCTGTATACAGAGTAGCTTTCGTGGGAATAAACTTCGAAACAATTGTGTGTAATACGAAAATACTATCAACTGTAGATATTTCGGGTCTAAAACTGAACTATGATTCTGAAAACTTATTTAATTCACAACAGTTTAAAAGTCTGCTGTTAAGAACATGTGAGATTATTTTGCCAAAAACATTCATTAGTGTTATACCCCGATAATTGTCAACAACATTTGCGTTATTATTTTCAGGAACTGGAACTAATATGGCTTTTGTCCATTGAGATGGGCATTTACCGCTACCAATTAAAATATTGAAAAGATTTGTTAATAGTGAAACCACGGGATCATTAATAGTTGTAAACATCTTTGCAATTAAATTATCATGCCCCGCTCCCGTTTTTAGTTTCAACTTCGATAAAGCTTTGTTTACTTCATCAATACATATTTCTGAGTCTAAATAATCATCTGTAATTGTGTCTCCAAGATAGCTAGCATCTATTGGTGGAACACTTGGTGACTGGATAATATCTTTAAAATATTCAACAAAATCGTTTACATTCAGACTCGAGTGTGTGTTCCCTTGTGTATTAAGCTTAATAAATTTCCCAAGCGCTCTAGGGTCACTACTGAAAAGATTATCTAGCTATTCTCCCTCTTTTATCTTCCAATTTGATTTTGCTTTATTTTATTATAAATTCTACGTTGCTACAGAAAAGACATGCAATTATCATCATTTGGGAAATTGTGATATTTATTCCGGGCAGAGGTAAATAACTTTTTTCATATTTACACTAGCTATCAAACCACATATTACCTTTATAACTGTTTACTTTAGAACATTTAATATTCCTTCCAAATATATCAAAGGCTTTATTATACAAAAGCGTTATAATATTACCTAATAATGGTTAATTTAATTTCATCCTGCGTAGATGTTATAATTAGCTCAGTATTCCTCAACCCTTTGAACTCTAGTGGTATCTTCCGTGCCAGTTCAATGGCAGCAATTAGAATATAGTTCATATTCATTATATGGGGTAGGCCAATCAATATTTTCAACGTGCAACCCCGCGGCTGCACGTTGAAAATATTGATTGGTCTACCCCACACATTTACTGAACAGCCATCTCATTTAATGACGTATCATTTTCCTGACCGGAAAACGGGCCGCCCGTTTTAAAAGGGTTAACTCATCAAAATGATTTGCTACAGCGTTTCAGTATGAATCTATTTGGTTGGGGTCATCATTCCATACAATTTTATCAATATGCTAAGTTCTTGTTTGTCAATTTACCAGAGAGTGCATTTCAAATGTTAGATGGAGAGGCAGATGTGTTGAAAATTCGTAAACACATAGAAGTCTGAAGTCTCGGATGAAATCCAAACAATTTTGGTGAGTCAGGGCATAATCAGTTAAACAATAGCCTTGAGGAGATACATACGTATGTTTTCCTATTCCTTTGTCACATCCAAAGCAACCAATCTTTCCTATTCCTTTATCACAATCAAGGCGACCATTAATGGTCAACATTCCAGTACATATACAAATCCTTAAAAGTTGTTGATCTTGATTGTTTATTACACTGTCTTGCGAACAACCCTCAAAGATATCGCTTAAAACCTGCTTACTCATTATGCCGTTTAACTCATCAGTTAAAAAAAACAAATATTGTCATTTTCAATATAATCGGTATTAGTACCAGTACTGGCATTGAAATCACCAAGCAATAGGACTGCTCCCACTTTAAAAATTTTGATCATTCTATAACTGATATTTTTATCCCATAAATCGGCGTTTATTCGAACAATAAAAGTCTTGGATAAATATTTACTTTATTCAGCTAGTAGCAGCTGAGAGTCGGGTGATAAATTTGCCCCATAGGTTTAACACTGAAAGACTTTATTCCTATAGTAGAGACGGACCTGTTGACCTCTGACCTCTACCGCATTCGTGTTGTCATGACCTGCTTTACGTTTGTGGCAGACATAATGAACTAACATTTATTAAACGTTGACCGTCACTGACATTTTTAGTTTTAGAATATATGGCACATATCTATTCTGTCTAACAATAAAACGAACATCAATTAACAAAGAAAACATAAAATAAATCAATTGAAACCAAGCGTTGAAAAGCATGCAAGTTCGATTGTGAAAGGCTGGGACATAATGAGTGATGTTTCATATCCCATATTAGGAAAGTGTAAATAAACAAATGCAAGTGTCGTCTGCTTTGTTTATAAACTCAAGTTGAATCGACGACGAAAAAACAACAACAATAAACAACGAGAATAAGAAAGATAAACATTGTTTATTTAATAAAGTATTTTACAACTTTGGCTCAAGCCTGTATGGGAATTACTTTTAGACAGAAAGGTATCACTACGCCTTGTTTATTTTTGGCAGTTTTGATTGTCGATCGAATTGGTCCAATGTGTTCACTTCTCGCAGTGTTTTGTAGTGAGTAACAGCACGATTTCTTCGCGACTGCCCTGTAAATAAATTATGGGATAAACAAAATAAACACATAGTGTTTTCAAGTAAAAACAAATATTCTACTCGAAGGATCAGAATGAAACCGGCTCGGCAGATGTTCGTCTGTTTCATTCTTAATCCCACTCTTAGAATATTTTTTTTTCTTGAAAACACTATACGTTTATTCTATATATATCAACATCAAAGTAGCATGAACTACTTGGTACTTGATAAGTTGAACAAAGATAAATATCATCTTGCACATTAAAAAATGTTATTAAGTTGTAGCCGCATTATACCATGTTCGTTTTTATTCAACTAGTTAAACCCCTCCTTCTGGAAGACTTTCTATGAAATAAATGGAGACTCCGCCACTGTGACGACTATTTTTATTGTTATGTTTTTACCGGGGACATAAAGTCTGTAATAAAACCTGGAAGAGAAAGAGGTTCTCCAAGCTTTTGCCAAGTTTCTGTTAAGAAGTTGTAGCTGGAAACCAAATCTAAACAAATTACTACCTAGGATCTTTTTCTTAAGGCCTTCAACATTCCAACTTAATATTGAACCAAATAAACCCTTAATGCTGTCCTACCCCTGTTTAAAACTTTTTCCATCTATGAAAAGCTTTCCTTTAGCAATTTCACTCTGTGTCCGTTCTCACGCTCTGTTTTCATTATGGGAATTAAATTCTTTCTACGATCGTTTATAAAGCGAGGTTATTGTTTACATACCCTTATGTTCAACCCCTCTAGTTTCTTCAATGTGCTGCGCACCAGCTGTCTCTCCTTAAATGTATTAAATGTTACCACTATTGGCCCATCCTGCGATGCCTTTATGTCTGTGGGCTCTAACCAGCAGTAATTGGGTCTCAGGATCAGCTTCCTTCAATTTCTCTGAGCATAGCTGAAGAATAAGATTTTCACAACTTTCATCAGTTACTTCAGGTATTCCAAAAATAATAAATCATCCCTCATAATATGAGTTTGACAGTCAAGAATCTCATCTAAGAGCATATCAGAATCACAAACGTTTTGTTTTTCTTCCACAACAATTATTTTAGGTTCTATACTTTTCAATTTCTCATTCATTGATTTAAAACTCTTTTGGTTCTTATCAAACGCGTCACTCATATGAGTTATACTTTTTTCCAGAGTCCACTCGTTCAGTATTCGAATCTAGCCGTTCCTCAATTTCTAGCACTTCACTTGATATTTTTGTAATATTATCTTCAATAATGTCAAGCTTTGTAAGTTTTTACTTAATGCCATTAATTGAGTCCAATAGGTCAGATGCCCATTGCGGAGGGGTCTATGGGTGTAGGTTTTATTAGCTGTTGCAGTGGGAGCTGCGACACTTGTACATTGGGAGATATCCGTATGGTAGCTGAGAATACTGAGGAGATAATGCTTGCCCATTTCGGTCCCAAGACCTAGAGAGTGTGTGATCGGTTTGAACAAAAATGAGTGCATGTCTCCGCCAAATAACAGCATTTGACGCGTTTCTATGTCCGAGTGTCACGTCGATTATTCATGTTTCGATCTCAAATGTTTCTTTTTGAGCGCAGCATAGCATCCCAACATCGTGTGTCGTAAACTACGTCCGACACCCGTCATTTTGACACCAATTTGACCTCTGTGCCGCGAAAGTTACAGATGATGACCAACCCCACACCCCGGGGTATGCCTTATCCACGGACGGTGTACGTATGGAACTTCTCGTACAACGTGATATGGTATGACGAAATAACACAATTTCTCACATTAAAATAAAAAAGTTATAAATGTCGACACAGATGATTCAAAATCCCGGTCTAATTCCCAAGTACAGGTAACAGGATTCTCAACTTTTTATTTCCAAAATCCAGGTGTAGTATCACGCCTCACATGATGGATCTGAAAATAAATAAGATCCATGGCTATTATGGTAATACCAACTGCATACCTTGATCACACTTCTTTTAAATGCTGCAGGGACAAACCCAACCCCCAACCCCCAAAGAAAAAAAAACAACCTCGCCCCACCCAACCCATTGCACACACATACCTGTTGAGTGGAACTTTACAAAACGTGCTGCCATTTATTCTTCCAAGTTGAAAGAAAATATATGAAAGAAAGAACCAGAAATTCAAATCTTCGGTAATATACTGTAATATAATTTTTTTTTCCAACTTATTCAGATATACATGTAAAGAACAGGTACTGAAAATTAATATCAACCTGACAGTCACCGATGCGATAAAAATGAATGTAACAATTCACAAAAATATAAATACCCATTTATGTAAAGCAAAAGCAAAATAGTATTTATGACATATCCATATCAGCAAAGTCAATAAATGCACTTAACTAAACATAAATGTATCTGGACAGTGGATTGTCACTAAAACACTTGCAGAGTGGCATTCCAACATAGACTTTACATTCATTCTTATCGAATCGGTGAATGTCAGGTTAATATTTTAATACCCGTTCTGCACACAGTGGCGGTGCCTGGATTTCAATTTGGGTAGGGCTAAGTAAGATATGGGGGGGGTGAAGGTCGAGATGCCAAAGTCATTTCCCGAAGGCCGAGGGCGTTAGCTGGAGGAGGGTAGGGGAGGGGTTCCCCTTAGCGTGTGTGGGGGTCTGGGGGATCTCCCCCATGAAATATTTTCATATTTGGACGCCCTGGAAGCGATATCTGAGCATTTCTACAACACTCGACATGATGTGTATTGTTGTGTTCCGCTTGCGGGTGTGATATTGGATTTTCACAACTTTCATCAGTAACTTCAGGTATTCCAAAAATAATAAATCATCCCTCATAATATGAGTTTGACAGTCAAGAATCTCCTCTAAGAGCATATCAGAATCACAAACGTTTTGTTTTTCTTCCACAACAATTATTTTAGGTTCTATACTTTTCAATTTCTCATTCATTGATTTAAAACTCTTTTGGTTCTTATCAAACGCGTCACTCATATGAGTTATACTTTTTTCCAGAGTCCACTCGTTCAGTATTCGAATCTAGCCGTTCCTTAGTTTCTAGCACTTCACTTGATATTTTTGTAATATTATCTTCAATAATGTCAAGCTTTGTAAGTTTTTACTTAATGCCATTAATTGAGTCCAATAGGTCAGATGCCCATTGCGGAGGGGGTCTATGGGTGTAGGTTTTATTAGCTGTTGTAGTAGGAGCTGCGACACTTGTACATTGGGAGATATCCGTATGGTAGCTGAGAATACTGAGGAGATAATACTTGCCCATTTCGGTCCCAAGACCTAGAGATTGTGTGATCGGTTTGAACAAACATGAGTGCATGTCTCCGCCAAATAACAGCATCTGACGCGTTTCTATGTCCGAGTGTCACGTCTATTATTCATGTTTCGATCTAAAATGTTTCTTTTTGAGCGCAGCATAGCATCCCAACATCGTGTGTCGTAAACTACGTCCGACACCCGTCATTTTGACACCAATTTGACCTCTGTGCCGCGAAAGTTACAGATGATGACCAACCCCACACCCCGGGGTATGCCTTATCCACGGACGGTGTACGTATGGAACTTCTCGTACAACGTGATATGGTATGACGAAATAACACAATTTCTCACATTAAAATAAAAAAGTTATAAATGTCGACACAGATGATTCAAAATCCCGGTCTAATTCCTAAGTACAGGTAACAGGATTCTCAACTTTTTATTTCCAAAATCCAGGTGTAGTATCACGCCTCACATGATGGATCTGAAAATAAATAAGATCCATGGCTATTATGGTAATACCAACTGCATCCCTTGATCACACTTCTTTTAAACGCTGCAGGGACAAACCCAACCCCCAACCCCCAACCCCCAAAGAAAAGAAAACAACCTCGCCCCACCCAACCCATTGCACACACATACCTGTTGAGTGGAACTTTACAAAACGTGCTGCCATTTATTCTTCCAAGTTGAAAGAAAATATATGAAAGAAAGAACCAGGAATTCAAATCTTCAGTAATATACTGTAATATAATTTTTTTTTCCAACTTATTCAGATATACATGTAAAGAACAGGTACTGAAAATTAATATCAACCTGACAGTCACCGATGCAATAAAAATGAATGTAACAATTCACAAAAATATAAATACCCATTTATGTAAAGCAAAAGCAAAATAGTATTTATGACATATCCATATCAGCAAAGTTAATAAATGCACTTAACTAAACATAAATGTATCTGGACAGTGGATTGTCACTAAAACACTTGCAGAGTGGCATTCCAACATAGACTTTACATTCATTCTTATCGAATCGGTGAATGTCAGGTTGATATTTTAATACCCGTTCTGCACACAGTGGCGGTGCCTGGATTTCAATTTGGGTAGGGCTAAGTAAGATATGGGGGGGGGTGAAGGTCGAGATGCCAAAGTCATTTCCCGAAGGCCGAGGGCGTTAGCTGGAGGAGGGTAGGGGAGGGGTGTCCCCTTAGCGTGTGTGGGGGTCTGGGGGATCTCCCCCATGAAATATTTTCATATTTGGACGCCCTGGGAGCGATATCTGAGCATTTCTACAACACTCGACATGATGTGTATTGTTGTGTTCCGCTTGCGGGTGTGATATTGGGTGGGAAAACCACGGTCAGATAGCAATTTGAAGTTTGATTTGGTGGGGCGAAGGAAAAGTGGGAGCCAGACCCGCCTATAAAAAATGTTATTAAGTTGTAGCCGCATTATACCATGTTCGTTTTTATTCAACTAGTTAAACCCCTCCTTCTGGAAGACTTTCTATGAAATAAATGGAGACTCCGCCACTGTGACGACTATTTTTATTGTTATGTTTTTTTACCGGGGACATAAAGTCTGTAATAAAACCTGGAAGAGAAAGAGGTTTCCCAGGCTTTTGCCAAGTTTCTGTTAAACATAAGAAATTGTAGCTGGAAACCAAATCTAAACAAATTACTACGTAGGATCTTTTTCTTAAGGCCTTCAACAATCCAACTTAATATTGAACCAATTAAACCCTTAATGCTGTCCTACCCCTGTTTAAAACTTTTTCCATCTATGAAAAGCTTGTCCTTTAGCAATTTCACTCTGTGTCCGTTCTCACGCTCTGTTTTCATTATGGAAATTAAATTCTTTCTACGATCGTTTATAAAGCGAGGTTATTGTTTACATACCCTTATGTTCAACCCCTCTAGTTTCTTCAATGTGCTGCGCACTAGCTGCCTCTCCTTAAATGTATTAAATTTTACCACTATTGGCCCATCCTGCGATGCCTTTATGTCTATGGGCTCTATCCAGCAGTAATTGGGTCTCAGGATCAGCTTCCCTCAATTTCTCTGAGCATAGCTGAAGAATATGATTTTCACAACTTTCATCAGTTACTTCAGGTATTCCAGAAATAATAAATCATCCCTCATAATATGAGTTTGACAGTCAAGGATCTCCTCTAAGAGCATATCAGAATCACACTCGTTTTGTTTTTCTTCCACAACAATTATTTTAGGTTCTATACTTTTCAATTTCTCATTCATTGATTTAAAACTCTTTTGGTTCTTATCGAACGCGTCACTCATATGAGTTATACTTTTTTCCAGAGTCCACTCGTTCAGTATCCGAATCTAGCCGTTCCTCAATTTTTAGCACTTCACTTGATATTTTTGTAATATTATCTTCAATAATGTCAAGCTTTGTAAGTTTTTACTTAATGCCATTAATTGAGTCCAATAGGTCAGATGCCCATTGCGGAGGGGGTCTATGGGTGTAGGTTTTATTAGCTGTTGCAGTGGGAGCTGCGACACTTGTACATTGGGAGATATCCGTATGGTAGCTGAGAATACTGAGGAGATAATACTTGCCCATTTCGGTCCCAAGACCTAGAGATTGTGTGATCGGTTTGAACAAAAATGAGTGCATGTCACCGCCAAAAAACAGCATTTGACGCGTTTTTATGTCCGAGTGTCACGTCGATTATTCATGTTTCGATCTCAAATGTTTCTTTTTGAGCGCGGCATAGCGTCCCAACATAGTGTGTCGTAAACTACGTCCGACACCCGTCATTGTGACACCAATTTGACCTCTGTGCCGCGAAAGTTACAGATGATGACCAACCCCACACCCCGGGGTATGCCTTATCCACGGACGGTGTACGTATGGAACTTCTCGTACAACGTGATATGGTATGACGAAATAAAACAATTTCTCACATTAAAATAAAAAAGTTATAAATGTCGACACAGATGATTCAAAATCCCGGTCTAATTCCTAAGTACAGGTAACAGGATTCTCAACTTTTTATTTCCAAAATCCAGGTGTAGTATCACGCCTCACCTGATGGATCTGAAAATAAATAAGATCCTTGGCTATTATGGTAATACCAACTGCATCCCTTGATCACACTTCTTTTAAATGCTGCAGTTACAAACCCAACCCCCAACCCCCAAAGAAAAAAAACAACCTCGCCCCACCCAACCCATTGCACACACACACCTGTTGAGTGGAAGTTTACAAAACGTGCTGCATTTATTCTTCCAAGTTGAAAGAAAATATATGAAAGAAAGAACCAGGAATTCAAATCTTCAGTAATATACTGTAATATAATTTTTTTTTTCAACTTATTCAGATATACATGTAAAGAACAGGTACTGAAAATTAATGTCAACCTGACATTCGCCGATGCGATAAAAATGAATGTAACAATTCACAAAAATATAAATACCCATTTATGAAAAGCAAAAGCAAAATAGTATTTATGACATATCCATATCAGCAAAGTCAATAAATGCACTTAACTAAACATAAATGTGTCTGGACAGTGGATTGTCACTAAAACACTTGCAGAGTGGCATTCCAACATAGATTTTACATTCATTCTTATCGAATCGGTGAATGTCAGGTTGATATTTTAATACCCGTTCTGCACACAGTGGCGGTGCCTGGATTTCAATTTGGGGAGGGCTAAGTAAGATATGGGGGGGGTGAAGGTCGAGATGCCAAAGTCATTTCTCGAAGGCCGAAGGCCTTAGCTGGAGGAGGGTAGGGGAAGGGGATGTCCCCTTCGCGTGTGTAGGGGTCTGGGGGATCTCCCCTATGAAATATTTTCATATTTGGACGCCCTGGGAGCGATATCTGAGCATTTCTACAACACTTGACATGATGTGTATTGTTGTGTTCCGCTTGCGGGTGTGATGTTGGGTGAGAAAACCACGGTCAGATAGCAATTTGAAATTTGATTTGATGGGGCGAAGGTAAAGTGGGAGCCAGGCCCGCCTAGCCCCCCGCCCCCCCCCCCCCCCCCCCTCCTGTGGCGTCGCCACGGTCTTCACCTGTATATCTGAATAAGTTGAAAAAATATTATATTACTGAACATTTTAATTCCTGGTTCTTTCTTTTGTATATTTTCTTTCAACTTGGAAGAATAAATGGCAGTACGTTTTGTAAAATTCTACTCTACGCGTGTGTGCATGGGCAATGGGTTGGATGGGAGGGGGAAATTACTTGCAGGATTTAAAACAGGTCTAATCAAGGGGTGCAGTTGGTACAACTATAAAAGCCACAGGACCTTATTTTCAGATGCATCATGTGAGAACGTGATACCACACCCGGAATTTGGAAATAACCATTTGAACATCCTGTTACCTGAACTTGGAAATTGGACCTGGATTTTCATTCATCATTGTCGATACTTATAACTTTTTTATTTTAAAGTGAGAAATTGTGTCCTTTCGCCATACCGCCGTATCACGTTGTACGTAAAGTCCCATACATCCATCGCCCGTGTTTGATGCCAACCCCCCGGGAGATGGTGGTGAAAAAGATTAAATTAGCTGTAACCTTTGAACTTATTGTAGCACAGTGGTGTGGTTGGTGTCAAAATGACGGGTATCGGGCGTACTTTACGATACACTATACTGAGATGCTATGCCGAGCTTAGAAATAAACATTTGAGATCAAAACATGAATAATCGACGCGACTCTCACGCATTAAAACGCGTTGAATGCTGCTGTTTGCCGGTGACATGGACTCATTTTTGTTCCAATTCGATCACAAAGGCTCTCGAAAAAGGATTGGGACTGAAATGGGAAAGATCTGGGCATTTTAAAGTACACAAAAGCACAATTTTTATTCCGTACCGAGAAACGTCTTTCTTCTGCTCTCTTTGCGCCGCCATTTTAAAATGGCTGAAGCTGATAGCAGACCTCCAGGTGAATACCTAGTGTGCTGCGCAGGAGACTAGCATTCGACGTGAATAGAAAACGACACCTTTGTTTGGTTGGGCCTGTCTGGATCACAGTGTGCACATTGTTTGTGCGAGTACACTCTGAACTTGTTACTCCACAATGTGACAGCGAATTTGGGCACTTGCGATAGTAAAATTGCTCCAGTGAATGACTGTTGTTCAAATCGTTTACTCTTTCAGACCTTGGCTTCGGCTTATTTGAGGGGACAGAGAATACAGAAGTGTACATTCATAAAATTGGTGAAGCATCCGCAGACTCAATTCTGGCTATTCGTGACATCATACAGAGAACGCACATCAATGACTGCATTATATTAGCTTCATCAAAGACAGCTAACTTTCTTCTTCGTACTGTAAGTAGCTTCTTTTGGTACTTTCTCGTGTAATTTTCTATTTTGGTGGCCAATGGTGGCGCCGGGGGGGGGGGGGGGGGGGTATGGGAGTGGTACTTACACCTCCACTTTTTACGCCAAGCGTAGTAAAAAAATACTATCATTTTAATTTTTGTGTTGAACGTTGCGGTGTAATGGTGGGTATGCCTAATTCCATATTCCCAAGTGCGCTAAATCAGAGAAGTTTTTAAATTATGTTTGTTTGTGTGTGCCCCCCCCCCCCCCCCCCCACACACACACACACACATATGCTGCAAACAACAAACAAGAGTCGAGAGGGCCCAAATTGCAACAAAGCGTGCCGCGTTCAAACGGTCTGAAACATACCGCTTAAGAGTAAGAGTGTCGTTTGGTGCTTTGTGCTCGCACTTTACAACAGCGTTCTTCCGTTAAAATGTCACCATGTATGACGTTTTCTATAACTGAAAGACCTAACCAATAAGTTTTAAAAGGATAAAACTGTTTTAATTTAATTTTCTGAGAATGCTTCAGAAAACACCATTTACAACATAAGTTTTAAAAATTTTCTTAATTGCTCCAGAGAACACCATTTATAACGTTAGTTTTAAAAATTTTCTCAACTACACGCCGAGGCCGCCGCTGCGCGGCGGGCAAACCCCGACTGTACCCCCTCGCTTTTGTAACTCTGGCGCCGCCGCTGTTGGCGGCTTCGTCTGCAGAAGCATAACAATAGGTGGGGGGCCAGAGAGTTGATCTCTTCCCACCGTGGTTTCTGTCAAAAATGTTTAAAGTTTAGAATCCTATGGATATCATTTTATAGGATAGCCCATTGAACATGAAGACAACTTCTATTTGTCTTCAGGTGTCGCACCCTTTACCAGTATGGCGGATGTTAAGGGGTAAAAGCATCGACAGAGTCCAATTGTGGCTAATGCATCGAGAATTTCCGTCGGGCATTTATGGTCTCAATACCACACCAGGAAACGGGTTTTTTTGTGTTTATGCACGTCTGAAAAAAAAGTTTAACCGTTTGAACCCTCGTTTCCTGGAATGGTATCGTCTTTGGGTACACTTACATTGAAAAGGGTCAGATCAGTATCAATATACAGGGAGGATAAAATAACAACAGTCTGCAGCCGCCTGTGGTGCTGCCACTTGAATTCCTCTGGTCCACTGAGTGCACATTAGTCTGTGCGTTTTGTTGACCTAACAAAGTCCAGGGTGTAAGTTAGTTACCAACCTCGCTGTCGCTATTTCATGAATTTGAACAACCTTCTGTGCGCCATTAGAGTGGACGAAAGATCTATACTACTCAAAGTTTGCTGAGCACCAAATATTTGACACATCATTGTGAAATTTGCTTGTGATATATTCTTGGTGGATATGATTGAGGAATGTATTGAGATGGTCCCCAGTGTTTACATTAGCTCTCTTGACAGGCAGACTTTTCGTGATTTTCATGATGTTTTCGTGTACTGTATACATGTACATGACATGTGTAGGATATTCAAACTTCATTTCAACATAAACCCTTGTGATTTAATGGTTACATATGGCAAATGCAAATGTAAGAAGACATTTGTCTGAAGCAGAAATGTGGCGGGCTGTAGGCATGGTGGAGCAAGGGGCTAACCCATCGACAGATTGATGAAGCCCTTGGTGTGCACCATACGGTGATCACCAGAGCCTGGGCAAGATTTCAGCAGTATGACACACCAGTAAGACGACATGGTGGTGCAGAGACAGGGCAAAATCTGCAGCTGAAGATCGTTTTTGATCATTCAGGCACGTAGGAACCACTTTGGCACGGCAACCCAGCTTCGCGGTGACCTTCAGAATGCATCCGGGGTAAATGTTTCGACGCAGACTATCCGGGCAAGTTTGCACCAAGGTGGTCTCTGATCGAGAAGACCATGTATTCGCATTCCGCAGTCCCAGAACCACCGCCAGACACGATGTGAATGGGCCATGAACCACGTTGGATGAACCAGAGAAGATTGGCGACCTGTTCTTTTAGAGATAAGTCAAGATACTGCCCAGACCATTCTGATAGGCGTTCTAGGGTATGGAGAAGACCAGGAGAGCGATTCCATGCAGCCAACATTGCTGAGCATGGCTGCAATGGTGGAGGTTCAATCATGGTCTGGGGCGGAATCAGCTGGGATGGATGTACAGAGCTCTGTGTCCGTGGACGTGGTACATAGGCTGCACAACGGTATATTGATGAGGTCATGGATGTGCACGCCAGATTGTATGCAGGTACGGTGGGTGATAGATTAATCTGATGGACGATAATGCCCATCCTCATGTTGCCCATGGTGTCGTTAGTACCGACAGAGGGAGGGGATTGAGCGTATGGCCTGGATTGCAAGATCCCCTGACCTCAATCCAATCGAACATGTCTGGAATCAGTTGCAGCTAGCAATTGCAGCCCGTCCAATCCATGCAAGAAGTGTCCAGGATCTTGGTGCCATGCTAGTCCAAGAATGGAACAACATCCACAAAGGACCACCAGGAACCTGACTGGGAGCATGAGAAGGCGTTGTCAAGCTGTAATTAACAGTAATGGGTCTCATACTCGATTCTGAAGCCACACCAGTTCGCTTTGTCAACTTTTTGGCATATTGAAAAATTTCCTCTTTTACCCAAAATATCCATTTTCCATGGTTATCGTATTCAAAAGCTAAAATATAATATCAACCACAAATGAAATCTTAATTTCAATACTTAAATAATTAAAGATATAATTAAATAAAAAGTATATACACTTTTCATAATAATATTTCAACTAAAACGTAAAACAGGTAGTTGGATGTACTTGGTGCTTAGCAAACTTTGAGTAGTATACTTAGCTTCTCAAATAAACGACTTTTTCGCAAGGTCCCCAACATCGTAACTCCGCACTGCAGCACGAGCAGGGCTAGATTGGTTGTAGACATGCGCACCATCGACTTGCAGTACGTCTTAGTATACGGCGTCAAAGTGCCCCCATGTGGACAAATGGGATTAAGTGCTTTGACCCACGACACAACGCGGGAGTCCGAATCGATCGTTCAGACGATCACCCATCCAATGACTAACCGGGCTCGACGTTGCTTTACTTCGGTGATCTGACGAGAACCGGTTACCACAACGCCACCGCGCCCCGAACTGGGATATATTCATATAGAGAAAACATACTTTTAATATGGAACAACTCCTCAGATTTTGCGATTTTTAACAAGTTGATTTGAAAGCTATTTTTGGTTTATTTGGTGGAATTTGAAAGTTGTGGTCTGTTTTGATTTTTGTAGGCCAAACAAAATTAAATAATTGATTCTCATGCATTTTTTTAAAACGAATGAAGGAGGGCGGTTTTTATTTTTATATTTTATTCCTGGTGGAATGGTCCAATTGTGAGAGCCGATGCCTAAAATCCAATTGTGAGAGCCTAAAATTAAATACTAGAGCTTCCATGTTGATTTCGGTGATAGTTTTTTTTCTGTAACAGCGATCACACAACACAAAATCAATATAGAATAACTAAAATACTAAAATGGAGATAAAAATAATGAGGAGTTTTTAACTGATTGGGTGCTAGAAGCCACAATCAGGCCTTTCACAAAAATGAGGGTACCAGTGCAAAAGTAACATTTTCCTTACCCTTCTTTCGTATTCACATAAACGTAAATAATAGTTTGTTTATACAAATTTGTTCTATTACAAATTATTGGAGAGTGCTTATTGGCACTCTCCAATAATTTGTAATAGAACAATTTTTGATGAACAAATTCAGACCACCAAAAATAATCTAGTCCTCAAACCAGTCACATAAATATCTATTTTATACACAAACGAGAATCGTGTCGCATTTCGCGAAGAGAATAAAAATACTGTATCAATGTATTCGACATAATGCATCGCAAATCGGGATGTGACAGTGCTAAAATCACATGGTAGTTTTGTGCATTTTGAATTTTGTCTCCGAAATAAAAACGATGAACGCGGGTCGAAAAAACGAATGTGCCGGTGCCTGAGAATCAAAAGATTAATTATTAGTCTTATAGCGAATTTTAGCGATTTGTCAGTTTTCATCTCCAAAGAGGAAAAATTATGAAGATACTGATAATCCATTTTTATATTTCTTCCTTAGAAAACGGCTATATGATGTTTGACAATGCACACTATTGATACAAATGATAGGAAAAAAATTATAGAAAGTAGAAAAGGCTGGAAACATTATTTTTCCTTTTAAATCGTGCTATGCTGGCGATGAATATTATGTATTATTTTTATTGAAACACGATGATATTTGTCCGAATATTTCATTATCACAAGAGAGGAAATTAATTTTATTACACGCCTGTTCTATGTAATCCCATTCTACAGCAACACCAAACCGTGCGGAAAATGAGAATTTGTTCCGCACATATGTGACGGACTATTTTTAAATAGATGCGAAATTTCACTAGAGTTTTTTTTACAAATCGTGCACCGCAATTACCGCAATTACAGTTTGAATCCCTAGCGATGGCTTAAAATCGTCCCCTGAGTTCCAATGTGTTCTATGTGCCAGTAAGCACATAGAATACATTGGAACTCAAGGGACGAAATAGTAACTCGGGTTCCCCTCGCAAATTTGGTTTACGATAAAATAGACGCCAAATGAATTGCTGAGTGTCCTTTTAATAATTGTTTTTGTAGACGTGAAGGTGTGTAATAAACACAGAACGACACGCGTGTGTCAATGAGTTAATCGATATGGCATTTGTGCCATCGCGGAAGGATAAAACTCGAGGCCTGTGGCCTCTCGTTCTATCCTTCCGCGCTGAGACTCGTGCCATACCGATTAACCCATTCACATACGCGTGTCGTTCTGTGTATATAGTTTTCCAAACATTGCACCCGTAGCTGATACACATTCCTAAGTCTGCAGTTGTTTATAAAATGTCACACCCTTGGCATTACGTCCATTGACAATATTAGCGAATTTAAGATGCGATTTTATCAACTGTTTTGCAGATTAGCTCACTGGAGTCGAATTACCGCTTACAGATTGTCGTCGCAGTTTTAGATGGCGGCAACGTGATGTGCGCAGAATCCAAGATGAACATCATTGTACTTGAAAACAGCATTAACAGTTCGCCCGATATGTTAAAATATTTCCACAATCAAAGCGCAACAGCATCAAAAGTAAGCTTAGTGTTGTTGATAGACTCAGTGACAAGGAATATGTCTATTTTCGGGTTTGTATTGTCCGGAAATGAAGAATGATTTTGTCAATCACCTGAAACAAAACATTGCCTTAACAGATTTGTCTTCACTTAATATACTTAGTTTATCGATTGCCAATTCAGAAACAAACTTTTAAAATTAGAGGCGTAAAACCTAGGGGTGTGCAAGTGTGTGTGTGTGGGGGGGGGGGGGGGGGTCAACACACATCCTTTTCCTTAAATATTTTACAATATTGCAAATCGTGTTTTAATAAAAAGAGATTTTGCAAAAAGTATCAAAATAGACTTAATGCATTCCTATGATAAATACTTTATCTGCAAAGAAATGAAAGTTGACCAGTTAACTGCACCTTTGGTCGATTCAGTATTTTTTTAGTCAGTCTTTAAACCGAAGCCAAGCTTGCGGTTGGAAAATCGTCGTGTGAGAGCCACAAGGTTCTATCTTCCACTGGAAGATAGGACCTTATGGTTCTCGCGCGACGAAATGGTTGAAGTGGAAAAAAATAGGAATCCATGAACAGATCCCAGCTCTCGGCACACCAGTCTAATTTTGTTTTGAATTAGACGCTGTTATGGGTTGTTTAATTACCCAGATTTGAGGAAAAATGTGGAAATTTGCACGCAGACAACCGTCGATGTAATGTGTGTGCCTTTACTTACAAAGACCTGCAGTTATTCTTTCCCTGGTCGTGTTATAGATTATTCCAGTCAATAAGTATTTATTTTCCCCCGAAAATATTACGATATTAACATAATTCGTGGGACTTTGCGGCGGAATCATAAAACTACGACAGTGGTGAGTCTTCATTTCTGATTGTAATGCCATCAAAATGTCGATCAAATCAAGTCTCGACAGAACACATTTTTAGCTCTGATTGACAAAGAAATGAATCTTTATGAAATGTTTCAGATCGAATCGTCCGTTAATATATCAGTTGATCGGAAAAGCGAACCGAAGGTTTACTTTCAGAACGAACTGAAATATTCTAGACGAGTGAATCTAAACTTAGGCGATGACCTGTTTAAGGGTTAGACTGGCTCCAATCCAGATCATCACGGCCTCAAATTTCTTACAAAATTAGACTAGTGGCCTGAGAGGTTGGATTGGATCATGGCCAAACAAAAAGATGCTCACGGTTATTTAAGCATTTGGTTATATACAATTGTAATATGTGGCGTGACATAAAAGGTTGTTAGCAGTTCCGAGGGCGTTATGTGATTATCGGTGCCTCTATTCCTTTCTCTCCCACTTTGTAGAGGTTTTTGTGGCATTTGTGAAGACCTGGGAATCAGGAAATGGTTTTCCCTAGAGGCAAAACCAGGATTCTGAGTTTGGTGGGGTGCCACATTTCCAGTATGGATCATGGACTTCCGATGCGAAAGATTATCTGACGCGAGAAGTGGTGAGTTGAGGAGAGACGAGAACGATGGTCTATTCCGCTCTCATTAGCGCCTTTTGCGGGGGCCTCTTCCGGGACAATTTTGAAAAATGGATGGCAGTGTGACACCTGGTGGTTCATTTGCACATGACCAAAATATTTTCCAGCCAAAATGATAGCGCATTTTCTACTCATTCACTTTTTGAAAAGGAGAGGT
The DNA here is from genome assembly GCA_031216915.1 of Pictodentalium vernedei. Lineage (NCBI taxonomy): Eukaryota > Metazoa > Mollusca > Scaphopoda > Dentaliida > Dentaliidae > Pictodentalium > Pictodentalium vernedei. The sequence continues at coordinate 695,138,922 of CM062297.1, forward strand.
CCATTTATACCGGCTCACGTGAGACCTGCCACAGGATCTATCGCTATATGCAAGAGGGATGGTATTATTCTCGATAACACTTGGTCATCCACTACCTCGGGTTGTTTTCGTCCAAGTGTTATCACAGATAACACCGTGTCCCTGGTCTCAGTGCTCTTGAAAACGAATGAGTGAAAAAATAGGCGCGCTCCGTGTCTTCCGAACCCTGGATCCGCACATGTTTCAGAGAATCTGATTTTCAAATTCTGTTCGACGTTTTGTGAACTTTACTCCACCATTACACATACACAAACGCGCACTTCAGTGGAGCTTCAGTCGCCTCCGTTTATATCCTTCGGTGTGTTTTGAATAATATAAATTATATGATATATGGTTGATATATGTACATATTTTGCACATCCACATAATGGTAATAATCTCTATGTATCCGAGTCGAGCTCCGGGTTCTAAGGGCAGATCACGACGAGTCGAAGAAGTGTCGTGATCTACCCTTAGAACCCGGAGCGAGACTCGGATACATATTTTGTTCATCCACATAATGGTAATAATCATTATATCTTACAATATATAGGGGATAAATCAAGAATGTAGACGAATATATAACGAGCTATTTATTCGTAAGGATGAACAAAAAGAAACAAAATGGAACACACACGAAAGGAACGTGCTTGTATCCGACCCCCAGATACAAACATCTGCATCAGGGGGTCGGATACACGACAGTTGCGGAGTTAATACAGACAAAATACATGTTGATTGTAAGATAAAAAGTTGAAATTGTATTTTAAACAAAATTTGTTCCAGGAGAAGGAGTATAAAGATCTGTATAAAACTGTGGCGTAGCAGGATTATAAAACTGGTACAGCCACAACCTCTTGGATCATGACAGTCCCCACGAGAAATTCGACTCCGGGATTTACTGTAACTCTCCCCTCCTCAGCCATGTCGCATGAAGGTTTCATTCGAAGCACTCTTTTGGGTAATATAATTCTTGAATGACTAAATATTTTAAGTTTTGCCTTAAAAGCATTGGTTATGACCCCATCATTGGACCCCACTCAAAAGCTATGTGTTGGAGGCAAAAATTAAAAATTTAATAATATTTAAATTGCAAATTTTGCTGTAAGCACTGGACGAATTTAAACGTTATATAATGTAAAAAGCAAAATGTACTGAAACTGGTAAAATCAAATTACTCTAAGTTTCTAACGCATTTAACAGTTGTGTGCATCAGACAAGTAGATTACTTCTCTTGTTGCTCTTTCGCCAGTTTTTCAAAGGCGTTATAAGGGGGTAAATACACAGAATGATATAAAATGACACCTTTTCTCATTTTTTAGATCGAGCATATATATATTTGGGACGCATTGAGGACCAAACTCTTTTTCGGTAATAACTGTGGTAATATGGTGGAGAACAACATGACCAAGGTACTATTTGCATTATGTGACTTCCGCACATTTCCTGTGGATAAAACATTTCCGCTTTCATGATGCTTGAAGCGATTGGTCAGTCGAAACATTTGTGACCAACAGTTGTTGAGGATTTTGCAGTCCACACAGCATTCGATTGCATGAGAACCGTTACTTGTTATCAGTTCCTTATTCGACATTCGTTATCAACCGATTCCATCGGTTGATAACGAATGTCGAATAAGGAACTGGGAATAATTAACGATTGTCGCGTCACCAGCATTCGATCCAGGAATGATAACCCATTTCAGTGCGTTTCCCCTGATTCATATACGTAGCTTTGTGTTGAAAGTGAATAATTAATGGTGTTAATTCTCGGCCCGTAGAATTCACGCCGTCGAGACCCGAAATTAGGCCTGTAGCATTGTGGTGAGCGATCGTTCTGCCCCTCTATGGCCTGATTAGAAAATATGTGAGCCGTAAATGCCCAACAAAAAAAATCCTCTGGATAAAACTATTGGTTTCTAAAATCTATGGTTGCACAATAAATAGTATGAACAAACGCCCAGTTTCTTTTCACATCCAAGGGCCGGGGCAGTTTTCCAGACTTTTTGCTAACTGCACTTTTACAGTGGTAGCCGAGTGCATAAGTGAGCTGTTCTCTCAAGCCAAAGATTCCGAGATCGAGCCTTTGTCGGGAAAATTCTCGAGGTGTCCGAACACTCTTTGGCAGCATAAGTTGTGTGGTTGGATTGATGCGATCATTGCGTACCATCCTGGATTGATGCGATCATTGCGTACCATCCTATGGGACGTATAATGGCTGTCCTATGTGCGGAGAAAAGACACACTCCGTGCAAGCTCAAGGTGTCTTCGTTGTATTCGAGAAGAGCGAGGCCACGAAGTCAACCCTACGGAGGTAATCCCGATTGCCCGCGTCATTAGGTCAAGGAAAGGCGTTAATGTAAGTTCCTGCACCATGGCCGTTCGCGTCTAACGGCTTAGCAGTGATTTTGGCAAGGTCTTGGCTTTCCGAAGAGACAGCTATGACTTGGCTAGAAGACACTGATAAGGTGACTCGACAATTCTATGCAGGACATTTTTACTGTGTGTTAAAATTTCTGTTCGGAGACCACAAAATTTATCAACGTCAGAAATATGATCTTAATGTTCACTGCTCTCACAGTGGATGGCATAAAGGAATACCAATGGTGTAGGGCTTACCCGACACAGTGAAATGACTGGTTAATTGTGGGGGGCAAACGCGCCCCTGACTTATTCCAGAAGAGCATTTTCAAAACAACATGAGTGGGGGTACTAGTCATACTGAACCCGCACCACCCCTGACGGTCCATTGAAAGGCTTCTTAACGTATATTTTCTTTTTTTCTATAGCCCTACCTTCTAGTGACAAATGTGTCATAATTCCTTCCATCAGTCTTTCGTACGGAAGAAGGATGAAGCACTTCATTCGACTGCAAAAATGCATTATAGATCAAAATCAACATTTTAATTCTTTTTGGCAAAATAATCTTTCAGCTTTTTTGTAAATTTCATTTTACTGTGAATTGTTTCGGCAGAATTTGTATGCGACACTTCATCTCCAGTTTTATGACTTTTCCACAACGAGCTTAAGGGTAACAATCGACTTGTGGTTATTTACGTTCTGGGGGAGATACGTTTCTATGGACTTGAAGAGAGAAAAGCTATGTGTATGAAAATATTACCCCTGTTGTGTGTGACATGATTTTAATCGAAGCTCACAACCAATCGCCTTTTCCAATACATTTTTGATGTATCATTTAGGAAGTAAAAAGAGATGGACGGTATTGGAATTTTGTGTTAGGTATCGGTTTCGGTACTTTTAAGGGGCATACTTCAGTATCGGCTCGGTATTCGGTATCTGACTTGACTGAGATTTGCCAAAAAGAACCAAAAGGGAATTCACATCAGGAAATCCGGAATAAGTTGTTCTGTGTCATTCTACCACAACGCCATAAATGTCACTGCAAATGAGCTCAACGTTGGCATTCTTTTTCCAACACAAATCATATCCACGCTAATTTTGTGACTTGTTTTAAACACACCTTAACCTCTAAAGGCCTATTTCAAGTGCATGGGATCTCAGAGCATGTGCCCTGGCCATATCATCTTCAAAAGGTCCCGCTGACAATAGACAAAGCATCTGAGCAGAGATTTCCAGACAAGTCTTGGCTGCCTCAATAGGCAGCCAAGACTTGGCTACAAATCCCTGCTAAGCAGCTGAACATGTACAGGTTTTAATCCTTTGAGAAATCAGGACAATTGCCCAGCCCCTGGGGGTTAACAAAACTCAAAAGAAAATCAGAAACTTCTTTCATGAAAACGAACCCTGCAACTGCTATCAAGCCTCAATAGGGCCTTGTAAATAGTGAATGTAGGAAAATTTGAATATTCAGAGAGTTTCGGTATCCAATGATTGGTCCGGCTTGGTATCGGTTCGATTTTTCGGTATATTGCCCATCTCTAGTAGTAAACGAAGAACGCGGTGCCCCAAAAGGTCGTGGGGTTGATCCTGATCTGGGTTACCTGCGTTTTGTCATTGTGTGGGATACTTAATAATCCCAGTTGTTTCACTGAAAGCACTTTGGTGCACTGTGGCTAACTGAGCGTCGATGATACATATTCCTCCAGCCGGGTTAGTACGTTGGAGAGTCTCGTTGTTACTCGCTGCTGCTCGATGGTTCTCTCCGGTACTTCGATCTTCTCCACCGCTAAAACTGTTCGACATGATATGACACAGATTGTTGAAAGTAGAGTTAACCCTTTGTAAATAAATATTCACCAATTAGTTAATAAAGGGTGCCTGTTGATTTCGTTTATTGAAAGTAACAAAAGGAAACTTGGCTTTTTATCGCAAGCCAATTAGAAGCAACTGGAACACAGATAATCCACAAGTAGTATAGAATACCCGATCGACTCCTATTACCCAGTGCTTTGGGGGAGAGGCTAGTGACAAAATTTCCATTGGAACCAGAGCTTTATGTCACTATCATTACACTACTGCCAATACGGGTCTCAGTTCATATCACTATCATACTTGTCTTCAACTACCAAAAACAGTAGAACTCTGTCTGCTTGCTCAAGTAACTTTTTCATACTATTCCAAGTTCGGCTGAGCGATCGAGCAGTGACTGGAACAGGAGTAGTATGTCGGGGGCTGGACGACCCACATCTGCAGGACCTCGATTTTAGACCTCGAAGTAACGTCATGTCACGCGACCCAGTGGCACCATGTTTGGTTGTCATAAGAGCCCGCATGAGCAGCCATGTTGTGGCGTCATCCGTAATGACAGTGTGCACGCGCAGACTGATACGTAATGGCAGTGTGCACGCGCAGCGCGTGTTGTTAGAGTGATAAGTGTTTCTGTCGTCCATTTTGTATATTGGAAGACGCTATCTTGGTTTCTATGCTACAGCGTGATTGCTATGGGTCTGGAAGGCTTCTTAAAGGAAAGGTGTATGTTTGTAGAGTGTGTTCGATAGAATAGAAGTAAATCTAATTTCCACAAACAACCCGACAATCCTTCCAAATGACTCAAATCTACTCACATCTACCGAAATGGACTTTATTTGGTATGGATTTCCCCATTTTGGGCTTATAAGAGTAGCACGTTGTGCCATAAGACGCGTTCCTTTGTATAAGTGGCAATCTAATTACCCAAATAGACCCAACAATTTCCCCAAATCGCCAAAACCTCCCGACAAGTTGTTCAAGTTGGAATTCTTTCAGAATCATTTGTTTCTATCTATGTATCTGTAAGTTATCCTATAGTTTCTGTCTATCCAACGCTGCTTGGTTGTTCTGGGGTATACTCCAGTACAGTATAGGAGCCTAACAGTTGGAACAGTTTTGCTTATTGCTACTATATTAGCTTTTCTGACGACTTCTGGGTAGTTTCAGCCCTATTTCGAGTATTCTTGTTCCTGTTTCGAACAGCATGTTTCATTTATCCAGATCATCGAATCAGTTCACTTTACGGCAACTATCCAATCAGATCACTCCTTTCGCCCTTCACCCACTGTTACATCGTTCGGGCCAAACAATGATCGGGCGACTTGAATCCTATCGAGATGAGCTATAGAGCATTTGCACTAAAGATTATCCCAAATACTACTTTACGACTCATCTCGGTATTAGAGGATACCTATGACATGGTATTGTACTATTTGAGGATACATGTTATAGGATACTTATCTGAAGATATATTTTGAGGATAACTTTTTTCATGAAGATAGTTATGGTTCCTAGCTCCTATGCAGCTGCTAGACCGTCCATCACCATAATAGCTCCATGGCCACTACCTGTCAATTATCACTACCATCTGTCCAATGATCACCTACATTGTATTCACCCAATATTATAGTGTTCTCCCCGCATTACAGCCTTGTGCCATTAAGGCCTTCTACCATTACTATTGGCTACCACTATTCTGTCCTGCGTCGCAACCATTACTAACTTGTTGTACTACTGCAGCTCTTGCTACATTAATACCACTAATGGCCCAAGTTAATATCACTAGGATTCCACTACTGCTTGCTCGAACAACGTTTTCATACCTATTCCAAATTTCCCTAATAAGCTCTCGAGCAGTTATTGAAAAGTCATTGCTCAATCAACTTGAATCACATCGAGCAAAGAAGCTATCAAGCAGTTGCTCCATGAACAAATGCTCTTGTGACTCGAATCTCAAAGCGCAAATGAGCTATAGCATTTGCTCGAAAGAGTGACTCCATATAATATTCTACGACTAATCTCAGTATTTGAGGATGCCTTTACCACGGTATTGTACTGAGTGAGAATACCGTTTATAGGATACTTTTCTGAGGATATATTTTGAAGATACCTTTTGCATGATATCTATCTGTAGATAGTTAGGGCTCCTATCTCTTACACAGCTTCTAAACCGTCCATCACCGTCATAGCTCCAAGGTCACTACATGTCCATAGTCACTATCATCTGTCCATTGATCAGCCTGTATTGTATTCACCCAATACTACCCACATTACAGCCTTGTACCATTACTATTGACTTCCACTATTCTGTCCTGGGTCTCAATTATTACTTGTGTTACTACTACAGCTCTTACTGCATTAAAACTGATAAGGGCTCCCAGTTCATATCACTTGCATTCCACTACTGCTTGCTCAAGCAACTTTTTCCTACCTATTCCAAGTTCCCCTGATAAGCTCTGGGGCAGTTATTGAAGAGTCTTTGCTCAAACTATCTGTTATGACTCCTAGCTCATACACAGCTTCTAGACCGTCCATCACCTTCATACAGTTAAAAGTAGAAGTCCTGTCACGAACTATGTTCTTAGTTAGGCTTAATTGCGCGTAGGAATTGCGCGCAATTTCCAAATCGAATGGCATCCAAAGCACGGCAGGTTCTCCTGGTTACTCAGAGCAAACACAGGCAATGTTTCTGCCAATGGGCCTCCGGGTTACCCGGAGGCCCATTGGCTGAAATATTGCTTGTGTACAGGCCATATGTACAGCCTTGATGGCCTTACTCTGGTCATAACGCGTAGATTAACGCGCAGCTCGACGTGCTGTTTGTGCCCATTTCATGACAGGACTAGTTTTAACTATAGCTCCATGGAAGTGGCAGCACTTGTCCATTTGCACTGGCATCGTGTCCAACGATCAGGCTGTATTGTATTCACTCAAAGCTGTAGTGTTCTATCTACATTACAGCCTTTACCATTAATGCCTTGTACCATCACTATTGGTTTCCACTATTCTGTCCTGTGTCTCGACCGTTACTAACTTGTGGTACTACTACAGTTCTTACTACATTAATACCGCTTAGGGTCCCAGTTCATATAAGTAGCTTTCCACTACTGCTTGCTCGAACAACTTTTTCATACCTATTCCAAGTTCCCCTAATAGGGTCTCGAGCAGTTACTGAAAGTCATAGCTCGAACGACTTGAATCTCATCGAGTAAATGACCTATAGAGCAATTGCTCGAACGAGTGACTCCCAATACTGCTCTACGACTCATTTCAAAATAGAGATTCTGTAACCATTCACATATTCTAAAAAGGGATCCGTAATACATGAAGTGGCATTCCGACGATATGGGCTTGTGTGCTTATGCATATCTGCGCACATCGCATGCACAACATCGGTGCTTACGGGTATTTGAGGATAGTTATAACATTGTGATTTAAGGATACATTTCAGAGGATGCATGTGGGTGGATAGCTATCTGAAGATAGTCATAGTTCCAAGTACATGCTTTCCCCTTTCTTCTTGGTCACTCCGTGACATAGACAAGTCTAAGACGATTACAATTGACTAACACATAGTCCCCACCATCTGTTCCATGATTAGCTTCCACTACAGACATCATTACTATAGTCTCCTACCACCCTTGCAGTGCTGTACGATTACTACTGATTTGTAGCATCACCACATATACCATGGCATACTATATATGTAGTACGTACATCACTTGCCGGATCTAGTTAGTTGGAACCGTAGTTTTGTATAGGAAGAAGTTGCTGTCCCCCAAACCCCGGTTCCTATAGGACCTTAACACCAGCTACCCTCCCCCACCCCCACCCCCACCCCCAGGTAATAGGGGTCGATTGAGTGCATGGTATACTACTTCCGCCGTTAAGAATATTTATCAGTATCACCCCTACCTAAGTGTCCATTTTGGCTCTTTGTTTAGCGAATGTTTTACAGTACTTTGGCATATCGATAAACGACACGAAAATATTATTTGTGTTAAATATTGCTTTACTTTTCGAAACTGATTGCGCAATTTTGCCACAAAGGAAATTTTGTCTGTTAACAAACGGGTGATAAAATAAAATGAAATCGGTAGGAAAGATGCAAAATACTTTATTTCCAAATGAAACAAAATACTGCGTTTTGATTGGCTGAGTGGTACGGTGTAACTTGCAATCCACAGTAGCTTTTTTTTACACCGTGGTTAACCACGGTGTAAAAACAAGAATACACAATAGCAGGCTTTGTGGCTAAAAAAGTACCCATTTTTAAAAATTAATTCATACTTTCTGCTCAGTTGTGTTAGAACAAAATAAAAATACAGGAAATTTAATATTTATGTATAATAAAATATTACAGATATCAATGCCATTGGAACTGGCTCATTGAGCCTGTTCCAATGACAGCCATATTTGTCTGGTTTTATTAAGAAACTTAGAAAGTACAAATTTTCGGTCAGTTTTTTCCCACAGTTTAGGTTAAAGTATTAAGTACACCAAAATTCTTGGAAATAAATCCGTTATCCTTGTGTTTTCCAGGGTGTATGGGAATTTACATCAGTCTTTACATCAGTCTGGGAACTCATACACCCTGTGAGTATGTGTGAGTTCCCAAACCGGTGTAAATTCCTATACACCTTGGAAAGCACAAGGATAACTAAGATTACTTCCCTAACCCTATAGGCATGTAGAGTTAAATCATTACTGAAACTTCCTAAAATTCAGAAGTGATACGTACATGTTTGTTTGTTTTTGTCGGACACTGCTACCGGTTATTGAAGCCAAAGTATCCAGAAAAAAACGGAGATCGGCGGCATTGTTCGTTAATATGTTGCAGACAGTATTACACATGCTGAAATGGTTGAAAGTTGAAATGGTCAACGACATAAAGCAGCTGAGAATATTGGCAGCCTGCTCTCTCGGTGTATTATGCACGTTTTGTCGTACTGAAAATAAAATATCAATATAGAAAGTGGCTTCTCCAGAGGTTCAACATCATATGGGGCAAAGGCATGTTTCACTGTTTGCCCACACTTCGGGTACTTTCGGGCTGTGCAAAGTAGAGGTCGAGTATGTCCTTCAAAACCTACTGTAGAGTGGTGGCGTTTCCATCAAGGGTGTAATTCGAAGTTTGTTGAGGAGACAGAGGGTCCATTAACAGAAACTGTGCTTGTGGTTCTTGTGCATTTTGAAAAAACTTGAGAACTACAGCGTTGATGGAAAATTCACCAATCTCTGGAGATAGTTTGCTAATCCTTTTTCCGGGAGCGCGGTGGCTGGGTGGTTACGGCATTGGACGAGACGTCCGTGGTTCGATCCCACCACGGGTGAGTGCGCTGTGTCCTTGGGCAAGGCACTTAAGCCCGATTGTCTACGGACGGTGATCGTCACAAAAACGGCCATTCATATTTTATTATTTTTCATGTTTTCCCTCCAAAACATACGTTATGGCTCTCATTGAGACGAGCTTGATGAGCTCTTTCCAATGTGGGATCATAAGCTGCGTTTTTTTAACCGGAAACTGGACATTTTTATTTTTTTCAAGAACTGATATTATAAGTGTCGTTTTCGAGCCGTGTGAAGTAAATGGTTTAAAACACTCTCCTTGTACGGCATCTACGACCAATGCACGAAAAGGGTTTAGAGATTTATATTCTAAAATAATGGTCTTCTATCCTGACTACCGACAACTTTGTACCAATGCAGTTTACAACAAACTTGGTTTACACACACCACTCTATGAATCGTGCGCATATGCATGTATCTGCCGACACACGTTTCCCGACACACCAACTGAAGTTTCATAAAATGCTCGTTTGACGTTTGTCTTTGAGTTGTTTTCTTTATGAGTTCAACATATTTCAGGAAATGCATACACAAGAGTTCAGAGAAACTTTTAATTCAAATCGGAATTTGAAATTGGATGTCATGTCATTTACACAGTGTCCAAGTGTTACAGTTCCAACAAAGGTAAGTCATTTAACCCTTTACCCAACGAATCGGCCGCACTCGCCCGCGTAATATATAAATTCAGCAGTTGAAAAAATATTATTTTTCAAAAAAATTTCACCAAAACCATATCATGTGACCCCTCGTTGGAACGAGCTCGTCGAGCTCGCTCCCTCCAACGAGGGGTCACATGATATGGTTTTGCTGAAATGTTTTGAAAATTTTGAAAAAATTATATTTAAAATAATAAATTTTTATACTTCTGCGTTGTGTAAAGGGTTAAAACGTTTGTTTTTCAACACCAAATCCGGTTTTATCTGCATGATGTAGCATTAGGTTATTAGATTGAAAATTGATCACAGAACACAAAAGAATAAAATGTACTATTTGTTTCATTCCCAAGCTTATGTGGACAATACAAGCCAATACAACCACGTGTATCCCAGGAATATCTATGATGTTACCTTATAGATCCTCATAGATATCGCATTAGGCTGTCTGCAAGTGAACCTACATCGGAAATCAGAATTTATTAGAATACTAAAGGTTCACCAGAGTGTTCGGACACTTCAGAGGCGGAATGGCCGTATTTTTCGTCCGGACAATTACCGTCAGCAAGCCCTCCTGGAGTCCCACATGGCAACCACTATTGAAATTCTCACTTTATGCCTCGCACACCACCATTGAAATTCTCACTATATGAACCGCCGATAGATGCGTCGACAAATGTATCAGATACACGTCGACAAGTATATCAGTTTCTAGGAATATTGGTCTTTTCGGTTCAGAATATCAACTTGTTTTCTCCACGCGGCCACAATAATACCTTAGGTGCAATGATTGGGCGTCTGTGCGGTCCCGAAAACTTCACAATACTCGGTGCATCAATCTCAGATGCGATGATTTTGTTTGCCTTTCATAGGACCGAATTATGGAAGGTGCTGTATCATGGTCGGAAGGTTGTTCACAGCTTGGAATTTTGTTGGGGAGATGCGCTAAGTGGCGAACGATGATCGCCGGCTCACGATCGCCGCCGCGACATAAAAAGTCTCAAAGTAATGCTTAGGTGCTTCACGGAAACTACATGTAAACGACAACATTTAGGTTTTAAAACAACTTGCCCCAATACATCGTAATCTCTGTGGCTAAGCCACTTAGAGTACAATGTATCGGGGTAAGGAGATCGTCCCATTTTATCATTTTTTTCAAATCACAAATCGAAGAAAGTCCCTCAAGTGAAACTCCAATTTTGCGGGGAGGAGCGTTCGCACCTCCGCCGGATACGCGTCAGGAAGCTCGGTTTTTACGTTATTATTCACTACCAAGCGCGTCGACAAAGGCATCAGGTATGGGGATTTTGTGTCCTTTTCGTCAGTATCAAGAATGTCATGAGCTATGGTTAGTCTCCTGGGTTCAAACCCATTGAGATTGTCTCGTGATGACACCTCGGGACATCGACAAATGTTTCGATACAGGGATTGGGCTCTTTTCGGTACCGAAAATTGCACAACACTCGGGGCATCGATAAATACCTGAGATGTGATGATTTTGCTTCTTCTTAGATCGAAAATTCAGAATGTCCTTAAACGGGGCCAAAGCATGTCGGTTCCGTGTGATCTGTCCCAGAGTAATTCTTTCGTTATTACGCACTTACCGGAGAATCCAAAAATGCTTCGGGTGCGAGGATTTTTCATCTTCTTCGTCCGGAAAATCAAACTTTTCTCACGCGGATCCGAACATTGGTCGGCCTCGTGTGGTGGATACCATTAACACTATCTCGTTATTGGCCTAACACACATCTCGGGACATCAACAAATGTCTCAGATGCAACTATTGGGCATCTTTTCGGGCTTGAACTGTTTTTTCCACACTGAACCGGACCATAGTCGACTCCGCGTTTTTGGTGCAATTAACCTGGAGCCTGCTTTGTTGAATTTCCGACCAAGTCCGCTCTCAATACATCTGACAAATCAGGTAACCGTGAACAGCTGATTTTAGAATGTTTTACAAAATATTCACCACAGTTTGGAAAACCCCTGCCTCAGTATTCATATCCAATGGTGGGCATTGGTACAATTCCTCGTGGGAGTTTGTGGTTGGAGGTTGGGGCAGAAGTCAAGTGTAAATAAAACGAGTTCTAGTACAAGCAGCAGAATAATGTGAGTAGATTAGACACCATATTGGTCATTCTAATAATTTAACTTCTCTCAGAATATCTCCACAGATTGTGAAATTCCCAATAAATTTAGTTCGATGAAATGTCTTAACCCTATGAATCCTAATGGTATTTTCCATACTCGTTCAGAGCCATTTACTGGAAGAGTTTATATTCGTTATTTGAGGAAAAATCAATACATTTTTTGAGTGGTCTTCCACATAATTTCACTGATCAACTATCTACTTTATTGATTCAGGTCGTACCAGTATCCCGTACAGGAAAAGCGGTGTTTCGGATTCAAAGGGATAAACCAAGGGGGGTTTTCCCCGTTCCATGGGAGAAGCTACACTGTAAATGTGGGTTGCATGAGTCAAATAGAACAAAACTTATTTCCTGGAAGCAAACTTTCGACATTCTCTTTTGAGAAACAGTTAATTGCTTCGTGATGTGTGATTATTTAATTATTATTATTATTATTATTATTATTATTATTATTATTATTATTATTATTATTATTATTATTAAACGCTAGTGACGCGAATTTATATTTTACAACGCTAACCAACTAACTCTCTCAATTCTTATTTTTGTAGCTTGGTACTTGGACTTCGTCGAATGGTTCAACCCTTGACAAAGAGCCTTTTCGATCTGAGACACGGACCAAAATCGTGATAGACACTGTCATTGTACGTAATTCATGTTTATATCATTAACCCTTTCACTGACACGCCCACTTCAGCCATATATGGAGGATCTCAATTTACGCCTGTGTGCGAGGAAGTTTAATAAGATTTATGACATGTTTGAAACACTATCATCTGATTAATTGTTGGAAAGGGCTCTCTGAGCCCTTTCCAACAATTAATCAGATGGTAGGTTTGAACTGCGCATACACACTAAAAACTAAAGTGTTAAAACTGACACTTTCAAGGTGTTAAACCCATTCTAACTCTTAGGGTTTGATTTTAACACTCAAAGTGCAATGCTTTAAGCACTTAGACATTACAATCGTCAGACATCTGAAACTTGAATGGATGGCACTTCCCATGTGTCTAGCATTGGTGGTTCTTCCAGAATCGTCCATAATTTGAATTGCGCTTGGTGGGTACATAATTAAAAGGACACAACGCAGATGACGCGGATCAGGCTCGAGAGTTCGAGTCTGATCCGCGTCATCTGCGTTGTTTCCTTTTAAGTATCGCGACATTACACTTGTCAAGTGGTATTATTGTAACACCTGTCAAATTCTGGGATATCTACACTTGAACAAAGTGCTAGTTCAGAACTTGGTAAGTGTTAAATACAGCACTTCAAGTGTAGTTTTTAACTCTTTAGTTTTTAGCGTGTACCAGAACGAACAGATAATCATCATAAATTAGGCAACAATAGTTGCTTTCGGCAGCTAAGTATTAACCCCACTCCTGTCGACTTTAACACACTACCTATCATAAGAAGATCTAGAAGTAACCCGCGAACGATCGTTTAGGTTACGCAGGTGTTACGTAAATTCTGAGATACGAGAACGACTTATGGTTACGCCAAAATAATACAACGACAACATATTATAACATAAATTAAATTCCAATCCGGCATGTCCTGCCTATCAAACCTGACAATCTCTTTGGACTAGCTCGACTAATTGGTTGCGCAATTGTATCCACATACGAGTAGAATGACATGCCATTTATGTCTTCCCGGATTTTCCGCCACAATAAATAGTGAAAACTTACGCGCGATCTCACCAAAGTGAGATCACGCGTTAGTTGTTGCTATTTATTTTGGTCGAAAATCTGTTAAGGTTCCGCTCTACAGTTTCGCACTATACTGCACAGCAGTAAAATTCTAAACTAAGGGCATATGTTCAAATTAATGTCATGTGGATGTATTTTTAGTATATATCGAATTCCAAAAAAAGTAGGGGATTTTTGATAAAAGTGAGATATATGAAGAAATATATTTATATTTTCATCAAAAAGACAGTTGAGGCATTGCACTGTGACATCTGGTGAATGATTTCGGCGATAGTTGGGTGTGTGATAAGCACACATTCCACGCACTGAGCTGTAGAAGACATGGACGGTCAGTCAGATAATTGACCACATTCAGTCCAAGACCTCAATACCTTGTAAATCCTCCTCGGTTCGCGAGACAAGCGAGCATCCGACGTGGCACACTCCTCACCAAACGTCCAAAATCAGCTTGACTGATGTTATTCCATGCTTCACGCAGTGCAGCGGTGCGTTCCTGGGCATTGGTAGGAGGCTGTTGGCGTTGTCGTAGGCTCCTGCCATGCATATCCCAGACGTGCTCGATTGGTGAAAGGTCTGGACTTAGTGCTGGCCAAGGCAGTGTAGTGATGTTCTGCTCCTGGAGTAACTCTGGAGCGACACTAGCATGTGTGCTCATGCATTAACATCTTGGAAAATGAATCAACGGCCGTGACGTATCGAAAATGGAAGTACATGAGCTGCTAACATGATGTCACGGTAGTACTGCCCTGTGACACGCCCTTGGATGACATGTAATGCTGTTCTGCTTGTCATGGTTATGCCTCCCCACGCCATAACCGATCCACCACCAAAACGATCGTGCTGCCGAACGGTTACGTCATGATATCGTTCATTCCGCCGCCGCCGCCACACTCTGTTTCGCCTATCGTGGAAGTTGAGAGTGAACCTCAATTCATCGAAAAACATGGCGTTGCTCCACCGGCGATTGTCCCAGCGCTGTCGTGCTCCACACCAATTACGCCTTGCTGCGATGTGACGTTCAGTCAAATGTAGAATTATTCGAGGTCGTCAAGTATGCAAATTCCAGCTGTGTAGGCGATTTCGGATAGTCTGACCACTGACTCACATGTCGCTCGATGCAGCTGCTGTCCAATTTCTGAGGCAGTTTGATGGCGGTTACGCAATGCTGTGGTTCGGATGACACTATCCTGGTTAGCTGACGTCTGTCATCAACATTGCCTGTCTGGCGGTAGCGTGACCATAACCTGCTAATCACCGATTGAGTAACGATGAGGATTTGAGTCACTGACGTCTGCCTAATGCAGCTTCCAACATGCCAACGGCACGTAAACGTTCGCCACGTGTCAGTCTTCGCATACCTCAAAAGTTACGTTTCGACCAGAAACTTTTGGTGAACGAGTTTATATCAAGAAAAGAACGATGAGACTTTCGAAAAAGCCCGTCCAGTACAAACGAAAATTTCAAAACGTACCCCACAGATATTAACGTGGCGCTCGTGCGAAAAACCTGCACGAAGATTTCGTGGGCCGCTGTCATTCATGATCCACACTAAACTTGGTAACATATTGATGTGTCCAATCACTCGTATCCAACACCATTTTCCGAAAATATCAACGTAAGTTTGGATATCCCCTACTTTTTTGAATAGCATATATGATCACATTTGGCTATTTGTTGGACAAAAGAATTTGAAATTTTGGTCACAGGGTTGGAGTCGGATGCATAGGGGTATAAATTACCAGAGGAATTATGGGAAACATTGGCTTCGAGAAATGGACTACTTTTTATAAAATGTCATTTTTACACGGAGCTGTTACCCGACATGTAACTAAAAATGGGACAGAAACATATATTTTTTCCACATTTTAGGAACAGGGGATGACATGCTCCAGGGATAGGTTAGTGGGGGTAGTTGGAAAATGCTGCATCGAAGCTGCTTGTTGGCTGAAAATAACATTTTTCTGAATTTTCTCACGCAATGTTCCAGGTTTAGCCTTGTATTTGACAATAAATTATTTCACCCGCATTCAGATTGTTTACTTCTACTTATTACTTTTCGAAAGTGTGATTTACTGGGATTTCCGGGTTTGATTATAAACGATAACTTCACAAGTGAATTACGCAATCCACAATTGTGTCATGTATCCGTGCGCACAAACGAAGACACTTTGTCGTGGATGTAATGGGGACTTCATTGTTTTTTAACATGAAAAGCAGACGACACTTGCGAACAAAATTCTTGAATATCTATTATTTTCAGTTTTTGTCTCAAAAACATAGGTTATGACCCCTCAATGGAACGAGCTCGACGAGCTCGTTCCAGTGGGGGTCATAACCTATGTTTTAGAGACAAAAAATGAAAAAATAATGAAATTAATTGGCGATTTTTGAGAATAGCGCTGGGCGGTTTTTGCCATTTCGTTCGGTAAAGGGTTAAATAATATAATTATCGTTAATAATGAAAAAATAATAAACAGAGTAATCGCTTGACTGGACTGGTTACGTGAAATAATTCATTCGCGGCGAGGGACTATATTGTAATTGTAAAACACTCGTGCGCATTCGTGCACTCGTGTTTGTACAACGTTCCTCACCTCTCATGAATTCTTTCACCTAACAAGTCCAGTCAAGCGATTACTCTCTATTTATTTATATAGTGTTGTAAGTTTTTAGTGGATTTGGATAGTGTAATACATATTGTGGGTTCGATAATTAAGTTAAAGAATACTCGCATTTGAAAAGGGTGCATGACATGTCATTGTTGGAAATGCCTGGAAAACGGTAGAGTGGGACCTAAGACGTAAACAGCATGGCTGGCGTAATAAAACAGAGAAGGCGAAATAGCATCACAATAGGTTACCACCGTGTTATTTAGCGTAGGCTGCTTACGGGTTATGATTTAATCTCTTAATTTCAAGGCATATACGTGGTTTACACCACAGAATTGATATTTTCTTCTCAGAACCAAATACAGTGGCACCGTTCCAAATCGTTCCGATCCTTCCAATATGCGAGGTTCCAAGCTATGATTTGAAAATAAATGATTGGATGCTAACTTTGTCGTAAATGAAGGAGGGTTGGGCAAATTAGTGACCGAACATGATTCGCGTGGCCTTCACAAGGCAAAAGTCACGGTACTACACTAGTGTGATAGAGATTGCACTTAATTTGAACATCACTGATTATAATTTATACGTTTGTATTATTTCTTCTTCTTTGATTTTTCTGGTTTGTTTCCTGTTTTCGTCAAAGCCAAAGTTTAAGACTGTTATACGGATGTTGAATGAAGAGCAGTAACCAAAAAGTTATCCGGAAGCTGATATACACTACTGTCGTTACAAAAACCGGCAGGGAATATCGACTGGATCACGATGGAGTCGAGATCCGGTTAAAAATTTTGATAAAGCTGAAGAACAGAGGATTCTGTAATCTATTTTTGAAATACCTTGGGCCAATACTATAAAACTTTTACAATTGTATTTTCTAGAATTTTATTTTCTAGTTATGACTTTAAATGGGTTAAAATGAACCATTAGCATTTTCAAAGATCTGGCAATTTGCCAGTTGGCAAATTGTCATATCTTTTAAAAGGCCAATGATTTATTTTAGTCAGTAATATTAATAGGTAGAAAATATAATTCTGGAAAATACAATTGTAAACGTTCACTAGTAGTGGCTCCTTGTCTCCTCAACGTTTTTTTCATTTTTCACTACTATGTATCATATTTCCAAAATATTAAGTGACAAAAATTTGGATTTAACAATTTTTGTGTCAATTTTATAAATCAAATTTGACTGTGGTACACACTTTCCTCCTCCCTGTCTTCTGCTTGCATTATAAAGCGCTACTTGCTGACAGAAAAAAGTAAAACTTGAGAGAAATCATCAGGGTCAGCATGGTGAAGGTAAGGGTTAGCAGGCAATTGCTAACCATTGACCCCTGCTCTATTGACCGTAAACCGAGACATATATCTCCCATTTTAGTCTACTTTAAGAAGGAGATTCCGTTTCTGAGCATCTTATATTTACGGAACGAAAAGGGTTAAAATAACTAATAAATATGATGACTAGGGATTTTTAAATTAAATTGCAGAGTCCCTTAATCTTCAGCGTAACAGCACAATTTCACCCGCCGAAATAGACATTCGGAAAAATTGAATCCCACATGGTATTTTGGTTTTCTGGGGGTTTTTATTCGGTCTCTATTTCGATTATTTATGGAGTCTCGATGGCTTGTGTGACTGTGTCGAGATTGGATCACGATCTGAAATAGACCAGGTTTGCTTTCACAGTACTTTATCACAATAGGCCTCTATAGTAATCTCAACCATATGGATGCAATGAACTTAATTCTGAATCACTATCAGGTTCCTTGCGCGGTTTTACCTGGTAGAGTGCAAAATAGAGAGTCCTTAAATGCCTGTTTACAAGATGCGTGCTAGACGTTCGTCCAGCATTCACGCGCCTGGTGCGTTTTGGACTCATGCGACAGACGCAAGCAAGCATACCCAACAATATTGATTAAAATAATATCTTACGCGACAATTATCTCCCTTGAGATTATTGAACTTGCGAGAGGAAATCCAATTAAGAAGGCAGTGAATGTTGGTGGTGAGGTGTGAAATTTCTGAGACTTGATGTGCGTGGATGAATGACAATGAGGTGTGAAAAGCGACACCAATTAAAGCAATTACTGTGTAATTTCTCATCCATCTCTGTGTTATTGTACAGTCCGAGAATGTGTTTTCATAGCAATTTGGAAGTTTTAATTCATCAGAAGAAAAATTTTGGAAAACAACATCTGACAGACTGTTAGATTATTAAAAAGAACAATGTCTGTATTTTATGCAACAATGCGCACGCTGTTGATACAATGAATATAAAAAAGTTATAGATCACCAAAAGGGTATGAAAAGGCAGTTTTCTTTTTTTTTAAATGGGTTTCTACTCGGAACAATAGTCCAATGTTCAAATTGATTGGGAAAAAAGTGTAACAAGATAGCTTTTATTTGCTTATACTACGCCACAGGAAAATAGATGTAGTTTGTGAAATGATGCGCACATCGATGATAAAAATACACGAATATTAAAAAAAATCAGTTTTTATGTGAAGTTCCCATCTCTCTCAGTGTTAAATGCCTGAACAGTTTTACCAAATTAAGGGTAGGTAATGTTATAGAGAATCGCATCAAGGTAAACATTTTCTTGGGCATGAATCGCATGGGGTCTGTAGGACTAAATGAGTCGCGATTTGATATGAAATTTCTGCACTGAGTTCACTAAAATCGATCTGAATCGAGGTTTTCCGAGGTTCAATCGATTTTAGTGACAACTTGGCTGAGATCGATTTTAGTGAACAAGGTTCCGAAATTTCATTTCAAATAGTGCCGAATTCGAGATTCTTTGTATCAGATAATGTGCAATATTACCTTTTACTTAACGTGACGACTAAACTCGTCAGCGCTATTCACATAAAACGCCTAACATATTTTATTATTTTTTTCAACTTTTGCCTTGAAAACATAGCCTATGGCCCCTCTTTGGGGCAAACTTCTCGAGCTTGTCCCAATGAAGGTCATGGCTATGTTCTGACGTCATACTGGTATTAGTTATATTGTAAACGATATTTTCCGTATCGAGCTATTTAATGGTGATAGTGATCAATTATTTTTGGCCATTAGAATTTGTTCACGTTTTTACCTTGCTACAGCACATTGTAACATTGTGTGTCCGATACATGTAACAAGGCAAACGTTTAAAGACAATAATAATATCACTTGGACGATATTATTTTACACCTATTACTTTTCCTACAGTTCCTTATTTACAAATCCGTACGGAACACTTGTTCCATACGGATATCCGTTGACTATTTTTCACCTGACGTCATGGCTTCATCAACAGAACTAAACTCCACCCATTTTCGTAATCGGCAAATTGAAATGTCCACTTCTGACTCACATCAATTCGTAAGCTACGGTGACAGCCGACAAGTCGAACGCTTCTGTCAATAAATAACAAAGAGAGTTTTAAAGTTTGAAATTTTCTGTATGTGATGTTTCAATTTTAAATTAATGGATTATATGTCATACAGGCGGGTAATAAACCCAGAACGCCACGATGTGTGAATGTGTTCGTCAATACAACACTCAAACCACCGCGGATGAATAGAACTCAAGGCCGCGCCTCTCGTTCTATCCTTCTGCGCTGCACTTGTGCCGTATTGACGAATGCATTGACACACACATCATGGCGTTCTGAAACATATCCATTGAATATGAATCCTTTACGTTGCGGTATCTGCACTTCAGAATACGGGCTCACAGCACTCTACCAGTTAAACTTTGTATTGCTGGAGAAGTGAACGCTGTTGGATAATCATGATTGTTCCAGTATAACCGATGACATGGGAAGTGCATAACTGGTTCAAAGAATATAGAAAAAAAAATCTAATGAATTATCTGAATTATTATTATTTTCGGAGAATGAGTGAGGGGTGGATGTGTTTATTAGTGTTTGACGACACATTTTCGGCAGTCAAGATCACCTCGTGCATCACAGCTTTACAGGTTGGTGAAGCCGGAGTACTAGGGGAGAATCACCGAGAAACAGCGAGCAACTGTCAGACTACCCAACCCACTGACTCCCCACGTGATGGGTGTGTTAAGTTGGGTGAAGTACGTAGCACTTCATACGAAACTCAGAACGTCAATCCCGCTTTCATACTCCGATAAAGGAACGGACAATTCATTACAATTGTTATAATTTAATTCACAGTGTTTGCTTGTATACACCCGGAAAAAAGTTAAACACCACCTAATAATTTAATTCTGAAATATAAAAACCAGTGCACTGACACATAACAGTGGAATATACACCTGAACCTGCGCTATTTTCTGCAAGAGGACAACTATGGCGAGAGAAAAAGAAAAGTTAAGTATGGAGCTCTAGGACAACCAAAACAATTGTGGCAGGTAAAATGTTGTTACAAATGGCAGTCAAGGACCAAAGGCGACATTCTGTGACCCAGGCTTCAATAACGTGTATAGGAACCACGTGATTTGATGATTGCCCCAACCCTCCTCCCCATGCTCCGTCGAACGTCTAATGCACTGCTGGGGTAAGTTTTGCCATTCACGGCGCCAAGCTTGTTCCAGTTCCCGCAAACTGGCTATTGCAGGGTCCAGCTGTTGTACTCTGCGGTCCAGGATGTCCCATATGTGCTGTATTGGATTTAGGTCTGGACTAATGGCAGGCCAAGGGATAGTTGTGATGGCATTCTGCTGTAGAAAAGGTCTGGTAGAAAGAGGGTGGCCATCAACATGTGGTACTACGGTCGTATACCTCCGTCCGGTCAATGTACCCTGTACTGTGATCAAGTCTAATTTGCAGTCATATGAGAGACAAGCCCAAACCATAACTGATCCGCCACGAAAGGGCACTGTGGGTCGAACGTTCTTGGGTGTGCAAGCTGTATTTCTATGGCGCCACACCCGAATATGTCCGTCTGTAATATGCAACAAGAACCTGCTTTTATCCAACCAGTGGATACACCTCCAAGACCTCATATTACAGCTCGAGCTCGTTCCAACGAGGGGTCACATGATATGGTTTTGTTAAAATTTTTTGAAAAATTAAAAAAAATGATATTTAAAAAAATAAATTTTGATATCGTCTGCGTTGGGTAAAGGGTTAATTGCCTTCACTTACAGTACAGTCGCCGTGGACTGGTCGTCATCCACACGCGGGCAGTGATATAGACGCATGCGTTCAATAGATTATAAAAATCATCAGCAGCAAACTTTTAATTAATGAAGCGCCGAGTTGTACCCTGTGCTTCATAAATTAATTTTTGATATTTATTTCTATAATTAGTGCTTGGAGTCCAATATTATTGCGTCCGTGAAAATTTTGCCAGCCCGCGGAAAGTGACCAGTTCACGGCGACCATACTGATTGTTGAATCGCATTCAAGCAGTATAATGATTAGTGTACTATTTCTGCTTTTGCAGAAGGAGGTGGTTATTGGTCCGACACCGGGCCAATAGTCAAAATGTCAAGAAACAGCTATCGGTCCGGCAACGGACCAATAGCCAATTCAAGACTATTGGTTCGGTTCGGCGGCGGACCAATAGCTATTCCTTGGTTCTTTGGCGATTGGTCCACTGCAATATAGATCACATCATTGAGTACCGATCATATGGACCATAATATAAATCCAAACGTTTTGGATTTGGATTTTTTTTAAATTTTAAAATATAAACAAAACACATTAATTTTAGAACAATATCATTTATTTTCTCAAGATATACACCTCGAACTTAATCAAGCACCCCTTGAGATGTTTCAGGACAATGAAGTTGATGTTACTGATTATAATGTTTTAATGATTGCTATGTCTTGCAGTACATTTCATCCAGTGAAACATGTTTCTGGTTGATAGCGTACCCAAACACATCCCTTCGTCCAGGTGAAACATGTTTCTCACGAATGTTACAAAAAACACTATCATCCACATGCAATATCTGGGTATCAAGCAAGAACATTTGTCACTTCTTTTATCAATAAAAGTTGACATGGCAGGAGGAGACTGTCAGAGACACTAAGATGGCAAATCGTTGGCATACATGCATGTCATTTAAAGCTTTTGGAAGGCAACTTGATAATAGTCATTCTGTCATCAGCATACGTCTTCTAAAACATCAACAAACCAACGAGACCAGGGCCTGGGCAACCCTAAAAGACCTCTCCTTGGGAAGATCGGAGTCTGGCACACCTCGTTAGGCGTGATCCCTTTGCCTCAAGTGGGGTTTTGAAACTCCTTAGGCTCCCCAGCAGGCGTTTGTGCAACGGAACTGTCCGAAACCGTCTCTGAGCACTGGGTATGCGGTCCAGAAGGGTCATCAAGCGTCCAGCTCTGTCCGATCAGCATTAAAGACGACGTTTGGAGTGGTGAATGACACGACAACATTGGGATCTCAGGACGAGGAGGAGAATCCATTAGTTAGACGGGAGTAGGTCCCTGCTTCATTATCACAGATGGTCGCATGGGAGTGTGGGGGCATAGAAATACTGCTTACGTGCCCAGGAACGTCAGACCGACCTATTGTTCTTTATGGTGGGGGATCAATAATCATCTGGAGATACCTCTCTCGTGATTGTAAACTTGATATGGTGACTTTGCGTGGGAATCTCCATAGTCATCAGTAAATCCGGGACATTCTCAATCCGGTTGTCGTGCCACATTTTGACAACCACCTTTTGGCTACTCGTTCCGTATTCGTGGACGACAGTGCAAGGCCACATCGTTCCCATGCCGTGAGGATATTCCTTCAGAACAACGCTTGCACAACACTGCCTTGGCCTGCAGTGAGCCCCGATTTGAATCACTTAGAACACATCTGGGACTTCCTTGGACGTCATGTGCAAGCAAGGGATCCAAGTACAGAATTCGGTCGATATGGAAGCTTCATTGCATGAGGAGGGGAAGCATTGGCCTCTGGATCTTATCAAAACGCTCACTGGTAGCATTAGGAGGAGGGTTCAGGCTGTCATCCGAACATGTTGTGGATACACTCGCTACTGACGTCAGACACTGTTATTGTGTTCAGGAGATCACAAGTTACATTTATTTGTCAGTAATTATCGGCATTGTTTCACCATGGAATGTTTCAGCACCATACTTGTTGAGAGAACATTTTCCATCAAAAACATTAGTGATAGATATGTGTAATTAGCGGCCTTAAAATACTGCATATTGTCATCATTGTGTTGTCTTTCATTTGTCAATAGACCATTCTTACCGCAAACAATCACTTTTGACCATCTGAGAGATAGCATGAAATAGGGCTGCACGGTATATCGATAAACCGATATATACCGGTATTCAAACCAATATCGATTGAATGCCGGTGTAATTACAAAAATATCGGTTTATCGTCGTTATTTATTGCCCCACAATTTAATTTTCAAGATGTCTTCAGTTTTTTTTAACCGTAGGCCCGAATGAATAATATTATTCCTTTATCCAAGGAATCGTCTGCTCGTAATATACAAATTCAGCAGTTGAAAAAATAATTTTCAAAAACTTCAACAAAACTATATCATGTGACCCCTCATTGGAACGAGCTCGTTGAGCTCGTTCCAATGAAGGGTCACATGATATAGTTTTGTTTGAAATCTTTGGGGAAAATCTGATAAACTAATTTTGAAAATAATAAATTTTGATATCGTCTGCGTTAGGTAAAGGTGTTTCGAACCGCATCATCAAGGCATGCTAATTCCTTCCGACTGTGATGCCTCAAGTCTTGATTGTGGTATTTGTGTTCATATATCTGAACAGTTTTCGATATACCGGTATACCGCGGTATTCTTTTGAATACCGATACCGGTATTCAGTTTTGAATATCGTGCAGCCCTAGCATGAAAGTAATGACAGTTTCTATTAACGCCACTGCGAAAAAACACGGGATGCTCAATTAAGTTCCAGGTGTATAGAAGACTAGTACTGTATATACAATCAAATGCTTCAATAGGAAATGTGCTAACCTCTTACCAAACCACTTTTTCTCAAGACTGAAGAGTAGTATATACAATCAAATGTTGGAATTAAAATATTGGGGGGGGGGGGGGGGGGGGGGTACCATCTGCACGACGCATCGACACTTGCCAAAAGCACGGGACATATTTTCGGCTATAGTTGTCGACGCGTCGTGCCATCTCGTGAAATTATTACACAACAAAATTATACGCAACTCCGGAAAGTGAAAACATGCGCACATTTTACCATTACTACAGCTCGTACTTCTTATGACCAGTTGCGCGTTATGTTGTAATATGTCCTGTTATGGTGCCCATAATAGGTGAGAAATGTGGAGGCGCATGCCACTTGTGCTCCCTCAGCTCCGCCGCCCCTGATTACCAAGATTCAAATATATATAAGATACTTTAGGCTGTTGTACATTTATCATGGTTAATGTTCTGACCATTTTGATTGCTATGTTAAATGTAATAAATAAGAACAGCTTGAAAAATAACGAGAAACTTTCTAAATCAATCCATACCAATATGGGTATCAGCTGAACCGACCCAATTACATCAGTAAACAAGTAATACATCCAAAAGCAGACACGGCAGATCCAGTGCTTTTGTTTTGGGGGTCTCCTTTTGCCGATATAACTCAAATGCTGCCATTCCAAACATGAGTCACTAACAATACACCACTCCCATCAAGTGACAAGTCACTATTAGTGCCACAATGTTTACAATAAATAACCTATCAAATTAATACCCCAAATGCCGGAAAATAGATTAACCAAAAACAGATTTGGGAAATAACTTCTCTCACAAAATAAAGCTAGAAAAAAAATAAACAATTTAATTTTTTTTTTACGATTGTTACTGTATATTTCTCAGCGAAATAGCATTGTATTACATATATGCAATCTAGCTCCGGACCAACAGCCAGATAGCCTGGGAATGGCTATTGGTCCGGTGCAGGACCAATAGGTAATACAAGGCTGGCAGGCTACTGGCCTTGTGCCGGACCAATAGCCATTTTCTTAAATTCCTTTGCAAAAACACCACCCGTGCGTTTTTATCACTAATGATATGTCAATTAATTCAACATCAATCACCAAGGTGACGTACACCCTGCCTTCACAAATGCAAGAGAACACATTTCTTTATTTACAATGTTAATCCTCTGGCACAGAAACGATTCTATGGCGCTTGGCCAGAAATGTAATAAATGTAATGATATCCACAAAATGTGTGTTTGTAGGAAGAACCTTTTGTGTTTAAAAAGATCACCGGAGATGGAAAAGTGGAGTATTCTGGGTATACAATTGATGTGTTGGTTGAATTGGCCACAAGACTAGATTTCGAATATGTTCTGCAAGAACCAAATGACGGTCAATTCGGAGACATTGAAGAGGACGGTAGATGGAGTGGTGCTGTTGGGGAATTGTATAGAGGGGTATGTGCTATGTATAATATAATTATAAATAACTAATATAAGAGTATACATGTAATAACAGCTAAAATTTAGGTCACATGCTTTTCATATATAGTAGAATAGGTAATCATGGTGAAAGAGTAATAACATGACTTTTTGGGAATTACGGTCTATTATCGGCTCGCCAGAAATAATAAACAGTCCTCTGTCTTATTAGCGACCTCGACTTTGTCTCGGGCCGCTTATAAGACATCGGGCTGTTAATAATTTTTGTTGTGCCTCCAATGAACCATAAAGCCCTTGAAAATTATGTTATTGTTATATTATTACCATGACCGGAAGCTGGCGGCAGGCTGTTAATGAATTTTGTTTTCGCTCGCGCTCGCTTCCGAATACATGAAGTAATGAATTACTATTCGGAGTTTTACTTCCGCACTAAATTCCAATAATATACTAGAGAGCGCCCGCTGAAGTGGTAATAATATAACAATAACATGATTTTGGAGGGCATTGTGGTTTATTAACGATCCAACAGGTGTAAATAACAGCCCGACAGCTTATAAAACGCTTGAGACGAAGTCTAGGGCTGTTAATAAGCTGGAAGGCTGTTATTGACACCTGTTGGACCGTTAATATAACAATAACATGATTTTCGAGGGCTTTATGGGTTTTTAACGGCACTGAGAGAAATGTTTAACAGCCCAAGGGCTCTATAGAGGCCCGAGACGAAGTCGAGGGCCTTTATCAGCCCGAGGGCTGTTAAACATTTCTCGAGGGCCGTTAAAAACCCATAAAAGCCCGAGAAAATCTTGTTATTACTATTATTACCACTCCCATTATCATGGGAAAAAAAACTAGCGGGCCGTTATCCAGTTAACATATGGTTTGACATTTTCATAAAAACTAGCGGGCCGTTATCCAGTTAACATATGGTTTGACATTTTCGTACCGTGCATTATCGTTTTTTAACGTAAAGGTAAAATTACTTTAAAACACTAGAGAACGCCCTGTGAAGTGGTAATAATAAACCACAAAGCTCGACGAAGTCATGTTATTACTATTATTACCACTGGGATGGGGTGCAAAGGGTGCTATCGTAACCGGTTATCGTCAGATCACCAAAGTTAAGCAACGTCGAGCCCGGTTAATCATTGGATGGGTGACCGTCTGAGCGATCAATTCGGACTCCCGCGTTGTGTCCTTGGACAAGGCGCTTAACCACGGTTGTCCACATGGGGGCACGATGAAACTGTGTACTAAGGCGTACTGCACGTCTTCAACCAATCTAACCCTGCCTGTGCTGCAGTGCGGAGTTGCGATGTTGGGGAGCTGGCAGCTGCTCGTCGTTACTCCGTGGTTCTCTCCGGGTACTCCGGCTTCCTGTCATGATCAGCCATTGTGCATAAGTTTTTGACCTTATACACCAATAAATAAATAAATAAATAAATACCACTAGGATTCTGAAAATGTTTTGACCCTGTACCTATATGACATTCTTAACATTTTCAGTTTTGACAGATGATAGTATCGTATGTTGTCGAACAAACTGGTGTCATATAATTATCATGTGATCGGCACCGGAACGCTTTTAGTTGCAACGATGTTCGAAAACTTAAAAATAGACTCGATATTTACAGCTTTTAAGTCAGATATAAAGGCTTAAAATGTATACAGACTTACTTACTGAAAACACCTGATTGTTCTTATGGGGCTAGCATTGCTGGACATTTTACATATTTAATAATTTAAATAAAAATCACATTGTTTACTAGTTGAAACCATTTCCGGAAACCGTTTCCATTTTCGAGTGTACGATGTGAAGTGTCGGGCTGTTAATGAGGTTTTTAATCCATAAACGGCAATACACGTCACGTGACTTATTGAAGTAGAGCGTTGCGTTCTTGTAATTCCCTATTATACTTTGTTAATGTACTAGAGAGCGCCACTAAAGTGGTAATAATATACCATACCATAACATATTATAATATAACATATTAATATAAGTATATGTAATATAACATTCTGGGCCGGGGAGAGGAAAGTCGGGGTTATTTCTGTGATGGGCCCTCTTTCGAAAGTGTCGGGATACTGATGCATCTGCCGGGAGTACCAAAAGCACGGGCAATTACAGGGGAGGGGGTGGGAGGTTATCCACCCAAGAACATTTTGAAATCAATTAATAAATGGAGACTTCCGACGGCTTTTGGGATGAAAAATCGCGTTATTGTTTGGTCATCAAAATGACGTTTTTAACAGCATGTTTCAAATTTTCAAGTTCATCAGTGAGTATCACATGACCTTTATATAGCTTTTGACTAAACAATTCTTGAAGTAATAACTTTATTGCGTCAAGATGATTTAATAAAGTTACTACTTCAAGAATCACGCAGTCCAGACTTACAACCGTTGGTCAAGTGCAGAGCTCCATTCGCGATACAGTCCCCTTTTTCACATTTTGTTCTACCCAACTATAGAACTAGTGGTTCTTAGTTGAAATGCGTTAATAGCAAGGCCCACCAGTTCGGTTGTATAGAACTAAAATGTTGATAAGGTTACAGTAGTACTGACTTTGGAAAGGGCACATGAGTGGCAACTAGTATTCCAGGACGACGGGCAACTTATCTTGCTGGTTCTCGCTCGGGAATCGGGAATCCAGGCTTCGCATAGGAATCGGAACTATCGGGGGACTAGACCTGACCTAAGAATCCTGGACACCTGGCCAAGACCGCACCCCAAAGTTCATGGACCCAGGGTACTACCCCGGTCCGACACCCTCTCCCCGACTCTTTCCCAATCCCCCAAAGGCAATGGAAGGTTTTTTTTTTTAATTAAAACAGCTTATTATAATGATGATATGGGAGCGCGGTGGCTCAGTGGTAGACTGTTGGACCTCTATGCTAGAGGTCCCGAGTTCGATCCCCGTCCGAGACGACCCGCTTTGTGTCCTTGGGCAAGGCACTTTATCCCGTTGCCTAGAATGGGGCACGATGACGCTAAGTACTAAGGCGCACATATCTTCAACCACTGTGACCCTGCTTGAACGGAGCTTGAACAGAGTTAGAATGTTGAGGATTTGATAGTTGCTCGTCGATGCTCGGTGGTTCTCTCCTGGTACTCCGGCTTTCTCCACCCATAAAATTGTCACAGCCACGATTAGCCACTGTGCATAAATATGTGACCTTAAACACCAAAAAATAAATATAAATTATGATAAAACGAGTCGTCACGACAAAATTATGATCAGTAATTGTAGACTTTACTTTGGATTTTTTTACCTTGTTCGACACATAGGTGCAGATTAAGGAATCATCGTGTGTCAAAACTGCACACCGAGGGAAACAATCGTCAATTTGTACTTCCTTACATCTTGTCCAGTTTACATGTCACCATATGGACTATTTTAGAAATGTCTCACAAAATGATGTTGAAAATGATATCGTTTCAGTTAAATGCGCACTGGGCTATTGAAAAGTTAATATTTAGTTATCTTTTTGCAGAAATGCGACATGATTGCAACGTCTCTTACCATCACTGCGGGAAGAGAAGAAATTATTGCATTTTCGGCACCCTACTATGACTATGTTGGGCTGCAGATGCTCGTTAAAGGGACAGAATACAGACCAGCTATAACGATTTTCACAATGGTGTTCAACGAATATGTCTGGATTTGCTGGTTATCAGTGTTGCTTGGAACAACAATTCTTCTAGTTTTTATGGAAACAATGCCCAAACTGGTGAAAAATAGTGATGATGGGGAAGCCAACAGCTTCACTATGAATGAAAGCACTTGGTTTGTTGTCGCTTCCCTTACAAGATCAGGTAAACTTTGAAATAATTTTCACAATTCCAATAGGTTCTCCAGAACCCCATTTCAAGTAGAGTCATCGCCCCCCTCCAACTTCAGTATGCAGAGACAGAGAAAATCTCTTTGGTTTTAGAAAATAAACACGGCCGCTGGTAATTAATTTCTTGTTTTACGCCAAACTCGCTTATTTTTGCAGATATGACATAATAGCACATTTTGTTCTTTATATACCATGGCACTATTTTTATCATGCAAGAAAAAATCAAACAACGACCTACTATCGGTGGCGAATATCGACGTAGAGTTTCGTTTATATTCGCTTGGAAGAATTTCGCATTGATGCTGTGAATTTCATGGAGTACTTGACGCCGTAAAATATATCTCCTTGATGGGGGTGGTACATGCACAGAACGTCACAACGTGTAAATGCGTTCGTTTGTATGGACCGAGTATCCGCGCGGAGGGATAGAGCGAAAGGCGAAGTCTTGAGTTCTGTCCTGCCATGATTGTATGAGACATTTCTTTTCTCTTGTGTAAAAATGTTACAGTAATGTGGACTCTAGAAACGATCGAGATGGGTGGGGTCAGAAATGCTTTCGTTTTATTGCCGAATGATTGGGTTTAATTGTATATTTCCTTTTATCATTTTCGTTTCGAGGGAATGCAGATTAGACACTGTGTTAATGAGGCCACCAGTGCCACCCAATCATCGCACCAATGAAATCTTTTAAATTTGGGAAGGGGTGTTTTAATTTTTGTTTCATTATTTTCAGGGGCAGGGACTAGAAAAGAGTTGCTGACACAACGTGGAATTGTTTTGTTTTGACATTTTTGGACCCTTCCCTCTTTGCATGCTTATTTTGTCCATCACGTTTTTGACACCCCCCCCCCCCCTTCTTCTGTCTTTCAAAACCTCGAGTTGTTTGTTCAATCCCCTTTCCTGGAATGAGCTACCCCCCCCCCCCCCCACACACACACACACACACACTCACACACACACACTCACTCCCCACTTTCTATTTATATCAATAGAATTACTCAGAATAACACTTTCTCTTCCTACAGCAACTGTCAACAATACGTTCAAAATTTTGTATTCAAAAACATGTCAGTTGCGCAATCATGTGTCCAATCAGAATAAATCAAAGCAGTGTAGTTTTTATATCAATACTTATTCATAAATTACACGAGTTTTGTATTATTCCTGATGACAAAGAGAGAAACATTCCTGCCCATGGAATGAGCCAAGTTATCTCATTGCAGTTTGCACCAAGGTTTGAGTTTATAGTTGGGAGGGACTGGGAATCTTGGGCAGACGTCTGTTTTGCGCTTTACCTAACACGAAAAGCAGACGACACTTTCACAAAAAATTCTTGAATAACTATTTTTTTTCTTTTTTTGTCTCAAAAACATAGGTTATCACCCCTCATTGGAACGAACTCGACGAGCTCGTTCCAATGAGGGGTCATAACCTATGTTTTTTGACAAAAAATGAAAAAAAATAATGAAAATTAATTGGCGATTTTTGAGAATAGCGCTGGTCGGTTTTGGCCGTAGCGTTTGGTAAAGGGTTCAGACCTCTGCAGTTTCATGACAACGTTTCGTTGAACGCTTAAAACAGATTTAACCTTGGTCATTTCATCATGATTCATAATGGTTCGCAAAAGGTATGTATTTTCAATCCCTGCATGGAATTCCTGAAAACTTTACTTCTATTAGAAAATTCAACCATTTAACCAGTATTCGTGCTTTTTTTTTTTTTTTTTTTTTTAATTGGAATTTTGTCTCTACTTCCATGTCCTCCCCCAGACTTCCTCTTCATATTTCAACAAAATTCATTTTGAAATTGTGCAAATGGTACAAAAAAGGTTTCGTAACACGATTTCCAGTTTGAAAGTACAGCCATGACTTCATGACTTCCAGTTGTGTAAATCATGCAGACTCTGAAAAAGTATAAACAGGCATTAAGAGCTTTATATTCCGTGCTGGGAGCATTGTCTTATACCCCCGCCCCCAACACCACCCTGACTGATTCATTACTTTGGACAATTTCAGTTCGTTTAGGGGAATTTGACGCTTCTAAAATGAATTTAACTTTTTTCGAGTACTCCTCGAGCCGCTGGTTATTGATCCGGAAAAAGGTACGAAATATAGTTATAACAAGTACAACATCATGGCTGAATACATCGACGAGGATCCCCCATATCTTGTTTTGATTGCATGTGGCTGAACGTCGCGCTGTACTGAAAAAGACGAAAAATGATTCTTGGTTGTTTGTGTTCTAAATAACCCTCGTGATGTGCGGATACCACCGAACGAAATCTAGATGTGGAGTTTTAAACTTCATGATTATCAGGAGAAAGCGGGAGAAGTGATATGGGATTTGAGAATTGATGCACTGTTTAAAGACTGCGTGGATTTGGATAAGGAAAAACCCATTCCTCCAATCGTTTTTAAACACTCTTTCAACAACAGTTCTGAATTGACCAGAGCTATTGATGTCAAACTAGCACTTGAGTTGCTATATGTTTCAAGATGAACCGAGTTATAAACAGTACTGTCGCCATGGATTGGTCGAAATCCACACGTGGGCAGTGATGTACACGCATGCGTTTATTGAGTAATAAAAATCAATAGCAAAATTTTCATTAATGCAGCACCGGTTTATACCTGATGCTTCGTTAATTAGTTTAAACATATTTTATTTGCATACTTAGCAAAGAGGATTGGAGGACAAGTGCTTCACACTTAGCTATCCCTCCTCTCCAATTACAATAATGTTATTCTGATACAATGGCGGAGCAAACACAAATGATACATAATTACTTATTTAAATTGAGGAACTGAGTAGAGAAGAAAGAGAGAGAAAAAAAGGTAGAGATAAGAAAGAAAAAAAGTAACCAGAAAGCCACCACTATCATGTTAATGCTAGAAAGACAGAACCCAACTGTTCGATCGATGTACGGTATTGGATGGGCAGGTCACAAACAATCCCCCGAACCGCGATAGGCGGATCACTCACCCGACGTTCATTTACAGACAAACCCTCAGCTCTCCATGGGCAAAACCACTAACACCCTCGTGCATTCATTTAAAAGTTTTAATATCCCGGGAGAGTTATCCACCCTACCGCGGAGCAGAAGCAATCCGCCCTCCACGTACCGTGCCAATGACCAAAAACGTTTAACTTTGTGTTACCACGTGCTATGACAACTAAGTACAATTGTTGAAACGACCCGAATCACCGATAAACTTTTGGGCAGCTCGTTAATTAAAGTTTTGATGATTATTCCTATAATGAGTGTTTGGTATCTGATATTATTGCCCACCCGTGGAAAGTGACCTGTCCACGCCGGCTGTACTGTATGCCCCAGTTTGAAATAAACAAGGGATTTCTGCCCAAATAGCAAAAATATTTACTTTAAAATATATCCAGTGTTGCAGGCAGCTTTTCTGAATGGTGGGAAGTCGAAAGTGGATTTACAATATGGCATTTCCAACAAAAATTAGCGACGCATAGCATAGATGATTTCCATTTGTCAACGCTTTTCGAGCAACTCATCCTAACTCAGAATTGTTTAAATTGATTGTTTAGAAGGTTTATTTATTCTCCCGCTCAAATGACAGGTGTGAATCATTAAGAGCGAGAATGTCCCACCGTGTTAGCATACGTAACAATCAGAACTCCCATTTCTACAATATTATTCAATTCTGCTGGTACGTATATTGGGTGATGGGGGCTGATGGGTCAAGATGACTTAACTTAAATTGGAAGAGAGGTGCGAATTCTTTCTAATGTGTTCACGATTTTCATTGTTTCCTTTTTAGGGCCAAGCATTTTGCCGAGAACGTTTGCTGCTAGAGTTTTGACTGCGGGATTCTGGTTTTTCAGCACCATCATGTTTGCTACATACACAGCTAATTTAGCAGCCGCACTGACGGCATCGAGATTATCTGTATCGATTAATTCTATTGACGAGCTTGCGGAGCAGACAGCCGTCAACTATTCTGTCCAAGGCGGGTCATCGATTGCATCATTTTTCAAGAAGATGGCAGACATCGAGGCGAGGTTCTATTCGTTGTGGAAAAACCTTAGCTACAATTCAGATTTCTCAGCAACATTCAATAGCAAATATACGGTATGGGACTATCCATTGCAAGAGAAATATAGTTCCCTCTGGGATGGAATATTGAGCAATGGGCTTATTACCACGTCGGAGGAGGCCATCCAAAAGGTCCTAGAAGGACAATTTGTGTATATTCATGAATCGCCATCGATAAAATATGAAATTTCACGGCGTTGTGGCTTATCTGTTATGGGAGACTTAATCAATTCGAAACCGTACGCTTTTGCGGTTGCAAAAGATTCGCCTATGTTGTCATCAATTTCTAATGCGTAAGTACTTATTACCGTTATTATGTCTCAAAGTTAGGTTGTCTAATCAGAACGCTTGAATACCATCTAAGGGTCCCACCGTATCAGGTAACTCACCTGATATTATCTGATAACAGGTGAGTAACCACCATTACTATTTTGATGCATTTCCACACGCTTCGAATTTTCAGAATATGAATTAAAACAAAATAAGAGAATTTAAGTATCAAAACTATTTTCAAGGTACCGTATTTATTGATTTAAAACATAAAATATTTCAAAAAGTGGTCAGAAAATAATATTATTTGTAAACCCAAAAGTATTTTGTTATTTTTACGGCTATCGATTTTTTATGCTGAAGTGAACATTTTCTTTACAGTTTACTCAATAGATTAAAAGTGATTTTTTGAACGTTTAAAACTGCTCTGTTAACCCTTTTCATGTGATAATGGCAGTAGACGTATGTAAGGGGATTTAAGATATGCTTGTAGCGATACGTTTTATTTTGTAAACAAATACCACACGTCGGATAGCGACGATTGTTTGCTGTCACAATGGATGCGTACCGGTGACAGTAACTGATGATGATTCTGTGTGGTGCTGTCAATGGCGGTTTCTGAAAATTAAACGTCCGGTCGTTCTTTGTTTCTCGTGAAAAGTTATTAATCCCTTGATCTACATGGACTTTCGACATAATAAATATGTTGGATTCACCTCATCTGATATTAACTCTCATCGCCTTGTATGGAAATGTATCAGCCAGCTTCACGACATGTGACTTATAATATGGAGAACGAAACACACAGATTATTAAAACTGTCGGCTGATTTGGGTTGGCATGTTCCGTCAAGTTGTGTCAGTGGATATTTAAGTAATTGAATGTGACGCATGGCGTGTACGCAAACAAGAAATTGTGGAGGTTTGACCAGAATGATCAGGGTAAAAGCACTCGGAGAGCTTGTAAAACTGTCACGTAAAAAAACGTTCACTCATCAGTGACGTCACTTGAGTCTTGTTTGATTCAGACATGGATATGGATTTGAAAACGTTGTGGACCTCGTTTTCCGGCGAACCAGATTTAATGAGCAAACAGCAGTGACACTGAGGAGCTATTTGGGATAGACATATAATAAATATTCAGATATACGGTGAGCCTTTAAGTAAATGTAGGTTATCGCCACTATGAGTGTTTCGGAGATGGTGTATTGAAGTCGACCTCGTCTCTGGGTCTATATACATGTATACAGGCGTTTTCGAGACTCCAACACACTATCTCGGATACTCATATGGAGGTAATAATCAATTATTCTTACAATATTCCCCTCTTTCTTGACTTGTTCGGACATAGTATGACAATCATCCGGCGTCTATGAATTGATTTATTATGGTATGAAGGTCATGATGTCATGGTGTTACGTTCTTAAGCTGTGCATGACGTAATCCCCATTCAGTGTTCCACTTGTAGTATAACAGACGAAGTTTAGAGTAGTAGTGCTTCAGCTGTGTGTTCTTTGTTTTATTTTTCAGGTTCAATGCGTGGTGGGCCTAAATAAAAAATAGCATCATGGCAACAAAAGATAATAGTCTAATTTATTTCACTGAGTTGGTGATTTATTTATAATTTAATTACTGTTATCAAAACGATGGCTCGCCTAGTGTAATCAGTTTTCGATAAATGCAGATAAAAAACGTTCTCTTTCTGAATCGAATGATCGCATGTGTGATGGCTACCCTCAATGCAGATTTGTATTTCGTCTAGTCATTTTCAATTGTATTGGGTGAGATAGGCTACATTGTTGTAAGATAAATGAAAGTTATTATTAATACTTACTGTTATTGTATAATGCTTCCCACCCCCTCCCCCCTCCAGTAGTGGGAAAGTAAGCATTGTAGCCCAAGCAAAAATTCATTTCTTGCCCACCCTAAATTTAAGCTTGAAAGCAATGGGAGTTCAACTTGAAACATTTTCTAGCCGGCTAAAAACAACTAAAAAGGACTGAGTCCAATTTCATCCGGGCTAGTATTTTGACTAAGGTTAATCCATTGGGGATTTGTTTAGGAAAATAAGAAGAAAATTAAGCTCGAAGTGGCCTAGAAAAAGACAATCTTTTTCCATACAAACTTGAAATTTCCCATAGGAATAAAATTGCGAAGATCGCTCGCTTGCGGCATTTGCGAAAACTGAATTTTTTTGCCATCGTCGCCTTCTTGCTCGGTATTATTCGAATGGAGATTTTGTCGAGAATTGTAGAGCACGCCCTTCGCGCTCACCCCTCGCAAGTGGGCTAGAAAAGATGATGTCGCAAACGCCCTGTATCCATATAAATTTCCCATAGGAATTTGTAAAGTGTTGCGATCTCGGCACCCTACAAACTCGTAATTTTGCAATTATCGCTGTTATTCGAATGGGGCAATTCTTAAGAATTGTAATGGGTGGCTGATCGCAAAGAGTGGGAAATAAATTTATGGACGTAAAAAAATGTCACAAAGCATGAAAACATCAGCTGTTTGTGTTTTTTTTCTTATATACTGAAGTAGAGAAAAGAAAAAAAATAATTAAATAAAATTAAAATTAAAATTAAAAAAAAAAACTTGAAAAAAGCATGTTATTTTTAAGCATCAAAGATCCTAAGAAGAAATCCGAAAATATGAAGAGAGATGTCTTCTGTGCGAGAAGTTTCTCGGAGATGTCTTCTACAGACTGTGTTCCCATCGCACGATTTAATCATTCCTATAGCGATGAGCGGGAGATGTCCGGGTTGCATGTCGGAGGGATCGATCAAGGAGCACACCTGTTGCACTGCGGAACACAAAGACGCCATAATCCTGTGTTTTGTGACGGTGTTGGAAAATCTCGACGAGGGCGAGGTGATAGAATGGTGGAGGACGATGATCAAGTGGCCAGGGCAACCACAACCTTTGGATTTTGAAATTAGTCAAATATTGAGAAATCTTACGAATTACAATGGAGCAAGTATTTTGCATTTATTATTGGACAGAGAACATCCGATTCAGAAGGAGAGAAAAAAATCACTGAATTAAAAAAAAAAATTAAAATTACTAAAAAAAATGGATTATTCAAAATATGATAAATATCACAATTTATTTAATGCTCAGGCATCAATTCACGCTGAAAAATTAAGTCATATTCCCCTGTCGGTCGGCAAAACGAAATATCAAAATGATATTTAGAAATCGATATTTCATCATAGGTTCGGATGACGAATCACATGTACTTTAAATTCTACGTATTTATGCGAAGACAGTGGAAATGAACCGGTCGAAATGGAACTGCAATTGCTGTTATTGTTTACATTCAGTTGTTGTTCCAGTGAATCACGCTCCGAAAAGTCAACAATTTTAAACATTCCTGACAAAAATGTGGAGAATAACAAGTCTTCAACTCTCCAACAACAACTGAATGTAAACAATAACAGCTTGCAGTTCCATTTCGACCGGTTCATTTCCACTGTCTTCGATGTTCAGTGGCAGCACGTTTAATGGGCCGATAAACATTTACATGCAATCATCACAGAGTCAGCACATCAGTAATGAATTCCAGAGTCCCAAATACAAACGAATTCGAATAATTGATAGTGACAGTGACTAAATCAATTCATTAAATCAGCGGTTTCAAAGTTTGACTTTCTCATTCACCTTCCAGCGAAAAGCCGAAATCACTTTCAAATTTCTTCAGTTCAACTTCACACGTCTTCAGTGCATTGAGTTCAAAAAAAATAAAATGACGTGTCTTGTTATTGAAAATAAGAAAGTGGTGTTTTTTGTTATTGTTCTATTTCTTCGAAACACATTGCGATTATTTCAATTCGCCAGCCTTGGTAAATCGTAAAGTTAGGGGAGAAATAAGACGGGACTACTTTTTGTGCGGATATTCACACATTCCAATGGTTGGAGTTTGGTTGTTGTAATTTTTGTATGGACGCCGGTTCGGCACATAAATTTTGTGCCTTAATGGCAAATAAAGGCCACAAATTGGAGAGTTTGTAGTCGTAGAGCATTAAATAAAAAGAAAATTCACGAAAATTTGATGAATACCGAAAATATCTCGTTCGTGGCTACAAGAAATATGAGGATCTTCACTCGCGACTGCGTCGCTCGTGAAGATCCTCATATTTCTTTGTAGCCACTCACGAGATATTTTCGGTATTCATCAAATTTTCGTGAATATCCTCTATATCTTGATGAAATATATAGAGAGCACATGAAAGAGGCATAAATGGAGTGAGTGTGTATCCAATTCGCGAGAAGAAGATAAAGAGAAAAAAAATTACAAAAAAAGTTCAAAATAAAATGAAAGGAAAAATATTAAAAATCGATATTATAAATATTTAATTATGAAAATGATAAAAAAAAAAAATTTAAAATTTGTTCTTTTTTTTACAAAGTCATATCTTTTATTTGTTTGCAAGCTATCACTTTCCCTCTCCATTTTTATGTAGATGTTCGATGATCATGTCTACTTTTGTCAACTTTTTTCACATTTTAGAGAGCTGCTTCTCAAAGTCAATCTGCAACACCTTTATCGTTTTTGGATATATTTTGTGTTTGCTGCAGATCAGACTAAACTTCTTGAAATTTTTCTCTTCACCCTTTAGGAGTTTGCGATATGAATTTTCTAAATCTGAAAATGAATTGACTTCATCTTTGTTCAGTACTAATCCCATGCTATGATTATTGTATTTATTTCCAACTTTGTCACTTCACATCTTTTAATTGGATTGGATTGGATTAGGTTTCAAATGAAAAGTTTTTCTTTCATTGTATGAAGCGATTGTTTTCGATTCGATTTTTTTCTATTGCCATTTTTTATTTAATTAATTTTAATTTTTTTCCTAATTTCCGATATATACTATTCAAAAAAGTAAGGGATATCAAACTGATGTTGATATTTTCGGAAAATGGTATTGGATACGCGTGATTGGACACATCAATATGTTACCAATTTTAGTGTGCATCATGAATGTCAGCAGCCCACGGAAACTTCATGAAGGTTTTTCGCACGAGTGCGCGTTAATGTATGTGGGAAACGTTTTGAAATTTATATTTGTACTGGACGGGCTTTTTCGGAGGTCTCATCGTCCTTTTCTTGGTAAAAACTCGTTCATCAATAGTTTCTGGTTAAAACTTTACTTCTGAGGTATGCAAAGACTGACACGTGACGAACTTTTACATGCCTTGGCATGTTGGAAGCTGGAAACAGACAGACTGCAGTGGCTGAAATTCTCAACTTCACTCAGTTGATGGTAGGCATCGGTCAGGTCGTCCAGGGGCGACAACTGCTAACCAGGAGCGTTTCATCCGAACTACAGCATTACGTAACCGCCATCAAAGTGCCTCAGAAATTGGACAGCAGCTGCGTCAAGCGACAGATGTACGAGTCAGTGGTCAGACTATCCGAAATCGCCTACACAGCTGGAATTTGTATCCTCGACGACCTCGAATAATATCACGGTTGACTGAACGTCACATCGCAGCAGGGCGTAATCGGTGTGGAGCACGATAGCGCTGGGGCAATTATTGGTGAAGCAACATCATGTTTTCCGATGAATCGAGGTTCACTCTCGACTTCCACGACAGGCGAAATAGAGTATGGCGGCGGCGGAACGAACGATACCATGACGTAACTGTTAGACAGCACAATCGTTTTGGTGGTGGATTGGTTATGTTGTGGGTAGGCGTAATCATGACAAGCAGAACAGCTTTACATGTCATCCAAGGGTGTGTCACAGGCCAGTTCTACCGTAACAACATGTTAGCAGCTCAATTGGTGCCATTTGTGCGACGTCACGGCTGTTGATTCATTTTCCAAGATGACAATGCAAGAGCACACAGGGCCTGTGTCGCTGCAGAGTTCTTCCAGGAGCAGAATGTCACTACACTGCCTTGGCCAGCACTAAGTCCAGACCTTTCACCAATCGAGCACATCTGGGCTATGCTTGGCAGGCGCCTAGACAACGCCAACAGCCCCCTACCTATGTTCAGGAACTCGCCGCTGCACTGCAGGAAGAATGGAATTACATCAGTCAAGCTGATTTTGGACGCTTTGGAGAGGAGTATGCCACATTGGATCCGCGCTTGTCTCGCGAACCAAGGAAGATTTACAAGGTATTTAGGTCTTGGACAGAATGTGGTAAATTATCTGACTGACCGTTCATGTCTTCTACTGCCTTCTTTTGCAAAATGGATAGTCGTAAGCAAAAAGAAGAACAAATAGATGGAGAAATGTCAGCAGTCAAGAGAGAAATACCTTTCATAGATAGTTTTAAATTCATGTCGACCAGCCTCGAAAAATTAGTCAGTAATTTAGGAATGAGAAATTCGAGATCACGACTGAACACTTTCGAGATGATGCTGGCATTTCCGATGTCGACAATGAACACGCACGTGATACACTGTTGAAGACGACTGAAATCCACTTGGAATTATTATCTGACGTGGACATGTTGATCATGTTTGAAAAGGGTGAAAAGCAAACAATTGCTGCAGGGAAAAAGAAGGATTCGATGTGCAAGAACTGAGTAAGTAAATACATATATCTAGATGCTAATAATTTATACGGTTGGGCCATGAGTCATCCATTACCGACGGGAAATTTCAAATGGGTCCAGAATCGTGAGGAGGTGGAAAATTGGAGGCATTATTCCTGTCTTATGGGGGAAGATCTAGAATATCCCGTATATCCCAAAAGTTATATGATCCACACAAGGATTATCCTTTAGCATACAAACAAATGAAAATGAATAAAGTCAATAAACTTGTTTGAAATTTAAATAACAAATGTAAATATGTAGTCTACTGCAGAAATCTGAAACTTTATGTAGATTACAGCATGAAATTACTCAAAATGCATCTTATTATCTGATTTGATGAAGATCCTTGGATGAAGAAGTATAGATCTTAACATTTGAGAATGCAGACCATGACAGGAATTTGAGAAAGAATTTTTTAAACTTATGAATAATTGTGTGTACAGAAAATCGATGGAAAACATCAGAAAAAGGACTGATTCATCTGGTAATGATAGACTGTCAGGCTAGAATATACATTTTGAAACCAAACCATAAACATTGAACCATCTTTGATGAAAATCTAGAGGTTGTTCACATGAAACAGACACATCTAACATTTGACAAACTGACTTATTTGGGAACGTGGATCTTGGACATCAGCAAGCAGTTAATGTATTCAATATGAATACATCAAAAAGAAATACGATGTGAAAGCCAAACTGTTGTTTACTGACACGGATAGTCTGGCTTATGAGATAGAGCCCAAAGATTTTTACCGAGATATATCTCAGGATGCCGATGTGAGATTTGACACAAGCAATTATCCCAATGATCACAAATCTAATATTCCCTCAAGTATGAATAAAAAGGTGTTGGGAAAATTCAAGGACAAGGCTGGAGGAAGACAGATCACTGAATTTGTAGATGGAATGCAATTAAGAAATGTAAAGTTGTTAAAATAAACGGTGCAAATAATGACATCACTTTCAAAGAGTATACAAAATGTCTATTCGAAAATCGAGAAGTGTACAAATTGATGAACATGATATCTACACGGAAGTAATCAATAAAACTGCTTTATCAGCTGTCAATGATATGAGAATCATGAAAATGGATGGAATAAACATGTTAGCCCACAGTCATTATTCCACAAAGTCGATGATTCCTCAAAGTCAAGAAAGAATTGGCGAGTGCATAACACATTGCAAATTGATAAAGACAAAGAAAAATATCTAGAAGATAATTAATAGCAAAAAAAAAATCAAATGAATAAATTCTTTTAAAAGTTTTTTTAAAAATAGAACAAAAAAATAATATTCAGTTTGTTTTGACAAAATAATATATTTCCAATTTTATAGAAAAGCATGAAAAGGAACTTGGCAACAAAATTATTTGGATTGCATGAGATTTAAGAGACCATTTGAAGAGATGAACGAAATGCTGAAGGAAATAACGAAAGGAAATTGATAAAAAATTTTGAAGTGACAGAACTGTGATGAATAATTAAAAAAAATATTTTTTTGGAGAAAATAAAATACACATAAAATATTAAATAAAAAAAAATAAATTCAAAATAAATTAAATTCAAAATAAATTTAAAACATGGAAATTACTAACATATCATCAGTAGAAGGTGTCATCTTACCTAACAAACCTTTATCTAACATTGAGCTGTTGGATGCAGTCAAAGCATTGAAAATAAAACATTTTTGTGGTGTCTGTTCCAGATGTGCATTGACCAGAAAATTACGAGATGGCGACGAATGCAGAATCTTGAATATAAATGATTTCCCGGGTGAGTGCAGACATTGGGTGGCATGATTCAAAAATGCGATCAGAAATTATTATGTTGACAGTTACGGAATATCATCACCTGAAGAATTGATGTTTTTTTAAAATCGTCGATTTATTAAAATATTGAATGGGTGCAACCTCACGATGAAGTGTTTTGCTTACACTTGTGTCTGTACATTCTAAAGAGATGGTCCTCAGAACATCATTTTCAAGACATCCTCAACGATTTACATTGCGAGAACCCCCCCCCCCCCCCCAAAAAAAAAAAAAAAAAAAATTCATATAAATAATAGGAAATTAAAAAAATTAAAATAAAATAAAATAAATAAGATAGTAAAATTAAATGACAGTTGATAAATTTGGAAAAACTACTGATGAAATTGTGAAAAAAAGAAAGATCGATGTTGAAGCCAGTAGTAGAATGTGTGGTACATACTTGAACGATCATTTTGTGATGATATAGATCCTCAAAAGGAACCTTTAAACACGAATAATCACAAGCTTTATAATGTTCCTGGACCAATAGATCTCAGTGATGCCTCAACTAAAAAGTATCCAATCAGGCAGTTACAGAGTTCAAGAAGCGTGAGAAAGATAATTACTTGGATAAAAACATGAGCTACACTAAAAATCTAAATGATTGGTGAATGTGGCAGATACTATAGATTCGAGTGATATGAGCACGGATTATTATGCTGGCGAATTGCACAGACGTTTCACTCAATGTCTGAGAAAATACTACATTCCCAAAATCATGTATTCTCGAGTGGATGGGAATTCTCACAAAATATCAAATATATGAGAACTAGAGCATCCCAGAGATGTTGCCAACAAACAATATGCAGCCATTGCAAAACGAAAGATCATCGATGCTTTGTATTAGAAAAATGACATGAAAACCGACCTGAATGCCGGATTTAATAAGATCGTCAGTCTGGCGTGAATTGACAACTACGATACCAAATCGACTGCAGTCAATGAAGACTGTGTGGATTCTGATCTCACCAAATCACAAACCTATCTCGAAGACCATGTGGACAATTTCTATCTCAATGAACAATCAGGAGGAATGATTGAGTCTGATATCGACATGAACGGTAACAAACTATTCGGCCTAGAAGACAATCCGGAATAGGATTCTAGTGCAGTCAGCAGAAAATATGTCAAGAAAACTGGCAATATGATGGAAGGTGATCTCTACATGAGAGGTAATCTAATCATGAATCTAACCAATCCCATGATGATGACGGATGCTTGCACTCTGATTTGGGCCATGGAAAAAATAAAATATGCGTGACAGTTAATAACCATGTGGGCAGAAGAAAGTGGTGCATAGATTCTGGCGAAATGGAATGGTTCTTTGGAAATGGAGGAAATGGAATGCTACACAGTCAGAATGGATAACCGATGCTGATAGGAGAATGCATCCTTCGGATGAGTCTGACATCTACTGACTTGAAAAATAGAGCTGTTGTCAACTTTGTGGTAAATGGCATAGAAAACGTTTGATATAAAGTCGTGAAGATGGAGGATCAATATGTGAATACGAACACATTCAGAACACCTTTGGATAGAATTAATTTCAAGACGAAGATGACTAATCTCTAAGCTACTTCATCTATAGTATCAAAAACAATGGGATAAACTTTTGAATCGAACTGAACATGTGAAGTACTTGAAGGAAAAACAATAAGGAAGTGTGAGGACTTTATCAAATAATTCTAAAGTTCTTGAATTTTTTAAAAGCTTTTTTATGTTATTTTAAGTTTTCTCGAAGTTATTTTAAGATTTTTGAAGATTTTTAGTAAGTTATTTTAAGTTTTTGAAGCTTTTCTTGAAGTTTTTTTTATGTTATTTGAAGACGTTTTGAAGGGTTTTTTCAGTTTTTTCAGTTATTAAATAAAAGGCATTTCACTTCCAATTGATTGAAATGTCAACATTCCATCAGGTATGACAACTGTGAAAGCTTTAGTTTGTCTAGGTACATTCCTATCGAACTGCATCTTGATGATGATGTCCAGAACTTCTTGAGTTTCTCGCTCTGTTTGCTGCTGTCGAACATGCACAGAGAATAGAGTGTCTTGTATTTAGTGG
This sequence comes from Pictodentalium vernedei, assembly GCA_031216915.1. Taxonomy (NCBI): domain Eukaryota; kingdom Metazoa; phylum Mollusca; class Scaphopoda; order Dentaliida; family Dentaliidae; genus Pictodentalium; species Pictodentalium vernedei. The sequence goes on from CM062297.1 coordinate 695,183,523, forward strand.
GCATTATGTTTAATTGTTTATCAATTCGTCCACGTGATGATAATTTGATCTGAAGTCTGCAGCATTGCCCTACACCCTACAAAGTCGTTCCTCCCAAACGAGGCATTGTAAACTATAGCCGGATATATTGTGGAATTGAGAAACATCTGCACGTTTCTCAAGTTAAAATGATCGAAAAGAGATGAATTCTTTTCTTGAGATCCGATCCTGACCATCTGAAATCCTACTATGATGAAACACATTTTTTCTGAAGAACATTTCACAGACAATCTCCAATCCAGTCGACATTGGAACTTTTGCGACATCACACTGACTCATTCTGTATCCAACAGGTAATCTGATGTTTGATTCAATGATCTTGAAGAGTTTCATACTTTCTCTTGGTAGTATGTGTGGCATGAACCACGACACCTTACTCAGATTCATTTTGCCAGCATCTATTACAGCAACACTTACGATGATATTGTCATCATTTTTACAAACTAGTGTGAGATTGTGTTTTAATCCATTGACGAATTCGTCGTAATCTTCATCAAATCCCAAAATGTGTTTCAGAGGAACCGTAAATGAGAACGCTCCTTGATTGAATGATGTGTCTAAATCTCCCGGCTGCACCCACATTGTCGAAAGTCGCATCTGAGCTAGTGTTTTTTTATCCACAGTTGATTGAGTCCTTTAGATTTGAAAAAATCGTCTGAATATTTCATAAGTCCTAACTTCATGGTTGCCTGACCGGGATGAAGCAGGGTTTCTCTCTCTTGACCTGAGAGTTTATGCAATATACTTTGAAAATATGCATCACGCCGTTATGAGATATGTGATGACATCATCATCAGCATAGTCACTATCATCCTTTTTTGTCAATCGTCCTTCTATTTGAAGATAACTTGCTAGGATGGAGAAAGAGATCGTGTGTTTCGATATTGAGTCTTATCTCTCCTTCATTATTGAGACTAGTTTCTGCCACTGGTAAATATTCAGGCACTTCATACTCTTGAATACTTTCAACTCATATTATACCTTCCATTATGCCTAATATGTTCCTCTTTTTTTTATTTCACTCTAATTTTAATTATTTTATTTTTATTTCTTATTATTGTTTTTACTCATATATTCACATATATGTGACAGAAAAATTATTGTCAAATCTTTTTTCAAACTGCAGTCTTTTGCATTTGTTGTTCATAAAACTTTCCCATGCTTACATTACCATCTATTGCTTCTATCTCATAAGTGATGGGATCGGTGGAGAACACTCGAACCACGAGGAAGATTTCTTCGGTTCATCTGGGTGTATAACCTTTTTCAAGATATTTTTTGCATTTGTAAAGTCTCACTCGACCACCCACGGCAAATTTCGATCGTTTTGTCACCGCCATCTTTAATGGAATGAGAATCGCATATACTTCCTATTCATTTCGAGGATCACAAGTTTGCACAGGCATCATCTTGATGGAACTGTGGTGCGTGCTATTACAGTCATCAACCAAATCATCTAAGACATTAAAGTCTTTCTTAGTTGAGTTGGCCATGCAATATCTATGCATTTTCTCTCTCATGATTCTATTCTATCATTCGACCATGCTCACCTTTTCCTCGTTTCCTGTGGAATAGATATCGATGAGTCGACGAATGAGAACATTGTAAAACTCTCAACCTGTATCCACCCACAGTTTCTCAGGTTTTTGAAAGTGGCGAAAATATTTTCCAAAGCTTCAGCCACACTTGTTCCCGATTTATTTTGCAACGCTCTCATCCATCTGTATTTCGAAAACACATCTGTGAACAGATGCTTCTATCTCATAAGTGATGGGATTGGTGTAGAACACTCGAATAGATGAATAGATATTTCACACGTCTGTTGTGTCCAGACAGTGATTGCATGTCTTCCTGATTGGCTGCCTGCACCTGATCAAGTCCTTTGACGAGTACGCTTCTCTTTCAAAATCTGTGCGCTATTAGCTTGTGCAGTTCGTTCCCTAATGCATTAGTGAATTACTTCTTTTTGTGTTTTATTTCCCATTACAAATCGACATTTCGTGTCGATGAGTTTACTGACTAGAGAACGTTCGAATTTCTCTCTCATCGTGGGATTGACTATATTATTCAAATCTGTCAACATGTTCTTGTCACACACATCGTTTCGCGTCTAAGCATAACAGAGATCGTGACTATAGGCAGCTCTATCCACTCAATTGATGAGTTTGCTTCCCGATTTTGGAGTAAGATATTTATTCAACCTCTTGTTCAATTTTGTATCCAGGCCTCGTAAATGGATGTCCAGGTAGATGCATTTTGAAGAGAAGATTATTGATGAGTCTGTTGGCCATCCCTCCACCTCTGAATTGAGCTTTAGTTGAACAGCACACTTTACAGGCGCCGTGAAGCATCTGTCTATTATTTTTAGTTTTCAATTTTTGCAAGTTATCCATATTCATATATTTCTTGCATTTTACGCAATAATTTTTTTTTTGTTTTGTTAATTTTTTTTTTATTTAAATATTTTTTTACTATTTTCTTATAATATAATTATCATTATTTATTTTTTATTTTCAATTTGTCACCATTTCTGGATCTTTATCTTTTCCCAACAGTTTATGAAAAGATTCCAAGGCTTCTTCTTGACCTTTTTCTATCAGATTATGTTTCATCTCCTCTTTGAGAATATGACAAGATATTTTTCTTATACCTCCTTTCATCACATCGAATTTATCCATTTTCATGAGAATGTAGCAAAATTCCTCCTCGGAAATCCTTCTGTCTTTCAGAAAAATGGCTTTCATGTCACTTGTGGAATTGATTTTCACGTCGGCCAACACTTTGATGTTTCCATGTTTCTAGGCCTTCAACGATATTTTTTTACACACTAGTTTTCCAACCATGCTCAAGAATTCTGTTGCAAGAGCAACTCCCTCTATCACCAACGTGAGTGGAATGCTAGTCATGGTCGATAAGAGACTCACTCTAGCAACACCCAAACCTATGGATGTGGTGATGAGAGTCATTCACACATACTACTTATTGAGCGATTGACGTTTATTTCCTTCCATCATTAAATAATGTTGAATTTTAATGATATGGTCGACGTGAAATGCGTTGTCTCTATCTTCCAAAGGAGGTGCCATTGGTAATACAGTCGGTGATAAGTCGGGATATATACTATTAAAAAAAGGAGGGGTTATCCAAACTGATGTTGATATTTTCGGAAAATGGTATTGTATACGTTTCATCCAAACCACAGTATTACGTAACCGCCATCAAAGTGCCTTAGAAATTGGACAGCAGCTACTTCGAGGGATAGATGTACGAGTCAGTGGTCAGACTATCCGAAATCGCCTACACAACTGGAATTTGAATGCTCGACGACCTCGAATAATTCCACGTTTGACTGAACGTCGCATTGCAGCAAGGCACAATTGTGTGGAGCGCGACAGCGCTGGGACAATTGTCGGAGGCAACGTCAAGTTTTCTGATGAATCGAGGTTCACTCTCGACTTCCACGACGGGCAAAACAGAGTGTAGCGGCTGCAGGACGAACGATACCATTACGTAACCATTAGGCAGCACAGTCGTTTTGGTGGTGGATCGGTTATGGTGTGGGGAGGCATAACCATGACAAACAGAACAGCATTATATTCATTTTATTTTTTTTTGCTTCCTATCTTATTTAATATATATATATATATATATATATATATATATATATATATATATATATATATATATATATATATATATATAAATTTAATAATATTGTGTTTAAGTTATTTACTCTTCTTTCACAAAACAATGTCTCATAATAACAAACTGAGAATGGACACGTGTTTAAAAAGTGAATTCGGAACTAATAACAGGCCCTGACCATCGATCAAATTCTTTCCTCTCTTCAGATAGAGACCATCTCCATAAGCTTGAAATACACCGCTACCTTTTGTGCATTTAGATATGATCCTTTACCGTCTGTTTCGATTCAATGGACAACTCCTCTATTCTTCTGAAAAGATCTGTTTTCCATTATTTTTTACCCACCAGAACTGGCCAATTCCAACATAGCTCCCATACCCAAATCCGGCAGCACAGTTTTGTTGAGACTGGGTAATGCCTTGGTGGCCAATCCCTCCAACAATCCAAAGAAACTACCTTTCCTTTTCAAGTTATGTCACAATTGTGCAGGACTCAGTGTCATGATCAATCCTCTTCTATTACGATGTGCTTTGGCTAGTCTATTAATTTGTGTTTTTGTCCATGTGATTTTCTCACTTCCATTGCTCATGTCTTGATGAATTAATTTCAATCTCACAGCTTCTCCTCCATTTTCTAATGCTTTGCAAAGTTTGTCTTTCTGACTTTTGGATATGTTATGATTTGTATTATGCATCTCATCATTTATTTTGATTTTAATTTAATTTTGTTGAAAAAGAATTTTTATTTAATTTTTTTTATTCCCTATTAGAAATAAATAAATTTATTTCAATTTTTAAAAAAATTGTTATTTTAATTAAATTTTCTATTGTGCCAAAAGAATATATTTTATAAAAATATTTTGTTTATTTGTTTGTTTAATAAAATATATACAGATTTTTTTATTTTAAATTTCTCTTTTGTGAAATCACATTGCCGCATGTTCACCGTGAAGATCTAACAAATCTCCATTTTGATCCATTAATTCAGTGATAATACAGTATAAAGTACGAGTTATCATAGGCAGATAAACTGGATTTTGTGGTCACTGTATGATCTTGTGGCCTGGAGAAACGTCTGGCAAGAAATAGTATATTGTAGGCCGTGTGCCACAATTCGCATAACTTCCCGAGATCACGTCCACGTTCACTCAAATGCTGCAGATGGAAGGTCCACGACATTTTTTGATGCCGCATGTCTTTTGTACGTGTTTCAATCGAATCCCAACATCTTTCCAAAAGTGTTTTCTCCTCTGAAATCCACTTGATAACTAACCCTCTCTTATGTTCCGTATAGTTTCCAGAGTGTTGACGTTGGCAATTATGTTGATGGCCATTCCATCATGGCCATCGATCTTTATTCTAGTTTGTGTTTGGTTGCTCAGTTCGACTATGTCGTAACTGCCTTTGGGAATTCAAATCGTGAACCAATCCATTCTGTTCGAATAGCTGAACATATCATTTTTCTCCATGATGTTGGGAAACGAATAGTACGTTTCCAGATTTACCAGTGCCATCTTGTACTTCTTACCCCTCTTTAATTCGATTGGCAGATTGAATTTCGTCATGAATCAAGTCTTGTCATTGCTCACCACGATCAAAAAAGAATCTTTTGCAGTCATATTATTGGTTGTTCTTTCTTTGTTCCTCGCTGTCTTTTCTAATAATTGAGTTTTGTATTCTCGTGACATTTTTTTTTAAATTTTACTAATATTTTTTATTTCTATTTTTTTACTTCTTTTTATTTAATAATAGTATATTATTATTTTCCCTATTCATTATTAATTGCAATCGTCTGGAATATAAAAATCGTCAAATCTATTCTTATATTTTCCATGGTATTTACTACTTGTTAGATCGATGACTATGAAATTATATGGTGCACAATCCCACATCAACTTACAAAATCTCTTGAATTCTTTTTTACTCATGTTGTTGGCCACGTGATCATCATAAATGTGATTGAGATTATTGAGATCTTAATGAAACAGACACAGAAAATTTATTTGCATTCTCTCTTATGGTCTGTCTTGGCAATCTGAAATAATTTGAGACAGATAGAAACAGTCCACGTTACTGTGACGTCCTCAAACATAGTGAGATTCGCACTAATTTTGTTTCTCCAATATCAAGTCATCAAAGATCATAAGATTTCCGTGCTCTGAATTCAAGTTGTGAGGATCGGGCATGTCGTTCACATTTTCATAAAATTACCATTCCACATTCAGTGTTTTATTATTTCTGAGTTCTCTTAATGTTTCTTACAATATCGTTGCGAGCAATGGATCACTTTTTTCGAATTCATCTCAGTGATCAAAGATTCTCATTATAACGTTCTTTGTTAAGTTTGCACTCTGAGCTTTTCACAATAATTCGTATTCAGGTTGAAAGAGAATCTTGCCAAACACAAACAGTCTATCATAATCTAACCACTCTGGTTGCAACAACAGATTCATCAGCAGATTCGTCCTTCCACAATACGATTTTCCCACTATCAATCCTCTTATGTTTTGGGGAAAGAGTTTGTGTTTCAATCTCTCAGTTTTAGCACATTCCATGATCAATCTTTGATTTCCATTCTCGTTGTGTTTTTTTTCATATTATTTTTTCATGCTTTTTTAAATCTATTTTTTATATTTATTTATTTATTTATTTTATTATATATAATAAATTTTGTTTTTCAATTTTATTTCTAACATTTTCAATTCCAATCCACAGCTGCTGTTCAATGTCTATGTGAGTTCCTTTATCGGAACAACATTAGAACCCTTGAAATTTCTAAGTTTCATGTTCGCTAGAATCTCTTCCGATTTCGACGATAATTTCGATCATTTAGCCGGTGGCGGTCTTACAACTTCTGAATTAAATCAGCACTTCTCTTGCCAGCTTCCAAAGCGATTCTAGTGCCCACTTCAATAATGGCTTTTTACCCACATCCATTGCGGTCTTCTTTCTGACCTCCATGGTGGTTGAAGGGAAGTGTTTTGCCACATCACCGGTGAAGGCAGGCATCAGAGTTCCCATCATCAAATCCAGCAAACCCGACCTGCCGTAGACATATTTTATTTTTATTTATTGGTGTTTAAGGTCACATATTTATGCACAATCGCTAATCATGACCGTGACAGTTGTACGGGTGGAGGAAGCCGGAGTACCCAGAGAGAACCACCGAGCAACGGCGAGCAACTGTCAGCTCCCCAACATACGAACTCTACACAAGCAGGGTTAGAATTGGTTGAAGACAAGTGCACCATCGACGTGCAGTTCGCCTTAGTACACAACGCCACCGTTCCCCCACGTGGGCAATGGAGACGAAGTGTCTTGCCCAAGCACACAACGCGGTTGCCGCAGGTGGGATTTGAACCGAGGACCTCTCGGCTTGCAGCCTGCACCTCCACCTACTGAGCCACACCCCGTAGACATAAGATCTCATAAATTCTCTGTTCTTTATCACTCATATTTTTTTCTCTATCGAGTTATTTTTTTTTTTAATTCCATTTTATTTTAATTCCTATTTCATTTACTATTATTTTATTTCCCCTCTTCTTTCAACACGTTCATGTGATCGATTTATACATTTTTCTTTTCAAAACCTTCTGTTACAACAATTCGAAACATATGCTCAGCACCTCATTTATCACTCCACTATTACCAGCTTCTCGACTCGCCATTAAGAGATCAAATCCCTCCAGCAGCTCATTAGGATCACAAGGAATGATCACGGTTGTTGTCATTCCCTGTCCTGTGACCAATTCGACAGATGCTTTATTCGCATCCCATACGAGTTTCTTCCACATCCAACTTTTGCTTGCTTTCGGTCTCGTCTCTCAGGAATCCTTGTTTTTTCTCATGACATTTGACCGAACCAGGAGATCACCATGCATTGTTTAATCCTCTTCCTCTTAATCATTAGGTTTTTGATAGCACCAGCAGCTTCCACAATCCTTTGGTACCTTCCTATTCTCAATCTTCGATGATCAAATTATAGTCGTCAGTTATATCCACTGTTTTGTCACCTACGTAGAGATTACCATCATCTCACTCAAGCCAAAATTAGAGTCAGCACTCTATGATTCATCTTATATAAATTCACTTAATTTTCAAGTTTCATATTGCTAGCATCTACCATCGTGTTCGCAGTGGTAACCATCAATAGTTCACTCTCCAAATTAGTCTCAATTCTGTCTATCTCGAAAGAACTGAGCAGAAAATGTTGAAAAGAAGGAGGATGGGGTAAGTAACTAGTAGTTAGAACAGAAGGTGTGTTACTATAAGTCTGACCAGAAGGTCTGTAACCATAAGTCAGATCATAAGGTTCGTAAATCGAAGGTCTCTAACTAGGTGTCCAGCCTTTTTCTCTCAATGGTTTCAATTCTTTGATGATCTGTTTTATCATTTCTTTTTGAGTTTCTGTCACAGCTTTGAACAACTTGGTCGTCTCTCGTTTCATCTCGATATCACCTATTCGTTTAGCCATATTGCTCTCTCGAATATTCCTCTTCAGTTCTAGAAATCGACGAACTGTCTCGTCTCTCAGTTTAGGATCTTTGATCTTTAAAAATTGCATGCCTTTTAATTTTTTTAATATTCTTTTTTTCTCCCTTTTCTGTTTTTAGAAATTAATTTTGAGTTAATTTCTTTTTTAAATAAATTTTATTTTCTATATACTAATAAGAAAGAAAAAATAAATAAAAAAAGACCGTACTGCATTTAAGTCATTGAGAATGAGTAATGGGAGCACCCATAAAGGTTGTTATCCAACTTTCAACTTTTCTACTATTTCGAACCGTCACGGATATAAACGTGAAGTATCCTAACTTGCAAGATGGAACCTCCTTTCATACCCATTATAAACAAACCATGATAAACCACATACGCATCTTCTGAAAAGTTAATATATCTCTTTAAATAACCACTCAGACGAGAAGAATCACACCAGCTCTTGTATGTAGCGAAACACTAATTTGTCAAAAATGAGTGCCATTTAGGAGCGAAAAAATAGCCCAAAGCGTTTGGAATAAAAATGAAATTAAAACCCTACTGCATTTTAGTCACTGACAATGGGTAATTAGAGCACCCTTAAAGGTTGTCCAACTTTCAACCTTTCTATCATAGCGAACAATCGCGGATATAAACAGGAAGGATCCTAATTCGTAAGGCAGTGCCTCCTCTCATACCCATCGTAAAGAAACCACACGAATCCATATTAACAGCTTCTGAATGGTTATATATCTCTTTTAATAACCGCTCAGTCGAGGAGAATAACACCAGCCTTTGTATGTAGCAAAACACTAATTTGTCAAACGTGACTATCATTTAGAGGAAACAATTAGCCCAAAGCATTGGTAATAAATAGAAATGAAATGAAAACCCACTTTCATTGCCACAAACAGTTTTTGAACGGTTAATATACTATTGGAAATATCTTTTCTACAAGACTCTCCACTAGGTTGTTTAAACAAAAATAAAAAACCTTTGTGAAAGATTTGAGTCCAGCAGAGATTCAATTTTTTTTCCTGTGATGTTGAATTCTTTATTTACATAAAATCACAATAAAAAGATAAATTATTAAATCTTCTCTCAACATATGTTGAATAGATTACAAGAATTAGATGTTTTGTTGTAACACTTCAATGCATAAGACAGTCTCTCTTGATCAATTATTCCTTTTCGATGTAACTTATTTAAAGTATTTTAGCTCAACTTGACAAAGTCAAGCTGAGCTATTGCCATCACTTCTCGTCCGTCGGCGTACGTACGTACGTACGTATGTACGTACGTTCGTCCACAATTTCCTTTGGCACTCCTCACAGGTTGCATTTATAATCAGATCGCTTTGAAACTTGGTATACTTGTTTGGGATGACATCTAGATGGGGGCTATCGATTTTCCTCAATTTCGGTCAAAAAATGTTGCCGCGGCCAACATTCTTAGAATTTAGTTTAGTCAGACCTCAATAGTTCCCTTTGGCACACCCTACAGGGCACATTTATGATTGGAATGCTTTGAATCCTGGCAGGCTTCTTTGGGGTGACCTCTAGATGGGAGCTATCGATTTCCTTCCGTTTCCGTCAAAAAATGTTGTCGCGGCCAACGTCCTTAGAACTTAGTTTAGTCAGACCTCAATATTTCCCTTTGGCACACCCTACAGGGCACATTTATGATCGGATTGCTTTGAAACCAGGCATGCTTGTTTGGGGTGACATCTAGATGGAATCTATCGATTTTCGTTCATTTCTGGCAAAAATGTTGCCACGGTCAACGTTCTTAGAACTTAGTTTAGTCAGACCTCAATATTTCCCTTTGGCACACCCTACAGGGCACATTCATGATCGGATTGCTTTGAAACCTGGCATGCTTGTTTGGAGAGACCTCTAGATGGGAGCTATTGATTTTCTTTCATTTCCGGCAAAAAAATGCTGCCACGGCCAACGTTCTTAGAACTTAGTTTAGTCAGGCCTCAATATTTCCCTTTGGCACACCCCACAGGGCACATTTATGATCGGATTTCTTTGAAATCTGGCATGCTTGTTTGGGGTGACCTCTAGATGGGAGCTGTCGATTTTCTTTCACTTCTGCCAAACAATGTTGCCGCGGCCAACGTTCTTAGAACTTAGTTTAGTCGGACCTCAATATTTCACTTTGGCACACCCTGCAGGGCACATTTATGATCGGATTGCTTTGAAATCTGGCATGCTTGTTTGGGGTGACCTCTAGATGGGAGCTATCGATTTTCTTCCATTTCCGTCTATCAATAAATGTTGCCGCTGGCAACGATCTTTGAACTTAGTTTAGTCAGGCATCAATATATTCCTTTGGCATGCCCTACAGGGCACATTTATGATCAGATCGGTTTGAAACTTTGTATGTTTATTTGGGATTACCTCTAGATGGGAGCTATCGCTTTTCTTCCATTTCCGTCAAAAAATGTCGCCACTGGCAATGACCTTCGATGAACTTAATAAAAACTTAGTGCAGTTAAGCATCGATATTTCCCTTTGGCACACCCTGCAGTGCAGATTTATGATTGGATCGCTTGTAAACTTGGTGTGCTTGTGTGGGGTGACATCTATATGGGAACTGTCGATTTTCTCCCATTTCTGTCAAAAAATGTTGCTTCTGACCTTTGAACTTAATTTAGTCAGACCTCAATATTTGCCTTTAAAACACCCTTCAGGGCACATTTATGATTGGATCACTTTAAAACTTGGTATGTGTGTTCGGGGTGCCCTCTAGATGTGAGCTGTTGCTTTTTATCTTTTCCATAAAAAAATTATTGTCGTTATCACCAGCCTTTGAACTTACTGCATGTGGGCACCAACGTATCCCTTTTGCACTCTCTGCAGGGTATATTTATGAATTTCCATAAAAAAGAACAAAAAAAAACATTGCCACAAGCAATGACCTTCAACTTAGTGCATTTGTGCATTAACATCTTCCTTTGGCATGCCCCAGAGGGCACATTCATTATCAGGTTGTTTTGAAACTTTGTATGCTTATGCAGGGTGACAAAGATAGGAGCTATTGATTTTCTTTTCATTTCCATCAAAAACTGTTGCTGTTTACATTTAAAAATGCATGGATTACTCTGACGTTGTGCACACACAATGCTGTTATGTTGAAATTTCATCAAATAACATTGGTACCAATGATCTTTAATTTTGCCATTTCATTTATAACTTACCATGTTCAAGTTTGTCAAGTTGAGCTAAAGTGTCATTGACACTTTCATTCTATGTTGCAAGTAGATTAATTTTATATTTGACAGAATGAGGGGACATTCTTCTTTCTCATTTGAGTGTTATTTATTGAATAACTAAATGTTTTTTCTCGCTTTCAACTTACTGCAAAAAGAATTATTTAAAAGACTTTTTAAAATACCCATTACAATTCTTAACAATCTCCTCATTCGAATAACACGGAGCAAACAGCGATAATTGCAAAATTGCGAGTCTGATGGGTGCCGAGATCGCGACACTTTACAAATTCCTATAGCAGATTTGTATGGAAACGGGACATTTTAGACATATTCTTTCCAAGCTCACTTGCGAGAGATGAGAACGAAGGGCATGCTTTACAATTCTCGACAAAATCTCCATTCGAATAATACTGAATAAGAAGGCGACAATGGCAGAAAAATTCGTTTTCAGCAAATGTCGCAGATGAGCAGTGGCGGCGCTACGGGGAGGCATGGGGGGGGGGGGCATTTGCCCCCCCCCCCCCCCCAACGAAGGCTTTGCCCCCCAGTCCCCCCCCCCCAACCATCTCGCATGCATTTCCATCCATCCTCACACACAAACACATTCAGTCACTCTCTCTCACACACACACACACCCCTCTCTTTTTTTATTCCCAATAATTTCCCATACACACTTAGCCCAAAGCCTCAGGCTAGCTGATGAACACATCCAGGCACTAGAGATTTAAAGACTCGGATGCAGATACTTATAAGTTATAATTAAGTTATGAGCCAACAAAGGCATGTCTATCCATATCCCTTGTCTAAAAAAATTCATGGATTTCGCATTATGACAGACGGGCATTATGAGTCTCTTTCTCTCTCTCTCTCTCTCTCTCTCTCTCTCTCTCTCTCTCTCTCTCTCTCTCTCTCTCTCTCTCTCGCACAAACCCACCAGACGCGGATCCAGGATTTTTTGAAAGGAGGACCGCTAATTACCATTACATTTAGTCGAAACTTGGACCCAAAGTCCGTAATATAATTTTTTGATTTGGTACGTCCACAGGACGTACCAAACCAAAAAAGTATATTACGGACTTTGGGTCCAAGTTTGGACTACCTAATAACAAAGTAATGATATGATCCTTTACGTATTGCCCCCCTTCATGGGAGTCTGCCCCCCCCCCCCCCAGTTGCCCTCCCCCCCCCCCCCCCACAAAAAAAATTTCTGGCGCCGCCACTGCAGATGAGCGATCTTTGCACTTTTACACATTCCTATGGAAATTTGTATGGAAAAAACCCCGCTTTTTCCACGCCACTTCTAGCTTCATTTTCTTATCATTCCCACAGACAAATCCCCATTGGATTAGCCTTAGCTAAAATACTAACCCAAGTGCAAATTGATGAAGTCTTTTTTAGCTGTTTTCAGCTGGGCTAGAAAATGTTCAAGCAAATTCCCATTGCTTTCAAGCTTAATTTTTCGTTGGACAAGAAATGAATTTTTGATGGGTCAGAATGCTTAATTTTCACCTACCCCCCCCCCCCTCCCCCCCTTCCCCCTCCAACGGAATTTTCAGCTACAGTGTTGTCTGTCAAGGTTTGTGCATGAGTCATCAGAGTGAGGCACCATTCCTGAATAGATATCACTTTTGGGGAATAGTTCTCGAGGAAGAGGTAAATGATAGAATTATTATATCCCTTGTTTCCAATTAAAATACAAGAGAATAAATACTTCATTATGCCCACATATATGCAACAAACGCGACGACTATGAAAATGATAGTGGAACTAAAGTCTGGGTTCCATGTGTGAATTCGTTCCTGGACTTGTCGACTGGTCCACCCCAAAATTAAGCCACTGTGCATAAATATGTGACCTTAAACATCAATCAATAAATATAAATACGTTCCTGGACTAGGCGGGCTCATCAAGCAGTTCGATAGTATTTGAAGATTTTCACTAAACCATTTCGATAAACGGGCTTATCGTGACGAATTAAGCACCAAAAAGACCTGTAGCATGGGGAGTGGGGAGGATGGTAGTAACAAACATTTTTCGGTTTACTGGTTGACATCCGTATTGGTGTCCTATCACAACTATGTTCATGATTTATCAAAAGATTCTACAAAATTCGCCCCGAGTTATACAAAAAAAATCGTCATCCAGATATATTTTTTCGAATTTAAGCTCGTCCACATTACGCTCGTCCAAACGAGGGGGTCAAGGCACCTGTTTTCCTAGCAACAATGAAATTGTATTGTTATTCAGAGAAAAGAAAAGAGAAGGGGTGTCGTCTGTTAGGCGTGTTAGGGAGAATGTTCAAATGTCACTTGCATCTTTATTTATGCATATTCAAAACTGTGTGATGCATATTCGAAACTAATTAACTCATATTATCTCTCGTTTCAAGAATTCTGGAAATGCAGTCAGAAAGGACTCTGGAAATTCTGCAAGAAAAGTGGTGGGCCGTAGAGAACGGAGGGTGCGATGGCTTTGATGAAAGTGCTGGATTGACGTTCTATACATTAGGCGGTATATTTGTTGCGATTGGGATTGGAATGGGAATTGGTTTTCTAACTCTAGCAATAGAGACGTTCTTCTCGGGATACAAGAAGAAAATTGAAATATGCCCAATAAGATGGAAAAGGCCAGGAAGTCAGCCGCTCACGAAGAAATATAACAGAGCACACCAGTTAAATGTAAGGTTGTTTTTCTTTTTATCTGTGTCACAATTTGCTCTTTCACTGTCTAACTGTGTCTGTCAGATTGCTCGTGGGCTACCAGTCAAATAAATTCTGTAAGGAACCCGACGCGGATATGGGCTGCTTGTTTACCCACTTTTTCGGGAAGTTTGCGAGCAGACGACCGTTGATTTAATGTGGCGCACCTTTACCCACAAAGATATAGATAATCTTTCGAGCGCCGTTCGTAGATATTCCAATCAATAAGTAGTTAACTTGCCTTGAAAACACAAAGATATTAACGCAATTCGTGGTACTCGCGCTAAGAAATAACAAAACTACAGATGCGTTTAGTCTTCATTCATAATTATTTAGTCAAAAAACATGTCTAATGGTATTGATATAATGGCATTAAATCATTAAAGATTCTGTTAAATAACGTCTCGTTTGGGCAACATTTCGTGGCAACATTTCGTCAGTTTGTTCAAAGAAAATGAGTGTCCAAACACTCTCTGTCAGCATCAATTGTGGGGTTGATGCTGTCACAGCGTACCGTCCTATCGGGTGGGGACGTAAAATGGCTATCCTCTGTGCGGAGAGAGACATACTCCGTGCAGGCTAAAGATCCCTTCGTAGTATTCGAGAAGAGCTAGGCCACGAAGTTGCCGCTATGAAGGTCGTCCCACACACCTACGCCATTGGGCCAAGGAGAGGCGTTAATATAAGTTGCATAACTTGTTCGCCAATCCTTGTAAAACAAATAAGATTAAATAAAAAAAAGAAAATGAGTCTTTTTGATATTTTGTAGATTCAGTCGTCTGGAATATATCAGTTCGTCGGAAAAGCGAAGAATGAGTTCACTTTTCCAACCTACTAAAGTATTTCAGACGATTGATTCTAAACAAAAGCGACGGGCTATTTAAAGGCTAGACCAGTTCCAGGCCATAACAAAGTCTAGTTACTTAAAGAATGCCACTGGTGGCTTAAGAGCCTGCCTGCCTGCCACCTGATATGTGCAATTCTGCGACAGTCTCTCTCTCTCTCTCTCTCTCTCTCTCTCTCTCTCTCTCTCTCTCTCTCTCTCTCTCTCTCTCGTGGGGGGAATGTGATGATTGTTTATTCAGTAACATACAACGTGTTTACAAACCTATTGTGGAGAAAATAAATACATTATAATGAGTGAGTATATTGCTTGGAGATGGCATAGCCATTGGCTGTCTTCCTGCTATCCCCACAAAAAAACAGAAAAAAACAAACAATTTATGATGCAAAGCGCCGTGATGCAATACTAATGTACGTGTAATAATCTTGCACTATAGTTGCTGGCATATAGTACGCCGTGGTCCAGGTTTTTAGGAAAGGTCTTTTATTACCCTTTACCCATTCCCAAACGTCTCCACTTGAGAGAAGAGATAAAGTAAAGTAAACAGGTCTCTAGATACTAAGTACAAAAGCGAGTCTAGTTTTGGAACCAGTCCTTTAAACTCGAAGAAAACTCGGAATCATGATAAATTAACTGAAAGTTTACAGTCTTTAAAAAACGTCACTTTTACCTCAAGTTTTTCGACTTAATGATTTGAGACGGTTCTCACACACAGGACGCTCACCCAACGATGCGATAAGCAAGCTTCTTCTCAGAACAGAACTCAGTGTAGACGCGAGTTTATGTAGATAGCATGGGGCTTGCAGTCGAGTAAAGAAGATAATTAATTGAACTATGTTCCAGGTCTGAAAGGAAAAAGAAATACGACCACTGAATCGTTGCGTCAGACTAGAATTAGTTATTCTGCTTCAGTTTGAACATCAGTTTTGGAGTACAACGTTTGTGTTTTCAACAGCAAAGCTAAGGGGCGTGGCGACATGGACGTAGGGTTGGGGGGTCTCACCTCCCACCAATCCAAGGGAAGTAGTTACACTTATTAAACATCAAACCACTAACAGTTGGAAATTAGACCTACTATGCACATGTTCTGTGATATCCGGGAGCGCGGTGGCGTTGCGGTAACCGGTTCTCGTCGGATTACCGAAGTTAAGCAACGTCGAGCCCGGTTAGTCCTTGGATGGGTGACCGTCCGAGCGATCGATTCGGACTCCCGCGTTGTGTCCTTGGGCAAGGTACTTAACCCCGATTGTCCACATGGGGGCACGATGAGGCCGTGAACTAAGACTTACTGCACATCGATAGTGCGCATGTATTCAACCACTCTAACCCTGTCTGTGCTACAGTGCGGAGTTACGAACAGTGCGGAGTTACGATGTTTGGGAGCTGGCAGCTGCTCGTCGTTGCTCGGTGGTTCTCTCCGGGTATTCCGGCTTCCTCCACCCGTAAAACTGTCGCGGTCATGATTAGCCATTGTTCATAAGTATGTGACCTTAAACACCAATAAAAAAATAAATAATTATGTGATATCCACATCTATAGCAACACTAAACCATGCGGAAAATGAAAAGCGGAAATCATTGACGGACTATTTTGGAATTTTCTACAAATCGTTCACCGCAATTACAATCTGAATCCCTGTCGATGGCCAAAAATCGTCCCCTGAGTTACAGTGTGTTCTATGTGCCAGAAGGCACATAGAACACTCTGGAACTCAGGGGACGACATAATAGCACGGGTTCCCCTCGCAAATTTCGTTGGCGATAAAATGTGTTCTTCTTTTTTTTGATAATTGGCAATATGAATTGCCGAGGGTCCTTCTAATACTTGTTTTTATAGACGTAAAGGCATGAAATAAACACAGAGCGACACGCGGGTGTGAATGGGTTAATTGATATGGCACTTGCGCCATCGTGGAGGGATAAACTTCGAGGCATGCGGCCTCTCATTCTATCCTTCCACGGTGGCGCAAGTGCCATATCGAGTAACCCATTCACACACGGGTGTCGTTCTGTGTATGTCTATTGGTAGTAACTTTTGTGGCATTTTATCTATCTGTCACCGTTTGTAATAACAGATATTCATTGATTTTTGAACCACAATTCATGGCATTTTCTAATCGGGGCCAATATTTCGTCTCTTGAGTGCAACAAGGCATCATCTGCAATGCTAAAGTATTGCAGTTACACAGAAGAGACGATTTCCAACTCTAGAACCAAAATTTCACACATTTGGAACACGGGGGACGGGGTGCATTCGGATCTCTTCGGCATTCGGAAGTAGTATGTCATGGATGACTCTTCCACATCGCGCGGACCTCGCTCCAGACTTCCGAAGTCACGACATAGTCACGTGTCCCAGTTACGTCATATGGGATTGTCATGTAACCGTATGAGTGGCCATGTGATGATGTCATTACCAAAGTGATATGCGCTCTCAGTGTGCATGCACAGCGCATGTTGTTAAGATGACAAGTGTTTCCGTTGTCGATTTATACACTGAAGGATGCTATCTTCTTTTCTACGGTGGCAGGTGGTTGCTATGTGACTCAAAACCCTCTAATAGGACGAGGGGTGTTTGGATGGTATGTTGGATATGTCGAGTGTATATCTAATCATCCAAATGGACGCAGCAATACTTTTTACTAGTTCTGCTTCCTTCAGAATCCTCTGCTTCTATCTATGTATCAGTGTTAATCTTTCTGTCTACCGGAACCTTGTTGCTTGTTCCGGAGTATTCTCTTCTTGTCAGGCACTTCACTTTCGTCACACCACTACACCACTTTCGGCACTTCACTGTTGGCTCCCCACTTTCAGCACCCCATTTTTACGAGAGGGGGTAACTAGTCGTATATGGAGTCACTCGTTCGGGCATTTTTACATCTGACATGTGACCATGTGCTGCATGTAATATGTACACACTTTGACACATTGTACACTAGCATGCGAGCACATTCCGCCAAAGACCAGTCCCACATTCCATGCAATCCATTTTTAGGATACGTCTGTGGTTACGAAATCCCTTTTATCCCCTTTCGTCGTATGTGCATATGTGCTGCATGTGTTATTCGCACATTGTGCATTTTCCCATCAGCACATATTGGCACGCCAAGCATATGCCTACGTGTTGCATGCGATGTATACACATTGTACACCAGCCCACAATCATATTCCTCCAAATATCAGTCCCGCGTTCCGCAAAATTCATTTTTAGGATGTGTTTGTGGTTACAGAGCCCCTTTCATCATATGTGCCTGTATGCTGTGCGCACATTGTGCATTTTCAAACAAAAACTTATCAGCATATCTAATGTGTGCCCTTGTGCTGCATGGGATGTTTACACATTATATTGTGCCATATCTCGGTACGATTAACAGAGCATTTCTTATATGTAACATACCATAACAAGCGAGGGGTTAAAGAAATGTGAAGATGGATACGAGCTTAGGAGAATAGAGCGAAAGACTTGTTGAAGGCATGGGTCATTATTTCCAAAAGGTATCCTCCAATAGTCCCCACCAGTCCCCACTAGTCCAAAAATCGCCACTGCCTTCAGTCACAAACACCGGGATGAATCGTAGAGTCAATCTGAAGTAACTCGTTCGAGGAGTTGCTCAATGGCTTATTTGCTCGATAAGATTCGAGTCGTTCGTGCAATGCCTTTTCCGGTCACTCCTCAATAGCTCATTTGATGAAATCATGATCCATGTTTCTTGGTATCCCACTTTTGGCACCCCCCCCCCCCCCCTGCTTACCCGGATTGTCGTCGGCGCCCTTTTTCCGAAATAGTCGAAGAGTCGTATGTAGAGTTCGAATCATTCGAGCAAGCAGTACCTTGCTAATAGTAGTGGGGGACAAATAATATAGTGATATGAAATGGGGCCTTTAGGAGCAGTAGTGTATGGTAGGCACAGAGAGTACTGGTAGCCAGTAGTAATGGTACAAAACTACAAGGTTGGTATAACACTATATATGACGTAATGGTTAATGCAATAGAGGGTGATCACAGGACAGATAGTTGAAGACATGCTGGAATCTGATGGTAAGACTACCAGGAGCTGTAAAGGTACTTGGAATCCAACTTACGGAATCCCACTCAAGAAATCCCTTTACAGAATCCCTGCAGAATCCTTTTTTGGAAAAAGTCTTTTTCTGCAATGGGTCGAAGAGATGAACGTGTAGTCACTTGTTCGAGCAATTGCTCGATAGCTCATTTGCTCGATGGGATTCTAATTGTCCGAACGATTCCTGTTCCAGTTACTGCTCGACTGACTCTTGGACTTCTTCTTAGGAAGCTTATATCAGACAATAAATGTGAAGGTATGTGGGGGTGATTTGATTTGTTAGTTCATTGTACTAAAGTGATCTAATGGAATGATCCAGTTAAATGAAACACGACTCATGCTGTTAGGAAAAGGAATGTGAGTAACCGGTATAGGGTTAGAACTAGTTAGAACTGACCGGGAAAGCCAAAAATAGCAACCATAAGCTAAAACTGTTACAACTAATAAGCTCCACTGCTCTACTTGAGTATACTCCGGAACAAGCAAATAGGGTCGGGTAGACGGAAAAAATAGCATTGATACATAATAGAAGCAGAGGATCCGAAGGAATCCGAACTAGTGAACTCAGCTGTCGACTCTATTTGGGTAAGTAGATATACCTCGTTCTATTGAACACACCCTCCGAACACACCCCCGTCCTTTTGGAGTATTTTGAGTCACATAGCAACCACGTGTCACTATAGAACTCATGATGGTGGCCTCCTTTATACAAAATAGATGGCGGAAACACGCGCTGTGTATGTACCCTTAGCACCCGTATCACTCTGGAAATTACGTCACATGGCCGCAATTGCGCTACCATGACAATCCCACGCAACTGAGTCACGTTACTATATCGTTCCTTACGAGGTCCCAGATGAGGGATGTGTCATTCCTTACATACTACTTTTGGATTTTCACATGTAGCAGTTGAAGAATTCTCACTTTAGTGGCGGTAGAATGTCCAAATTGAGGACAGCCAGCCAGTAGGATACAGTGGAAATGCGGAGTGGGTACACCACTAAAGCATTGGTGGCGTTAGGATTTCACCAACAAGAGAGATTCTTGGACTCCATCGGGGAACTAGTGTATCCCCCGAAAACTCCCTGTAAAGGAGGCAGCTTCCTTGACAGCGGGTGCCAGCCCTCCCTGACAGGAGGACTCTAGTTTCGCTGACCTGCCCCACCCCTCTACTTGGCGCCATCCTGCCCCAAACCAAGACTCTATTGTCATTAAATACAAAACATCACACTCTGTTAAACTTGTAAACTGGAAAGAAAAAATCGTTGATCATAACTATTCGCATGACAGGCATCGTACCTAGTATGTAAAAACATTTAGAAACTAAATGCGATGGAATCATTCAGAGCATTACGATAATCTAGCAAATATAGATTTTTATTCTCTTTTGCAATTTCTATGCAATTATAATGTTTCTAATGTGAACTTCAATATACAGTACAACCGCCGTGGACTGATGTTATTCTTTATATTTCTGTCCGATCATTAGTCTCATTTTAGTATGTATTGGTGTTAATTGTACAGTACGACCGCCGGGAACTGGTCACTTCCCAAGGGTGAGCAATATGTTCACGGATGCAATAATATCAGATTCCAAACATGAATTATAGGAATAATTATTATCACTTTATAGGGCACTCCCTGGCGAATATTTTCATTTTCGGAGGCTGCACAAAACTCATATGTTTCCATTCACATCCGGGTTCCCGGGCAATAATGAAAAATTCGTTTCAATATGGCCCGGCGGCCCGCACATCCCCGGATGTAGGGGAGGTAACACTGCTTTGAGTTGGAATATTTGGAGAAGAGAGATGTGATGGCGGAATTTTGTGATCTTTGGCGTGAAAGAATTAAGATATACATTCGCATTTAAGGCATGAGTTAGTTGCTGACAATGATTGTGTGGGAATTTCACACATCTACTACATTGAAAAATGATAATAATAATATATAAATGATGAAAAAAATAGCAATCTTGATTTTTCTTGGTTTAACATGTAACCTCTTTGAAATGTGATAATAATACAAATAACATTATTTTGTACGGGCGTTATGGTTCATTAACGGCCCTATGAAAATGATTAACAGCCCTTGGGCCTATTAGTGGCCCGAGACGAAGTCTCGGGCCACTAATAGACCCTTGGGCTGTTAATCATTTTCGTAGGACCGTTAATGAACCATAACGCCCTCAAAAATAATGTTATTATATAATTATCAAAAACCGATTAATGAAGCACCGGTGCTTTATTAATCGGTTTTTGATAATTATTCCTATAATACATGTTTGGAATCTGATATTATTGCATCCGTGAAAATATTGCCCACCCTAGGGAAGTGACCAGTTCCCGGCGGTCGTACTGTACAATCAACACAAATACTTACTAAAATGAGACTAATGTTCGGATAGAAATATAAATCAAATAATATCAGTTTGTTGCGTCAAAATTAAATTCAGATATTATATATTATATTGTATGACATTGTTTTCATTTTAGTTGATTATTGACCATGTTGTATAGAAAATCAGCAATCTGAGCCTGAACAGTGTTTCAAAATTACAAAATGAGATGAAAATTTGCTATTTATTATTTTATCGCAACGCTGGCATCGTATCTGGTATGTGGAGGTCTTAACCCTTTACCTAATACAAAAAGCAGATGATACTTGCAAACATTTATTTTTATTTTTGCATCATAAACATCGGTTATGACCCCTTATTGAAACGAGCTCAATGAGAGGGGTCATACTATGTTTTGGAGTCAAAAATTACAAAATAAATGAAAACTGAATGGTGATTTTTGTGATTAGCGCAGGCCTGTTTTTCACAATTATGTTGGGTAAAGGGTTAACAGACATCAGTATAATTGCATAGACAGTACCAGTGGAAATATAGAGAATAAATAAGTACTGTCAGATGTAAACCAGGAGTAGCATAATGAATCTGTATGGTGCATCTTGCTAAAATCGACTATTAATATATGTACACAAATAAATAGCTAAATATAATATACCCATTAAGTTTGTCAGATCACACCAGTATGCAACATGGATGACTGGCTGCACGAAATAACTAGACCACAAAAGAAAGATCTGTCAACAAACTTGTAATGTCTAAACTGATGGTTCCCAATTATCCACACAATGGTTCAATGTTACTTTCAGCAGTTACGGCTACCCAATGTTAGCAACATACACATTGAAAAAGATTTATTCGATACCTCTGTTGACAACATGGGAGAAGTTAAACTGAAATACAACACCAGAGTAATATCTCATCTCTTTTTCATACATCTCTTTGTCTGTTTCATCATTTTCATCATCTGTTACATCTTGTGTTTTATTCACAACCTTTTGTTCCTTCTCTTTCAACTTTACCAGATTTTTTTTCTTGGTTTTGGTTTGGGTAAGATAGCTTCGTCAATAACTTCTTCATTTAAAGTTCTGATTGGAAGTAAAAGGTTTCTATGCAAAATCTTTTTCTTACCCTCACCATCTTCTTTCATCAACCCGTAGACAGGCATATCTTTGTTAGGCTGACTGGTAACTGTTTAAATCTTCTCACTCCACTTGTCCACAAATTTATGTGGACCTTTGAAGGCCAGTATTTTAATTAATATCCTGTCTCCAACATTTATATTTGCTCCTCGTACTTTTTTATCATATGATTTCTCTTGACGTTGTTGTGATTTCTTGATATAATCCTGTGCTTTTTGAAAGGCTTGTCAAAATCGTTCCTGCAATTCTTTTTCATATTTAGATAAAGATATCTTTTCATCATGGTCATCTAAGTTTAATTCGACATCAAGAAAAATGGAGACTAGTTGGTTGAGTCGTGTTTTATGGTGTTGTATGCATACACTAGTGTACTCATATGTGATGCCCAATCTGCTTTCTTCTCAGTGTTAAGGGTTCCTAACATGTCGATCAATGTTCTATTAAATCTCTCACACTGAGTATTGCCCATAGGGTGTTATGGATTTATACCATTCCTGTGATGTTAATAATTTCACTTATTAACTTTGACTCAAAGTTTGCACCTTGATCTGAATGGATTTTCATTGGTAAACCATAATGTTGCACAAAGTGATGCAGAAATGCATTTGCTATTGTCTTAGCTGTCATGTTCTTTGTCGGGATGGCTTGTGCGTATCTAGTGAAACGATCTGTGATCACGAGCACATATTGTACACCACCTTTTGCCATATCAAGTTGTAGATATTCCATACAGATTAATTCTAATGGTTGGCTTGTTTTGATGTTAACCAAAGGGACTCTTGGGTTTACAATAGTCTTGAACCTAACACAGCGGCCACAATTTTTCACCAATCTTCCACATCATGGGACAATAAACTCTGTTTTTGATTAAGGACCGTGTGATTTCCCTACCAGATTGGCCCACATCATTTTGTAAACTGGTGATAACATGGTGGATATACTTTGATGGTAAACCAATTTGAAACTTCTTATTGTCATCTATGGTAGTGTCTCGGTATAACCAACTTCAATTTATCAAATGTTCTGCGCATTGCTGTGTGATACAGAGAGGATGGTAATTTATGCAATATAGGTTTCTTACAATTCTGCATTGCTGTGAGCCAAACTTTCAACATCTGATCCTCTTGTTGAGCAATTCCAATATCTCGATTGTTGATATCCGTAAGATCAGAACCAATTGACAACTGCTTAGGTATAACCATGTCAGACATGGATATTGTTTCAATATAAGGTTGGCTTTGTACCCCATCACAAATTGCACGTACACGTTGAATATCCATATGCTCCTTCTCCTTATGTGCTAAATCAATGTTTTGTTAATTCGAGTACCTTGAGAAGACATCAGCATCTGAATTGATTTTTCATTGACAATGTTGAATTTTAAAAACAAAACTAGAGAGAGAGCTGCCAGCCATCTGTGTCCTGTGGCATTTAGTTTCACCAATGTAAGGACATAAGTGAGAGTGGATTATTGCCTGTTAAAACTTTAAATTTGACTCCATACAGACAATCATGAAAATTATCAGAAATGGCCCACTTGACTGCCACAAATACGAGTTTATGTGGCGTGTAATGAGTCTCTGTTTTGCTGAGACCTCAGCTGGCATAACTTACAACTTTCTTGATTCCATCCTGATCCTGGTATAATACTGCTCCTAACCTTTTTTGACAAGCATCAGTATGTAACTTAAATGGATCAGCATAGTCAGGATAGGCTAATACAGGCGGACTGGATAGCATTGTCTTGAGTTTTTCAAAAGCTGCTTCTTCTTCTGTATCCCATTTCCAGTTTACTAGGTGTTGAGACTTCTTTTGTCATCGTGATTTTTCAGGTTTAGGCATAAGACTGGATAATAGCTTTGCAATGAGGGACAAAATCCTTACAAAAATGTCAATGGTAACTTGCAAATCCTAAAAACTTTCTCACTTCTTCTGGTGATGTTGGTCTTGGCCAGTTGGCAGTTTTTCCTACTTTACTGCGATCTGTTTCTATCCCAACTGCCGATACAATATGGCCAACAAATTTACCTTTTGTCTTCAAAAAATCACATTTCTGTGGTGAAAGTTTCAAACCACATTCTCGTTTTCTTTGAAATACCAGTTCTAATCTTGGAATATGCTGTTGTAAATCTTGAGAGAAAATTATGATGTCATCAAGATGTATGAAAAATATTTTCAAATTTAATTCTCCGAAGCAGTTCTCCATTACACGTTGGTACATTGCTGGCGAATCTGTCAAACCAAATGATTAAATTCATGAAAGCCTAGGGGGCCCACCGTAAATGTTGTTTTTCGTTTATACTCTTCAGCAACTCCAATCTGGTAATATCCAGATTTCATATCAAGGGTGCTAAAATATTTGGCACCAGACAGAGAAGCTAATACCTCATCAATACAAGGTAAAGCATAATTGTCTTTTATCGCCTTCTTATTCAGTTGTCGGTAATCAATACACATTTGTAAACGTCCATTTTTTTCGTCTTGCAAGAACAATGGGTGAAGCATAGGTGAAAGAGACAGGCGGATAATATCACTATCAAGCAGATGCTCCAAATGTTCTTGTACTTCATGGTACATAGAAGGGCGAATACAGTGATAATGCTGTTTAAAAGCAGTTTCATCACAAAGTTCTATCTTGGGTTCAACCCCAGTATAGTGGCCAATATCATCTTCACCGGTTGAAAACACATCTCTGTATTCATATACTAAATCTTTCAATAGTTTACTATATTCTTGAGGAATTTCCTCTGTATGTATCTCAATATCATTAATAAACTTAATGACTGTTCTGACATCCTAGCTGTATTAACTGGAATCTTTTGTTCAGCATCTACTGGTTGAACAAAGATGGCTGAATCGTTATGGTTTGTGTCGAACAATTTGCGATCTGCACATCTATAACTTGTTTCTGCGACCTAGAACACCTGAATACAGAAGGACTAATTTCTAAGTGTTCTAACAGTTTAGAGTCCTTACATGGCTGTAAAATAGCACAAGTATCTGAGTAGTCTAATTTAACTGATACATAGGCATTTACAACTCTTCTACTGTTTGGTAATGTTGTTACACTCTTAGTTTCAACAGACTTGACTTTACCTATAGCATACTTATTATTTTTTCATTTTTTTATTTCTGTACAACATTCTACTAAAACTATACTACTCAAAGTTTGCTAAGCACCAAGTTCACCCAACTATCTGTTTTACGTTTTAGTTGAATGTTGTAATGAAAAGTGTATATATTTTTTATTTAATTATATCTTTAATGATTTAAGTACAGAAATTAAGATGTTATTTGTGTTTGACCTTAATTTTTAGCCTTTGAATAAGATAACCATGGAAAATGGATATTATTGGTAAAAGAGGAAATTTTTCAATATGCCAAAAAGTTGACGGATCGAACTGGTATGGCTTCAATATCGAGTATGAGACCCATTACTGTTAATTACAGCTTGACAATGCCTTCTCGTGCTCCCGATCAGGTTCCTGGTGGTCCTTTGTGGGATGTTGTTCCATTCTTGGACCAGCATTGCACCATCCTCCTGGACACTTCTTGACTGGACTGGACTTGCGGAAATTGCAAGCTGCAACTCATTGCAGACATGTTCGATTGAATTGAGGTCACAGGGTCTTGCTGGCCAGTCCATATGCTCAATCCCCTCCCTCTGTCGGTACTCCCCGACAGCATGGGCAACATGAGGACAGGCATTATCGTCCAACAGAATGAATCTATCACACACTGCACCTGCATACAATCTGATGTGGACATCCAGGAGCTCATCAATATACCGTTGTGTAGTCAATGTACCACGTTCAAGGACACAGAGCTCTGTACTTCCACCCCAGACCATGATTGACCCTCCACCATAGTGGACATGCTCAGCAATGTTGGCTGTATGGAATCGATCTCCTGGGCTTCCCCAATGCCTATCTGTGTTGTCTGGGCAGTATCTTGCCTCCTCTGTAAAAAGGACAGGTCGCTGATCTTCTCTGGTCCATTCATATCATGCCTGGTGGTGGATCTGGGACAGCGGAATGCAAATACATGGTCTTCTCGATTGGAGACCACCTTCGTGCAACCTTGCCCGGATAGTCTGCATCGAAACATTTATATTCTGGATGCATTCTGAAGGTCACTGCGAAGCTGGGTTGCTGTTGCAAAGCGGTTCCTACGGGCCTGAATGATCAAAAACTGGTCTTCAGCTGCAGATGTTGCCCTGTCTCTGCCACCACCATGCCATCTTACTGGTGTGCCATACTGCTGAAATCTTGCCCAGGCTCTTGTGATCACCATAGGGTGCGCACCAAGCGCTTCACCAACCTGATGATGGGTAGCCCCTTCTTGCTCCACCATCCCTACAGCTCGCCACATTTCTGCTTCAAACAAATGTTTTCTTACATTTGCATTTGCCATATTAAATCATTAAATCACAAGGGTTTGTGTAGAAACCCTACACATGTCATGTATATGTAGACAATACATGAAAACATCATGAAAATCAAGGGGTAGATGCTTTCCATGACCGTCACGAAACGTCTGCCTGTCAAGAGAGCTAATGTGAACACTAGGGACCATCTCAATACATTCCTCAATCATATCCACCAAAAATATCGCAAATATGTCACAAGCAAATTTCACACTGATGTGTCAAATATTTGATGCTTAGCAAACTTTGAGTAGTATAATATACTGAGTCAACAAAAAAGTATAATAGACTTTGAGGAGCATTCTTTTTGTATTATCAACTTTAATCCCAAACAAATTATTGTAAATTCATATTTTGAGTCCAGCTATATGAATTTGCATACTTTCATGTTCTTACTGTTGCCAGCATCACATCAGAACATCACAATTCAGATATGGGGTGAAATGAAAAGTGCAGTCAATAGCGTGTATGTCCACCGTTTGCCTCTTGGGTGGCAAGACAACGATGGTGCATGGACCTGATAAGTCTCTGGATGTCACCCTGTGGTATTGCATTGCAATCCTGCCTTAGAACATTACGTAAATCACCTAACGTCTGAAGATCATGAAGTCATACCCGATGGTCCGTTTGATCCCAAAGATGCTTGATTGGCAAAAAATCTGGCAAAGTGGATGCCAGAGAAGAATTTTGGATGCTCTGCTCCTCAAGAAAGTCACGACAGATACGTGCCACGTGACATGGGCATTGTCTTGCTGGAATAACTGTAATCCGATTTTAGCATTGAACAACGGGACAAAAACAGTGTTAAGAATTCCGTCCCTATAATGCTGTCCATTCAGATTACCATCATGAAGATCAAATGTGTTCGACAGTGCAAGGAAATTCCTGCACAAACCATTACACTACCCCTGCCAAAACGGTCCCATTCCTGCATGCAAGCATCAGAAAACCAACTCTCCTCATCATCAATGCACTCTTACTCAACCATCAGCCTGCCCTAGACAAAATCGCGATTCATCACTAAAAAGAACTGTGCCCCAACGCTGCTGAGTGCAGCGAACACGCTGATGTACCAATTCCATTCTGATGGTACAATGACATTGGGTAAGGATTGGTCCATGGTATGAATGCCTACTTTGGATGCAGTGTTCAGTGAGTCTTTTGTGGACAGTTTGTGCACTGATTCTATTGTTAGTTCTACCAGGAGTAATTGCTGCTGTCCTCGTCACCGGAAGGAAGCAATCCCGCAAGTGAGACATCCTGATGTGTCAGTCTTGTGCAGGGTTTGTAACTCATGGTCGACCTGAAAGCAGTTGATCTACAGTAGATCCAGTGGTTCTATATCTTCCAATGAGATGGGAAATAGTGGCCACAGTGACTCCAAACTCAGCAGTGAGCTCATCTGGAGGTATCCCAGCCTCATGCATACCAATCGCATGCAACCTCTGATTTTCTGTTAACCTTGGCATTTTTTAAATGTCGGAAGACAAAAACTAGTGTGTTTTCTCAATAACCCAGGCTCTCTAGCACAACATAACACAAAGAAAATCATCGGTCACCCATTCAATTTGACATTCTCTGGTAGCACATGCTATTTTGAAATCCGCAGCAATATTGTATATGGTAGGGTGGACAACAACAACATGTCATTAAACTCTTTGCACGACTTCTTGTCCACAAACACGCAACATTAGAACTATTATATTTCATCCTTTATGCTATTTTTCACATTTGTTTCTATTATACTTTCTTTTTTGACTCAGTATATAAAGTGCTGTTCATTGTTTCACTGACTGTAATAGTGTGTTACCAGATACAACTTTGCAATTGTCCACGAAAACAGACATGATATTTGTGTCAAAAAGCAAGGGTACACTAGTGTTATAATTACTTTTTGGTACAATCGATGCAAGAAAAGACTGTTTGTGGTCAACTGGGCTATCAGGAAATTGCAAAGTAACTTCAACATAATCGTCATAATGTAACTGCAAGCCATCAGCACATTCAGTATTTAGCATATGATGAATAGGTAATATTGGAATGTGTGATAAGTGTTCATTGTAAAATTCTCTAATGCTGCTTCATAATGATGAGTTGTATCGTGTATCTAATTTCCAAATCTGCCATGCAGCCACTTCCTGTTTGCCGATACTTTGAAGTCTGTTCATCTCTGTAATCAGTTGCATGCAGCGACGCAGGTCCAGACCCGGTATTGGTCTTGGCTTGTTGACTCAAGCCATCGGATATCAAATATCAACTTATCAAACAGTTTATTCTTTTCAAATATATAACCAGCAGCAATTTTGAGTTTTTGGTTTTGGCCAGCATAAAACACAGCTTACTAATCATATCATCAAAATTAATTTCAGCAGTCTCAACAATTTTATTTGCTCTGTCTTCTAATCTATTAGCAAATGAGCTAACATCTTCTTTATCAATCTGTTTTGTACTGTAAAAAGATGCCATTAAATTTTGACTGTGTGTGACAGTACCAAAAACAGAATCAAATTTCTTAATAATATCATCTATGGTTATGCTGTGGCCCATATGCATTAAAACTCTTGCTGCAGTACTCTTTACAGACCTTCGTAATAATTGTAAAACATCATGTGATGAATATTGAGATGTCTTAAGGCCTAAAACCTTATATCATAGTCACAATCTTTTGAACCAATATCTCCAGAGAATACAGATATTCGTGGAGAATAAAAATATGATCGGATTGGAAATGTGGATTATATTTTGGGTTTAACCTCAGGTCCCAATTGGCCTGATGCAACAACACCAGTCATCCACTGGACAAACTCTTTTAGGGTATCTAACTTTTGTTTGATCCCCAAAGTATTAAAGACATCAGCCATTTTGTCAACTCTTCTTCATCCATGAACAGGATAAATGATACCTCACTCCAAATTAAAACACATGTAATCCTAAATATGTAACTGGTATATAATGCCATAATTTTTTTTCATAAATCAACATGTTCCTAAAAGGAAGTGTGGTAATTAATCTTTGTTTTCAGCTGATGTGGTAATTAGTGTTTGTAATCAGCCAACTTGATCTTGAACCTAAAACCTGAAACAAACAACATATAGTGATTGTAAACGTAAGTATACCTTGGTCCCTGTAGAATTGTACTTGAATTCCAGTATAGAAATATCTGATCAGTAAATCATAAAAATTGTAAGGCAAATTAATCATTGCCTTTCATCAACAATTGCAGAAAGTAAACAAAGATCAGTTGAGTAAAGGAATATAAGTATTGCAAACCAATGGCTAAGTAGTTAACACTGTGACCCAAAATACCTACAATAAATTGAATTGATTGTTATTGTTTATTGAATTTGGTTAAGGGTTAATGGTATTTGCATGAAACTGTGCAGTGTAAACTAACTGGTGGATGATCTTACTGAACTACTAACATATAGGAGATGCAAAACTTTCCTTAACAAACATTTGAATGCTAACATATGGGAGACCCAAAACTTCTTACCAAACATTTCAATGCTAACATATGGGAGACCGGAAACTTTTCTTATAACAAACATTTGAATCAATCAAGTGGTCATATTAACCTAATTCACAGTTACTTATTCAATTATTGAGTGTTTGTTTACAAATGCAATGCCTCAAGATATCTTGAAAAAAAAAATTAAAATGAGTTTATTTTGTTGTCTGTTAAATTTACCGAGATCCAATAATTTAAAATAATAGAAACAAAATGTAAATTATTTTCAATTTATGTTCACTAATGAATGATTTTATTTTGTAAAACAACATGTATACAAACACAAACTAAATACTGCAACATACAATTATTTCAAATACAAGGTTGCACTACAGGGAGATGGCATAGCCACTAGGGCTGTCTTCCCGCCATTCCCAATAATATAGTTATGTAACCTAATAAATTGCAATGAACAATTTTTTTAAATTTTTTTACAAGTTATTTCTAGGCACAGCTCGTGATTTTAACACATGTATTATTTAATAATGTCAATAAATATCAAAGAGAATCAAGGGCAATAATTCCTGATATCGATGAGAAAAGAGGTGATAATTCTGCAAATATCAATAATGAGAGTCAGAGGCAACAAGTCTATATAGGTTTTTCACAAAGCTGAATGTCAATATGCATCCCCTAAAATGTAATGTTCATTTTATAGTAGTGGTGGTCTCCAAGTTAATGTGGTCAGGCCTGATTTCAATTACTCGACGTCCTTCAAGGTTCAATTATTATAATGTATTATCACTGATAAGTATACTTCACCATTGATTAAGCAGTAAAAGTTCATGTCGAAAACCATACTTGATGTTGAAGATCATATCGAGCGCCATTTTGTAACCGAACGGTGATGTAGTGGGTCACCATGGTTGATCCGGGGTTATTGGGTTCAAGTTAACATAGATGAAACCAACATCAAACATATTTCTTTATTGCATATCATTTCATCTCAACTGACACCTGTGGCAGCATACTGCACATTTCACATATCATGGACACCATTGTTGACATTATCAAACCATTTGTACAGATCACTGATCATTGAACAACTTGAAAGTAGACATTACAGTACAACTCCAGCACGATAATACAAAAGTCTAAGATATGGGTCACCTGAATGACGACGAAAGGTAAAATAACAGCGCACTGACACTCAGTTATGCTAAAATACAATTCTATTATAATTACAATGACAATAATGCTGAAAACTAGAGATAAAGAATTAATCCATCACATCATGCTTGCCAAGCTCCAGGCACTTATTAAACATGATGTGCCGAAAAGAACTCTTTAGCACTGAAAGTGTATTTAAATTAACAACAAAGTCCAAAAGTGACCATTGAGTGTATTGAGCTGTTCTGTATGGCTAGAAACGGTTAACTACTAGAACACCAAAGCACTGTTAAACCGAAATGAAGTTCAACTATAATGTAAAAACTGAATATCAAGAATTCATTCCTGCACATCATACCCTACAAGCTCAAAAGAGCTCAGCTAGACATGATTTGCTGGAAAGGATTCCCAATCACTGACCAACAGATTCCAGTAGTAAACTAGTCTGTCAAGTTAAGTAAAGGCCTAACTATATTAACCTGATTACCAAGCCAGAAAATAAGCAGGCTGTCATCTGCAAAATGAGGTCCCCAGAGGGTGAATTCAGTGATGCTACCCTGCTATGCAGGGTAGCATCACTAAATTTAACCTATGTGAACCTCAGTCTGAATCAGGGTCTCAAAACTAAACAGAAAGAGGTACCCAGGGAAAAAATTTGCCAACTGTATGGGACAGCAGCATCAATTTCACCCTCTGGGGACCTCATTCTGCAAATGTCAGACTGCTTATTTTCAGGCCTGCTGATCACATGCCTGACATCATGACACACCCGTAGCAAGAGGACTTCAATATTCCTCAATAAGATAGAGTGAAGCTGTATGGCGCATCTTGCTAAAATCGACTATTAATATATGTACACAAATAAATAGCTAAATATTATATACCCATTAAGTTTGGCAGATCACATCAGTATGCAACATGGCTGATTGGCTGCAACCAAGACACTTCGAAGCCAAACTCTTTACTCGTACATGCTTCATGAAATAACTAGATCACAAAAGAGAGATCTGCCAACAAACTTGTAATGTCTAAACTGATGGTACACAATTATCCACCCAACGGTTCAGTGTTACTTCCAGCAGTTATGGCAACTCAGTGTAAGCAACAAACGCATCGAATAAAATTTATTCGATACCTTGACAACATGGGAGAAGCTAAACTGAAATACAACACAAACAGTTCCAATTACACAAAAGGGAACTACATTACTTTAGTGGGTCCTAAGTGGAACTAAATCAGATATGGGCAATGACATGAGTGGGAATTAGAACAACTTATAACTAACTGTCTTCCTATGTATGTGTGGAATGGTGTGAAACTCTCAGTAGGGATAAATATCAATCTAATTATCAGCAAATACTAGCAAGTAACTGGAAGTCACAATGTTTTAAAGAAATCCACACATAAATAGTAAAACAGCAATAAATATTAGGTAAGGGGTAAAATTTAATTTCTATAATATTAAACATACCATCAGTGTGACAAAGCTGAGTAGAACATCCTCCAAACAAGAATATATTTACATTCTGAAGAACTCACCTCCGGAAGTCCACGTGCTGAAAACTTGCTCTTCTTATGCTTTCTACAGAACAGATGGGTGGACACTTCACTCGGCGAGTGTTCTAATGCTACTTCACACTCATGGTTACTTTACACTGCGAAAAAGGTTACTCGCTTTTGTTTTTTAATATATTTTTTTATTTCTTTCCAGTCAGTGCAAGTTCCAAACAGTCAGCTATTTCTTGTGGATGCAATTGACAAAGAACTAGAAGAGTTATATGACGATACCCGAGAATTATCAAAGGATACGGCGGTTTAATTACATGTTTTCTCTCGTGGGATGACAAATATTTGACAGACGACACGTGAATTCATGCTGTTGCCAAACTGTTGGAGTGTGCCGCTTTGACACAACGAATAGTAGATTTAGGGGCGTAGAAAATTGCACTTGATAGTAAAAAAAAGATTTGCACGATACACATGATGAATGATGTGGCAATTCAGTGAAATTTTTTCAGCAAGGTGGGTGTTTTGACTCCTCGTTTGATGGTGACATTTTTTACCCTCTATATACTGCACTGATGCAGTGGCGTAGCCAGCGGGGGTGGGGGGAGGGGTTACATGCCCCCCATATTTCAGACACCCCCCCCCCCCCGCCCTCGACAGGTGATGTGGCTTAATTATTGATGTCTTTCACAACTTATAAATTGAGAACACAAACGGACTCAGAATCACGGAACTTGCGGTTTTTGTCCCGAATTTCAATTTTTTTTCTCGGGGGACAGATAAGGGGGTGTCCCCCTCTTGTGCACACCCTCATCTCGCCGCTACATGGCTCGGATGATACTGCACATCTTATTCTGTATCCCCCCCCCCCCCCACAGTAGTTCAGTGATCTGAACGTAGCGGCTTCCTCCCTTCGTAGGGTAGGCGCTATGTTCAGATCGCTAAACACCCCCCCCCCCCCACACACACACACACACATTACTCACCCCCCACCCCCTAACTTTTATATCCTGGCTACGCGCCTGCACTGATGCCGAAATAATAAAATATCTAGTTCAGCTATTCCAACGTCGATGCAACACCTCTGTGTTCAGTGGGAATATTTCCCCTGTGACTTGACAGGGGATGTTGGTGATTGTCCAAACACGCAATTGGGAATATAAGGGTGAGGGTCCCCTCTTGTGTACGCCCTCATCTCGCCGCTACATGGCTCGGATGATACTGCGCATCTTATTCTGTATGCCCCCCCCCCCCCCCCCGCCAGTATTTCAGCGAGCCGAACGTAGCGGTTCCTCCCTTCGTAGGGAGGGTAGCCGCTACGTTCAGATCGCTGAACCCCCACCTCCATACCCCCACCCCCATATTACTCTTCACCCTCCCCCCCCCCCCCCCCCCCAACTTTGATATCCTGGCTACGCGCCTGCGCTGATGCCGAAATATTAAAATTTCTAGTTCAGCTATCCCAACGTCGATGCAACACCTCTGTGTTCAGTGGGAATATTTCCCTGTCATTTGACTGGGGATGTTGGTGATTGTCCAAACATGCAATTGGGAATATAAATCAAATGTAAGGGTTTCTTACCGACTATCCTCGATAATAGATTTATTTATCTACATTTGTGTACGATATTTCAGTCTGAATCGAGTTCATTCTTTGCAAATAGTGTGCCGAACATGGAGTGAACGTTCTTCTGTTTCATTTCAAAATGGTTTCTTGTTTTTGTTTTGGAAAGTGCCCGGGAACCTACATAATCTAATACCTCGAGCAAACTGAGAATTCAAACAGTTCAACTTTGTTTGATGGGACTTACCAACATCCAACAAAACTTTGATCAAATGTTCAGCTAATTACAAAAAGGCCAGAAAGAACTAGTCCCCATAAATTATCTACCAAAATGTTTGGAATGCAACACAAACCATGTGGAAAGAGCTTTTTCTGTGAGCATTTAGTACAATGATTAACGGAATATAAAAGACAAGTTGAAAACAAGCTGATATCATTAATCATCGGTCTTGAAAGTGTACAGTATGTTTCATTCTGTCAGCAACGTTTCATGTCCCAAACCATTCTGAAAAAGATCTACAACTTCTCAAAGAAAAAACAAATTACTTTTTTCGGATGTAAATTGTTATCTGTCCTTAAAAGAACGTGAAATATGTTGAAAAAGATTATTTCCTGTTATATAAAGAATTGAAACTTTGGTGCTTCATTTAAGTAATACCCCAAGTTTGTAAGTCTCTTCTGCTGACAGTTATCTCTCTTATTATTAAGTACACCGTCCGAGATGTCCCATGAAAGATCACATGACTTAGAGAGTTGTTACTGTCCTCCGTTTTAAAGAATGAAAAGTCAATCCATGTGTATCCATACGCGGAAAAAACAATATTTTCCTCCTGGTGTAAGTTGAGAACGTTTGTGAGGTGTCAGCATCGTTACCGTGTGAAAGGTATAGGGCCTAATTGTGCGAATGTATGATTATTTAATGATTTATTTTTATTTCAATAAAATTTTTGGGGGGAGTTTCCTACATTTGAGCGATCAAACGTTTTGAAATTAAACTCTGTCAATTAAAGTACTAGTGAGCTCCGTATCCATAATTAAGGAATAGTGCATGGCTTAGAGTTGACTACGCCCATATAGTGTCCAGTGAGGTGGTGTAGTTCCCGCCGCGAAGCGGAGGGAACTACACCACCTCACTGGGCACGATATGGGCGTAGTCAACGACAAGACATGCACTAATCCTTATATTATATCGAACACCCATCAAGAAAAACATCTGTCCGATTTGTTAATCTATTACCAAGGTAGCAGCCTTACCAACCAGCGTTATATAGAAAAAAATACCATGTAGTTTTTAAAAAACATTTTCTTCTTCCAAAACACGGCTAACTTGGATTATTGATATGAGCAGAAGACAGATTTTGAATCGGTCGGCAAGGGTAAACAAAACATTTCCCCCAAACGGAACTGTGTATTCTAGAATCGCGCAACTCGCGAATGAAAACTAAAATTTTCGAAATTTGACAACGCAGTTTGATAATTTCCACACATTTGTCACACATATACATTACCGAATGAGTCAGCACGGGATACAAACTCCGAAGATTCAACTGAATTCCATTATGTATTCGTTTACTGCCCAAAACGTACAACTAAATAGCGAAATAATATGAGCAGCGACACAAACGATCTTTCATATCCGGACTCGTTCTCATGAAAGTTGTACCCAGGTATGGATCATTCTCTTCGAAACGAGATATGGATCATCTTCTCAAGGAATAAAATGAAGGCCTCGGAAAATGTGACTTCAACAATGGAAAAGCGATACATTTTTCCACAATGATTTCTTTCCGGGTCGTTTTGTGGAAGTTGTGCCTCTGTGAATCGATATTTAAATGTAGCCTGATTAGTTTTATTCGCCCAGTATGAAAAAAAAAACTGATATAGTAGTGTGCTAAAATAGAAAACGTGTAGTGCCTGGGTATAGTGCCTGGTCAGTTCTGTGGATGCAAACTACACGAAATAGGAGTGCAGCATTCGTCCAATCAGGAGCCTAGAAGGTCTCGTGAGATATAATATCGGTTTATATGTACCAATCTAGAAATGCTCCCCTCCCCCATCCTCCGCCGCGAAATCATTCAGTTATTTGTCGAACGCAATCGGAAAAATTGGCGTTTCCAGGCATGATGGAGCGGTTTGAAACCGACTTTTTGTTTGGGGAGGTATTTATTTATTTATTTATTTATTGGTTTTTAAGGTCGCGTACGTATGAACAATGGCTAATCGTGACCGTGACAGTTCTACGGTTGGTGGAAGCTGGAGGACCCGGAGAGAACCACAGAGCATCGACGAGCAACTGTCAGCTCCTCAACATTCTAAGCTCCGCTCAAGCAGTGTTACAGCGGTTGAAGACATAAAGCACATCGACGTGCAGTACGCCTTAGTACACGGCGTCATCGTGCCTCCATGTAGGCAACCTGGATAAAGTGCCTTGTCCAATGATACAACGCGGGTCGTCCCGGACGGGGATCGAACTCGGGTCTTTAGCATAGAAGTCCAACAGACTACCACTGAGCCACCGCGCTCCCTTGGGGAGGTATTAATGATGACAATAAGTAACGATTTGGAGAATAAGGACAAGAAAAAGAGAGTTGTACAGAATATTCAATGCAAACTGAGTTAAGAGTCCTAATCGGACATTCGTCGAAGTGGGAGAAGAGACAACTCAGCTTGCGAACGTCGCGGCTTCCCCGGTGGGGAAGTTGGGACGTTCGGGTAACGGGACTAGGAGAAGAGGAAACTTCGAACATTGTGAAAAGAATGAGAAGCAATAACACGGTCAGGAAACTTGAAAACAGATCTGAGAACATTTTGTAATTATTTGTTTCGGTTCCATAAATAAAGTGGCTGTTACTTGGTTAGTTTCATATCGGTCGAGATATTAGCCCTTGGTAACTTTGTATCAGTCTTCGGCCGAAGTTACCTCGGGCTGATATCTAGGACGATATGAAACTAGCCAAGTAACAATCTCTAAGTGTTATTGAGTTACATATATTTGATTAAAGGAAAGGGAAATTCCCTGTAACCTCGGTGACAAAAAATTGAAAAAAAGTGATGTCTATCTTGCTAGAACTACACAGATGCTTTCTTTTAAGGAATAGAATCAAGTGGTAAATTAACTGCTTTTGGCCGCCTGATGACGCATCATACATGTGTTGTCCCCTGAGTTCCAATGTGTTCTATGTGCCAGGAGGCACATAGAACACATTGGAACTCAGGGGACGGTATGGGCACCCCATTTTAACGTTCTTGATTATTGTTCGGGAAAATACTAAACAACAATGTTATCACGAACATCCATCTGCCTTGATTTGATTCACATGAATGGAATGCACTCTACTGTTACGGTGTACATTTACGTGTCTTCAAAGGATGTTTCTCGGGCATCACTTGGCCTTGTTCCTGAAGTTTTGGAACGGATTTCCAATTTGATCCAAAGTTGGTGTGGAGTATTATTGAGTGATATGCACTTGATACATGCAAAAAAGAATTTTCCACAGCCTTGTGAGAATACTGGGGCTAAAAATAAAAACTAATTTCAAATGTTGATTTTTAGCTCAACTTTGGCGAAGCCAAATTTGAGCTTATGCCATGGCCAGTTGTCCGTCTGTCTGTCCGTCAACAATTCAATACGGCTCGGACTGGAGGCCGTATTTACAAAACTTCTTGGGTACCTTTGTTATGACCGTGGGACGAGCACGAGTGTTTTTGGCTCCGATCCGAAATTCAAGTTGGCCGCTGGCAGCCATTTTGTACAAAATTAGGTGCAAACAGATTTTTGCACAGAACTTCCATATGAAAGTGCTGATTTGAATAATTTTTTGTATGAATGTTTAGTACCATGGGATACATCACATATAATACGGGTTTTTTTCTTGTGCGTAAATGATGCAAATTAGACTAGATGTTTTTTTTTTTTTTGGTGTAACTCTCAGCACTGTAAGTGCAAATGCCAATACAGCTCGGGCTAGAGGCCGTATTTATGAACCGATCATAACGAAACTTCTTGGGTACCTTTGTTATGACCGTGGTACGAGCACAAGTGTTTTGGGGTCCGGTCCGAAATTCAAGATGACCGATGGCAGCCATTTTGTACAAAATTAGGTGCAATCAGATTTTTGCACAGAACTTCCATATGAAAGCGCTGATTTGAATAATTTTTTGTGTGTGTGTTTAGTACCATGGGATACATCACATATAATACGGGTTTTTTTTCTTGTGCAGAAATTATGCAAATTAGAAGAACTTTGATTTTTTCAGTGCGACTTACACACAGTAAGTACACATGTCAATACGGCTCGGGCTAGAGTCTGTATTTATGAATCGATCTTCACGAAACGTCTTGGGTACCTTTGTTATCACCTTGGGACGAGAACGAATGTTTCTGGGTGTGGTCTAAAATTCAAGATGGCTGCCAGTGGCCATTTTGTACCGAAATTAGGTCTAATCAGTTTTTTTGTACACAACTTCTATACGGCTCAGACTAGAGGTCATATTTATGAACCGATCTTTACGAAACTTCTTGATTACCTTTGTTATCACCGTGGGATGAGAACGAGTGTTTTTGGGTGTGGTCCGAAATTCAAGATGGCCACCAGCAGCCATTTTATACCAAAATTAGTGCAATCAGTCTTTTGTACAGAACTTCTGTATGAAAGTTCTGATTTAAATAAATTTTTGTATGAATGTTTAGTAACATGGAATACATCACATATTGTACGGGTTTTTTTCTCTTGCAGAAATTATGCAAATTAGATGAACTTTGATTTATTCAGTGCTACTTATACAATGTAAGTGCACATGTCAATACGGCTCAGGCTAGAGGCTGTATTTATGAACCGATCTTCACAAAACTTTTTGTTGGGAGGGGTGGAGGAGGGCGGCTAGAGAGAACCACAGTGGTTAAAAAGAAAACAAAAATTTCGTTCGGTTGTTGTTTTTTAATACTTC
Source organism: Pictodentalium vernedei (assembly GCA_031216915.1). Lineage (NCBI taxonomy): Eukaryota > Metazoa > Mollusca > Scaphopoda > Dentaliida > Dentaliidae > Pictodentalium > Pictodentalium vernedei. Next base: position 695,223,061 of record CM062297.1, read on the forward strand.
ACAGAACAGAGCGTGCTAGGAAGCTTTCCTGGGACCAGCAGAAATGGATGGCTAAAAAAGTTGCCTTTGGTTGTGTCATAGCAAATCAAAAAATTGCTCTTGCTGCTGATCACTTACTGATACACTCATCTCTTTTGACAATTTGAACCAGGTGAGCGTTTAAGTTCACTTTCCCCGTGGGAACCCCCTGCTAAACCGGCTCTGTTTTACTGGTAAAATAGGACTCAGTCACCAATGCTTGGGAGGTGCACACCCTCTCTCTAAAATGGGCAACATGGCTTATTAATGCTCACCCCTGGTCTTGAGTTGATATACTTATCTAGCGATTCAAGTAATGCAGATGGGGTGGGGGCGGGTCGCTATTGATTTTGTGTCCCCCCCCCCCCCCCCTGCAAATATGTTAGAGGCGATTACAGGGCAGGACATAGTTCTCATCCATTAAGCCTCATAAATATTCAATTATACTGAAGTCTATCATGGCTCTTCGATTGCGGGTGTTTTTTTGTTCTAACGGCGACTTCAGGGGCGCATCCACTCTTTAGTTGGTTGGCTTCCTGCAGTTATTCGTTCATAGTTGGGATTCCAAATTCTTTTATGAAAACATTCGGTTGATATTGCTTGCCTTCGTGTACCTGTGCAACAGGCATGTCGGCTTATCTGGGCGACATTCTCCTAATATGGCAATTTTTCCACTCTTGAGAAGTTTCATTCCGAGTCGGTCTGCTTTTGTTACGATGTATGAGTCTATTCCTCATGTTAGAAATCGCATTAACGTCGTTTTATTCCTTCAGTTTCCTGGTTATATTTTGTATCGCTCTGATTACGCTGATGATACAGTCTGTATTCAGACGAAGGTACATGTGGGATTCTGTTGGCTGCGTGCTTAATATGTATTAATCATTAGGCATCCAGACGTATTTCTTGAATAGATTCTCTTAAATTCTTGCTCAGTGTCAGTATAAGAGCTCATGAGAATTTTGGGCTATTTGGATCAGTAATGGATATTTCTACAGGGCGTCTATGCATACCTTCTCTATTTTCGTCTTCAGTATTCAGAGTTGTATATTTATTCTCAAAACAGTCATTGGTTTTAATGGACCTAGGGAACCACGATTTATTTGGGGACGGTCCGTGACAGGTTTTTTAATCATATTCCGTTCCAGGTTCTGAATCCAGTCTTCAACCGGAAGCGGTACACAAAGGGAATCCTACCCACTCATTCTCTTTGATTGAACGGTTACAATTTGGAAGTTCATTATTGGGATTTACTTGTGTACACCGGAACGTGGCCGTCTGTTGGATGGCTCAGAAGCGAAAAATTCTCTCAGATAACTTTCCATTGGGATTCGATTGGACAAGTTTAAGGTTGTACATATTAATATCACCGGTTCTCGTCTTATCTCCAGATTTCGGATACGGCATACATGTTAGAAGCTTTTGATTTTAGTGTCCGAGAGCCTTTTAGGCGATTATATATACTTCAGTTCGCCTTTCACTTCTCAGATGAGATTCCTATTTTAGGTTTCTTTTTTTGATATTATTCAGTACCGCTTTATCACTGATTCCAGGCCACTTTACTCTTTGTTTTGAAGGTTACTTCCTTCAAAAAAGAGGGGGAGGAGGTGATTTCTCATTCCTCCTCTGTCCTTATAGTAAGTGTTTAACTATGGGTGGAACTGTTATTGTCTGCAGTTAATACTCATCTTTACGTACGGCTCGCTGCATTGTATGCGGAGTGTGTCTGTGGGCGTTAGTCTCCAACTCTTTATCACTGATTCCAGGCCGCTTTACTCTTTGTTTTGAAGGTTACTTCCTTCAAAAAAGAGGGGG